>OX381718.1:21384097-22584097 GCA_947462335.1 Harmothoe impar | reverse complement strand
CGTTAGGGATTATATGGGAATGCACACATGTCAGAAGGATAAGCTATGTTTCCCTGGAGACTTTTCACCGGTGCCAAACGGTGACTCCTTATGGATGGCACATTGCCTTCAAGCAACATTTTTCAGCATGATAAATCAATGCAGCACTGAAAACTTACATATGATTAAGCAGCAAAGCTGATTTTTGAAGACATGTATAGATATGGGCATTCATTGGAAGGGGAATGAACTAAAACTAATAGAAAATTATTGAGACAAATACGCTTGAATGCTATTGCAATGACAATTAAATCATGATATTTTCTTATATGAATATCAATGAAGACCTAACATGAAGCCACAATCTCATCGATGGATATTTCTGTAGGTAATAAACAACTGTATAAAGGTCACTGCTTGTTATTTTCAGCTTGTAATCAAAACAACAGTATATGGCAAGCTTATAATAAATCGGAGTCAAATGACTGTTCATATAATTATTATTACTTCCCACATGATCTGCATGACCCTTTGATCATCATGGTACAAATGGTAATAATAAATGTAATAGTCCAGTAGCTCATATTCATATCAAAAGTTCCAAATCAAATATATTTTATTGGCATCAGTTTTGTAGTACTTTCCAGGCCAAAACCGACCTACCCTACCTAGAATTTCAGACAATGTAACCTGAAACTCACCTTTTAATATGTTGGTCTCATTGTTTGATTTGAATTGAAAATTAATTTATAACAGAGTCCTTGTATTTAGATGAAAATATTTGGCAACATTCTCTATAACAGAAACCTAATCAACGTATGATGTACATCTATAAGCTTGCAGAATATTCTATATCCTCACTACAAGGTGCTTCATATCCCCTACCTGATAACGTACCCCTTTTACATACTGGCAAACAAATCTTTCTTTGTGCCAAATGTCATTCTGCCATTACAATAATCTTTAATTCATCCTCAAGGGTTCCAATCTATGCTTTCTCTCAGCGGCCAACATATGACTATCATAAGTGTCCCAGCCTGAAATGATCATTTATCCCCATAAGCAGAGGCTATAGTAAATATTTACATAATCATTATCTTAATTAGCACAGCATTAGCCTCAAATGACTTCAGCCTGGAGGCTGCCTCTGATTCTAAATAATGTGAGAGCAGAGTGTTATAGGGCAGACATGGAGAGGCTTTATTGCATCGACTCTCTTTTGTCTTTTCCACACACCCCTGAGGAATATCTCGGCTAATGGGTACAGAGATGAGCATTGATATCATCTCAATCCTCAGACACTGAGGAACAAGAGGATCCATGGCTCAAGGAAATGACCTGTGTGACAATTATAGATAATGAATGGGTTTCCTGATGTAGGCCTGTCGAGGGTGTAATATTGCAAGGAGCCATGACTACACCTTGCTGACACAAGCAATATTCTGAAAATGGCACATCTTGAATGTTTCTCTATGAAAAGTGCGCCAATTGGCTTATTTTCAACAAAGGTGTGTAATGTAGTTATGGTTCATGGCCGACCCCTACATATTTTGAAAGCAGCATAAAAATAATTTATACAAACGGTACTCTAAAAGTATGCCAAAAGAGCACTCACTCTGTCAGGGATGTCATTTTCGCTACTATCATCAAACAAATGAAAGTATTTTTGTTGAGTTCCCAATAATCAGTGTCTGTAAATGCATCATATCTTGACCTTTCAATCACTTTTAAAAACAGTCATGTAATACATTGCAGCGACATCATAAGCCATGGATATATTATGTTTGACGAAGTCAGCTACCAGTAATTTCTAAAAAAAAACTCAGTGTTGCCTGTCTTAACACCAACAAATGAGGTTAAGAGATACATCCTTCGGGGAGAGGCAGAAATAATTGTTGTATTTTCCTACTTTTTTAGAGTGATTCCATTACAACAAGAGTTCTTCATGCATGCAATGCTAGCATAAAGGTGCATCATTTTTATTTGAAAATCGAATTTTACTTATAAATTAGCTGTTTTTGTTATGACTTGTGAGCAGCAGTGTTGAAATTTACACTGATACAATCTGATGATGTAAAACTCCTTTTCGAACAAATGCAAGGAAGCTGCTCACATAAGACCGCCTAAGAGGTTTTCTTTAGAAGTATGAGTATTAAAATCACCTTAATAGTGCTCAGCAAATTAGTGTTTTTAAATAAAAACGATACAATCTTCTTTTTAGGAAAACATACCTCAGGGTAGGCAATCAAAAACTTCCCATGGTAATCCGATAGGGTGAACAAATTAATTTTATCTCATCCAAGCCACGAAAAAAGGGAGTAACCAATAAAAAGTAGATGATTCCTAATAATGCATTAATTTGATGGAAGAGGTGCATTTCTGAGATTGGTTTTATTATCCATGGTAGAAGGTTTAAGGGTGTATGGGAGGGTAAAATACCAACATTAGTTATCAATAAGTATCCATGGTTGTGTGGAACCTAGCTGATGGGAGGACAAGATTGAGATTAAGTACTGTGACATATTATTGTGAAGGATGGATACTCAGCCTAGCCAAAGGAGCTAGAGAAAAGTCAGATTCAGAATCCAACATGATCAGTTTTACTGGGTTCTGGTAGGTTGGTCTGTTTTTCCCCTTATTAAAGAACAAAGATGATGGAATCTGAGAAATTTAAATTTAGGGATTATAATAAGTATCACTAAAACGTTTCTCATGTCTCTTGAAAGGATGTTGCAGTTTAATACCAAAACATACAAGACCTTCAAAAACTGCCCCTTCGTACATCATTTTATTGACATCAGAATCAATGTACTATTCCCATTTCTGTTGCGGGGGGGGGGGATTACCCCATAAAACCCTATGTTAGACACACAGATGATTAAACTCACATCATCCACTTTTGACCAGACTCTGCTCCAGTTGTTGCATGTGATGTAATAATGCTTTATTGTCTGCTAGCTGGCAGTAAACCTACCCAAAGTTTACCTCAGAGGCCTTGGTGTGACACCAACACCTCGTAAAGCCCCCTTTATGGCACCCTTCACGCACATACTGTATTTATGGGCTACAGTGTGGTAGTGTACTGTAGGATATTAAAGGCCATGTGTCGAAAAGCTATGGTGGGGGAAATGTTGGTACCAGTTTCTGCTGTTTTTCATAGTTAACTATATTACTTCAAGTTTCACCGAGAATAAGTATTAGCACTCAACTCAACTTCAATGTATAGTCAGCAATTAATCAAGAAATGAACTTTGAAATCTAAGATGGACATATAACAGGATATCATATATAATTTCTTTAATCCAGTTTAGTCCATGTGTATCTGGACAATAGCCTTGAGATATAATAGTCATATTGAATATGGTATTTAGACATACCTGTCCAATTATTTCTTTTTTTTTTAGAAAATATCTGATACATGAATTCCGATCCCAAGAGACCAACAGATCACTAGTTACCAGCAGTCCTCTATTACCACTAGAACCCCGTGATTCTCTCATCTTCAACACCTGCAGAGCTATTATGGCTTTCTATGGGAGCAACCTATTTCGTGACACTCAGCATAACTTCGCAGGTAATCAGAGAGTTATCCATTAGGCAAGCCCCAGTGGAATTTTGATGACATTTGTGGCCCATGTGCCATGCAACAGATGAGTAGAGCTGATTTTTGGACAGCCTCCGCTAGCTTTGGTGACACAGAGCTAATGTTGTAAACATGTATGGAAGGCATATGATATTTTATATTGTCCTCTCTGCCTCACCCACATGTCTGTGGTAGGTTATAAAAAGATTGGCAATATATGGGAGTGCCTATGTGTAGCATCATAAGTTACATGGGGGAATTGTAACTTCTAGAATTGATACTTTGGAAGTCCAACTTACGTATTTTAAATCTCCAAGAGATTTTGAATGGGCATCTTTACCGAAGCCATTCTATGAAAGCAATACTCTGTATTCAGCAGAGTATAGAAAAAAAGGGAAATACGGGTATGGGGGTCCCCAATATCTACAAGTGTGTCGAAGAATTGGTGGTGCCATCTTTATGCATATTACAGGGTAAGCGCTGACTGGTATAAATGGTGAGAATGGTCATAATCTTAATCATAATTCAATAATCTTGAAATGAAGATTGAAACATAATTAAGATTATAGGAATTAAGATTGCGCATGAGTATCTAGCTGAGAGCCACGAGACAAGCAGAGTGCAAATCGGTATCTAGAATGTAATCAGCTAAAATGGAGGACGGCAATTATGCATGTATGCAAATGAGTTATTCCAAGCGTGCTCCCTCATTTAGTTGTCTACCTCTTTGCGATCGATTTGCTAATTTAGGAATTCCCTTCTGTATCCTCAAGCATACATAGACGTGTTGAGGGTCAGAAGAAAATGGCGCACAAGGGTCCTATTCATATGCATGGGTATCATAAACATGGGGAAATAGTACATGGTGGATAGGCAATATACAGCTCAAGATGCCATCAACTGGGACTTTACACGGGTCCTATTGCTCCAGGGGCTATAAGGAGGAAATAACAAGAAGGATGAAGCTATTAATAGTAGCCTATGCTTCATGATTTCTATATGTTTAAGGTGCGACATATAAAAAAGAAACATTATCATTATTATTGTAAAAAGCCGTAAGGGTATTTAGTGATAAGGCTCCCTTCACTGTATTTCGCGTACAGCTTGGTAGTCGTCCTATAACTACTACATAACACAAAATGAGGTTCATGTGTCATACAATAGCAATATCTGAATAACCATCATGATAACCTCTGATTCAGAAACAGAAGGAAGAGCTATGTTGAACACAATCATATACAGCAACACATGTTTAGTACAGTCACGTAGTAGTATGGGCTAATCTAACCCTTGGGGTGTTCTATGCATGTGCTCATTAGGGAGCTATTTGTGAGCATATTTGAGAAGACTGTGAGCAGATTGGAAATGTTACCGGCTCCGTGACTGCCTCCTAACCACCAGGCGTCTAATGCGCATGTGCAATGTTTATGAGCGTTCCCTGGTGGCATAGGAAAGAACCGCAGAGAATTGGAGCATGGTTTACAGCCTTGTAATCCCCTTCCCCCACCCCTACCCCCACACCCCAGCCACACCCACTCCCCTCTCTCCCATCGTTCCCATCTCCAGGCCTCCCTCCCATTCCCCCGAATAATGGCTCCTTACAAACACATACACACATGTCGACATACAGATTCTCACATAACTGCATAATACACAATATTCATCATGTATGATGCTTGAAACCTGTTTATTCACTATATCCAACATCATTATGACATAGAAAATGTCTGACCACCTCTTTCAAAGTGCAATCTCTTTGCCAAAATAATAATGTGACACGAATTGGGAAAAGGGAACTTAGTGCAGGGCGCATTAAGGTTCCTTTTCCCAGCAAATGCCCTTTCCACTTCAGAATAGGTAAACCACAACCACAGAAATGACAGAAGTCATAACAACCAATCAAAATGTTATGTTATCTGGGGAAAATCAGCTCCATGTGTACCACACATTACAGGTATCACATAGTTAAACATGGAATGAAATTATTGAGAGTAAAAAATTCCCATAGGCATATATTCACAACAATATAATATATAACAGACAGGTTGCTCGCAATTAGCCCACTAGGTCTCTGTAGAGTCATTTGCACTCATGTGATACGCCAGTAGTGGTGGGTGGGAGGCGACAGGTGGTTTTGGGCTATGAGCAGCTCATGAATGACCCAAGCTGTCCCTCACACCTGCCCACACCTGCTCTCCTCTTGGCACTGCATAAATAGAAACGATGGGGCGTGGTGACTCGGAGAGAAGCTAAAGGTTAGATATTCATATCCTTGGACCCAGCTGAGTTATATATAATGTCAAACAGAAACCTATACCCCTCCCGTATTTATTTCTGACTAGATGCGGTATATGAAATGGTATAAACTATTCAAAAGGGAAAATACTGTCTGTCTAACTCTAAGGTATTTTTTTAAAGTCAGAAGGCTGTTCAGTTGCATGTCTTACCTTTACAAGTCTCCTATTCTCACCTTCCTGTCGCTTATTCATCGTTACATTGGGTTGTGAATGGTATGCAGTGCCACTAATTCCAGACAGAGCAGTTAAGCTTACACGTTTTGATTATAAAAGGGATTTAGGCTACAGGAATACACCTCCGTTGCATTATTATTGGTTTATTTGTCAGATCTGGGAAAATAATTCCCATTCAACAACACAAAGGGATAAGGATGAGTCAAAGAGTAACTCTATCCTTTATTGTTGCGTCCTTGTTTTTCTCATCAATAATAACGAATAAACATTGGATATAATGAAAAGAGAAATACGAAAGTAGAGAAAACAGTACAGTGATAAATTGTGAAACACCATTGGAGTTAATAAATGCCTTCTCTATGTATTGTTTTATAGCATTTATGACGAATCATATTACGACTGAGGTGTTTCTATTTGGACCCCTCAGAACAAAGCTACACTAACAATATACAAAATGGTAACCTGTTAACTTCCTAGGCCATCAATCCATCAACATTAATCATAAGCATATAATTTTTTCCTAATAACATTGTGAATTGCCTCATAAAACCTTATGTTTAACAGCATGCGTGATTAAACTCACATCATCTACTTTTGGCCAGATGTGATGTAATAATGCTTTATTGTCTGCTAGCTGGCAGTAAACCTCCCCAAAGTTTACCTCAGAGGCCTTGGTGTGACACCAACACCTCGTAAAGCCTCTTTTTATAGCAGCTTTAACACCAGAATTGTGCCTATGGGTGAGTCTGATACTGTGGTAGTATACTATTGAATAATAAAAGGCATCAGTTGAAAACATGAACAGTTGGTTGGTGCAATGCATGCATGTTGACACTGACTTTGAGATAAAATAGTTAGTTTATATATGGGATGGGTGCAATAAAATTGGCTTGTATGCTTCATGTCATAATATATTCAACAAAATATAGTAATCTATGTCTTCATCTAGGAACCCCAGCCACTTCTCACTTTATTCTTGAGTTATCTATACCATGCTTTTCTGCATCCCATGTCTCCACACTATACTTACTATCAATTCCTCATTTTTCTTGCTCTAATACATGATCAATACATGATCAATATATATATATATATATATATATATATATATATATATATA
This sequence comes from Harmothoe impar, assembly GCA_947462335.1. Classification (NCBI taxonomy): domain Eukaryota; kingdom Metazoa; phylum Annelida; class Polychaeta; order Phyllodocida; family Polynoidae; genus Harmothoe; species Harmothoe impar. The sequence continues at coordinate 22,576,944 of OX381718.1, read as the reverse complement.
TATATATATATATATATATATCCTACTATGCAACATTACTACAATCCATTTTACATCTTACATCTAATAGTCTATTTTACCAAGGCCCACTGTGAAACATACGCTCACCATCTCCTATCACATACAGTCCAAACCAAGCCTGGACCCCCCCCCCTCCCCACATCCACCTACTATGTTGCTCTGAGCTAGCTAATAGAAAGGACCAGGTAGCTGCGACACCGAAAACACAATGAGTATGACTTCAAGGAAATGTGAACCTTAATCGATCGGTATCACTGTGTATTTCATTTCCAACTGCTTTATTGATACACTGGTATTCTGAGAACAACAGATCAACAGTGATGCTATCTACTGTATGTTTCACCATCAAAGTCTAGTATATCACCTGCCCTACTATCACATCTTCACAGCTACAGTAATTTTCCATCCAAGCAGCATACTTACCCTTCACTTTTAACCCAAGTTATGTTCCAACCCTACCCGTCTACCACTATAACCTCGCAGAATCCACCTGCCTCATCTTGGCCCTCCAGGGCATGATATAACCTCGTATTGTGGAAGTAGCCTTCACCTAGCCTCCGTACCTCACTACAGCCTATATACAGGTTACCATAACAAATTGGTCTTTTCCATACACTACATATGTACTGCATATATATGAGAGTCTGCCTCAGTATTCCAGTTGCTGGCTCAGGAACCTATCGGCTATTGCCCTGTATATACCTATCGGCTATATACGACATATTGTGATAACACTGTATTTATTTTCTTTCTGCATTATGCATCTCTATATCTAGGATTTTCCTTTTACTAATACTTATGAAGTGTATATATCCATTGTACATTATACCAGCACTGATATCAACTGCAGATGTATGTGGAATATTAACAGCTTACCATTTAAGGGATTAAGCGTAAAACCACATCGATGTATTCCATTCCCTTCAAAGCACTTCAACGATTGAAGGTGAATGTCGACACATCCGTCGCAGGACTACGAACCTAGTACAGTGCATTCCTTCACAGAAGTCATGATTTGTATCAGTAAAAGTATTTGCAATGCTACTTTATTGTATTGTATCATTGATATTACCGTCCATCAATGTTAAGTCCAAGTTCTGGGGAAATGTAATATTTCGCATCCTCTGCATTTTCCTCGAGATTTACCAGTGATGGCTGGATATTGTATTATTATTTCCTGCATTTTCTTTGGCATAAAACTATGATGAACCTGTACATTTTATACTATATAATCTACTAGTACCATCATAGTTGGGTACAACCTTCCCTTATATCCTGTCCTATATCCCTGTACCTCTTTGCCCAGACCCAGAAGCAGTGGTCATGTACATAGACTCTACATTCTGTGTACCCACTTCCGGTCTCGGCGGAAGTCCCGCGAGACTTCAGGAAATTGCCTGGATCCAACGATAGGGGCACAAATTGGCCAGCTGAGGGGAGCAGGCTGGTGCTGCTGATGGTAGAATGACTGCGTCTCATTCCTGTCCCCTCTCGAACGACCCTCTGACACGAAAACAAATATGGCGGCATCAGGGAGTCATCTGGTGGTCATGACAGGAATTTAGTGTCAACAGTACAGTTGCTATCTATTTATACACACTGTAGCTGAGAGTGAAAGCAGGTTATTCAGTGTAGCTTTATGCATGGGAATGTTGGAGGCAGGGGCTTTATGTTATATTTAGCCAACTCCTATATATCTACCTGTCTCTGACGGAGTCCGGTTTTTCCACCGTGAAACTAGATGCTGTATTGTATTGCTAGTATTTCCATCAATCAAGCCTATTTTCATCTGAAAATTTGAGAGTAACACAACTAGGTACACATTGTCAAGATGTATATCATCATGATCACGATATTTCTCATATCTACTGAATTTTACCAACAAAGATAGAATTATAGTCTCTTGCATTTGAATATCCATAATTGCTTAAACTCAGAAGGGGGAGAAAAAAGCGTTTATGAGCAATGGATAGAACCGTGTCTTATCTGAGCACCCTTTCTGTGTGAGACATTCATAACTCAAATAAGATTGCTTCTCCTTATTGGCAAATATTTAGACCCTAAATAATTTTTCAACTGGCGAAGGATATCAAGTACTCAAAGTTAAACTTTATTTGATCATCTGCCAAGGTTACTTTACCCATGCATGATCCATGACATGCTCCCCTGCCCCTATATTGCATTACTTGGCAACGACACCATGATTGTGCTGAGAATGAGGGCAAAGGCTTGACGCCAGCCACTATGCATGTGGGGAGCAAGGCTGTACTTCTCCTCAGTCATGTACCATATCTATGTCCCTGAGAAGAAGGGAAATCTGACCCTTTTGATTTTCCTCTTCCTCTGACTAAGGCCTGTTGACACCATAGGGGTGCTTTCCAGTGAAGTGATGATATGGGTCTGTCAAGAAAAAGCTGTAGTTTACCATGAAAGGAGATTGATTTTTCTTTTTCTCTTTTGTTACAAGGGTGATGGATGAATGTGCAGCTGGGTAGGTGAGGACATGATCAGATCTTTATGAATAATTTCATTTCTACAATCAACTATGTCAGTTTGATAGTACTGTCTGAGTCTCAGACCATCTCTTATTTAATATCCAGACCTATTACAATGTTACATCATAACACTACATTCTATTTAAGCAGGGGCGTGGCAAGCAGTTTCAAAGAAAGGGGGACTAAGGGGTATTTTGACCCTTTTTACTTGACCTTTTTGGTTTGACCTTTTTAGGAGTTGATCAAAAGTGAGGGGGGGGGGGCATGTCCCCCCCGCCCCCCCCCCCCTGTTGCCACGCCCCTGGGGCCGGACTAGTACTGATAGCATTATAGGTATAACTAGGCAGTTAAGGTGATATTGGTTCTTTTGGCTTAAAAAAACAACTCAATTCTTCAGCAATTGGCTTCATCAATAGCCTTTATTTTATACATCATGTTTTTCATTATCAACTTGATTATTTTAAACATTATTATATTCATGTTAACATATGAAATAGGGCTGATTACTGGGCAAAGGTATCCTTCAATTGATTGTAATTACTTGTGGATCTTACTACCAGGACAAGCACAGCCAGGCTCAGGTTGAGCAGTGTCTCAATGTGTGTGTCCCTTGTAATGTTGAGCCACTTTGGTGAGGGCTGTAGAGATTCACTTTAGGCTGATCCTCTCAGGGAAGTTAACCAGACAGAGACAGGTCTGGTCTCTGTCAGGTGCCAGACCCTGAGGGTACAGATATCTACATATAGGAGGACCAAATAAGCCTCACAAGACTTCATACAGACATACACAACTATAGAGGGGCAGGATGCAGTAAAATGTAATATGTACACCAAGATTTATAAAGCATACATATAGCAAAAATATTATGGGAATGCGATTTCAGGGTGGTAATCAGCTGACGACCCCATCCAATGTCATAATTATGAAATAACTAGAAAAGAAATCCTACTACTTATTTTATGTGACCCAACAAGGTAAATGACCCATTTGCGGGGGATTTTCAGTTCTGGTGTCAGCTACCAATGGCACCAGGATTGCAAAAGCTTATATAGATGTACCATTTCCAGTAAGTGGTATCAAGTTGTGTTTGAAAAGGTATTCCCACTGCCAATACTAGCAATATCTAGCCTTTTCATCTCATCTCATATAAAAGATTATATCATCTTTAGTATGAAGTCTCTACCAAATGTGTCATTTTCCTGGCCTAATCACATAATGTTTGGGAAAATACCGGTTTCTTTTAATTAAAAAAAAAGAAGTGATATCTATTCTGGATGTATCAGGCTGGGCTCCTATAATAAAAGGTGTGGTGCCCCATTACTCCTGGCTCCAGAGGGCCTGCAAATATACAATTTACTCATTGATCAACACCCATACCTTCAAAGACCTACATTGTTACACAGAAGCAATGAAATAGCAACTAAATTGTCAATGATAACAATAATGATTCGTCTCTCATCTACATTTCCTCTCTAACCAGTTAATCTAGGAGCAGTTATTTAGTACCCAATTAGCTAGTACTCCATTAACTAAAAGCCCGATAGGGTTATCAGCCTTACAACTGCAGTTGGAACAATTAGCCGGATTGATGTTGATTCTTCTAGAGAGTATATTTTTTGGCCTGGCCCCTGCCCCAAGGGCCTTTTGCAGTGGACAGGTAGCTACAACTGCCTTATGGCAAACTGGCAGCAATGCGTGGGTGTAATGGATGAACAAATAATTGGTTGGCGCTGTGTTATTAGAGCTGTAGGGTAGGGTGTGGTGAGGGAGGGGACTGGCATTGTAGTACAGAGTGTGCTAAGTGTGCACTGATGAGTCTATGCCTCCATGTAAATGGGGCCCAGCTAGGCATGTAAGAGTACCATTATACAAAGAGGGTGCATGGGAGGCAGCAGTGGAAGGGCAGAATAAGCAACTTATCTGTCTAAGCCTATTTTTTCTCTCTTCATCTATCTCACCAGCCCTCTACTCACAGACTTCTCTCCTCTGCTTTCCATTGGAAGGAAAGGGTAATTTTCTTTTCTTTTTGAAACTAATAACACATCTCTCAAAACATCAACTTGACAAAATGCCATACTTTATATCATGCATTACATACAGGTATGAACTACTAACAGTTAAGATTATGAGATATTCGTTTGTTTTCGGATTATGAAAACTCGGGACAGCAAGTGGCATAAACCAAAGCGGAATCTCGCTGTGTTAATCACAATAACTGGGAAAAGAACACTTGGTGGAAAAAGAAGACAAACAACATGTTGGTGTTGCCTGCTGACATTGACACCAATAAAGGGTGTTATTGGCACAACCATGCGATGCTTAAAACGCTTTATTATTGTGATGTCATGCCCGCTAGTAGTCAGTGTCACACTTTGGTGAGATAAAGAATGTGACAATATTTACATCCTTATCAATGCACATGTTTCCCTTGTTATGCGCAAGTTGCTAGTGGTTGCTGGAATAAAACAAAGATTTAGGATTTACATTAAATACCAATAAAACAGTCAACTGTACTACCTCTCTCAGCCCAATTGTAATAAAAGAAAACCCCGTCATACCGTCTCCTTTCACTGTACACACACCACCTGAACCCCACCCAGCTAACCTCTTCCCAACATCTACTTACTATGTTCCCCAAAGCCAAATAACATAGAAATCCACAAGTAAAACAAACCCTTAAGGGTATATTGATTAAAACCACCCCCACTATGCACCATAATTATGTTTTGCCAGCAGCCCTATTTCATAGTTACAATACTGGGACCTACATATCAGCAACTCTCAGTGGTAATGTAAGGCCACCACAGTGGGGTGTAACATCACCCTGAACCACAGAGGTACTCACTATTACAACCTTAGATGCCAGTAGCCTCCTTCAGCACTGTGGGTAGCTTCTCCTGTAATCAGAGATTTATCCATTAGGCAAACCCCAGTGGGAGTTTGATTACATTTGCAGCCCACGTGGCGTGCAACAGATGAATAGAGCGGATCGCCAACAGCCTTGCCCTGCTTTGGAAATGCAGGGATGATGTTATAAACACAGTGAAGGCCTATTGTCACCATTGCCTCTCCTATGTCTCTCTATTGTTTCCATTGCTATTCAACCCCAGCTTATGCCCATCTTTCCCGCTCAACCCCAGCATCTACCTCCATTCACCTAATCATGACTTTTCACCCAGGCTATCCAGCATTGTACCTATACCCTCCTAGAAACCACCTGCCTGCCGTGGCCAATACAGTGTCCTTCCTTGGCCTTTATAGTAATATCAAGTAATCCAGCTGTAGCATGTGGATACATTCTGACAGTCTACCATTATAAATTGGTTTGCCACATACACTACTGATGCACTGCATAATTATCTGGCTTAGCTCCCATTCTAGGAACCTGTACCTAATCCTATGAAGCTGCCCTGAGTACTGTCTGTTTTGTTCATTTTGTGATCATCTCTTCTATTAATAATGGTATAATGTATAAAACAGCAGGCTTTATTATGTCGTCATCCAACCCTTAATAAATGGAGCAATTTCATAAAACGAGCTTATACCCAATTCTACTTTGACTCTCTAATCATAATTACATTACCAGAGATGACGACCACAGCAGGAGGTGGGACGATAACTGATTAAGAAACACTGTAATTGATTAAGACACACAGTATTACCCATATCCACTTTTCAAAAGCTCTTGATTATCCCCACATAATGATGATCCTGAGACAGGAAATTTTGATATCTGGGTTTCTTTGTTATCACTGTACTTACCCTGATCATATTTTAACACAGTGAATGATACATCTACAAAGGGTCTGTATCATTTTCTTGGCAAGTATTCATTTTAGATAGACATGCATAGCATGCAGAGTATGTGTACCTCCTATTTGTATGTTCTTATGTTATCTAGCCTGATATCATGCATCATCTCATGCAGAGAACATGCCCACCCCTACCAACAGTGTATATGGCGCCCCTCATCCACTAGTCATGTTTGCCATGCAATTGAGTACACAGTCATATGTAGAATGACAATGATGTTTGTCAAGCCACGTACAGAGATACATGAGAGATATTAGTATATGCAAACATATGACATTAAATAAGGCAATGCATCAAAATTTGACACAATATGAGTCAATAGACTCAGTCTATAAGCCCAAACCCTAAGCCTTTACTGTTGCACGCCACGTGGGCCACAAATGTAATCTAACTCTCACTGGGGTTTGCCTAATGGAGAAGGTACTGACTGTTATACTCCCAGCCTACTTACACTCTTATCATGCTGTCCAAAAATAATGAATAAACATGCATATGATTAAATCCAGTAGGGGCACATGCCCTGGCGGCGGTAGGGAATTAGTCATAATCATAACACTAGACAGTTCACCCTGTCAATGTCTCATAGATGTGACTGTCCAAGCCCATCGTAAATAGATGGAGCCGAAGGCTGAGTGGGTTGCAGCCCCAGCCTCACCAAGGGTGGAACAATCAAAAATGACTTCCCATGGGCCTTTGCCCCTCTTGCTCTTGAGGAACTGTTTTTCAAGATACTCTCAGAAAGCCTTTGCCTTTATGTCAGTCCTTTTCTATTCAAAATATGTTTAATTGCACTAAAATGGACATAGAAATTTAAACAAATACTGACAAGGTAAAATTATATTCTATTAGGGCATGGGATACAGGATTTCTAGTACTTAAGCATAGTGATCTATTCCACAGTAAACTGCCCTTGTGTAAGAGATACAGTTAGGTAGTAGGCATAACAGCTAACACAGACTAATCAGGAAACCAAGATGAATCACTGGGCCGGAGGACCTAGACATCACCTCCAGGGTGTTCCATCAAGTAGTAGGTTCCAGAGATAGAAATAGGTTAAGAGCATACTTTTCCGACTTCTGTTATGATAAAGTCTGTGATACAGTTTCCTGGGGTATATTACACAATAGGCGGTTGTTAATCCAATAGATAAATATACATTTATCTCAAATGTAGCCTCCCCAAACAAATTTCTGTTCATGTTTTTCTCCTGTGTTATGTCACATGTGAAATATCACCTTATAGGTGAGTTGGCTATATTATAATGTTATTTTGTTGAGGACAGCTTAGTTCCATCTTCTCCCACTTGGAGCTCTACCTGCAGTCCAGTGTGAGTGCACCAATCACCAATTATCCCTTTTTAATCCCCAAGGAGGAATAATTATGTTTTCAGCAGAGTATACGTTTTCAGCAGCTAAATAATTTTCTTTTTGAGTTGGATAACAATTCATACTCAACAATGGCATAGGAAAAGGGGGCCAGGGGGGCTGGGTCTCCAAACACAGAGGAGGGGGTGTTAAGACCCTATAATATATATAACCCTACCTCTCCCACATAGGGAAAAGTGAGGACAGAGAGGCCCGGGACCCAAATCAGAAATAAAGGGGGCTCAAATACTTGTCTTCTTTACAATTCTAACAATTCTAATATTATAAAGAGCAGTGGGTGGAGTATATTGGTTGCTATATGAAAGCATCACCATATCTAGACAAATAAATGGGCAGTCCTTTCTTCCAATACATCTTAATAAGATATATATTGGTCCCATATCATCTTTCATTTTGTATAGAGACACATTTCAATGACCGAGACCAATATTTATGTCACTAGGAAATATGACCCAATAGTGCTTTATCATAATTATAGAAGTGCAGCATTCCAGACTCGAAATATAATCTGAGCTGATACTGATGCTGTTCTAGGCTATGAAAACTTAGTAATATTAATGCTCTGATAGAAATATATCATTTAATTGTTCATTAATCAATGAAGAAGGCAACCACTTTTCAAATACATTTCCTTATATTCAAAACACAATGAGTGCAGAATCAGTAAAGATGTGTGTCAGTTGAAACCTTGTATATTTATTGGTTCACATTTATTCTCTCACAGCTGTCATGAATATATCCCAATAGGCTTTAAATTAAGCAGTGTCCTTACTTGTTGTTCCCTTTGATGAGGGCTGTATCTGGTTAGAAAGGCTAACCAGACAGAAACAGGTCCGGTATCTGTCAGGTACCAGACCATGGAGAACAAGATAATTGGTTCCTCATAACCATGTATATGGTAAGGAGGGGTCATTGATGTCCAACAGGCGTCCCCCTCACACTCCACCTGGTGCAAACCTCCCGCACCAACCACCAACTTCAAACCACGGCAGCGGGATTGGCGCCTCTGATGGGACATTTGCATATTCAGGAAGTGTCTGCCCCATTGAGGACCCTGTAGATAAGATAGCGGAATTAGAGGCCACTAATGTGGTTATAGCCATGGCGACTTTTCTCTCGGAAAAGCACCCAGGCTTCCGCATCAGAATACACTGTGACAATCAAAATCCTGTAGGTGTGTTCACTACCGGTAGGGGAACCAACAGGGTCCTACTGGACTGTGCTCGGAAGGCATGGCTGGTTCAAGCCCGGCTGGGCCTGATCCTGTCATATGTGTACATACCAGGAGTCAGCAATATAGTGTGAGATAGATATTGTAGCAGATCAACATTTGACATTGATAGATCCAATCACCACAGTGTTTGACCGTCTCTCACCTCCAATCCTTTGCAGATCCGGTACTGAACTCTCTGCAGATGTTGGCCACCGAGAGACAGTGGAAGTCAAGAGCAAAGGGCAGCTGGCAGAACCACCGGTCGGCTGTGACAACATTCCTTGCCTTCTGCAGCCATATGCAAATCGACCCAGAGTCTATCACCCACCCACTCATCTGTGTGTACCTGGAGTAGCTGAATCTACACATAGACGCCCCAGCATCAATCTCAAACAGCTTGTCCCACGTCAGGGTGTTTCTAGCTCTAGTGAGGTACCCAAAACAGGAGGCCCATCACCCAAGAGTGACAAGGGCACTGGAGGCACTACACAGGAACAAATCATATGTGCCACGAGTGAAGCCAGTCGTCCCTATGGGCATACTGAGGCAGGTACTGGACATGCTGGATACCTCACCAGAACATACACTCATGAGGGCGGCGCTCCTCATACAGTTCTACGCAGCTCTAAGGAAGTCAGAAGTGACCCCACCTACAAAAGCCCAATTCTACTGTACGTGCCACCCCACAAGAGGGGACGTGACATTCAACAGAGCGAACCTCCACTTCACAATAAAAGCCGCCAAGAATATGCAACGTACCAACCAGAGAAAGACTGTCACCCTGAGCCAAGCACACGGCAAGGACTTCCGTGTGGTCACCAGCCTGAGGGCAGCCATTATGGTTGCCCCCACCGTGTCACTGGCAGACCCACTCCTCATGTTCCCAGAGCGCCAGCCAGTACCAGTCTCGTTCATCCAGAAGGTATGGTCAGAAAAGCTGGTCGCCATGGGCTTAACAGAGACTACCTTCAGCCTCCATGGACTAAGGTCAGCGGCCGCCACAGAAGCCTACAACAGTGGCGTGCCGGAGCTGGACATACAGAATTATGGAGGCTGAAGGTCCACGGCCCACAGGGGTTACATCAGACGCTCAAATAGTACACACGTCAATGAAACCCTAATCAGGTCACTAAGACAAAAATGAACAGTCTACAACTCTTATCAATAGCGTCAATGTATCATAATTTATTCTTTTACCCACCCACAACCACCCTTACACCCTTGCAGGCTTGGCATTCATAATAATACCATGTCTATATTATTGTATTTTACTGTTTACAAATGTGCTATCTCTTACAAATGTACAAATATCATACTCGTATCATTAATTTTAATAAATGTAATGTCTCCAAGTCCTGCCTCCATTATCAATTAATTAGCCTGCTAGTACATTAATGGGTTCCTCATAACCATGTATATGGTAAGGAGGGGTCATTGATGTCCAACAGGCGTCACCACGTCCCCCTCACACACCACCTGGTGCAAACCTCCAGCACCAACCACCAACTTCAAACCACGGCTACCTGAGCCGTCCTCACTCTTCCCTCCTCGGTCGTCACACCAACACCGAACTCAACAATTCAGTTCCCACCCATCCACTCCTAATATTGCAATATAAATATTTATATTTTATTCTCAACTCATTTTAATAACACTTACATGTTATCTGCATTCATAATAATACCATGTCTATATTATTGTATTTTACTGTTTACAAATGTACTATCTCTTACAAATGTACAAATATCATACTCGTATCATTAATTTTAATAAATGAAATGTCTCCAAGTCCTGCTTCCATTATCAATTAATTAGCCTGCTAGTGCATTAATGGATATCGGGGATCGACGAGCATACCAAGACATAATACAGGAAGGTATTAAGATTCATGTAACAAACTAATATTCTCTAGGGTTTCTATTTGATGAATTTAGGCTTGGCTCCTGTAGAAGAAGAGTTCTCGCACTTTGCTTACAATAACTTTGATGGTATTTATGAATTGTACATGGATTAAAACAGTAGTTCTAGAATCAATCAATATTAGCATTGTTTAACGTGCTAGTACTGTTGTTTCATTACATTACTGATCAGATAATCAAAGCACATTAATTTAACACCGCTTCAGCTAAATGCCTGAAGTGTAATGCCCTATTTACGACTAAAATTATCAGGAAAGATGTTTATTATGCTACATATTGCATGAGTTGGCCTCCTGACTGCCTCAAGTCATTTTTTAGTGTGCAAGCTGCAACTGGCCATGGTAGAGAGAAATAGATGAGGAAATAATAGTTTGGTGATTATCATCTAAGGTCTGTAGAAATGGATGTAGGAATACTGTTAGTGCTGAGCACAGATTGGGCTTAGTGGGCACTGATGGGTCTGTGCCTCCATGTGAATTATTCCATGGTGAATATGGCAGCCCCGTTGCCTTTAACCAAAGAATTACATATCTCATACCCGTGTTACAGAAATAATTACACTACTAAACAGCCTTACAACTTATTGCGTTCAAATTAAAAGTACACTTTGATTGATGTTGATAATAATGACATGACATTACAAAGGAGCACGAGAATTATTCACCTCTGAGGTGCATCTCACTATGCTTCATCTTATGAGGTAACCCTTATTTCTTATGAACCATTATCTATGTTACCCAGGAACTGCTCAGACCACAAATCCTGAATCAGGATTGCTAGGATGCCTGTATATATAATAGAAAAATTGATACCTAGAGAACGTGTGGGTGTCGTAACAAGTACTAATATCACCTTAGTTAAAGGGTTGTTGTATTCCCTTCACAACTAGATCCCTGAGGGTTTGTAGGCAGAGCATTAGTGTCAGTGCAGGAGTCATTGCAATGAGCTAGCATTCATGAGATGGCAGTTGTGTTGAACCAGACCAGGTTCACCATGTAGCCATATGCATGCAATTCTTGTCATATTATATCAAAATGGCTGAAGCATTGTTGAAGTTCTTTTGATGTCAATTCTACCAATGACAACATCAGGCCCCTGGTCTCTCATGGATTCTACATGGATTCTGTCCCTGCCACAAAAAAAAAATGCCTGAGGAATTCCCACCTTGTTTTAAAAGGATGTAGTATTGCTGCACTGGCAGGACCAGCAACAGAGAAGGTAACTAATGATATCAATAAACTGATTTGTTTACCAAACTCAAACAGCACTTGGTACAGTCATATGCCTCACTCATTTTAGAATTCACATTATACTCTCTCAGCAGCCTCCTGGAGATCATTGAGGCGGAAGATAAACAAATTATGTTGGTATAATGCGTAGTGTTTTGAATTATCTGCACAAACATGCTTTGATATAATAATATAGAGGTTTAATGAAGCTGCAGGTAATGCAGCTCAGGGACAATCCATAAAATAGCTGTAGAACATATTTTCATCAAAATGAGACTGCCAGGGGCCATGGATATGAACTACAACATGGACTACGTTATAATCGGGCTGCAGTTAGTTTTCATGTAATTTCAAATCTAACTTCCAAAAACAGATGGCAAATCCCTCAACTTTATCTCCAGGTATTGTGAAATAGCTGGCTAGAATAAATGAAGCTGAATGAAATGCATCATAAGGTGTATCAGAAGAAGTTATATTGACATAAAGAAACATAATCTGATAATTGTAACTCTTACAGTTAGAAGTATCAACATTGGCTATGTAAGGTAAATATGACAGGAGTACATGTATGATAATTATTGTCTTACACTGAAATGGATGAGATTATAATCAATTACATAATAGATGGCTGAGAGAACAGATGAAATGGCCTGACTGTATATCAGGTATACTGCATACGAGGATCTATGTAGATGCGGTCCATTGAGCAGCCTCTCCTACTGTGAGTGTAAATAAGATATTATACACGTAGTCCGGTAAACGAAAGGAAATATATAGCCTAGTCTCAACAAAATTGCAAGAAAAGGTTCCTCAGTGGTTTTCACCTCTTTGATATATGTACTTTCCAGAAAAAAATTGTTTCCGGCGATCCCGCCTGGGGAAGTGCCCCAAATCCAACATGGCCGCCACTAAACCAGGTCAAACAGGAAAACTGCTATAAAAATGGGACAAATCATCATATTCACACATATGATGACTCTATTAACATCAGCATGAACAGATCTATCCAATAGAACATGTCTCTTAGTTTTGAAGTTTCAAAGAATAGCGTAAAATTCAAAATGGCCACCAAAAAGTCGTTAAAATGCATGAAATGATACATCTCTGGTTCTAATCAACATAGAGATACAAATGAAGGTTCAAAATATATGTTTCTAAGGTCAGAGAATTTGAAGTTACTATGTGTGAAAAGATAAATGGCAGCCATTTTGAATTTTTAATGAGGTCACTGCTAAGGACTGTTTAGACTACCACCGGAAAAGAGGATATTTTGCGTCTTTTGTCCTGATAAGCATAGACATAAGATTTGGAATGGAAAATTCACTTTTGTGAGATCAGATATGTGACGAAACCTGGCAAATCTTAACAGTAGGGGGAATAGCCATAAATGCTCTAAACATGATATTTCAGGAGATATAGCTAAAAATGTGAATACTTAAGAGAAAATGACTTTAGACTAACTTTTCCCAATGAATCTTTCGAAGCTATTATCAAAATTCTATTTTTATTCTAAACTGGTCTTATTTGGAATGTAAAAAGAATGTTTTTAGCCATATTTAGCCCATTTGTTGACATTTGGTTGCCATGGCAACCATCAATTCATTCTTTTGGAATAAAAAGTATCTCTATTCAATTGCCCCATCCATGAGGATTTCAGAATTGAAAACAGAATGCCAATATTCCTAACAGATCCAAATCTATTTACAATAATATGCGTTTATTGGTTTAATTTCTAATAATTATGATTTATATGGATTATTTGAAAATAGATTGATATGTGATCACATTGCAGTCTATTCTGAATTCCTACATGTTCCTACCATCCCATGTTTGAGATGTCATTTCTCAGCAACTATTTCAAATATTTTGATACTTGAAGCATCAAATTTTAGCTGAAGACCTGAGCTTAAACATAAGTGTTTTCCCCCAATGTCACATTTTCCCACGTTTTGTCACATATATGAGATCTAGCATGTGCATGAGACATATTCAACATCCACATTGGTTATTCAATTAGAGGTGCCTGCCACCAGGTTTAAGCAAACTTAAATTTCAGTTACGTGCTCTAAATGTTATTATCTTGTAACATTGCTGGACTAAGTAGTATGGGGGGGGGAAGGTTTAGGTGAGGACGAATCAATTTACAGCAATTTACTCTTCATAGGTTTGACCTTTTTTAAGGGTTTGACAAAAGGGTCAGCACCCCCCCCCCCCATCAAGCTAAATGCTAGTTGGACCTATAGTAAAGGTATGGAATATCAGAGTATAATTATAGCCAGTACTCTACCAGTTGGCCATCATGGCTAAGTTATGATAGAGACCTATAATGCTGCGGCTACCCATTGATATAAGATAAATATTAGTGATTGGATGTTCAGGTGGCTGCATGTCTTGATACTTGAGTCACAGCTATAGCGTTACAAGTCTGAAATTCTGAACCAATTTAAACAAGTTGAGGTACCGTATTTCCCCGTGTATAAGCCCGGGCTTATACAAGCACTAAGTAAAAAACTGACCAGGCTTATACACGGGGCAGGCTTATACACGGGGCAGGCTTATATTCCTTTACCTGAAGAAACACTCCAGAACCTTCTCATAATTTCTAGAATTATCTACTATTCTGACACACTTATTTCTATATTTCCAATCATTTGTTTCCAAATTTAAGCCTCACTTCTGTTTAAAATGGTAGTAGACATAGCTGAGGTAAATAGGGGTTAGATAGCTGAAAGAATTATGTGAATACTCCATGTAGAAGTCGAGATATGGCCTGAAATGTAATTTTTATTGAAAACATATTGCAACCCCCGGGCTTATACTCGGGGCCCGGCTTATACAACAGTAAGTCATCTTTTCCCCAGGCTTATACACGGGACAGGCTTATACTCGGGCCCCGGCTTATACACGGGGAAATACGGTATTCTATATTGTTCAAAGAGTATTCCAGCCATCCATTGACTTATTGTCAAGGTGTGTAGAGAGAAGTCAGGAAAGAGGAGATACATACATGAATCTTTAATACAATAAGTTCCATTGGCTAATTCATTATCATGAGTTATAAACATTTCCCCTTGACCACCTACTCTGTTGATTGAACTAGGGAGTATGTGATAGGATATCCATGACATAAGAACCACCTCTGGAGTGCAGTAGTCTACATGTCCATGTGTAGGTTTAGCAGACCACCAGTGGGATCTGGTGGATACTGTATGCAACTATACCTACTGAAGGTCTTTATCATCTCCATCCTAGCAATGTTATTCTTGTTATGGCCACTGAATTACCTGTTGTCATAAGTCATCAAAACAGACTAGTCGGTGGGGGGAGGGGGGTAATCCTACATGGCAGTCTATGAAACCACTATACTACCAATAACATGCTCTTTGATAAACAGGCACACAGACAAACACTCAAACATACACTAACAACTTCCTCCCTTGTATGATATTCATATCAATACCATGAAGTAGGGGAATTTGTAGCTGAGTGTTGAGGGAAGGGTAGAAATATAGGGAGACTTATGCATGTGCAGGAGGTGTTGAATAAAGCACTTAATAATGCTTGTGTTAATTTGGGAGTAATACACCAGCCAAAGGTGTTATTACAGGATTTGATCTATGTTTAGCCTGATCTTGTTAATCCTGCTCTCCCCATAATGCATAAGGTCAATATAGATAAATAATACTTTGTACAATTAGAACTTCCCGTATTGCATTACATCTAATGTGTCTCCACAAGTATGTTGAGATAACTATTAGATCTAAATGTCTGTGTTTGCCTTTATCAAAGAGCATACATAGTGGTAGTAGTAGTAGTAGTAGTAGTAGTAGTAGTGGTCTGTTCCCTGGGGCTGCTGCCAGGGGCTGCTGCCATACCCATGCTGGTGTGCTGGACGGAGAGAGCAAGCGGGGGGTAGGGGGATTCTCCAGGCTAATTATAATGTAAAATAACCATTGTGTACCCAAAAGCACAGACCGATACTGGAAGCACAAATAACCAATATATTAATAAGAATTAGTATGCAATTAAAACCGTCCTTATTTATAAGAGACCAAAAAGTTAAGCAACAGACTGATTAATCAAGGTCTTACTGTAAGAACCTGGAAATGATGTTTTACCACAAACGATGGGAAGTAAAGATGCTGTATTTCAATTCTGCCACAATATCTACCCTGTGTTCTCCCATAATCTGCTGGAATGCGTACCCTTGTTGGTTTGGGACAGGTGTGAAGACAACAACACTATATAGTATCTGCAACTAACCAGGACCTTAGTTGGAGGAAAGTGATGATGCCAACAAGCACACATCCCAGTGGGCTAGGACCAACTTAGGTCACTGACTAGGATTGGGGACAAGTTCAATTTGTGATGTATGGTTGGTGACATCTGGTTCACTATTGGTTACTATGCCCAAAGTATCAGATTCTCTCCAGCTTGTTAAAAAATGTTTCAGACAATACCTCTATTTTCAGATAATACACTGATGGAAGCTATGCCTCTATCATCATATACACAAAATTGTTGACTGGAACTAACAATTCCATCTTAAAGTTGATTCAGGATGTTCACCAAAGTCATACCTCTCTGCCTACATCTGCACTTCATTCAGATTCTTGTTATCTTGATCACAGTTGATGTTATTACCCAATATGGCCAATGTGTTAAATAGAATTACAATTTTATTCTATCCATTGATGATCCCCTGTGAAAGACTATGACTGGGCTCTATGTGTCCCAATTTCTGAGCTCTTATTGCCCATAGAGACCCATTCCCTAGATATTATACTGTTACAATATTGGAACATATTTAGGTGG
This sequence comes from Harmothoe impar, assembly GCA_947462335.1. Lineage (NCBI taxonomy): Eukaryota > Metazoa > Annelida > Polychaeta > Phyllodocida > Polynoidae > Harmothoe > Harmothoe impar. The sequence continues at coordinate 22,560,054 of OX381718.1, read as the reverse complement.
GATTTAGAATTTGTAAATGGTAAATGGATGGTAAATCTGTATTTTCTGACCTCAGAGAATTCTGAATGTTTATAAACTTGAATCATATCTCCATACTGATTAGGGTTAGAGATTTGCTATTGTTTAATATAACTAAGAGAGTGCACATAAACATCACTACCTTTAATTTTGATGAAACCTGGTGGCAGGCATCTAAGTAAATACCCAAAACTGCAGATATGTCCACAGGCAAGGCAAGAGGGTACTCCCCTGGTGGCTAAAATCAGAACTAGCCCCACAGGGAGTATCCTTTCTGCTTGCCTGCTCACATATATGTTTGTCCCTTGTAAATGCTTGAGTTCATTTTACTGGTGTCACAAAATGTTATGTAAGTCTCCTTCCCAAATCTCATCCCTATGCTTATTGGAAACAAATCAGGAAAATATTCTATTTTCTGGTAGTAATCTAAACAGCCCTCAGCAGTGGCTCATTAAAAATTCAAAATGGCTGCCATTTATCTTTTCACACATAGTAAATTCAAATTCTCTGACCTTAGAAACATATATTTTGAACCTTCATTTGTATCTCTATGTTGATTAGAACCAGGGATGTATCATTTCATGCATTTTAACTACTTTTTGGTGGCCATTTTGAATTTTACGCTATTCTTTGAAACTTCAAAACTAAGAGACATGTTCTATTGGATAGATCTGTTCATGCTGATGTTAATAGAGTCATCATATGTGTGAATATGATGATTTGTTCCATTTTTATAGCAGTTTTCCTTTTTGACCTGGTTTAGTGGCAGCCATGTTGGATTTGGGGCACTTCCCCAGGCGGGATCGCCGGAAACAATTTTTTTCTGGAAAGTACATATATCAAAGAGGTGAAAACCACTGAGAAACCTTTTCTTGCAATTTTGTTGACATAAATTTGTTCGTTTACTGGACTAACGTCAGTAGCTGCATAGGTGTTATAAGCCTTGGACAACGGTAATTATGCTCAGCTGGCACCCTTGACAATTACCTTGCTCTTGACTTATATGACTCATACAGCAACTCGCTTGTATCATATCTATTGTGTAATTCTCTCACATTAATGTAAGGCTTAATATAATTTATACCCCCATCATAATGACTGTAACCAATTTCAATAGCCATGAAAACTGATGCTATTATAAATTCATTCTCATCTTTTAGCTATGTTGCCTACCAGCTCATAAATTGTGTGTTTGCTTAACCATGTAATATCCTGGGATCTTAGCATCTCCCTGACAAAACCACACGATAGAAAATACTCCTACAGTTCTCTTAATGATTTGTTGGATGATCAGATACCATCAAGAGACTCACATCTAAGCCTTGCTATCTTGCTGTGCCTCACATTCCTCTTGAAGGAAACTCATTATTAGAAGGTCTAAAAACTGCAGCAGAATGCCATTAGTCAGCCTGGAGTTGGTGGCGTTTCCTGGGCACCGAATGGATGCATACCAGCGGATGATGAGTGGATAAGTAGTAATAAATCTCACTTTACAATGTAAATGTTATTGCTAATTATGACAGAGTCATCCCCCATGTTAATGTCCAATCTAGTGTACCGGGGAGCAGACATCTCCTCTTTGCTGATAACAGGAATGTAATGATTCATAAGTTTATACTCAGGGGGATATTTCAATTCTCTGTTTTTGCCCTAGCTTCCTATCTGGCTTTCTATAGTCAATGCTTACTCATCTTTCTCAGGCATATAAGTGTCTAATGGCATAAAACAGGAATATTTTATGTCATTTGTTACATGAGCAGTCTTACAGTAAGGGTATCTATACTGAGGGTATTCCATGGTTCAAAGATACTTTCCTGTGTCTATTACTATCCTCTACAAGGGCATCTATAGCTAGGACTTAGACAACAAGAAGGGAGCTAATCGACATGCAGGAGGCACTGGGACTTGGTTGAAGGGTGGAGATTATGCATGTATGCAAATTATTTTGAGCATGCTTCCTCATTCCTGTTCTTCTTTTGCTTTGTGATTGATTCACAAAATGCAGGGATTGCCCTTTCTATTGTTAAGCCTTCATGGACATTGGGCAGCAGGGGCTTCTAGATTAACATTAATGAGAATCATAAATTCAATCATTTTACATTAATTCAATTGTTTGATAAAAAGAGAGAAACATGAATTTCTTTTTTAATATTTACCTCAGCTAATGATCACTTTATCTGTATTGCAAATACAGTAAGTGAACTTTAATTCCTTGCTACCTCACATAGAAGTCCCCAGTAATCACAGCTCTTAACAATGTGATGGGTTTCACATTTCACAGTGCCTCTATTCGTGTGTCCCCTGTCCATGCAGTCCCTCTGGTGAGGGGTGTAGAGATTAAGCTTGGTCCTGGCTGGGAGGTTAACCTGATAAAGGCAGGTAAGGTATCTCTCAGGTGCCAGCTGCTGGAGATACAGCATTGTATTCCAATTTGAAGAGGATCCACAATTCCTTTGATTTTTTTAATCCCTTCTTAGGTCTATATATTATCACAATATAAAAAGAAATCTAATGTATATTTTTAAAAAAGTCAACATCATCATGAGACATTTTAGCTGACGTTGTGCAGTGAATATTAAATCGAGCAGGATTTAAAGAAAACGATTGATGAGTTATATATACCAAAACGGTCTTGACTAATGCCTGCAGGAAACCTGGCTATGAGCTTTTATTCATAACAATATTTAAACAATAATATCATTACAATATTACTAATAGCCCTAGGGCTCCCTAACTAAACCTTTACAGGGTAATGCCTCCATTGCTTCAGTTGGATCAACTATAAGGATATTAGACAGATGGATGTTGATTATGTTACATATTGCATTTTTTTCCAGCAGACTGTTAGCTTCAACAGCCTTTTGGCCTGTTGGCAGCAATGCCAGGGAGTAATGGATGAGAATATAATTGGTTGGTGGTGTGTTTTAAGAGCTGTGGAGTGTGGCATACATAGGGGGTGAGGGCTGATCACAGAGTTGGCCGAGTGCCCACTGATCGGCCCAAGCCTTCATGTAAATGGCTGCTTTACAGTGGGATGTGTGAGTTATATACAGAAAGGTGGGGAGATGCAGGAGGTATAGAGGTAGACTGAATATCAACTCATATTTTATCTAGAAGCAGATGCATCTGTGTGCATATTTCTGTCCCCATCCTCAAGCGTAAGAAGCAAATCATGCTGTGTCATATGCATACTTAAATTGCATTGTATAGAAAAGTAGCTAGTCTTTGACAGGTAAGGATTGGAAATTGTGTATATTATAGTAAGGGTCTAGACAAAAATGGGGAGCCCAAACATATTTAGCCCCCCCCTTCCAGAATGATTGGTGGTTCCCTTGGGGTTGGAATGGGATCACATCCACCACACTGTCTGTATCTGGTTCAATTAGAAATTGCTGATTGGTTGATATGGGAGGGAGGCGGCTGATTCACTCAGCCCAGGGAAAGGGGGGGTTGCCCTCTGGGCTAGAATTGGAAAAGTGCATGGGTGTCACTTGATAAGAGTGTGAGCTACTCCTTGGATACTCACAGGTGCATAAAAGAAAATTATGCACATGGTGGTTCTATGTATTCTCTGTAGTAATTTCTAAGAGTGCATCTGTTATTTCCACATTGGAAGTGTGAGATAAATCACAAGATTCCTACCAGAGGACATAATAAGCTTATGGTGAGATTGTGTCCTGAAGCTGGATACAAATTTCAATGTATTCATATAATTTCTCATTTCCATATGACATATATGTCTATGTGATTGCAGCGAAACATAATCTTTGAATATTGAAAGCTTCCATTAGAACAGCATTGGTAAACCTAGATTATTGAATTATGAGGAGACTGCATGCAATTTTATTATAGCCTCAGGATATCTGTTGAAAATCTCTTGTGTACCACATGTAATACATGTGTACCACATCATTTATCTTATAAGCCTACTAAATATTATGCTACATTTGCTTCTCTGTAGAACAGACCGATCTAAATTATACTTGCTATAGGGACTAAACACCATTTGTTTTTTAAAACTATGGTCTGTAAATGTCCAGGCACGGCTCTTGAGGTCATCCCAACGAGTATGATAGTCAGCCTCCTGTATGACTAATGCATTTACAGACTATTGTTACAAAAAAAAAAGTCATGAAAGACAATATTTACCCCAAACAATCTCAAGATGAATTATGGTATGTAACTACAATCCTAGATAGCAATGACTACTCTTTACAGCAGCCCTTAAATAAAGCCCCAGGCAATTCTCCACAAAGCCACTCCAGTTGCCACAACGAGTCCTGCATATAAAAGGAACCTGTGGATCACTCCACCGGCTGATGTTCTTAGCCCTGACAGTTGCTTCTCTGCTGCCTATATCCAAGCCAGCCTAATAGCTGACCTTTGAGTAACCCCAGTTGACCTCCACATGACCTCACAAAGACTGCACAGATGGCAAGGTCCCCACCTGTCACTGTGGGAGAAGGCGGAGGGTGGGATGGGTATGGGTGAGGTTAAGGTCAGAATTGGGGTGGTATCTACTGCTGTTTGTGTGGTGAATCAAGTAGAGTAGGAGGAGGAAGAGTGCATGCAGGGTCACCTTACAGTACGCTGGAAGATGCAGTGCGCAGTTAGAGTGGGGTTTGTGCATGAAGGAAAGGGAGTTTATTACTGCCATCATTGTGGGGTATAGGCATTTGATGTCGCTGTTTTTTTCAATATTTTCTGACAGTCTGTATAAGCCCTAGATGTTAGAGATTAATGTTTATGATAGGTCAATCTTATGGAACGATGATGCCAATTTTGATGTAATAGCCAGATTTCTCAATTCCCAAAGATATGTCTAAAGATACGTCTTTATAATTGCTACAAAACATAATTTTGTGACAGGAAGCATTCATGAGAACAGCATTGTTAAAACTATTGCTCAGTTAGAATGTTATGCTGTTTCTGATATAATATCATTGAATGGTGAGAAGAATGCATGCAGTTTTATCAAACCCTCAGGATATCTGTTGAAACTGGGTTATAAATAATATACTTATACTTGCTATAGGGACATTGTTACATTAATCATAATTGTTACATTAATCATAAATATTTGCAACCCCAGAATTACAGCCTTAATTATAATCATGTGTTTCAGGACAGTTCTCTCTGATGAATCATGAAGAGTTAACTGAAGGATTAACGAAGGCAGGATTGTCATCAAATGGGAATTAATTGAGAACTGGAGATCAATTATCATGAAAACGTCCTACTGGGAAATGAACAAGAATTGCATCAAGAGGAATAATCACAGTCAATTAGATCCTTGGGCCTCTGAGAACATGAAAAGGTGACATTGTTGAACTTGCACTAGTTTGCCCAAGGGCAACAGTGGCTACATCAGGGACATGCAATTTTATATCTTACAATATATTTTTTGCCAATATTATCAATATTGTACAAAAGAAACTTTCATTGTACTTGTGTTTCATGAGATATGAGAGCTGCAAATAAGTATGGCCTTTAGCTGATACATTACACATGATGGTCAAAATTAGAAAATCAATGATGTATTGCTCTCTCTGTTTTATACTTCAGATTCCTTCAAAATAAGCTGCAACCCAACTTTGGACAGATCATATAAGCTGCACCATGTCAGCGATCTGCTTGCATATTTGCAGCAGTTTGTACCTGAGAATTTACAGTATACCCAGTATTGAATATGGTGTCAACGTAGCATTTTACATGACAATTTGGAATTAATATCTCACGTTGGTAAATTCTGACCGATTTAGGTAAAAGACACATTCATGTGGTAATTTTAGTTCTAGTTTTGGCCATCAGGAGGCACCCTGCATAGTTGCAAAAGGGTGTTAAATACAATGTCATGATAAAGTGTTCTTGGGCCATTTTTTTATGTAGAATGCAATAGTCTTATTACACTTTTGATGCTTACTTTCTATATTTAGAATGCAAAAAGAACATATTTTAGGAAGAATTAGCACATACAGTGCTTTCTGGTCGTGATGGAAACTATCCCAGAATCAGAAATAGGAGGTAATAATCCTAATTTATTTCTGTTTTCAGTTACGCAAATCTGAAAACAGAACACAAAAATTACTTCTAGAACCAAATGTAGACAAATGAATCCAATTACATTTGGTTATTTCTAAATAAGACCTATTTTTCATAATCATCATTAGTTACTATTGGGTACAATGCATTTAGAGCTTATTTACCATTTTCAGTTAGTAATATCAAAAAATTGTTTGAAAAGCAATTCCCACTAAATTACAAGTATTATTACTAGGACTTTTCAATCTATGATATCTCATTTTAAAGATTATGACACCAACCTTTATTAGTTCCATACCATATTGGGAAAATACCTGAATACAGGTCTCTTATTGCAAATGTACAAATTACCCTTTGGTCAACCCCCATGCCTTCAAAAACCTAAATCATTACACAAAGGCAATGAAATAGCAACTAAATTGCCAATGCTAACAATAATGATTTACCAAAATCTCTCATCTACATTTCCTCACCGACCAGTCAATCTAAGACCAGTTATTTAGTACCCCATTAGCTGGTACTCCATGAACTAAAACCCTAATCGAGTTATAAGCAGTTGGATCATTTAGCAGGATTGATGTTGATTCTGCTAGAGAGTATCTGTTTTGGCCTTGCCCCTGCCCCAAGGGCCTTTTGCAGTGGACAGGTAGCTGCAACTGCCTTATGGCAAACTGGCAGCAATGCGTGGGTGTAATGGATGAACAAATAATTGGTTGGCTGTGTGTTATTAGAGCTGTAGGGTAGGGTGTGAGGAGGAAGGGGGCTGGGGTTGCAGTACAGAGTGGGCTAAGTGTACACTGATGAGTCTATGCCTCCATGTAAATTGGGCCTAGCTAGGCATGTAAGAGTACCATTATAGGAGGAACACTGAAACGGGCAGTATAAGCAACTAATCTGCTTATGCCTACTTTTTCTCTCTCCACTTCTCTCACCTGCCCTCTACTCACTGGCTTTTCTCCATTGCTCTCCATTGGAAAGAAAGTCTGATTTTCTTTTTGTTTAAATTGATAACAAATCCCTCATGTCCTTAATTTTACAAAATGTTGTATTTATTTATCATACCTTATACACTGGTATAAACTACTTACAGTTAAGGTTATAAAATATAATATATTACATTAACTGATATCATAATCATATTGCTACATTATGTATATTTGGTTTCAGATAATGAAAACTAACAACAACAGGTAGTATAAACCAATGCAGAATCTCCCCTTATTAATCATGATGACTGGGAAAGGAAATGCTTGGTGGAAAAAGAAGACAAAAACATGGTGGTGGTGCTGCCTGCTGACATTGACATTGACACCAATAAAGGGTGTTATTGACACAACCATGCCATGACTAAAACACATCTTATTATTGTGATGCCAGTAATCAGTGTCAGAGCTCAGTGAAATAAAGAATGTGAAAATATTTACATCCCTATCAATGCTCACAGTTCCATTGTTATGCGCCAGTTGCAAGTGGTTGGTTTCAGGCTAGGACACACCTGGGAGGATCAAGGAATTACATTAAATGTCAACAAAACAGTCAAATGTACTACTTCTCGCAGGCCAATTGTAAAAACACCCACATACCTTCTCCTATTACTGTACACACATAGCCTTAACCCCAGTCTGCCACCCTCTTCCCAACATCTACCTACTCCCTCAGCCAGATATACATAGTAAGCCTCAAGTAAAACGAACCCTTAAGGGTATTTTGATTAAATCCATTCCCACTTTGCACCATTATTATGTTTTGCCAGCAGCCTTATTTAATAGCATTAAGACGTACATAGCAGCAATTCTCAGTGGTAAGGTATGGCCACCACAGTGGGGTGTAACATTACCCTGAACCACAGAGGTACTCACCATTACAACCTTAGACGGCAGTAGCATCCTCCAAGCACTGTGGGTAGCTTCTCCTGTAATCAGAGATTTATCCATTAGGCAAACCCCAGTGGGAGTTTGATTACATTTGCGGCCAAGGTGGCATGCAACAGATGAATAGAGAGGATCGTCGGCAGCCTTGGCCTGCTTTGGAAATGAAGAGTTGATGTTATAAACACAGTGAAGGCCTATTGTCCCGTTGCCTCTCCCATGTCTCTCTATTGTTTCCATTGGTATTCAACCCCAGCTCACACCCATCTTTTACCCTCAACCCCTGCATCTACCTCCACTCACCTAATCATGACTTTTCAGCCAGGCTATCCAGCATTGTACCTCTTCCCTCCTAGAAACCACCTGCCTTCTGTTGCCGATACTGTGTTCTACATTGTCCTTCATAGCAATATCAAGATATCCTGCTGTAGCATATGGATACATTCTGACAGTTTACCATTATAAATTGGTCTGCCACATACACTACTGATGCACTGCATAATTATCTGGCTTAGCTCCCAATCTACGAAGCTGTACCTTATTTGGACACTGCCCTGAGTACTGCCTGTTTTGTTCATATTATGATCATATCTTTAATTAATAATGATATATTGTATAAAACAGCAGGCTTAATTATGATGTCATCCGACCCTTAATTAATGGAGACTTGTTTAAATAATCAAATTAACCTTTAGCAATTTTCATAAAACAAACTTTGACTCTCTATTCATAATTACATTACTAGAGATGAGGTGGGATTATAACTGATTAAGAAATACTGTACAATTGATTAACACACACAGTAAATATGTTACCCATTTTCACCTTTTTTAAAGCTTTTGATTATCTCCACATAATGACATAATGATCTCCTGGACTGATCTCCTGGACTGAGACAGTATTGCATGGCAACATGTAAGCTTTAGATGCACATATATTATGCAAGGATTTTGAGTGTTTCATTCAAATACCATTATCATATTCTTCATTAAAAGGGAGTAGTAAAATGTCTACAAAGCGTCTGTATCATTTTCTTCCCAAGTATTTATTTGGGTAGACATGCATAGGATGCAGAGTATGTGTACCTCCTTTTTGTTTGTCCTTATCATGTTATCCAGTGTGATATCATGCATCATATCATGCAGAGAAGATTCCCCTTACCCAACAGACAGTGTATACGCCGCGCCCCATCCACACGTCATGTTTGCCATAAAATTTCTTAAGGTGAGCATAGTTAGTGGTAGAATACGACACATCATTTCTAATATAATCCAACTGCACCACCAATCTTATCATCACCCCATCCCCTGTTCAGGCCTTCAAACGTATAACCAGCAACGCTATATTTGTGGCTAGGTGTATCTTCTTCAAGCCAAGACTCTGAAAATCCGAGAACTGCATCAATCTTATCCCACATATGAATGCGTAGAGTTTTAATTTTAGATGTTAAGCTTCTAGTATTTATATGGGATAAAGTGAATTCATTCTTGCCCTTACTTATGACATTATTACCTGGCATGATACCGTATGGGTTTGCCTGCTATGTTACTCCCCACATAGTATATACATTTTATATAATTATAAAGTAGGTTTTGACAACTAGTGTCTCCCACTGAGGGATTTCTCACCATTGCGAGGTTTAGAGAAGCATTTTAGTCAGCCAAAGAGATTGGGAAAAAAAACAAAAAAAAACATTTACATTTGACAAATGAATTACCATTTCCATAGGAAATAATTATCACCAAATTACTTTCTGTCTACATTCGTGCAGACCTAGTTTACAGTGATAATACTTGACATACATAGTCGATTACATGGAATGACCATCTCAATACAAGTTAGTACATAAGTCCTATATACAACATCATAACCTTTAGCCCTGCTTACAAACCGTATGGACAGTCCCTATACATATGTATACACTCCATGTTTTAAGCTCTTCCCTTAGATCCATCAGTAACCCAACCATTTTATTATTTTTACACTTCTTGGTGTAATTTTGTCAACCAGGGAGATGGTATATCCGCAGCCCCACCCTTTCTCAGTAGAGGCTTCATACAACGTACCGGTAGTTTCAATTAGCCTACCTTTGAGGTCTTCATCTTGGAACTTGAGTTTAATACAGTCAGCCATGATTTTATACCTTTTGAGGTGAGAGTCCTGCTTAGTATAATGCTATTCTATAAGATTACATTTTGGACACATAGCCATCCTCGCTCAGCATTATGGCTTCCGCTGTGTCGTAGTCTTCGTTGTATATGGCAAGTCTGTACCAAAATAGCTGCTCAGAGGAGAGCCAGCTGGTGTTGTCATACAATATATTGCATTTATACATATTCGACAGAAAAGACAGGTTCTGGCAGGTTCTGAATGTCTCTGTATTGATACACTTCTTGGTCGACCTCGAGCTTGTTTACTTTAACCCTGGCACTCATACCCATATCCTTAGTTTTTGCGCTGAGGCATCTTAGCTCTTTTCGTTCTTGCTGTTGTTCTTGTGACAAGTCGTCGCCTATGTATATTTTCTTCCACCTGTCGAACTCCTTCATCTTACCTATATTGGTAAAAAGTTTCTGTTTAGTTTCCTCGGGCTGGTGGCATTATTACTGACTGTAATACTTCCAATATTTTTACTTACACCCTTAACTACAGAATATCTGAAAATATTGTTCAATTTAAGACTATACATGCAAATGATTCGATCCAGTGGGGGCACATACCCTGGGGGTGGAAGGGAATTAGTCATAATCATAACACTGGATAGTTTACCCTGTCAATGTCTCATAGATGTGACTGTCCAAGACCATCGTAAATAAATGAAGGCAAAGGCAAAGGCATGGGATATGGGATTTCTACTACTTAAGCATAGTGATCTATTCTACGGTAAACTGCCTTTGTTTTAGAGCTAGAGTTAGGTAGTAGGCATACAGCTAACACAGACTCATAATCAGGAGACCAAGATGAATCACTGGGCCATAGGGCCTAGACATCACCTCAAGGGTCTGTTACACAATAGGCGCTCATAAATCCAATAAATATACATTATCTTAAATGTAGCCTCCCAAACTATTTTCTGGTCATGATCCAGTAATGTTGCTTTTTCTCCTGTGTTATGTCACATGTGTTATGTCACATGTGAAATATCACCTTATAGGTGAGTTGGCTATATCACAATGTTATTTTGTTGAGGACAGATTAGTTCCATCTTCTCCGACTTGGAGCTTTACCTCGAGTTCAGTGTGAGTGCACCAAAACGTCCCTAAAAACACATTCCAATCCTCAAGGAGGAATAATTATGTTTTCAGCAGAGTATATATTTTTAGCAGCTAAATCATTTTCCTCTTGAGTTGGATAACAGTTCATACTCAACATCGGCATGGGAAAAAGGGCCCTAGGGGGGCCGGGTTCCCCAATCACAGAGGAGGGGGGCCTGAATTATGCCCCCCCCCCCCCCGAGAAGAAGTTGTCAAGACCCTATAATTAATGTAACCCTTACCTCTCCCGCATAGGGAAAAGTGAGGACAGAGGGGCCTGTGGCCCATTCAGAAATAAAGGCGGGTCAAATACTTCTCTTCTCTACAATTCTAATATGTACATGCTACATTATGTATAAAAACCAATGCTAAAAGTTCCCCCCCCATCAAGATTTGCTTTCTACGTCTCTGCTCAAAGCCTTTCTTTACTTTCCCAAAGTTCTGTACCATAGTCCTTTTACCCATGGTTCTTGGTGGATGTTGACCTCCATATTGGATTACTTCCAGACAGACATGACACCACAATTGTGCTGGGAACAAGGCTATATGCCCAGCCTGAGGCTCTATGTTCAGGGCGAGTTTGTAGTTCTGTGGACAAAATGCCCTTGTCATATACCAGGTCTCTACTCATGAAAAGAAGGGAAATCTGACTCTTCTAATTGTCTGCTTCTTTGGAACAGAGCAAGCATGGTCGGGGTTGAGATCAGGTGCCCTTTGACAGCTTTGAGCAGTAGGCAAGAGGCATGCTTTCCAATAGATGGATAAAAGTGGGAGGCAAAGAAATAGCTGTAGTTTGCCATGAAAGGAGATTGATCTTTTTTTCTCTTTTTTTCTAGACAAGGTAAAGCAATAGGTGTGTGGGTGGAGAATATTGGTTGCTGTGTGAAAGCATCACCATATCTAGACAAATAATTTGGTTTTCCTTTCTCCCAATGCCGAGAAGTAAGACACTGGTACCACTTGTTACATCTTAATAAGATATTATATGGGTCCCATATTATCTCTCGTTTTGAATAGAGACATATTTCAATGTTACACCCCTATTATGTCACTAGGGCCCCAATAGTGCTTTATCATAATTATAGTAGGTGCAGCATTCCAGACTCAAAATAAAATCTGAACTGATCCTTGTGGTGTTCTAGGCTATTAAATATTGCAGAATTAATGCTCTGATAGAAACTTCACTAATCAATAAAGAAGGCAACCCCTTTTCATTTACATTTTCTTATATTTAGAACACAATAAGTGCAGAATCAGTTAAGATTTATATCAGATGAAACCTTGTATATCTATTGGTTCATATTCATTGTCTCAGTCTTCACAAATATATCCCGATAAGTTTTAAATTGAGTAGTGTCCTTACTTGTGGGTCCCTTTGATGAGGGATGTATCTGGTTAGGGAGGTTAACCAGACAGAAACAGGTAACATGCACATATTCTCATGGATTTCTATAAATTTGATGACTTTGGGTTTGGCTCCTGAAGAAGAAGAGTTTTTGCATTTGAAACACTGTGCTTACAACAGCTTTTATGGTATTTATGAATTGCTCATGGATTAAAACAATAGTTTGAGAATCAATATTAGTATTGTTTAACAAGTATAGTACTGTTGTTTCATTATATTACTGATCAGATAATCAAAGCACATTAATTTAACACCACATAAGCTAAATGCCTGATGTGTAATGCACTATTCAAGACTGCAATCATCGGGAAAGATGTTGATTATGCTAAATATTGCATGAGTTGGCCTCCTGACTGCCTCAAGTCATTCTTTAGTGTGCATGCTGCAATTGGTAGAGAGAAATGGATGAGGAAATAATAGTTTGGTGATTATCATCTAAGGTCTGTAGAGATGGGTGTGGAAATATGGTTGGTGCTGAGCACAGATTGGGCTAAGTGGGCACTGATGGGTCTGTGCCTCCATGTAAATTGTTCCATGGTGAATATGGCAGCCCCTTTGCTTTAACCAAAGAATAACATATCTCATACCCCTGTTACATAACCATAACCAATACGTCATTACCTAAGGTGAAATAATAACACTACTAAACATCTCATGAGGTAACTCTTAGGTCTCATGAATCAATATCCATGTTTCGAATCCCAGGAACTGCTCAGGCCATATATCCTCAATCAGGATTGACAGGATGCCTGTATACTAGAGAGTGTGTGTGAGATAACAGGCACTAAGTTAACGGGTTGTCGTATTCCCTTAGGGATTGTAGGCAGAGCATTAGTGTCAGTGCAGGAGTCAATGCAATGATTTGGCATTCATGAGATGATAATTGTGTTGAACCAAACCAGCTTTAGCATGTAGCCATGGATTTCTTACACATGATTGTTACCTTTTATCAAAACGGTTGAAGCATTGATGAAGACCTGTTGAAGACCTAACTTTGACAATCAATTCTACCAACATCAGTCCCTTGGTCTCTAATCACTGTAGGAACACTGGGCCTAGAATGTATAGTCATCTGATCAATGATGGACGACAGTGAGTAAGCAATGCTTACAGATTCTGTCTATTTGTGGTGTAAATACTTGATATTCTTACATGATAGTTGGTAGAATCTTAGTTTAGGTATATGTGGTCATGTAGGGGACTGCTAGGCTCATTAAATCAATGCAATAATAGAGAAATCAACCTAAAATAAAGATTGAAGACTAGGCTAACTATATTGATGTGACTATGCTAACTCAGTCTGTTGTGAGAAGAAATAACTAGGCTAACTAAGTTAAAAGGACTAGGCTAACTTATCCTTATTTAAACATTTTGTTCCTTTTTTGTCTCTGACTGGGCTCAGTGAGGGTAGTCATGCATCTTATGTTAGGTTGCTTGGGTACCATAAATTGGAGTGGGGAGTTGTTATGCCAGTCACACAGGTGGGTAAATAGGTTGGACTGTGAGGCAAGTGTATACCATGTAATCTGATTTAATTAGTATGAGGTGAAATGCAGTATAGTACTAACAGTGGAGTAAGGCCTCTGAGTGAATGGTTGATATATCCTTAAATTATGGATTAACAGCCAAGGGCAATCCATGTAAATGGTATATCATAGGCATCTTTTTGTACAACCTTGTATTTTGAGTTAGCCTAGTCCTTTATAGTTAGCCTAGTCCATTCAACATGTTCCTTGTTATGGGTTAACGTAAATTCCTTCCCAATTATGCAGCTGGCTCTTCTTCTGTTAGGCTTTACATGCACTATATCATATCTCCCTACCAATATGACTAATGCAAATCCCATAAGGGTCCTAAACAGGCACTGAGTGGTCATTTTATATCATCATAGCTTCATCTATCCCCTTCGCCAGTAACTTAGTTAGCCTAGTCATGTGTTTGTAGTTACCCTAGTACTTGTTATGGAGGCCAATTTAGTTAGCCTAGTCAACCATATCATAACATCCTTATTTACTGCTCTTACAGACAACTATACCCAAAAACCATTAGTGCACTATATGATACATGGCCATAGCCACCAACACATAACTTTACAATGTTTAACTCCCTATAAATACTGTGCAATCACCCCCTGTAGTTTTGCCTACAAACACAACCACACACCATAGGTGATCAGCTAACTATGTACTGTTCCTACAGTGCTAATGGGTTCTGTCCAGTGTCTGAGGAATTCTAACTTGTTTTATAAGGATGTAGTATGGGCGCATTGCGAGGACCAGCAACAGCGAAGGTAACTGAAAATAACAATAAACTATTGTTATACCAAATTCAAATGGCACTTGGTGCATATGGCTCACTCATTTTTAGAATTCATACCATACTCTCTCATCCTCCTCCTGAAGATTATTGAGGAGAAAGATGGGCAAACGATGGTGGTATAATGCATAGTGTTTCAAAATATCTGCACAAACACGCTTTAATATAATAATATAGGAGGAATAATGAAGCTTCAGATGATGCAGCCAAGGAATGATCCATGAAATAGCTGTAGAACTTTTTTTTCATTTTCAACCTGGGACTACCAGGGGCCATGTAAAATCTGATTATAAAGTACAACACAGACCACAATATAGTTGGGGTGCAGTTATTTTTCATGCCACTTCATGCAATTTCAAATCTAACTTTGATAAACATATGGCAAATCTCTCAACTTCATCTGCAGGTATTGATATATAGCTGGCTAGAATAAATGAAGCTTGACGAAATGTATCGTAAGGTGTATCGACAGAAGTTATATTGATGCAAAGAAATACAATCTGATTATTGTATCTCTTACATTTAAGCTACTGTGTAGGATATAAAAGTTGAAAAAATCATTTAGCTAAGTTGCCCAGCTGCCCATAAATTGAGTGATTACTTAACCATGTAATATCCTTGGTATCTTACCATCCCCCTGACAAAAGCATACAATAGAAAATACTTGACAGTTCTCTTAATGATTTGTTGGATGATCAGATACCATCAAGAGACTTGGTATCTCACTGTACCTCACATTCCTCTTGAAGGAAACTCATTATTAGAAGGTCTAAAAACTGAAGCAGAATGTCATTAGTTAGCCTGGAGTTGGTGGCAATTCCAGGGCACCTAATGGATGCATACCAGCCCATGAAGAGTGGATAAGTTGTAATAGACCTCACGTTAAGATGTAAATATTATTGCTAATTACGACAGAGTCAGTCCCCATGTTAATGTCCAATCTAGTGCCCACCCAAGCAGTGCATGGGGAAGCAGATATCTTCTCTTAGCTGGTAATAGGAATGTAATGATTCATTAAGGCTGTTATCAGGGGAATATTTCACTTCTCTGTTTTTGCCCTGGCCTCCTATCTAACTGTGCCAATTTGCTTTCTATAGTCAATGCTTACTCATATTTGTCTAATCGCATAAAACAGGAATATTCTATGATATTTGTTACATGAGCAGTATTACAGGAAGGGTACTTATACTGAGGGCATTCCATGGTTCCAAGATAGTTTCCGGTGTCTATTACTGACTTTTCCAAGGGCAACTATAGCTAAGACTTAGATGACAAGAGAGGTTATCGACATGCAGAAGGCACTGGACTTGGCTGTAGGGGGAGATTATGCTTGTATGCAAATTATGCATGTATGCAAATTAGATTTTTTAAGCATGCTTCCTCATTTCTGTATTTCTTTTGCTTTGTGATTGATTTCCTAAATGCAGGGACTCTTCTCTCTATCTTTAAGCCTCCATGGACATTGGGCAGGAATGACACTACATGGGCCTCTAGATTAACATTCATGGGAATCATAAATCTTTGCGAATTATAATGGTAAATTCAACTATATTATTGTGCCCTCATCTAGCAGTAAGGATCTATAAGCTATCATCTGGCATTTTAGACTTGTTCTATGGTTTGATAAAAAGAAAGAAAGCTAAATTTCTTTTTCAATATTTGCCTTAGCTTATTGTGTCATACAAAGAGACAATAAAGAAAGTCAACTTGCCAAATTTTCCAGAAGAAAGGATATATCATTAGTTATAAGTATGCCAATTTGAGAGTTTCTGAAAATCAATATCATCTATATTGGAAATACAGTAAGTGAACTTTAATTCCGTGCTACCTCACATAGAAGTTAGACCATGTAATTAGTTAGCTTATCTTTTGTCATCTACAATGACCAAACAAATATATTAAATGCTATTACAAAACACATAGACATTCCAAAAATATAGTAACCACTAAAACAAGTAAACAAATAAATTAATCCAGCTCTGCGCCAACAGCCTTCTCATGTGAGCTCTAAGTTGCAATTGGATAAGTGACCATCTCACCGGAAATTAAACCAAATGTACATGCGCGGTGAGACTCTCTTACGCAGTGGCTTAGACAGACTCCCGCCTCTGAATAGTTATCAATGACATACATTTCTTGACATATATCCCATCTTGATAATAACACTAGGCCAGACACGGTATAGAAGTAGAAAACCAAATTCAATGTCTCAATGTCCTCAATAATCAGCAGCTAACAACCCGAGGAGTTTCACATTGAGCAGTGTCTCTGCTTGTGTGTTCCTTGTTCAATCCCTCTGGTGAGGGGTGTAGAGATTAGACTTGGTCCTGGCAGGGAGGTTAACCAGATAACGGCAGGTCTGGTATCTCTCATGTGCCAGCCCCTGAAGATACAGAGATACAGATAATGTACACTCAGACATTCAACAAGAATACCACGAGTAATCCACAGGGACTAACATTAAGAGCAGGGGAGAAACTCAACGGTCAGAGTAAGAATATTTAATTCACATATATGTGGCCAGGTGAGGGAAAACATGCCTCCAGGGGGGAAGTGGCTTTCAAAGTTTATGTTACAGGCTTTAAAATTAGATATCTTGAGCTAATATATCCCAAGTAGTTTTGCTGTAACTGCTTGTCAAACTGGGGTTGGTGTATACAACTGAAAATGGCAAATAAGCTCTAAATCCACTATATCCTATTATGAATACTAGTAATGCATAAAATACAGTTTTGTTGAAAAACAACCAAAAGATATCTGATGGTTTTATCATAATATTGGTTCTAAAGGGAATTTCTTCGGTCTGTTTTCTATTCTGAGTTCCTTGTGAAATTTTCAAAAACATTTGTGGCAAAGAATTCCCATTTGGAATAATGGAGTGTTTCCATGGCAACCAGAAATTGTCATATATGCCAATTTTCTATGTTTCCATGGTAACAAAGGTTCCATTTGCATTCCTAAAATGGAATGTATTAAATGGAGATGGAATAATTCTAAGCATATCACTGGATTCCCCATGAAAAATTGGTCTTAAGCATTTTTTTAGTGTATTTCTCAGTGTTTTACCCATATACTGCCCCCTGGCAGCCAAAATCAGTACTAAAAGTCCTCCCTGGAGGCACATTTTCCCCTGATGGCCTACATAATTATGTTCAAATTTAGAATGGATATAAAGAAAATAATTAAAGGTCTCAATGGTTGAGGTGCCTAGTGCTTCAGATGAATGAGTAGAATAAACCAAAATACCTTTATTATCTGATAGATAGAAAACCGATATTCAAACGATATTCAAACGATATTACTGATAACCCTAGGGCTGCTGAACTAAACTTCCGCAGGGTAAAGCTCCCATGACTTCAGTTAGATCAACTATAAGGATAAACAGATGAATGTTGATTATGCCACATATTGCATATTTTAGCCAAGTCACGACCCCACAGCCTTTCTAGCAGACCGGTAGCTTCAACAGCCTTCTGGCGTATTGGCAGCAATGCCAGTGAGTAATGGATGAGAAAATAATTGGTTGGTGGTGTGTTTTAAGAGCTGTAGACTGTGGCATACATAGGGGTTGAGGGCTGATCACAGAGTTGGCCAAGTGCCCACTGATCAGGCCAAGCCTCCATGTAAATGGATCCTTTGCAGTGGGACATGTGAGTAGTATACAGAAAGGTGGGGAATGGCAGGGTGCATAGAGCTAGGCAGAATATACAACTCATATTTCATATTTAAGCATATGCATCTGTGTACATATCTCTGTATATGCATGACTACTCCAGTATCCAAAACAAGCAAAATATTCTGTAATTAAGCCATGTATTTTGTATTCTGATGTGAAAACAAAGTTTAGTTGAAGTCCTTTTTTGAACAGGTTCCCTTGGGGCTGAAAAAGGATCACGTTCGCTACACTGTCTGTATCCGGTCAAATTAGAGATTGCTGATTGGAGGAGACGGGAGCGAGGCAGCTGATTTGCTGAGCCAGGGGTAGGGGGGTTAGCCCTCTGGGGGAGAATTTGGATTGCGTATGGGTGTCACTTGATAAGAGTGTGAGCTCCCCGAAGTGCAAAGAAGCAAATTATCATTGTGGGAGGGGTTCCTGGGCGAGGTATAGTCATGCTTATAATATATTTGTGAAGAAACGTCTTGTTTTGCTCCTTTAGTTTTGGTTGAAGCTTATCCCAGCCCATTACCATAATCTGACTAAATTTTAGGTGAAAGTATAGAGAAGGGGAAAAAAGGTTTGAAAAGCAGAGCCCCCCGTGAGTGGCATCACTTATAACTTAACATGGCCATTCTGCAGACAGGATAGTATTATGTGGTGCCATCTGCAGGGAAACATTTTGTTAGACTACTCACCATTTGTATCTTAAGACCATGCATGGGATGTAAATGTCCTGGCACGGCAGGTGTAGTCATCCCAACGGGCATGGTAGTCAGCCTTCTCTATGACTGATGCATCTACAGGCTATAAAATAGGTCATGAAAGAGAAGATTATCAATGTTTTATCCCAAACAATTTCTTCTCAAGATGTATTATAGTATGCAACTTCAGTCCTAGATAGCAATGACTACTCTTTACAGCAGCCCTTGAATAGCCCTAGGCAATTCTCCACAAAGCTTCTCCAATTTCTTTGAGGAGTCCTGCATATAAAAGGAACCTGTGGATCCCTCCACTGGCTGATGTTCCTAGCCCTGACAGTTGGTACTCTGGTGCCTATATCCAGCCATCCTAATAGCTGACCTTTGAGTAACCCCAGTTGACCTCCAAATGACCTCACAAAGACTGCACAGATGGCGAGGTCCCCACCTGTCACTGTGGGAGAAGGCGGAGGGCGGGATGGGTATGGGTGAGGGTAAGGTTGGGATTGGGGTAGTACCTGCTGGTGTTTGTGTGGTGAGTCAAGCGGAGTAGGAAGAGGAAGAGTGCATGCAGGGTCACCTTACAGTATGCTGGAAGATGCAGTTCACAGTTAGATTGGGGTTTGTGCATGAAGGAAAGGATATAGATTACAGCCATCGATGTGGGGCATGGGAGTTCAATGTTGCTGTTTTCTCTCTATGTTCTCTGACAGTGTGTATAAGCCATAGGTTTTAGAGATATTTATATAATAGGACAATCTTATGGAACAATGATGCCAATTTTGATGTAATAGCCAGATTTCTCAATTCCCAAAGATATGTCCATGTATTTATCATTGCTGTGAAACATAATCTTTTGATACATGAAGCATTCATGAGAACAGCATTGTTCAAACTATAGCTCAGTTGGAACGTTATGTTGTTTCTGATATAATATCATTGCATGATGAGAAGAATGCATGCAGTTTTATCATAGCCTCAGGATTTTTGTTGAAACTGGGTTATAAATAGATGTGTACCACATCATTCATATAATTAATTATACTTAATGTAATGCTACATTTGCTTCTCTGTAGAACAGATTGATCTTAATTATACTTGCTATAGGTCCATTGTTGTATTTGCAAACCCAGAATTACAGCCTTAATTATAATCATGTGTTTCTTGAAAACGGCTGTCACTCTGATGAATGGAAGAATACAAATGGATTCCATTTTTCACCAAAAGAGGACGGTTCTCTCTGATGAATCGTGAAGAGTTAACTCAAGGATGAAACGAAGGCAGGATTGTCATCAGATGGGAATTAATTGAGAACTGGAGATTAATTATCATGAAAACGTCCTACTGGGAAATGAACAAGAATTGCATCAAGAGGAATAATCACTGGCAATAAGGTCCTTGGGTCCCTGATACCATGAAAGGGTTCCATTGTTGAACTTGCACTAGTTTGCCCAAGGGCAACAGTTGCTACCTCAGGGATATGACATTTTGTATCTTACAATGTTGTTTTTTCCCTTAGCTATCACTATTGTAAAAAGCCGTAGTATTATGTTTATTAGTTTGTTGTGTTTGTCTCTCATGAGAAATAAGAGCTGCAGATAAGTATGGTCTTTAACTTATGCATGATTTCATTTACATCAATCTCACCTTGAGAACTTGCTGTGTAAAATCCTTGTGTTTTATTATTTTAAATCTTGTAAAAACAGCATTGAGCCTCTCTTTGTTAATTCGTCCAAAATTACAAATTTTCTTTTGCTGAATTTAAGTGGACAGGATGATAACACAGGAAAAAACCGTTCATCATAAGTGTGTCCACAGTAAACCTCTACAAAATTACAAGTAGGAGGAATATCTTAATCCTACTTTCTTAAACTAGTTGATCTTGTAAAAGTGTAATTTGTGTTGATTTTCTTTCTACCATGCCATAAACAGTTTGAATTGCCATTCTTATCAGTGACAGTGTTTTTTTTTTATTGCACCATTGATCATCTGAGGCCATTAACACACTGTTCTTAGAGTGTAAGTCATCCTTTTTATATCACTTCAACCTTACATCCGTTCTTGGAGAATACCTTTACTCCCAACTTCAGAATAGAGGGATCATATACTGGTCTATATTTACAAAACTGTACAAAGAAAAAAAGGAAGTAGAAATGCCAGCAACTGTACAGTACAGAAGAGGGTCTGTTAAGCCCTTATTCTACAAAATTGCCCTTATCCTACAAAATCATATAGGTTTGTAGTATAAGGGCTGTCAGTCAAGCCCTTATCCTACAAAACACCTGTCAGGCCCTTATCCTACAAAAATTTTCCTTATCCTACAAAAATATATGGTTTTGTAGGATAAGGGCTGTCAGACAGGCCCTTATCCTTAAAGCATCTGGGACACTTTTGTAGGATAAGGGCAATTTTATCTTATCCTACAAAATACATAGCTTTTGTAGGATAAGGGCACTTTTTTGTAGCATAAGGGCCGATTTTGTAGTATAAGGGCTTGACTGACAGCCCTTATACTACAAAACTATACATTTTTGTAGGATAAGGGCAATTTTGTGGGATAAGGGCCTAACAGGGCCTTAGCCCCCTTTTTCCCCTTCACACACAATATCTTCCATTAATGTTCATGCGCGGAGATCATATTTTACAGCAGATGATCTAGAAGCAGAAAACAAATCTTTGGGGGTTAATTGTAGGGTTTATAAGTTTCCAAATATCAGTGATGTGAGGTTGTATAGTGCAAGTAAGCTGATCAGGAGCAATGAGTCCAACCCTAGTATCACAACCCCTTATCTAGTTCGTAGACAGTGATAGGCATGGGGTAAGGGTCACAGGGTGATGTTATTCCTCCACATATATACCCGCTAAATTACCAAGGTCTGGCATAAGATGTAGCACTGAGGTTTGTAACTCACAGGATTCCCACCAGAGGGCACTACAAGCTTATGGTGAGATTATACACCAGCGGCTGCTGAGTAATCATGTGATCCCTGGTCACGTGATACATCCTGATTCATGACATGACTGGTCACTCTCTGGTTGGGGTCCCAAGATGGATGGACTATTAGGACATGAAAGATAATAGTATTGATCAGCCAGGGTTCTATGGGAGATGTCTCGTAGTGTCTGAACAAAACTTGATGGAGAAGGTCTTATTTGAAAACAAAGGTCATTGTGCACAGAAAATGTGAAAGGGAAGGAGCAAGCATAATAATATCAGGGAATAAATTAGGGAGTGAACATGAACATTTTTCATGCATATAATTGTGAATTAAATTAGACTTACCAGGGTAAGGCGATATTTGATTATAATTTTGCCAAAGGCACCAAGTGTTGTGCAGAGTATACATGTTATTTGTTTATAAAAGTCTATTAAATTGCAGAAAACATCTTTATCGCGATGTGTTTTAGTAACTGACAACGCACCTGCACTACCCTCGCTTCCACCACTCCTGCAGCCTCAAAGCACACAAGTTGTAATCGAGGCAAAGTTACATTCCTGTCAAAACATTGTGTAAAATGTATGTCAACCAGTCCATCACGAGATTGACAATACAGCAATTGGAAAACGTGATATCGCAATGTTTATAACCATACCCCTGTAGAATAAATTTAAGTAACCAGATGCGATGCTACTTATTTCAGTAAACACTATCAATTTGTATCCATAATGTGATTGCAATTTGGAAATGTGATCCACAGATTCTACCCTGCGAGTCTGCACAGTTTAAAAGTGTGCAGCATGGTAAACTGCACTTGCTTCTGATGTAGAAATGGCAATGAGATGAATATAGAAAACACAGAGCAACCATTATTTTCTATTGAATTTATTAATGGCTCTACCGTGGGGTCTGCCACAAAAACACTTCTGTCGAGTAGGATTGGGTGAATCCTGCTTGCGCTTGTTGGCAACCAAAATGTAAATTGATCCTTGAGTTTCAATGTCAAAGGTCAAAGAATAAAATGAGAGGACACCATTAAACTGCGCAAAATCGGGGTAAATTAGAGAAATACATGTACCTAACAATTTGATATTGCCGGAATGAATAAATGAATGAATGAGTGGACACTCTAAATGCAGGTTCTCTTAAAGAAAATGGCTAGATTATTACCATTACTACTGTAAATTTCACTAAGCAAGTCTATCAGTCTGAGAAGGAAGCATGTTACAAGGTGAGCCTTTAAAATCTACGAGGAATCATCTTAATAGTAGCAACCCTCACATAATCATGGGATTGAGAATGGAGACAACCTCTTTATCCTTAGCAAAAAGGCTTTATTTTAGCCATTAGGTCTCACAATTATGCATGCATGAGCCTGTTTTAGGGTGAAGAAGTGACTGGGCAAACATTATCTAGAAGCACTACACAAAAGGAAAAGGCATTAGTCTGACAGCAGTATACAAGATGAATGACTCCCATTGTGATGGTTGAAGTAATAATGCTGGAGAGGTCTGAACACTACATTCGGATTATTAGTCAACTTAGTAGCACCATCCTGCCATATGACGATAGGTGGTAAAAAGATCTCCCTCTGCTTTCTAAGGCGGGGCTGTGACTACCAGGGATGTGATATTATGTAAATTAGAAATGTAATAGTGACAAGGTTAGGAACGGACAAAATAATACCAGATCAATGACTTATATTGCCACCTCCTATCGACCGATATGTTGATACCCACTGTGACACCTGCCTACTTTATTGATGATAAGTGCTGTCAGATGGGTAGAAAGTGTGTCATTAGCAGGAAATGAAGTTTGTTCATAGCAGACCATGGTTATTGCTCACTGTGATGTAATGCTCAAATCATCCTGGGCTACTGAGAATGTCATTGGGTTTCTATATAATCCGAAGTACAAGTACAGCTAGATCTCTGAGGTGAGAGTCACTACTTCCAATAACCTACCTAAACATTGGTTGTACTCTTACAATGTATATGATAGAGGACCCTACTTGGAGGATTTGAAGTTCTGATTTTGGCCGCCAAGGATCAAAACAGTAGAAAACAGACCCAATAATGATTTAAGCTACTGTTTGATCAAGAAGTCTTCTGAGTATTATTCCGTGCTAACGTTCTATATTTGGAATGTAAATAGAATATTTCCTGGGGAAATTGCCACATATTTCACTTTCTGGTTGCTATGGAAACCATTCCAATATTCTAAATGGAATATCTTATCATCCGTACTCCCAACTTGTAATCTTTTATAACTTTAGACACTTTTGCAAAATACCATGGTCTGCCTGTCTACCAATAAAGTTGCCTCCCAAAATGACAATATGGTTTCTGAATACAGTTATAGCTGGCACTCATTAACACTGTGCTTCATGCATTGCTGTACAGTTGCATCATCACCATACACTTCATTACTGTACTGGTAATACCAATTGGCAGCATGACTAACATGATTGATTTGAGTCATTAATGAAAGATTTATGAGTGCAATTGCCCAAGCGATGGATCTCCTGGTTAATTCGCAGAGAAAGGCTCCAACATGCATGGATGAATTATTAGTATGTGGCCATAACCTGAATTTGAGAAACCAGAGGAAGCTGTCTAATGACATGAGTTTTACTACAGAGGGATGATTGCACTGCTCATCAAGTCAGATATTAAGATGATATTATTAGAAAGTATTGATTAGCTGAGAGATGTGTTATGCGCTACTTGGTTATTAAATGTAATAATCTTGCTCCTGCAGCAGCGTATCAATGCAGCTGCTGCTAAGACTAAATCAGCACACACCAACATGTTCTCTAAGATGGTGGCAAAATGAAAGGACACATCCTTAAGATTGTTCTCATTCTTTATCTGGGTCTCCCAGACAGTACTGGGTCTCTGGGTCACTATGTGTGCACTCATGCTAGAAATCAGACATGATGAGACTCCCAGGGCCTTTCATAATTGTTATTATACCATTACCTGCCTCTAATAGTGTTTCACTATGAACCTAAATGATATCATGACAAGTACCCCCCCAGACATCTACCCCCGGACATCTATCCCCTACCATCTACTCCCTTGGACATAGATGTCCAAGGGGTAGAAGTCCTAGAACCATCTAAAGTATCACTGTGATCTGTTTCTATAAGCCGTTATTAGAAAATCAAGAAAACCAGAAGAGATTCAGAACTTGATGGTATGTAGTTGAAATGGATTCATAGATTGTATCTATATAATTATACTCCCAAGGTTCCGATCAACATCAAAGACATAATGTATAGATAATGGCCTTATCGAGAATGGCTCTTGTTTAACTTTGCAAAGTTTGAATACTTTACCAGATTTCACAAAGACTCTGATTTTCTATGTAAAATAGCAGGAGTATCCTGCTTCTTCCCTCATACCAAATAGACATACAAATATAGCTTTCGAACTGCAAACCACAATCGAGGATAATAAAGACCCTGCTTGGGGGGGGGGCGATGGCAGTGGCATTAAGGCCCATAGGGTTTAACAGTAGAGAGTAGGAGGGGAGAGGCAGTAGGGAAACCCTGTTCCCCTGGTAGAAGTATGAGGAAGTGAACGAGATCTTGTCCCCATTGGGAAAGGAATAGGTCACAGCTGTCTACTCGACTCCCCATTTCGGCCCCACCCATAGGCCTATTAGCCAAAGGGATATTGGCGTGTGTCCCATACAAGGGCTAGAAAGCAGAGTAGAAACGGTGATTGGGTATGCGAACATTGTAGGAAACAGTGGGCCTGATTGGAACCCTGTTTCAAAGGTTACAGGGGAGCATGCTGTCGAGAAAATCCAGATAACACGTTTAGGCAGTGTGGCTCTGGCAGGGAAGAGGCCCACCAAGACAGGCCTACAATGATAGCATTTATTTATTGGGTCTTAGGTGTACAGTGTAATGCTTTGACTATCCTGATTCAATAATAATTCTGATAGCTAAAATAATTTAGAACTAAAATGAGTTCTGATATTCATGAGGGCAGTGATATTGTACCATGTTTTAGAAGCGTTAAATCAACAAGTAGACATAAGCAGTATAGTTTATAAATATAAACCAAAATTATCATGTGTCTTATGGTAGTTTTTATGCCTACATGTATATGCCCTGTATTTCAACCCAATAAAACCAATAAAAAAACAATTACATTCTAAATTTTAATAAGGAATATCCATGGAACTTATCCACCCGACCCTCTAGCTGGCCCTAAAAAGCCCACTCAGTGCTGAAGGTATAATAGCCTCCGATACATTACTTCTAACACCCTTGGTCCATTTTCTGACCAGCCCAGGTTTATCAGATTACAGGCATCTATTCATCATATAAGAGGGTTAACATTGGCAGGCAGAAATATGGTTTCATCTTACTCCAATTCACCTAAAAGCATACACTGCCAGGAGGATCCATAAAAGTCCTCCCAGCGATTTGTGGGAAATGTGATATGTTTATATCCTCCTATGAAGGTCGGTGTCACAGTCTGAGCAGAATTTAATAGGTGAATGGTAATGTATGGAAGGGCTAGATATAGCAGTAATATAGGGTTGCTGCCATGGACCATGAATGTCCTCGTTATTTGTGACATTTACTGGGAAGATTGGACCTTAGTGCACCCTGCACTAAGGACCTTTTTCGCAGTTTGCGTCACATTTGTTCAATTTTCTAGAGAAAAATCAATGGGAGCATATCAAGCCTTTGTCTTTCTATACCCAACCATGTACATCACCCCCTATATCCATCATTATATTTATAGCTTTGCCAAAACAGGCCGAACCCCAAAACTAACTGACATTTGTAAGCATTGAGGCAATGATAGGCATGAGTAATAGCTGTGACAAAAAACAGATGGTTGACCTATTTGGTCTACCATAAGGGAAGTCTCTGACTAGAATTGATTGGTTCACAGAGGGCAGCAGTAGTAGCCTACTCTCATGAATACCAGATGAGCAGCTTGCCACGTCCTTTGCCCATTGACCTAAATGAGTATGTGTAGCCTTCCCAGACAGACATGAGATGGCAGGGGACGGATTGGCTTTCCCAACACCCAGTCATGTCTCAACATGTGAGTCCATGCTTCATACACAATGATTAGGCTGCTGACATAAACATGGCTCTCAGCAGATAAGATCATGTTTCCTGGCCAATCAGTGGAGGGACAGACACTAAATGTCTTACTATGCATATAGAGGTGGTCTACCATGTTTCCTCACCGATAAGGTATGCTCACACCAGTGTGTGCCTTAGGTTTTAAGAGCATTGATTTACTGATATTTTTCATCTAACTATCCTGAAGGGATACATATCCGATACCGATCGTGAATTCCTGTAGTGATCCACGGCCATAGTTAATATTTATCAAAACAGAAGTGACAATGCACATGGACCCCAGTAATATCCTCATGCTTCTATCCACCATGTCATTGCCACTGACATAGTCATTATGGGCACACACACCTCCATAATACCTTTGGTGCAACATGTTGACTCTCATTTTGGGACATCCCCTCACGCTAAAATCAGAAAGCAGCTCACCTCTTTCTGGGAGCAGCTCATATTTTACAAGCTATAAGTGTATCATCACCCTGTCATTAGGCTACAAGCCACATGTAAAATAAACAGAATATGAGCTCTAAATCCTAATCGATTTCATCTCATGTATCACACAAGCTTGCTGTGTCTTTGGTCTGTAGTTGGTCTAAACTACGAGTGTGACTTCATGAGAACAAAAACCAGACAAGGTACAATTAAGCTTTAATATACGGCGACTTTATCAAAGAAAACATTTAGTATTATTTTACTGCAGTAACCATCAGTTATGACAGTAATCAGAACCAAATCTTGTAAAGTAATACAGTAGGGTAACCACTACAGCATAGAGTAAACCCGTAGTGCAGGGTGGTGTTGACTCAGCAGTCCCAAACCTGACTGACTTTTCATGGGAAGCAGTCCACCTTATATACAGGGCTGTGGCAGTCACATGACAGTACCGGCAGCGCCACCAAGTGTTATAGTTATGTTATACAATATAAAACTCTTAAAGACATGTTACCGTTGGTAGTACCGGTAACATCGGTATGTAACCGAATATGATAACGACGGTATATGAAACAGACAATCGGTACTCATTAAGGAATAAAACATGTTATGAACAATAATAAAACCCGTCTTATTTTACATCATAACAACAACATACAATAGATATACCAAATAACATAGCAGCATAGCTGCCCATTACAGGTCCATAACAGGTGATTCTTTCACAGGCTTAGGTATTGTAATCCAACTTTTGACTGAGAGATTGGACTTTTCCATGGAACAATAAGATCAACACTGTAAACTACTACAGTGAAAAAGAGGACAGCCTCAACCTCAAAAATATCCGAGGAAGGTTTTATCACAGGATAGCTTTTCATTCCAGTTCAATAGCCTGCACTAGCATCATGACACGGGCAACGTTAGAGCAAATATTAAAAGCAAACTGAGTTACTTCAGAGGAAATTTCACCAGACACGAGAAAATCACTGCTTAGATCTTGTACTTAATTCATAAAAGCAAATACCTGATCAAAGCCGGTTTTTATAAGATCTTGATAGCAACAGAACATTAATAAATTGTATTTTCCATCAATTCATAGATGATTCTATTACCAGCTGCGCATTTTAGCTCAGACATGATTCTGAATACATTTTGGTCCACCGATGCAGGGGAGATAAGGATGAAACATGTTTGGGAATAAAGTTGGTGGTCACTTCAGTTTGACAAAAAGCTTTTAAAAACATTCGTCAAAGGCTGCATTTGGCCTTTTTTCATTTTTGTTTTTCAACACATGCTTTTTACGACCAATCTCCTCTCTCATGACTAAAAAGGTATGATTTCATCACACACTTCTATGGAGTTTACAGCCAGTGCAACATGATAACGACCGCACGCACATGCAATTTACCTTTGAAGTTTAATTGTTTATTAGCACACGTGTGACGTGACATTTCTATGTGTTACCCTGAACAGATTATACATATGATGTATTTCTATCTAATGTGGGAACAATATTTGGGAAGTCTGTAAAACTTTAAAAGAGAGTAGGCAACTTAAAATCACCATTCTATTCACGTTCTCTCTATACACATTATGTCTCTGGATTTAACCCAAACTAGACTGAATCTGTAATACCTGTTATGTAAACATACCAACCAGACTCACATCAGCTCAGAGCTGCCCCAATAGCCCAGTGTTCTATGATCCCTGTGTACCAGTATACTAGCTTTATGGTCATCACCCCTTAAACCCTCCCCCTATATCACTGTGTAAACTGCCCTACTACCAAATCCCCCCTCATGTACATGAATCACCAGTATTTGATGTATTACCGACTCAAAGTCTATGAGCCAGCCAAATTTACTCTGGTCCTCATACAAGAGTTTCTTTCACGGACTATGTATTAGATACTGTCGGCACTGACATAATATTATATTTTCTAGGAGAAGGGGTATATACAACAGTGAACATGAGGGCAACTTGAATGGTACTCTTTTGGTAGTGGTTGATATGTAGCTTGATTGCATGTGTGGAAGCGCATATACAGGATGGAAGATATTGCATGGGTATAATGTAAATCTTACTGTATGCACTCCCTCTCATCATCTCACAAACAATGCCTGTGGTCTGTATAATGCATAATGCATGCATGTGCTGATGGCTTCCAACAAGGGGGATTTGGGTGGTTGTCAATGTGAGGTAGATAACAGTGCCTCTCATCCTAATCAGATAATGACACAATCTGCGAAAAAGGCCCAGGGTGAACTAAGGTAAATTAATATATTTTGCTGCTCAATCGGTAGATTGGAAGTAAACTGAAACCTCATGTCAATGGGATCTTATTGACTTTTGCCGAGTGAGCCTACATGACGACCTGAAACGTTTTTTGTTTTTTTTAAAGAACCATTTGGCAGCCTATTCCAACCTCAAACTATGTTTGCTGAAGCCAGCCAACCTTTCTTGAGTAAATGTGGACAAAATGTTGATATCAATAGAGACCGGTAATGTTGGCACTATGCTCCCGAGATGTCAGATCATAGAATTTATACTGCCATAGTCTTAATGGCAAAATGATAACATTTATTCATAATAGTCTACATAAGTATTCTAAATGGCTTACAATGAGAAGAGATGTAGTGTCATCACTTTACCTGCAAGGTCTACATATGAAGGTTTCTGTACAATGTTGTATATATATATATCGATTCTTATGTTATCTGGGCCCTAATAAAATCAATACGTTGTATGCTCGCATTACTAAATCGTAAACACAATATTTGATTTCTGTATGCATTTGGAACATTGAATTGTGTCTCATATACACATATCCAATTCCAGCAAGTGAAAAAGGCATATTCGGTCTGGTAATAATGTTAGGGTATGGAAAGGATGAAGCATATGCTTTTGGAGGTGCAATTTCAAAACAAAAATAATAATAGCATAGGCCATTCGCTTCAAAGGAAAATAGCATAACATAATTATCAGATTACATAAATGTATATTAAATGCTAGTCAAAAATATTCTGTCCGTGGACTGCTCTGATGAATTGGGCAAAAGTTTGTTCTATTGTGGAGACTGTAAGGGTGGGTGCTCTGTGACGGTTCTACAACATTGTGTCCTATCACACAAAATGTGAAGGCCCACATTGACTTCCTAGTTCTCCTACTATCAAGGCAAGTTTCTTCCTTTGGAGCCATTGGTGTCCATCTTTTTCTACGGGTCAGAAGGAACCTTATCCCTGGCTATGAGAGCAGTGTTTTATGTGTAGGCTGTTGAGGAGGGTGTGGGTGGAGCTCTTTAATATTATTATTATTGTTTGTATACGCTACTTCTACAGAAAGAAAAATCTCTAGTATTTTCCGCATCCCTCAATTAAGGGAATTACCGTAATTCTAACAGTGCTTAAGGTAGAAAAAAAGCAGCACATCTGCTGACTAGGCTATCAGTATCATTGCACCCAAATGAAGGTAAGGGTTATTAAGGCAGCTTCACAATACAGTGGTTATCTTTTACAGGCGAGCAGACCCAATTATCCACGGTGAGCAGCTCACTGGGGCCTGCTGGAGCAGCTCAGGAGCAGCCCCTGACAGGGAGGAGGATGCTCATGAATGGTTATAGTGTTTATGGGAGGGGGGCCCAATGCAGCATGCCCAGATTCCTTTGTGGTTAGCAATCCGTCAGCAAAAACTTGTGAACCTACAGGACTGGTCCTTCCTTCCTGCATAGAACTTTATGCAATCTTCCCAAAAGGTGGTATATATCGTGCATGTTTATCTATTACTTCAAACATGGGATTCTGAAAGAAAACTTCCTTTTATAGTAGGTGTTGATCATGATATCCTCAAATCAGGATCTGTCATGTTATAACATGAATCAATTTAACATAAATCTTTTACCACTATAAGAATGAAAATTTAAATGAATATAATTGTGATATTTCTGGTCCTTTTTTAGTTAATTCTAGGACCCCATTATCATCACTGTAGTTATACCAAAGTGTTTGTCTTACTTTAGCTGTTATTAGGGGCCGTCCATAAATGACGTCACACTAATTTGGGCCATTTTCAAGACCCACCCACCCCCCTGTCACACTTTGTCACACATCAGCCGATACCCCCTAGAAAATTATGTCACAAATTTACAGACACCCCCCCCCCCCCCAAGCATAAGTGTGCCTCTGCATGGGTACCCGAAGTTTTGACCATGTCGCTGTGTCGATTTTTAGCAAAAGGGCTGTGTCACTGTCGATTTTTATCCTATATCATTCTATATATATATGTATTCTGTATACATTCTACTTCATGTGTCCATGTCCATCAATTTTTAAAGGGGCCGTGTCACCCGTGTCGATTTTTACCCATGTACAGGCACATAAGTTATGTATCGTATCAGAGTTGTCCTATAGAAGATCATGTATGCGTTATGATTGAATAATAGAATATCATGTACAAAATATGACATTACATATCAGTCAAATTATGCAAGTCCTTCTAAATGGGTGGTGATGGGTTTTACTGTAATACTTAATGCTACTACTAATAGCCTATTCCCTAGAACACTGTCCAAATTGACGATAAGATATTCACATGAGTACCAATAATTCTCGGGCATAAGCCTAACTCGCATATAAGCAGCACCCTAAGTATACGGTGATCCTATAAGCCGCACTGGCCATCTGATTATGGTAGTAGCCAAAACTCGTGTATATGCGGCACCCTGACAACAGGTGTGCCACTGTGACTCTTCAGGTTTTTGGACACCAATGGTATCCACATACTTGACACCCCAGACTTATCTCAAGTTAGCAAGGTAGACATCCAAAATAGTAGTAGTATTCTTGCCTCGCATATATATATATATATATATATATATATATATATTATATATATATATATATATATATATATATATATATATATGCTGCTTGCCCAATATGGCAGTGACTGCATCTATTGATGATTGAATCTATGAAATGAATGACCGAGGTGAGGGAGAAAACTGCTGCTGATGCACATCCCTTACACTTTTCGTAAGATAGCAAGTCTTAGTGTTCTTTTATTTGCCTGGTCTTATATACCTGGGCTAGTACCACACTAGGCAGCAGCTGCCAATATACCTTCATAAGTGATACAGCAGTCCACCAGGTGACCCCTCAAGTTTTGTTTCCCTTTATGAATCTGGTATGCCCATTGGTATTAGGGCTCCTGATGAAGTTAT
Organism: Harmothoe impar; assembly: GCA_947462335.1. NCBI lineage: Eukaryota > Metazoa > Annelida > Polychaeta > Phyllodocida > Polynoidae > Harmothoe > Harmothoe impar. The sequence goes on along the minus strand of OX381718.1, from coordinate 22,527,090 downwards.
TCTACTCCTTCCCAGTAAACACCCTACGTAGTTCTAACGTAGCTCAGAGGTTTCTCTAGGTAGATGTCCAACCAAAAGGTTTGAGATTGGTAATTTTGGAAGGTTTGTAGACGTCAAAATGTTAAGGTTTATTTACGTTCAACAGATGTAGACGTCTGATTTACGTTGATCTACCTCATTCAGACGTAAAAATTCTACGTTGATCTACGTTAAAAGACATAACTTTTCAACTTCAATTGGCTAGATGACTTTTCCATAACACACTAGGTGGCAGCACTATCAATTATGGAGAGAATATTACAGCTCTTTAACAAATCTACCACATTCAAGCACTAAATTCTCATTAATTATGAATTCAATATCATGCAAATAAACTGTATTCAATAGAAAATTTATATATAAAGGACAGGTGATTAAAGTATTGTGCATGAATAGGTGCTATGAGGCACTTTACTGTGAGGACACCACATTGGTGGTAATGGAAAAAATACAAAGCCTCTCTGCAGCCAAAACTAGTCAACAGATCTATACTGTCAGGTTGTTCAATTGAACTACAAGAATATACTATGTAGAATGAGATGAGATTGAAAATTATAGTAGTTAATTTGTATGTATATTGTTTGTAAAAGTAAATTTGTCTGCAATATATTACAAGTCTTTGTCTGAGTCCCACTATGTAGAATTATATGTAATGTGTTAAACATAGATTTAAGTCTTCAGGAGCTACGTAAATCAGACCTGCAGGTTTGAGATTGGTAAATAAACCTTAACGTTTTGACGTTGATAAACCTACTAAAATTACGTAGTTCAGACCAAAATTCAACGTAGATTTACGTCTGACCAACGTCGTTGTGTTTACTGGGTTCATACCCCCATCATGAAGGTCCCCACTACAGATGCATGCAGACAGCAATGGAGACACAAATAACACAGGCTTGTATGATTGGGATGTAAACATGGCGACTGAGTTATTCCAGAAGTGACACTAGGTTGAGACACTGAAGCTAGTTGATAGAATCTCCATCAGGTGACATCAATCTTAACTTTAAGCCCTGATCGTTCTATTAAAATTTTAAGTTGTAAAATAGCTTTTTTTGTATTTTCCAAAGTGTGACATCACACTGGACTAGACACCCCCCCACCCCCCTGTCACACTTTGTCACAGTTGGACCAACACCCACCCACCCCCTCCAGTGTGACGTCATTTATGGATGACCCCTTATGATAAAACCCAGCTTGTTCTTACATCATTTGAAATCCATCCTTTCCCGTCTGCAACCTGTGGGTACCATGTTATTTATTCATGCCACCGATCTGCTATTGCTGATAACTTGATGATCCATTTTGTAGTCTGTCCCAACAGTGTCCAGTGGTGATAAAACACATCCCTAGAGTGCTGTAACAATCATCACCTATGGCATCCTCCCAGCATGCATCAGGTAGAGGCTGACATGTTAGCACTCCCATCTAGCGGGCAGCAGAGAAACAATAAAGACTGATCCCACTTCTGGCACCATCCATCATTGATGTCACAAGGGTTCTGGGAGATTCAGTATGGGTATGCTCGTTGGTGGTAATGTGATTATGTTGTGTACAGGTACACAATCTATTGTCCTCATGGGCAGTACTTTGGGAATTATTAAAAGGTAATGAGGTGGCATGTATAACATTAAGTAATAAGGATTTATTTTCACTCATTCTGAGAATCATTACACATATATGGCTTATTTTCCACATTGTGATATAGCTTAAGGAATATGTGTCAAGATTTGATTCATGCCATTGCACACTTGGTCTGGATGTTTTTAAATATGTGTTTAAACCCCGGACTCCCATATAAAAGGAGTACCTGTAAAGACTGCACTCCAGTTCTATGCCTTCAAGAAAAACTATAATGGTTTGTGAATAATTATATTCTATGAAACAAAGTGTCAGTGTGTATCAAGATGGGACAGTTATGACATGATTTAAAAGGTACACGATTTAAGGCCACAGTTCCAACTTGACAAGCAGAGGCAAACTGGAACCACTTGGCTGGGGCAGGGAAGTTGAGCTGTAAAAGACATACATGTGTGCCGACAGATGACAAGGAGTGGATCTTTGCAGTAACTAATAAGGATGTTGGGACTTTGTTGTCAGGTCTGTTGGGAGTAAACGGCACCAAGCCCAGACTGAACAGAACTGGTGATTTTGCTCCCTATTGCCCCTGATTCAATCAGTCTGGTTTCAACGCCTGATTCACAATGAATGTTGATTTGAGCATTCACCAACCCTCCTTTCTTCCTTCCTCTCACCATCTCCCTGAAGCAAGCACTATCACTTTCTAGGGCTGACTCCTTCTCCTGCCTTTTTAACCCTGAGCTATATTACCAGGACAAAGAGGATAACTACAGGCTTTGTTTGGCAGTGGTCAGGTGTTCCGGGAAATAGGCTGTAAATGTGGGAAGATGTAGCGACCACAAAACTGAGTGGAGGTCAAAATGTAAGTCACACAAGATGCAGGGGTGTGCTGATCTTGCAGTAGCACAACAACAAAGCTGTGAACCTGATATGATACCATGCCTTGAAACTGTCCCATTGGCTATAAATGGATTGCTGGAACAGTTGCTATGCTTACTTTCTCATCAGGTTTACTTGGGAATCTTTAGATCTGACGTACTATTATACACAAGCAGAAATAACAGAACTTTACATTAAGAATAAAGGAAAGACAGAATTAGTGTCATAAGCTGGGTAGGAAGGTTTCATATTAACCTCATACATATGGACTAACATATTACAAAGACATAAAGGGTTATATACATGACATGTATACATAGCTATTGGTCAACTCAATTTTCTGCAGTTCTGTAGATATTATAGTGAATTATAAATCAAGGTTCCTCCAGAAGCCTGCTTTAGTTTGTTGCCAAGTAGGTAGTTCCTGACTCAGTCATTAGTATTGACTGCCCTCAGGCCATCTGCCAGAGCAACTCACTGAGTGGGTGCAGTGCTTTGTTTTATTGGTGCCTCGTATTGAATTGTTAGACTACGTCGGCATTTGAAGACAACTGTAGCAATGTAAGTATATCAAATTATGGAAACCTCAGACACCATGTTCAATGATATTGATCCTGCGAGACATTTAGTCTATTGCTAATACAGATGTATAGTATTTAAGCTTGAGGAGAGTCAGTCCCTTGCTTTGCATCAATTAATAGAGAATGATGGCTGAAAGTGATATTTCTATTCTTTCCTAAGGTTCTAAGCCAAGACTCTCACTACCAGCTTCAGCATAGGAGAAACCATAATGCAGGTCTATATTGATTTGACTGCTCCCAAGAAGACAAACAATTCAGCTCTCAACTCTACTGCACGGAGAGGGCTGCCTCTGACCCCCCCCCCCCTTCATGCACAATATTATCTAAGTTTGAACATCATTTCACTCTTTTTTAAATGATGCTTTATTGGGTTATAGAGCAATGACCTTCCGACCCTTACCACTGGTATTACAGTCGTAAGACTTATCTATTTCCAGCACAGTAATAATCCTGGTGTAAGGGTGGTATTATCCATCCACATACAGGTCCTATCACTGTAGAGAGGTCTGACATGGGACTAGGAACTATAACTCACAGGATTCCCACCAGAGAGTGCAACGACCTCATGGTGAGATTATACAGCCGAGGCTGGATGCTGAGTAATCATGTGATCCCTGGTCATGTGATACATCCTGATTTATGACATGACTGGTCTCTCTTTTGTTAGGGTCCCATGATCGGGGGACTATTAGGACAAGAAACATATGGCATCAGTCGGAAATGTCTAGTTAATATTTGCCATTACATCTAAGAAAATGGGAAAGGATAACGGTAATGGAAAATGAGCTTAAATCTAAACAGCAATCATCTTCCTTCATAATTATACAGTCTCACCAAGCTGTTTCCGATGTCAACAGTGAGATCGAGACATATTTGATCCCAATAGATGTATCATGTCTGGAATGGTACAACTCTTCAAATCTTAGTCAATAGCTTACTGACCAAGAATAATCTAGGCAGAGGAATAGACATTCAAGGATCAAATCTCTGCCAACTCTGAGCACAGTACACAGATTTTGAGTGGTTCTAAATATATATCTATCAGTAGTAATGGGGAAGCTGTTACAAGGGCAATTTAATTACTAGCCTTCACCACATATGGAGGCAACTATTTCATCTGTGGATTCCTGCACCCAAGGCGTGAGTAAACTAGTATTGCATCCATCAAAATTCACCATCGTCCATGTGGCTGTATGGCTACGAGGAGATGTGAGTGGGGGAGCAGATCAAAAATTGGAATCATTTGTTGAAAGGAAAAGGCATTAGTCTAAAGGAAGCATACAAGATGAATGACTCCCATTGTGCTGATTGAAGTAATCCGGGTAGACCAGTCTGGGGACGGTGTTCAGAACATTAGTCACCTTAGAACACCCCAAATGGCAATAGGTGGTAAAGATAACTCGCCTCCGTTTTCCAAGAAGGGATGTAATATTAGAAATAGAAATGTAATAGTGGCAAGGTGGGGAACAGAGAGAGTAATGTTGGATATGGAGATGGTATTGGTGTAAGTATCATTGCCATTTCAATACAGTTTACATAAGCCATGGCCTAGTATTGGATGCATGTATGATAATTATTGACCACTAAGATTTCCCTTTTAACCCTTCTCCTTTCTCCTTATAACTAATTCAGAAATTAATGAGAAATGATTTCCCAAGCTAACAAATTCCCAAATAATCAATATCCACAACTAGAATAAAAAGCGATGCCGTAATGGTAAACCTTATAATATAGACATTTTTAATAGTAAGTTGAAGACTTTATTTAAACTGTAAAAGAAGAAGAATAGAGGGGAGCGTCCTTAGTTCCCTATTTGAAACATTGTATGGTTTACATGGCTTTTATCCATGTATGGGGATACACGTACCCAACTCAATATGGGCCTCAGCATGTGTTGTGCCATAACTGGAAGATGGCACAGAGAAGAAAGGCGCTGTCTGCATCAAATTGACAGAGGGGCAATACATGACACTTCTATTGACAGCTATATTGATACACACTGTCAAACGGATCAATACAGTCAGATGGGTGGGAAGTGCAGTGTGGACAGACCTGATTGCTTAAGCAATGAAACTCTTGGTGCCCATAACCAAGGACAGTAATTCTTATTTGAGAATCCAGATGAAGATGTCTAAGTACAGGATTTATATTACAGAGAGAAGAGTTCACCAATCATTAACTCAGATATCAAGTTGTTGAAATTACTAGAAAGTATTGATTAGTTGAGAGATGTGTTATGCCCTCCTTGGATGTTAAATCCAAAAATCTTGCTCTTGTGTTGATATCGATGCAGTAATTGCTAAGATGATATTGAGCACCATATAAACATGTTGTCTAATGAAATGAAAGGACACAGCTTCATGATTGTGCCCATCCTTTATCAGGGTTCCCAGATAGTAATGGGTCGTATGTTTGATTTTTCCAAGAAAAGGCATAAAAAGTGAAATGAAAACTGGAGCGGCCAGCCTCCTTATGGAGGCCAGCAGTGGAGAAATATGGAGTCCAGCAGTGGAGAAATGTAAAATGAGCATGACTATTTGTCCTTCACTAATAATCCTGAACCGTATAGAAATCTATTGTACTAGAAATGGGTCACTCAAGATAAGGGTGGGGTTGAAAACAAAGGCAGTTAACACTGGTTAAAGACATTATTTACTCCAACGAAAATGATGTGTTGCTGGGGAACTGACCCAGCCTATTTCATCCGATTTCTCCATCATTCACATGATTATGCTCAAATATCATATTGGCATAGTCTCCTGCATCCAGATACTGGTGAAAGGAACTGTTTGCATGAGTAGAGTAAATTTGACAGAAAAACATTGCAGGTCATTTAATTCTAAAGTCTAAGCCAAAGCTATCCACTGTCATATATTAAATGTAATTCTTAGGATAGAGTACACTGAGCCACAATTGATATAGATAGTACAATTATGTTTTTGACCTTCTTATCAGTTCTTTTCTAATCAAAACCTTTTGAGTCATGTTATGTTTTAATGATTAAAAGATTGTCTGGAAACACTTCATCAATTTTTCCCAATTGAGAGAAATACTTATCATCACTAATTTGGGGTCACCTATTTAGCTGCCAGAGCTGCCCTTTAATCACCTAATCAATGCTGAAGGTAGTATAGCCACCAATACAGGCTCTAACATTATTACCATTGGTTCATTTTCATACCAGCCCATGTTTATCAGATTAATTACAGGCATATATATATCATAGAAGGGATAAACATCTGAAGGCAGAAATATGGTTTTATCTTATTGTACTTTACCTAAAAGCATACACTGCAAGAGGATCCATAAAAGTCCTCACATGAAGTTGTGAGAGTTATGACATGTTTTTTTTAAAGATAATATAATGGTATAGAATCGTTTAACAGTGAATGTCCTCCTTATGCCTTAAATAGTCTAGAGAAGAATAGTGTCATTTTTTACCTGTGCTTTGAAAATATTATCAAAGGTCCCCTACACTCATCAATTATATATATATATATATATATATATATATATATATATATATATATATATATATATATATATATCCAGCATGATACTTTATACGTTTCTTTTGGTTAATGTTTTGGTACACAGCTCTTCTAATGTTGATTTCCATGTAATTTAGATATGCCATTATTTTTTTTTTAAATTTTGCTTTTACTCGGTCAGAGCAATATACAATCATGAGCACTTTTAACCATTGACAAATAGTTACTGTGCTTCCTTTACCAATAAAGCATGGCAAAAGGTTTAAATATTTATAACTATTGTGGTGGTTCGTAGTTAACTCTAGGTTAAAGAACAACGATCACGGCAGTTTCCAGGTGCGAGAATATATCTGTCTTTATTCACAAGAATAACAACTCTAGTTCCTTTACTAGGGAACGATCAGTGTAGAATTAATACACACAGGTAGATCAGGTTTCTCTATAAATAGAGGAAACGGTCAGTATACAACTCTTAGCATACAACTCTGTCCGCACGGTTGGACATGTGAAGTCTCTCGTCAGTCGGGCCTGCACTGACTGCCGTTCCAGGTAAACACATGGGTCTTATATAACACCGGCTCTTAGATCACGTGGCCAGGTGGGTGGGTCGGCCGCCCACCTGAGAGCGGCACACGGTTACCTGAAGAGGACCTGCGCCCTCTCCCGGGAACTGTGTGCACTAGCTCCAGGTGGAGAAGCCGAGTAAACAGACGTTACCCGGAAATACCGTGTATGAGATTAATATGTAATATCATGCCCCTACACTACCCCCCCTAGACAAAACTAGGTGGTAACGAATATATATACGGTTTTCCTAGTATATAGAAAACACTTTAGACCAACGACTTTACAGTTATTGTCTATACAGTAACTAGGGGCGTAAACATATTATTACGACATACTACACAAGCGAGATCATCAAACTCAATATAAATATGGCATTACACTGTAATAGCAACCATAATGGATGATTATTAATGACATGTGAATATAATATCATACATACAATCGAACGGCTTGACACATTTCGATATGACTTCCTTATGAAGTTACCTTACTCGGTTATTAAAAAAATGCGCGTGGGGTGTGTTTATATTTAAGTTGAACAGAAAAGTTATTAGAAACCAGTCCTGATAAGGACTCACAACCACCAGCGTCTTACATTGATTTGTGATTTAATGAAAACATTCACACAATGGATAACAGTAACCACAGCCTTTGTTTTAAGCCGGGTAATCCAATTATATAACCGGAGTATTAATATCTCTCGCAACATACAACAGAGTCAACACACACGGCAATACCTGGCGGTATATTTAGTATATACACATAGTCTTAACGACTTCATATAAACATTACGGGTAGCCACGTTTCCTAGCTTATCAGATCATACAATCTTCATATATAGCATATTATGAAACCCGATTCATAAGGTAAGTATGAGAACACCTTATTGGAACACCTGAGGTGATATGTATCACATAATAATGATATATTTTATATATTAAAAAACGTTTTAATGAGTAACCTGGCAGTGTACCCGGAAACCCTTACAATTAAATATAGCTTACTGGTGATCTAGTTGTGGTCAAGGTGCTCTCCGCTTCTAATAGACGAATGAGTGAGGTGCTCTCCTCTTCTTAATACTGTTTCTTGGATAAATATCACCCGAAGGTAAGTTCATATGTATACAGCTCGATAAGTATCCTGTCCTCGCTCCAGTAAAGTTCATGACATATATAACTATAATCCGGCTGGAAACCACGAGTACTGTCCGTTTAACACGTAATCCTAGCTCCAGGAATGTTCATGAAATATATAAGTAGAGCTGGAACCACGAGCATTGTCTGTTTGACACGTAATCCTTTGGACGGGAACAGTTTATAACTCAGCATAATAGTATCAGGAACACATCATGGTAACGTATCCCAAAAGTTAGTTTCAGGGACGTTAGTTTGGTAGCTTCCCGGTGGAGTCCTGATTCCCCATCGGTAGGCTATAGTTGAGAGTTGAGTAGTTAGGTAAGTCCAGAGCTTCTACGGAAGGTTCTCTCCGCGTTGATCCATATGCATCTAAAAAGATGCCCCTCCCTTCAGAAGGGAAACCCCGTCATAAACAATTTATGACGTCAGATTAAATGAAAGAACAATTAATCTATCCGGAAACTATTATAGTTTCCTCCTCTATTCCTAAAAAAAATTAGAAATAGACTCAGAACCTTCTATTAGTCTTTTAACCTAAAGGTTCATCTCTTGCCCTAATTAAAGCAAGCGCGTGCTCAGCCGTGCCATCCCAGGTATCGAGAGTCACGCCGAACACCCCGTAAAATTTTACGTTCATGTCTTGTAACCGTTTGGTTAACTTCTCGTTCTCTTGACGAACGAACCCTGCGGCGGCCTCAGCAGTCTTTTGGCCTGACGCAGCTTCCCTTGACTTTTTAGCCAAGTAGTCAGCATTGCCGACAGCGACCAATGCTTTCTCCTCCCGGTGGGCAATCTTTAGGCCATGCGTGAACAGGCCTAACATCTTGGTGTTATATTCCACCGCCAGCTCGCGTTGGGACTCCTGGAATTCCGTTACAATTCTCTGTCCCACTTCGCAGCTCGCTTTCTCTTCCCGAGAGAAGTAGTTGACTATCGGGACGTATTTTAATTTTACGCCACCGGTAGTTTCCGTACGGGAGGTACCCGCGACTGGCTGGATGACAACCGGCTCCTGGGCTGCAGGAATCACGGGTTTAACATCCGCTTGCGGCGCTTTCGCAACCGCTGCAGCCTTCGGGACAGTTATGCCCCGAGGCGTTACCACTGAGATTAGTGATTTTGGTTCAGCTTTCACGGTCAAGCCCTGCATGTCCCGAGTTGGGGTAGTGGGTGACCGGACGTCCCTGGGGGTTAGCTTTGCAGTTGTCCCCAGATGGTACGTCAAAGGCAGGGAAGCCTTTGTTCTGGTAGCCGGTTCTTTAGGCCGGGCACCTCCACAGTCAGGTTGACTGTTGGCACTGTCTGAACTGCTCAGACGTCTAGAACGGTATTCCATGTTAGTAGCCGCCGCCGCTTGACCACCGGAATCACGTTTCCGATCTTTCCGGTCCGTAAACAGCGGGTCTGGATACTCGCGATAATAGTCGCGACCTTCCGGGGCATGATAAATCCCATAGTAGGAATTATCGAGTTCCTCCAAAGTGGATCCGGCATGTCTCCGTTTTGGTCCGGGTGAGACCGCAGGAGATCGAGAGCGGTCGCGGGCGGACCGGCTCTTCCCCCGGGAACTACCCCGGGTTTCCGGCTGACGGAAACTACCGCCACCTCTGCGGGAAGTACGGGTAGTGCATAACACCGTATATTCCTCGTCATTCATGGCGAACTTATGTCGTCCGTCCACTCTGGCAATCCTGGCTTTGAACTTCCCATCTGCGACCTCGCAGTAGAAGGGAGTTGCCGGCCGGATCTTAGCCTTCTGTTCCTCCGTGAGTGACTTGTACTGGTCACATACGGCATCATGTAGCGCATTCACACGATTGCGAGCTACACTGATTCCCATATTATGGCAATCTTTCATGTGGCGCATGAGCTCACCTCTCCGGGGTTCTAAACACCCGTTACAAAGCTGGGACTCCCTACCTACTGTGATATCACAGTGGTACACCACACAGTGGTGCATGTGATTTTCACAGAGGTGTCGCAGAAACCGTTGTTTTGTTACAAACACGGTTCTGTCTGTGCCAATCGTGTTTACACACGTAGCGAATGGGCACCAGTTTCTTTCCCGTTGGCTATACCAGCGGTTACTCGCAAAAAGAAGCTTTTCTTTCTGCTCCTTACTATAGTAAGTATCCGGCAGGATCCTGAGTTGATCTAGCCACTGCTGATAAAAAGCAGACGGAGGACGGTCCCGGGGGGTATTCCGGATCCAATCCTCATCGTCACTCTGACCTTTACAGTTGGTCGCGAGTGGACATCCAAAATTGGTAGGACCAATCGGACACTGTTCCCATGAATTGGGAATAAACACACGGAACTTATTGTTCGCGTTCTGCCAGATCCGCCTCATCACGTCATTAGGCGGGATGGGGTCCTCTGGGGCATTTCCTGGTTCCTCAGCGTTAGCCGGAACCTCTCCCTCTTCCGCATCCGAATGAGCCGGACTACGGAGAGGGCTGAGACGTGCTGGATTAAATACCAGCGCAGCCGCCACGGCGGCCGCTGCTCCCGCGGCGGCGGTCATATCTGCCACAAGGGCCGGGGTGGGGGTGGTGGTGTCTGTGCTGGAGGGCGCCGGAGTATTGGCTTCGTTTATGTCCATAGCCTCATCCGTCTCCTCCTCAGCCCGGGGAATAACGGGCTGTCCTCCGGAAGGTTGTTCCGGTAATCCCTCTGCTAACACAGAGTCCGGCAAGTTAGCTAATCTTGCCTTCTCGTTCCGGCGAGCCTGACGTCCTCTCTCCTGGACAAACTCGTCCGACTGGTTACTGTCGGCCGAGCTCGACCGGTTTGAGGCCCCCCTCTCACCTTTACTGCCGCGCCCCCTAGGTGTGGCTTTCAGCGCTTTTATTCGCGCCTTCTCCTCCGCACTGGAAGATCTGGTTCGCACTGTACGAACCGCCTCGTCAACCAAACAAGATATGGCAATATCTCGTTTGACGTTGTGAGTATCCATGTAGTCTTCAATAGTGGCTACATCCAGGATGTACGAAACTACCCCCTGCGTATTAGCGGCAGCAATCTCGTACTCCTTCCGGGTTTTCGGTTCTCGGAGTTTCCCGATTCGTGCCCGGTACCTGTTGACTCCAGTCAACAACATCCCGGCAACTCCACAATTCGGGTCCAGAGACAGAATTGGGAGTGCGGGCATTAACCGCTTTATGTCTGCGATATGTAAATCGAAGACAGCTCGTCGTAAGCAGTAGCATACGCGTAGTCCTTTCTGGAGTGCCTCCCAGTACACAAACCAGTCCGGGGGCATCTCCTTCTGCTCCTCCACTAACAGGAAGAGCAATATCGCCTGCCTTGTGAGCGGGTCTATCCGGCGGGGAGCTCCCTCCGCCGTGAGTCTTAGCACGTCCTCGTGCAGTTCTACTTCACGTCCATCGTAATTGGACATGAAGCCTCCTAGTGTTGGTACTGCCGGGCGGGTTTTTTCAACGTCCGCCGGCGGTTCTCCATGGTACAATGGACCCGGATCCTGATACTCAGCTTCACGTGTATCAGCGTGACCGTCAGCAGGGCTGATGGCCTCAATGTCTAGCCCTTCCAAGTAATTGGCGGCGACATTAGCAGGGCGTAGCGGTGACTGAGAGTCAGCGTCGACGTCCATTATCCCCTCTTGTCCCAGAAAATCTATAGATTCCTGGTCCACGAGGTCAGGTTGATTAACAACCACATTTCCTCCGCTAGCGGAGTCGCCCTCTTGAAGAGGGTCCACCTGTTGGTGGTCTGTCTCGGAAGACATGTTTTTGTGTCACACTCAAGAAAAGTGTTTGTTGATGGATTTATAGGGGATCCACCTCCCCACTGCGAGAATGGTCGTGTCCGAGCCCTCACGTCTGCTCTGGACCTCCTCTCAACCCCAACTGGCGATTCCCGTCGAGCCGCGTGCCTTATATAAGGCGCGCCACCGCGCATGCGCAACCCCGCGCGTCCCGTGACCCAGTTCCTTGGAACCAGGTCACCACGCTTTCAATTGTAAACAGGTACCCTCATTCCACGTGTTAATCCTTACGCTCTGTCAACTCGTCGAGAGTATCAATGAAATATATATGAATGGCATAATAAAGCACATTCACCGGATTATCCGTCCATCACCCATGGGATCCTTGACAGGGGGACTATCACGATCATTCCGACCGTACTTACTTCCACACATAACTGATTACAACATTAAAATATTTAACAAGATTACAGGACACTACACTCGTGGTGTACCGGCTTAGGTTATACCGTCCCTAGCTAGTAACCGGGGACTGCGTCTTATGTTTTTAGGCATAACATTAGACCTGGTTCCAGGACACGCCTTTTCCAGAGTGGATTTAGCCTTAACCACACTCTTCCGGGTCCTTTTCCCTTCAGCCGGCGAGACTTTATTAGCCGCCTTCTTCCCGGATCTTTTTGGGATGACGGGCCTTTGCACCATTAGTTTCCGGGAAACCTCCTTCCGCGGCCTCCCGCGTTTCCGGGGAGGTTCCTTCACTAATTTCCGCTGTTCACTTTCCTCTATCAAAGTATCAACTTCCAACTCATACGAGTCCAGGGACAAATCTCTCCCCTTCCATTCTCTTAGTCGAGCTACATTAGATTTATACATCTTCCCCTGTAATGAACGGATCACTACAGTACTGTCACTTACTATCCGGGTAACCACAAAGGGCCCGTCCCAATTACTAGCAAGTTTCAGAGTCGATAACGGCTCATGCAATCTTACCACTTGATCACCGACTTTGAACCGTCGCGGCCTGAGGCCTAGATCATAGCCGGTTTTCTGCCAGGTGGCATTCTTCTGTAATTCAGTTCTGACCAATTCATAAGCATATTTGAATTGATCTCTTAATGACTCCACAAACATCACATGGCAGGGGGTTTCCGGGTTCATTCCAACCACCCCGAATACCAGATCAGCGGGCATTATTAAATCTTCCCCGAAAACTAATAGATTCGGGGAACAGGAAGTACTAGAATGGACAGTGCTATTATATGCATGGCATACATAATCACACTGCTCATCCCAGTCATCCATTTTATCATTCACCAGGGATTTCAACACCTGAATCAATGTACGATTGAATCTCTCAACCATTCCATCACTTTGTGGCCGATAGGGATTTGTTCTCGTTTTACAAATCGCCAGTCGGTGACACATTTCCTGCCACAGATCAGATTCAAATTCCCGACCTTGGTCACTATGCATCATTAGGGGAACCCCAAGATGCAATACCCAACCTTTAACAAAAGCTTTTGCACAGGTTGCGGCTTTGTGATCCGCTAATGGAAACACTCTCGTATACTTAGTATAATAGTCAGTGACGACCATCATACAAATATTACCCTCAGGGGTAGTTTTAAACCCACTGATAATATCTATGGCGACTCGCGCAAATCTTACACCAAACAACTCCTGGGACAAAGGCATTTTACCCATCCCAGGCCCAGGTTTGTTTTTACAACAATCCGGGCAAGTAGCAATCCATCTTAATAGATCACTACTCATCCCTGGCCAGTAATATCTCCTTTTCAGACGTTCCAGGGAACGCTTTTTCCCGAAATGTCCACTGGTCAGGTGTCCATGGCAATAATACATAACATCCCTCCGCATACCGGAGGGGATTACCACTTGCCGGACTCTCCTACCGGATGAATTAATCTTCCACCGGTAGACGATTCCGCTCTGGACCTCTAGCTCTGCCCATTGAGCTATTAGTCGTCTCATTTCCCGATTCTCCAGGGAAATCTCAGGCCGCGGGGGCCGTATCTTCCTAGGTAACAATACCAACAACCGGCTAAGGTTAGGATCCTTTTCCTGGAATTTCCGGATGGTTCCCATGGACCACTCCAGAACCCCAGTTCCCTTGATCTCAAAGGGAATCCTTGCTCCGGCTATGACAGCCTCATGCTGACCACAGTCATCACAGTTGGTGTTTTCGCACTTCCTGATAGGACGTCGGGAAAGTGCATCAGCATTCACATGCTTTACCCCAGCTCTATGCTGGATCTGACTTTGCTCCAAACCGAACTCGGAAAGGTGTGCTAGCCAACGGCCAATCATTCCTTCCGCATCTTTGAAATTCAATAACCATCTCAAAGAGGAATGATCTGTTCTTAGCGTAAAATCTGACCCCCAAAGGAAATGTTTGAACTTTTTAGTATAAACTATCACAGCCAACAATTCCCTTTTAGTGGTACAATAATTACGCTGGGTCTTACTCATAGTATTACTAGCAAAGGCAATGGGAACCTCCACTCCGTCTTGGACTTGACTGAGGGCGGCCCCAATACTCTCATTACTAGCATCTGTATCCAATACAAAATGACCATCCGGGGTGGGATACTTTAACACCGGGGTCTCTACAAACAACTTTTTTATTGCTAAGAAAGCTGTGTCCTGTTCCCCCCCCCATGGGAACTCTTCCTTCCTATTTCCGGGTGTCCAGTGTGACAAACACTGGATCGGATAGGCTACCCGGGAATACCCCGGCAGGAAATCCCTATAGTATGAGCAGAATCCTAGAAAGGATCGCACATCTTTAGGACCCCTGGGGACTTCCCATTCAGTCACACTCCTGATCTTTTCCGGATCCGCCTTAACCCCCTCGGTGGAAATAATCCGCCCTAGGTAGTTAATATCCTTCTTAAACAGATTGCATTTCTTTGGTTTCAATTTGAGACCGTTAGACATGATTCGGTTTAAGACTTCCTCTAAATTACTTAAACAATCCGCAAAGGTCTTTCCAAACACAATTACGTCATCCAAGTAAACTAGACATTTCCGCCATAATAAATCACTTAACAGTGTCTCCATCATGGCTTCAAAGGTGGCCGGCGCGTTACATAACCGGAACGGCATTACCTTATATTCAAACAACCCGATATGGCTGGAAAACGCGGTTTTCTCCATATCTTCAGGCTTCATGCCTACTTGCCAATACCCGGACTGTAAATCCAGGGTACAAAACCATTCATTCCCTCCCAGGGAATCAATCGTCTCATCTATCCTAGGAAGAGGATAGGAGTTCTTTTTAGTCAACCCATTCAGTTTCCGGTAATCAATACAGAACCGTATGCTACCATCCTTCTTGGTTACCATACACACAGGGGAGGACCAAGGACTCATGCTGGGAACAATAACATTATCCTTCAGCATTTTCGCTATCTCTTCCTCAGCTACAATCTTCTTCTTGAGGGGTAATCTCCTATAAGGAATCTTAAAAGCGGGGTTATCCCCGGTTTTAATTTCATGCAATACCTTATTGGTTCTCCCCAGGGGTTCCCCTGGGGCCGCAAAAGCTTGCCTGCATCTCTTCAGCATAGCCTTTAGGGCTTCCTGATCATTCTCATCCGTTATGGACGATCCTGTTAACAACTTAGTTAACTCTTCATGCAATTCCTCTTCCCCTCCTTCTTCTAACCTCAGGTCTTGGTGGCTACCGGTGACTGCCTCCGCAAGTATCACTTTCCCAACTTCAGTGCCTTTCTCAAGATATACTGTGGAGTTTCCGGGGTTGGAAATGGGTGTCACTGTCCATCTGGAATTCCCTACTAGGGTATCCGCAGATTCCAATCCCTTCCGGGATAATACAGCCATATCCGGCTCGATTACCGCTAATCCTTTCTGGATTAGCCTCCCTGAACTGACTAACACGTCACAGGTCATTCCCGGGGGAATCTTCACAGTCTGTGCCACACTAGCGACACTACTTATCACTCTCAACTTACAGAGTATGGTCATATCATACGGGTATTCGATTTTCAACTTCCCACTTTTCGGATTCAAAGTCGCACCGAAAAGCGCCGCAAAATCCAAACCAAGAATACCATCATCTTCAATCTCAGCTATGGTCGGGGCCCAAACGAATTCTTTCCCGGCCACAGAGATAATCAGAAAAGTCCGTCCAAATGTCCTCATTCTGGTACCATCGGCCGTACATGCGTTTACCCTCATTGTGAGGTTCTCACACATATTCGGCAATAAGCTGATGAATCTCTTAGAGACCATGGAGTGGCTAGCTCCAGTATCCATAAGAAATTCCCCAGTCTTTCCTTGTACAGAACAGGAAACGTACCACCTCTTCCCATCAGTTACTGAGGGATTCCTAGTAAACCGGTGAAGGTCACTATCAGTGCCCAGGTCGAATCCACATCCTTTCAGGTGTTCCAAACAAAGGATGACCCGGGGGAAGCCTGGTTCCTCCAACCTTAACCAACTCTTTGGTTATTGACTCCTCTAAACTGGCACTAGGTTTCCCATACGCGCACCCCTGGGCGCCTGTTGTACCAGTCTCCCCAGCCTCATGGTTTCCGGGATGTACGGTCCCATCTCCCTTCTTGCTGGACGCATTCACTGCTAATGAATCTTCACCGCCAACGTCGGTGATAATCTGACATATTTCCTCAGGGGTTACCGTCCTGCCATCCCCGGTAACCCCCTCTAATTTCCCGAAACCTCACTTCTTAAAACAGGTTTCTCTGCTTTGCATTCAGATGCAAAGTGCCCTTTGACTTGACATCTGTAACACTGGACAGTGTTACGATCGACCCTAGGGCGGCGCCTGGTTTGATTATCAAACACCTCGTTCATGCGTTTAATCATGGACTCCATTAAGGTATTTAATGAGTTTCCTGACGCATTTGTTTTATCCGGAGTGGTCGTCTCCGGGGTCTGGGTTTTCTGACTGGGTTCAGTCTGAGGCTCCCGAATGTCGGGTTTCCGGGGGGTTTCCGAATAACCTTTGTTACTAGGAAGCTTCCCGGAAGCTGGGGTTGAGCTAGATTTCTGTCGACCCTTGAATTTCAGGGCGTCTACTCTCTCCTCCCCTTCAGATTCTTCCGCGGAAGAATCGTCTCCATCTAAGGAATGTTCAATTCCAGAGACGCGCTGCCCCCTATTAGCGGGTATCATACCAGCCAACAGTATCTTCTTCTTGTCATGTTGATCAATCGCCATGAACAAATCTGCTAGGGAAGACCCAGCTTCCCAAGCTCTACCACAAACTTTAGCATGTTCGGGATCACTTAATCCACTAATAAATCTTACAAATAGGGATTCTATGTAATATTCAGCATCCCTACTCCATTCTGGCCTAGCCTGCTGCAATAATCGCTGCAATTCTAGCCCAAAAATTTTAGCAGATTCCTTTGGTTTCTGCGTTCTTCTCTGAAACAGAGTCCAGTGATCTACTGTCACCATTTTCCCAAAGGTATAACAAGCTAATACTTCCAGCTGGTCGTATGTAGCTTCCGGCCCGTAAGTGTCCCTCCATTCTTCAACCACTATCTTACCCGGGCCGTCACTCAACCATATCACAAAAGCTCCCAAGGATTCCTCCTTGTTCCAGCAATTGTACTTACAATCATCTAAAAGTGATTGATATTCCTCCTTCCAGGGTCGTAAACCCCTGTAAGGCTTAGTCACGCGTGCAGTTCTCTTAGCGGCATAATTAGAATGCACTAATTGACCCGACATGCGTCTACTCCAAGCCAGTAAGTCTGTACCGTCTTGACCTCGGCTGGAGCAATCTAGTCCCAAATTACCTATGGCTGGGTCTCGATTATGTAATCGGTGTTCCGCCGGGGTCATTGTTACCCTTCGGTTCAAAGGAACCTTTATCTTGGGTATATCGTCAGAAGATTTATCTGATTCCGAGTCTGTACCCTCATCAAAGCGTGGGCCTTGATAGCCGGACAATCCCTGAGTGTTTTTATGCACTGGATTTGACCTTCCCTTCGTTCTCTGCTGTGACCCCTTATTCAGACTGCCCCTCGGCCTATTTTCAGGGTCTTTATTGACTCCCGAATGTGTATCAGTGGTCGGAGGTGGATATGAATAAGTTGCATCCGGGCAATATCTATAATTACCCTTGCTATCATAATCTCCCGGGTTCCCATACTGAGCCGGGTCATCTCCCGAAAAAGGGGTTCAGTGAGCCATAACTATGGTTCACGACTTCATCTCGGAATTTATTTTTATAATGTCGAGACACTTCCTCCTCTGGAGACATTTCCCTGTTAACCTGACCAATACTGGCATGATTAACTGGTTCCCGTTCAAGAGAGCGCCCGGTGATATTCACTCTCTTTGAATCCTTCCCTCTGTTTTTATACACAGAGTCTTCCACATTCCTCAATCCATCATCATTAATAAATGGATCGAATTGAGGTAATGCATCCACCTTCCTAGCAGCAAGAGTGCTGTCCAGAACAGTTTCCGGCCTGATAGCTGGAACTTGTTCCTCCCCCTGCTGTTCCATTGCCTTCGACAATTCACCCCGCAGGAGAGTTTTCCTGGCTTCCAGGGAACAGACAGCCTCCACCTCAGCTTTCCGTTTCCTTTCTAACTCTTCCGTTTCTTCCAGGATTTGTATCCTGGTGGATTCGTTATCCTTGACCAACTGGTCTCTGCCCTTCTCGAGCTCTTCTGTCCCCTTCTTCAGGGCATACCATTCTCTAGAGTATTTTTTCAACTCCCTCTCATACCTCTCCTTAAGAGATTCGGAATGTTCATTCTCCTTCTGGTTCTCAGCAATCTTTGCCTGAATCTTTTGGTATTCATGCGATTCCTGAGCAACCTTCTTTTTCATATACCGGTTGTCTTCTATCAACCGTTCTCTCTCTTCTATCAGAGTTCCTTTTACCCTCTGATTCTCAGAGAGGATCTCGTCCCTTTCTTTTACCAGGGATGTCAATTCCTCAGTCAATGCAGCATACTGATCTTCCATTGACTGCTTGTCCAATCGGACATTCTCCCAGTAGAGGTCATCCTCTTCCCGAGCCAAACGCTCGTCATATTCCCTCTGGAATCTCTCATCCCCTACATAGGGTTCCACCCAGGAAAGATCCTGCAATTTCCTCTTCTTCTGCTCTGGCTTCAAGCCCTCCCCAGGGTCCATCCCTGGCACCTCCAGGCGAGTTGATTCCAACTCCCCTTCACTCAGCTCTGGGCCAGAGCCGCCCAGGCTACCACCGGTAGCCATTGTCTGTCCACTAAAGGACTGTCTGTCCACTCAAGGACTTCCTGTTCAGTATAACCCGAACATATTCCCGAACAACTAACTTGTTCTGCTACCTTCACTGCTACTGGTCACGGCACCAGTGTGGTGGTTCGTAGTTAACTCTAGGTTAAAGAACAACGATCACGGCAGTTTCCAGGTGCGAGAATATATCTGTCTTTATTCACAAGAATAACAACTCTAGTTCCTTTACTAGGGAACGATCAGTGTAGAATTAATACACACAGGTAGATCAGGTTTCTCTATAAATAGAGGAAACGGTCAGTATACAACTCTTAGCATACAACTCTGTCCGCACGGTTGGACATGTGAAGTCTCTCGTCAGTCGGGCCTGCACTGACTGCCGTCCCAGGTAAACACATGGGTCTTATATAACACCGGCTCTTAGATCACGTGGCCAGGTGGGTGGGTCGGCCGCCCACCTGAGAGCGGCACACGGTTACCTGAAGAGGACCTGCGCCCTCTCCCGGGAACTGTGTGCACTAGCTCCAGGTGGAGAAGCCGAGTAAACAGACGTTACCCGGAAATACCGTGTATGAGATTAATATGTAATATCATGCCCCTACACTATCTATAGTATATATGTAAAAGTAGCCACCACAGATATACAATAGTTTCTCCATAACAGACAAAAATGTGATTTATAAGGAATAGAGACATGGACTAGCCATAGGTGGAAGCTGTGACAAAAAACAGATAGTTGACCCATTTGGCTTACCATCAGGAAATGCTACTTCTGAATAGAATTGATTGGTTCACAGAGGGTAGCAGTAGTAGGCTACTTTCATGAATACCAAATAAGCAGCTCGCTGCTCCTGCCGCACGCTGACCTAAATGAGTTTGCGATAGCCGCTACTGACACAAGGTGGCAAAGAACAGACTGCCTGTCCCAACCCCAGCCATGCCTCAGCATGTTTGGTACCCCATGATTAGGCTGATGACATGAACATAGAGAGCAAGCATGTCAAAGCATGTTTCCTAGCGATCAACAGAGATGCGGAAATTGAAGACATGACAGTTGGGTTTTCTCCCTGATGATTGGATGTGATCGCACTATCTTGTGACTTCAATTTTGAAAGCAAAGATTGACTGATCCGAATATCCCGAGAAAATCCATCGATATCCATTGCAGAATATTTTGTTGTATTCCACAGCCATAGATGAGTTTATCATGAAGCAAAATTGTAACGCCCATGGCCTTTTATAAGATGTAGGACTGACCCTTTACCAAAGGGACATCCCCATTACTTCTCGGTCAGTTTGATGTTGTAAGCACAAATTTGGAATAATCAATTATAATACCTTTTTGGAGCCGTAATAAAGTTCCATGATGTTTGTTGCCAGTTGGTGGTATACAACAGCCTCTACTGTTATATCTACAAGATAGAAAGAATGGAATAAAAGTAGAAAGAAAGAACTTCATCATTTTTTGTGATGTGTCTTTTTATAAGTAGTGAGTTTTTTTCTTATAAGTTGAGGAGTATTAGGTGCTACATGCTACATTCTTATTCTAGACTCTATCTTACCTCCCAACACCAGAATAACCTCAGAAGCTGTGAAGATGGCGCCACTCCAACACCGTATGTTCTCATTTCTACCAACTGAAGGCATTTACATCCTTTGTAAAGCAATCGGTGTAAGCTTCTAAGTTCTGCCACCCGTGGCACTGCAGTGGAGATGCTGAGATCTGACAGACCTTACACACCACCAGTCACATGCCTTGCAGCATTATATGGTAGAATAACTCAATTAGCTTGTATAGTATTCACTGTGTGGTCCGTCCAAAAAGATGTGTAGAAATTGTATGCTTCTATCCTATAGTGACCTGTCCATTGTTTCAGGACGCTTAGAGAATATACATCGGGACTATATTGAGATGCAAGATTGTGAGAAAGGGTGGCAGAAACTTCTCCATCTAAAACAGGAGTATCTACATACAACCAAAACACCACCTAAGCATTTCCACGTGAAGGTCTGCAGGGAGGTTTAGATTAGGGAAACTGTAAGGCTACAGGTACAGCAAGAGCTAGAAGTATAGGTTGCAGTACAGGTACAGGGCTTGTGGTTACGAATACACCTCTTTGTATGCACTTATTAATGCCTGAAGTGTATAGTTCCCAGTAAGTAGTACAAAGTGTCTCAACAAGAGGTAATTATACAGTGATGTGATTATCCTACAGCCAATTAACTCCTGCTTTGGTACCTCACACACTAATTCATTAATCGTATTGTATTTTGTATGTATATAATGCATACATGTCTTTAGTGTATCTATTCTGCCACCAAGTATTGTATAGTACTTGTAGGCAGCTTCCTACAAGTCAAAACCGTCAAGGCTAAAAGTTATATACTTCTAAATAATGACACCCCTTACCTTGACTGATGACGTTACACATATACATCTTGATCTACACCTCCCTAGTGCTGGGATACTGCAGGTCGTGAATCAATAATTATTGTCTTCAAGGCATAACTGTAGAAAAAACAGTTTTATAGATCTTTCTTTATAAATTCATTTATTCAATTCAATACTATTTAAATAGGCAGTAATTGGTTGCGTTACGATGGTATATTTTATATATATAGGTGTAAAATATTCCCTTTTCTGATGTATGTATGCAAGCTACATGACTGCAATGTAATGTGTCTATCAAGACAAACTGAGTTTTTTTACCGTTAATGATAGGACATGAAGGTTGAATGTAGAAAATGTTCTACATCAATCCCAGGGACTGTAGCCTATTTACTATGCAAGGGGCTACGGGACGGATGGCTTTAATTGACCTAACTCTATGGCGTCTAGCAAAGCCTAGCCCAAATGGAAAGAACTTGGAAAAGATTCCACCCCTATGGCTAATACTAAACCTATTTTGGCCGCCTTCAATGGGTTTAGGTGTTGGATGCCTAATTTACGAAAGCTCTAGTGAACCCTTGATTGAACATTATATTTCAAATGTTTTTTTACAGAAATGAAATTTATAAGCGTTGCTCTCATGAAACAAAAAGTGTTAGATGCATGTAAATAACTAGAGTCTGAATTACTGGGTGAGGTTACATAATAGTGATCAGATATAAAACAATACCTTACAAGCTATGAGGAATCAGTCAAACTTATAGCATCAAAACATGCAGTCTGTGCACACAATTCACATTCCTACTTAATCAAACATATGTGACCTGTACTGGGAAAAGGGACCTTAGTGCATCCTGCACTAAGGGCCTTTTTTGCAGATTGTGTCACATATTATGCTATATCATGTAGAGTTTCCCAGTGGGAGCATGCCCACCATCATTTCAGTCAGTATTTAGTGGTTTTTATATTCTTATTGGGATCAATAAGTATCAAACCAGAAGTGACACAGGCACATGGAAACCTCATTAATATCCTCCTACCTCTATCCACCATGTCATTGCCACTGACATGGCCATTATGGGCACACACAACTGCCTCTATGGGTGACCTAAATTCCTTTGGTGCAACATGTGGACTCTCAGTTTGGGACATCCGTCCACATTAATAACTCACAGCAGCTCACCCCTTCTCAGGAGTGGCTCATATTTCACAGGCCCTAAACCGTATCATCACCCTGCCATTAGGCTGTAACCCACATATAAAATAAATCGCCCCTCATGGGCTATTTATTGTGAAGCCTTTTGGGGCCCAGCCTTAATGCTGCTGTCAATGGACACAGTAGGTGTTTTGAGACAGGATAGCTAAATTCAAACTTTTGAGGTTTAAATCAGTGGTGTTCTGACATTTAGGTTGCTGGCCTTCCAACAAAGACCAGGGTGTGAACTGCGTGCATTGCCGTTCATCACCAGACACCCTGTGACGCTCTATGGCCATTTTAGGGAGGATATGGCAAATACCCAAACAAAATATGGCCTTAGGGTCTGATAACATGGGAGGTCATGGTAATTATTTGTAGAACTGTCCCCACAAAACCCTATGCTTTTTTAATTGTAATGCTCTATATCATAAAAGTGTGGAATTGACAGGATATGATGTGCAATGGTGTTAAATTAGAGAATACAACATGAAACCTAATGCTGGATCATCGTGTTCCTCAAGGTTGAAGATTGCTCATGCATTCAGTGTTTTTGGCCAAAATGAATCCTACGATTTCAGTCTATGGTATACCAGCTCTATGGTTATAGACCTGAAACCCTCCCCGTATATCACTGTCCAAACTGTCTGCTCCCTAATGCGTTCCTATGAACATGAATCACCAAGATATGCTAATGGTAGGCTATCTTTTACAACATAGTACATAATACCGATTTGAATGGCTCAGGTTGTTTTATAGCAGTAGATTGGAAGTGCACACACATTATAGAGGGTACTGCTTGTTAAAGTGTAAATCATCCTGTATATTGTGGTACTATGACCAAGATCCGGTATGGGGGTGGCTTCCCCATGGTAATCCTCCTTCTCCTCATCCCACAAAGACTGCCTGTGATATGTGTAATCCATGCATGTACTGATGACTCGTGACAATGGAAATTAGCATGGAAACCTATGGGACATGGAGGGAGAATGCCTCTTATTATTCTCAGATTAATATCTTATAACCTTTTTACAGACTGAGCCTGCACATAATTATAAAGAGCAGGAGCATCACAATAAGGACCTCTTTCCATATTTGTAAGAAGAGTAATATATTGGCAGCCTATACCAAGACCAGAGGAAATATATTTCATGTCACCTGACCTTTCTCAAGGAAATAAGGCCAAATTCTTTTTTTTCCCACAGATGCAAATGAAACAGGTTGGCAAAAGTGTGTGAAGTAGGTACTAAGAGTTTGGTTCCCACAATATCATATGTTATTTTCTTTCTGTAGTGTGCTACATCCATCTTTAAATGAAATAGATAGTTGGGTTATATCACAGTTAGGTTAATAACCCCCACCCCACACACCCACTCCTGGCAGAAGGCAGGAATGTGAAGTAGCCCCACACCTACCATAAATGCTGCCTCCCCCTGTGAAAAATGACATGTTGTAGCAAAGGTCGCAGGGGATGGGTGTCTTGCTGTGGTGGGAATTTACTTTATAGAGCTAGACTGCCAGGTCAGCACCCTACCCCCTCTTAGACCATTGTGTGTGGCTTCTATTGCCAAGAAGGTATTACAGGTAAGATGGAGGGGTTTCCACCAAATATCTACTCCAAGAAATGCTAGTCTAAATGATTCCATCTGCTGCCTTCAGGTATCAGGCACAAGGCTGTTCTTTTCTGTCATATCAAGCAAAATATGCAGACCTACATATAAAGTGACCAATTACAGTGCTTTAGGTAAGTTCTTCCATCAGGAACCATTTTATTCCATCTCTTGCATGGATCAGTATGAATCTGACACATCACTGTAGGAATAGTATTTCCAAGTTTTCTCCTTCTCCACCTGACAGTACAGACTTGATATTCCACACTGCTAATAATCCTGTTCATATTTCTGATGGATCAGATAGGAGCTGGAGGTATGGAGAAAGTGATAATTGCTAGTGTGTCATGATAAGGATGAGGCAGATGAGGAAAATTGAAGGGAATAAGGGAGCTCAACTTATATGGAGATATTCACTCACACACATCTAATGATAATTGCCTATCCTTCTCCTACCCAGTTCATAAGCTGCTCATACAAAATGGGTATTAATAAAGGAACACAAAAAAACTGTGGTTCATAATGATCACCAGAAATTCTTCCTTTCCAGTATATGATTTACCTTAAAGTTAGAGCCGCGGGTCCACAAGGGAGAAGAGAATTGTTGAGAGGATTGTGTGTGTATAACTTTTTCATAATATATAGTTATTTGTTAGAGAAAAGGTTACTTCTCCAACTCCACCAGCATTTCCCTATCACACTACCAAAGCAGGCCATAATTACTGTGATTCCAGCAGGGCCGCTCCAATCAGAAACTGCCCAACCCCTTTTAATGGGTTATAGTAGCTTTACCAAAAGGACCGTTATATCAGGCTGTTTGACCACACTTTACAGTATGACAGGATAGCCAAGGGCCCGGGTCTTTTGTATGGTTCCAGGTGAAGTGACCCTTGAACCTAGGTTGTGAACTTAAAGAAGGTTGGATTGTTTTTAGCAACTGGCTGGTCCTGAGAGGGGGAAGGAAGACTTGCCCAATACTAACGTTTTGCCACACTAAGGAGTCATATATAACATTGTATGACGTTTTTTTTGTTTCTGGGTGATCAAGGACATGGATTCTAAATGAGGAAAGATAATAGAGATAAGAGAAGGTATTGATTAATTCTTTACAATTGTTATACCTCTATTTCCTGGGAAGCTAGAGACTAATTGGAGCGGTCACTCTTTCTCATTCAGAACGCTTCAAAGTATGGATTTCAGTAGTTGAGAGACTAAAAAGGGTATAATACTTCTTTTTCCTATAATAGACCCTTCACTAAGAGTTCCGAAGCAGTAGTTGAGCTGAACTAATAATCATGAATAGTATAGAAATCCATTGTATTTGAAATGGGTCACTTGGTTTGTCCTAATGCAAATATAAGGCACAGCTGTGGGCAATGTCTCGCTGACTACTCAACTGACCCTGTTTCTCAAGATTAAAGCTGGGGTTGGAAAAAAAGACATTGTTTACTAAAATGAAAATGATGTACATGTGTTGCTGGAGAGCTGACCCAGCCTCTTTCAAAGAATTCCTCTATAATTTATATGATTATGCTCAAATGTCATTTTGACATAGTAATTCAATTCAATTTAGTTTTAAACACCTGTCTCCTGCATTCATTTTTAAACCAAGGCTATCCACTGTCATATACCTAACTGTAGAGGTTGAGATAGGGTACACTGAGCCACAATTGATATAGATAGCACAATTATGTTTTTGACCTTATTGTCAGTCTATTTTCTAATTACAAATCTTAAAGTCATGTAATGTTTTCAATGCTGAAAGGTTAGTCTGGAAACACTTAATCATCTTTTCTCAATTTAAAGAAATATTATCATTATTTCAGGTTAACTTATCTGCCCTGCCCTCTGCCCCTTAATCACCCAATCAATACTGAAGGTATTGTAGCCACCAATACAGGCTCTAACATTATTACCATTTGTCCATCTTCTTACCAGCCCATGTTTATCAGATTACAAGCATCTAGTTAGATTAACATCTGCAGGCAGAGATATGGTTTCATCTTATTGCACTTTACCTAAAATCATACACTGCCAGAGGATCCATAAAGGTCCTCAGTAGTATAGTATGTATCGGAACGGGACTATAGTTAAGTACTGTTTATTACTCAATCGACCTGCAGCCAATCAGAGGCCTCCATTTGGTCACGTGACCGGAAGTGACCTACTTAGGGGATTAGTGGTGACGTCACGTGACCTAGTTAGCCAATCAGAGGCCGCCATTTGGTCACGTGACCGGAAGTGAGGTCATATGACCTACTTATGGACCGGAAGTGACGTCATATGACCTACTTAGGGGACCGGAAGTGACCTACTTTAGGATCACGTGACCGGAAGTGACCTGATGAGTCACGTGACCGGAAGTGACGTCACATGACCTAATGGCCAACCGGAAGTGAGTGACCTGATTGAGGATCACGTGACCGGAAGTGACCTGATTGATCACGTGACCGGAAGAAGAAGAAGAAGAAGTGACGTCACGCGACTTAATGAAGAGATGAGCGTCTTTAAGGGGTCACGCGCTTTAAAATGTGATATCTTTTTTTTTGGAGGAGGAGGAGGAGGAGGAGGAGGAGGAGGAGGAGGAGGAGGAGGAGAAGGAGGCGAGTCTCTTATTTTTTTCGGTAAACTAATAAAAAACACTACGATATAAGTTTTTTTTTTTTTTTTCATTTTTTATTGTTTTACGAGCGACTGGAAGTGACTTATTGAACTAGGTAGAAGCGTTCTTTAGAGTGTATAAAGGGGGGGGGGGAGGGGAGGGGAGGGGAGGGGAGGGAAGGGGAGGGGGGTCCCTTTAAGATGCATGGGGAGGGGGGCGCTTTTAGGATGCATGGGGCGAGTGGTGGGGGGGGAGGGGGGGAGGGGGGAGGGGGGCACTCTAGGGGGGTGGGGGGGCACTCTAAGGGGCGTTTGTCTCTTTTAAGAAAAAAAGAAAAGAAAAAGATTTCAATCGAGAGACACGCTTCTTCCTCTCGAGAGGAAGAAGCGTGTCTCTTCGTTTTTTTTTGTTTATCACGTGCTTCGATGAGGCGATCAGCTGCGACTGGAGGAAGTGACACTTTAAGAGGGCGCGCGTCTTAATTGTTATGATATTTTTTTATTTTTTTTTTTTTTTACTTACTAATAAAGAAGACGTATGAAAATAAAACACAACAATTCACATGTCCGTCGTTCTCGTTGTTTCTTGCTTGATAAAGTCAAGTAATATCGCGATGCCGAGGTCAAACTTTCCCATGTCCTCAGTCAACACTCGAAGGAGTTCAAAAGGTGTACCGCCGGCACCGTCAGCTTCATCTTGCCACATTTTCAACACTCGGAAGGCCCACTCAGCGGGACTTCCTCCGTATTCGCATTCTTCAGCGATCTTATCTAACCTCTCAGGCGACAATTTTAAATGGTCCCCCACCTCTTTCCACCTGCTACCTAGACGTCTGCCGAGGGTGCCCAAGTGCTTATGCATCGCGCGCGAGTCGGGGTTTTCGAAATCCAACCCCTGTCTGTGGAGAAGGGACATCCACTGAGCCAACAGTTCCACGCGTCTAATGCGGGTGAAGACGCGACCGAGCTCTCCCCATCTATGACGATGCGGGGTTTCACCCCACCAGACTCGGAACATCGCCGTACACAGCTCCTCCGGTGTCTTGACACTGCGCTCTACTAGAGCATCCATACGGGCGGCGGTAACTTTTAAGCTACTGCCCAACTCTCTCCAACAGCCGCTCAACTCTTTACCTAGTTGACGAAGCAAGGCGTCGCTATAGGCTAACCGCCGCTGTCCTACCTCTCTGTTCTCCCCATCGGTCTGCCTCGCGCGTCTCACGTCGTCAAGCCGCATTAACTTTTTTTCAGGTGGACAAGGCGGTGAAGGCGAGCTTGAAAGTGGAATAGCTTGAGCCATCTCGTCTCGTCTTGGCGGCGGCGGCGGCGGCGGCGGCGGTGGCGGCGGCGGCGGCGGCGGCGGTGGTGGCGGCGGTGGTGGTAGTAGACGTTACTGTGGTCAGAGGCGATATGGTTTTTTTCCAACAGAAATCAGAGCTTTTTATACAGAGGGAGTTTAATCCCATTTCCAACAGCACTCCAGCTGTGTAGCGACCTGTCCGCATGACGCTTTTTCAACCGCTCCGCTCCTTAAGAGCTTAGATGACGAGGGGTGTGTCATCGCTATCCGTGGAGACCAGCTGAAAACGGTGTTTCTTCCTCATCCATAGCCTTACCTCCTACCCCCTACCTGAGGACGTCTCCCTCCCTCTGACATTCATTGTAACAAACGTCAGAGGTCAGGTGAAAATCGGATTTTTTTCATGCACAGCCTTAGTCAGCTGTCACCCCTCCCTATTGAACTAGCCGGCCGCCGCCTGGTCGGCCCGGTCTACTCACCACGGCAGGAGGTGGTGATTTTTTTTTTGTCTTACACTTAACTCGCTCACCACATGCACACGCCTCTACTCACAGACAGACACGTTCGTCTTAGGGGGGTCCTGCTTCACGCCACACGCCTCCTGTAGTTTTTTTTGTATACACACTCTAAGCTCATCACCGTTAATCCTTTATACAGCTAACGCGCGCTGAATGGCTGAACAGGGTGGTAAGTGGCTTAGCTCATGACAGTGGATCCCTCAAAAAAAAAGAGGGGAAAGGGATCCAGCTGAAAACGTCATACCTTATGTCTTTGTGAATGGCCGCCGGTCAGTCGACGGCAGCAACCGCTTAATCCTTTATACAGCTAATGCGCGTTGAATTGCTGAACAGGGTGGTAAGCGGCTTAGCTCATGACAGTCGATCTCTCAAAAGGGGGGAAAGGGATCCAGCTGAAAACGTCATGCCTTATGTCTTTTGTTTCTCTTTGTGAACGGCCGCCGGCCAGCCGGCGGCAGCTGAACAGGGTCAGTAAGTAGCTTAGCTCTAGAAGCGAGAAGGCGTATATAAGGGGTCTGGAAACCTCCATTCACTCACTCATTCTTTTGCTGCTCTCTACAGTCACCACCATGAGCAAAAGACAACACCTAGCGCCGTCCAAGAACAAGAAGACTACGCGGAACAGCGCTCATTTAGCGTCAGTGCCTCCTCTTGCTACTGAAAATGAGACTACCGCCGCAGCCGCTTGGTCTTATCACCCTCCCGCTGTAGCGAGCGCTCGCGGCAGTAGTAGTAGTAGTAGCAGTAGTAGTAGCAGTAGTAGTACTAGTAGTAGTAGTAGTAGTAGTAGTACTACTGGTAGTAGTCGTCGTGCTAGCGACGTTGTTACACTCGCGACGGTACACGTTGCTGCTAAGCGCGCTGCCGCTGCTACTGCCGCCCCGCCTGCTGCGGCTGCTGCTGCTGCTGCACCTGCTACCGCTGCGCCTGCTACTGCTGCGCCTGCTGAGGCTGCTGCGCCTGCTACTGTTGCGTCTGCTGCTGCTGCTGCTGCTGCTGCTGCTGCTGCTGCTTCTGCTGCACCTGCTGCTACCGCTACTACTACTGACGACAACGCTCCTGGCACAGCGCAGTACTGGCAACCGGGTTTTTACCTCCCCACTACTGTTGATGACTTTGATGACCTGCCGCACGTTGCACAGCCCCTCTCCTCCACCACTACATCGACCGACGCCCTCGACGCCGCTCGCGCTGAGAGTGACAGCTATTCGGACACTCAGCCCCTAAACCGAGAAGAAGAGGAGGAGGAGGAGGAGCAGCAGCAACAGGGTGAGACAGAGAACGACGCTGACGACGAGGCGTACGAACAACCCGAAGGGAAAGGGGTGGGCGGTACGTTTTTCGGCTTCCCTCTTCGACCTTTCGACCTCACTTCCTCCACTAGTAGCGTCCCGTCCGGTCCGTGGCGACTGCCCTCACCGCCACCTTACGAGGGCGGCGGCGCTTCATCTTCTACCGCTACACTCAGCACCGACGGCGTGTGGCTGCGCTGTTCCAACAACGAGGCCTCGGATACCACCAGCGCTGACGCTGCTCCTGCTATCGGTTCTGCTGCTGATTCAGCTCACGCTGATGGTGTTACTCATCCTGCGGGTGTGAAACGTTCTAAGGTGAGTTCCAGAACAACAAGGCCTAGTAAGAAGAGAAAAATACAAGAAAAAGAACGAGATGGACGAGAAGAAGCAGAGAAAACCTTCTCCCATCTTCTCGGGTTAGAGTTCTGCTTAGACGGAGCTTTGACGCTGGAGATCTGGGAGGACGTGGCTAGACTGTCTAGGAGGCCGCGCTACACAAAAGACGGCCAGGTGAAAGAGGCGTCTCTGACCAGAAGCAAGCGAGTGCACTTCACGGCCGACGCGCTGCGCGAGCTAATAGCACGCATCGCCGATATCCGCACAGTGGTGCGCATACGCGACACAGCGGCCGCGCAAGGAAAACCTAATCACACCCCCTGGTTCGCAGTGCTGGATGAGGAGGGCGAAGTGTACGCAGCTGTGAGCTACTACAGCGGTAAGAACCTCGTCCACGTGCGCAAGTACGAAGGTCCTGACAAAAAACCCACACAGCAGGGAGTGACGCTGTCCGCCAGAGCGCTCAAAGAGTTGGATGACAAAACAGAGATCATTCTGAAATATCTCGGCATAGATTCGGAATGAGAGACGCTCAACGCTCACGCGCGCGCACACACACACACACACACACACACAGCGTTTGACGTACGCTGTATGAGACAGACAGACGGATACACAGACAGCAGACAGAAAGATAAATAGATAGATAGATAGACAGATAGATTGATAGATAGATAGATAGTGAGACGGCTAAGTAGTTGGTAACTGAGTGAAAAAAAACATGACACAGTACGTATGCGAAAAGTGTTTCAAAATGTTTAAAAGACTGTACAACCACGAGAGACACGTAGAAAATTGTAGAGTAGTACCTAAGTTTTGCCCCCTATGCGGCGAAGGCGATTGCTGAAAGATCGCCTGTCGACGCGAATCTCTGGACGGAGTGACCGTCCCTCCGCGCATATGTGCTGTACCGAACGGGGAGGAAACGTTCACGGCGAATTGGCCTGCGATACAAACGGGCGTCAGGATGCACGGGACTCGCGTGAGTGTAACAAACTTCAGGCTACCAACCGGCGAGTTGAGTGACGCTGTAGATACTATGCGTCGCATTCACTTGACACAAAGATTCAGATACAAAGTGGGTTTCTCGGTAGGCTTACTCTTACAACACAGAGAAGACAAGAGCAAACTGCGCTACTTTCACGCCTCCCAGAACAACGCAACTCTCATACAACCGCTCCCTACTATAACTAATTCAGAAACTTTGGAAGAGCTCCTCTCAAAGATGGAAAACACCGTCGCTTGCGAGGAAGTACGGAAACTTTGCGACGCTGACACCAAGTGGCACGTTCTTTTTCCTACCAATTTGAACATTTGCGTTTACATGGGACCGGGGGAATTCCCCATAGGCGGTAGGATCACTCAGGCCGGTCGAGTTGGAAAGAGAAGCGGCGTGTTAGATTTTCCCAACAAGGACAACCTCTGCATCTTCCGCTGCATTTCCTTTCACTTATACAACACCAGCAAGCGCGCTTCAGATTTGTTAGGTCAGTTCTGTCCCGCTGCCACACCTGAATCCTTTCCGGGTCTGAACATCCGCGACTTACCCGCGTTAGAGAACTTGTTTGACGTACAGATAGCGGTTTACACCGCGTCGCGTCAAGTGCCGGGGCGGAAGTTGAGAAGACGCGTTACTCTGATCAGACCGCCTTCCAGAACTCTGGCCGCCCGAGGTAAAGTTAACCTACACCTGACGGCGAAAGGCGGTTTGCACGTCTCTCTCGTCACGGACTTCAACGCGTACGCGGGCATATACGAATGTTGCAAGTGTAAGGCGGCGTTCACCACCGAGTTCTTGCTGAAGAGACACAGGAACCAGCTTTCCTCTTGCCGACAAGTCAAGTTGCGCTATGTAGGTGGCATCTACCAAAATTCGAGAACGATTTTCGAAGCGCTAGCAGACTTCTCCATTTTTCCCCCCGACGGACATTCCGGAATCTACCCTTACAAGATCGCCTTCGATTTCGAGGCTTTCTTCAGACCGTGCAAAGAACCGTCGACGGAACACGTGTCCCTGCTGTGGGATCACGTCCCTTTGTCGGCTAGCGTCGCATCCGACTTTCCGGGGTGGGAGGGGCCCGTCTGCTTCGTCAGAGAATCCGACGCAGATTCCGACCCCTTGTTGGACCGAGTTTTAAATCACATAAACAAGAACGCCAAAGTCATCGGGGAAGCTGTGCTAGAACTTTACCGACCGACCTTAGCGAAGTTAGATGCGGCGATAGGTGAAGCTCTCCTGCTGGAGGAGGCGACGTTCACCCCTTCTCCAGGCGGCTTCGCTGCGGCTCAGACCAGACACCCGTTAGTTCAACTGAAGAAGCGTCTTCTGAGATACATCCGGCAAGCTCCAGTCGTGGGCTTCAACTCGGGGCGTTACGACTTGAACCTGATCAAAATACGCCTTCACTCGTTCTTCGCCTCCGGAGACCGAAGAAACCAAGAATTCAGCGTCATAAAGAGAAGCAATCAATACTTGGCGGTTTACACACAGCACACGGTTTTCTTGGACGTAGTCAACTATTTGGCACCCGGTTACAACTACGCGACCTATTTGCGAGCTTTCACCAGGAACGAAGAGAAAGGTCACTTTCCTTACGAATGGATGACGTCTACCAGGAAACTGGCAAACAGAACGCTGCCACCGAGATCGGCTTTCGACAGCGAGCTGACGGGCGTCAAAATGTCCGAATCCGACTACGCGGCATGTCAGAAAGTTTGGTCCGACGAGAAGATGCAAACTATGGAAGACTACTTGATCCACTACAACAACAAAGACGTCAAACCTTTCATAGAAGCTCTGAAAAATCACGCTAAATTTTTCCAAGATCGCGGCATTGACATGTTGAAAGACGGAGTTTCTCTCGCCGGTTTGACTTTACGGTTCCTCTTCCAAAACCTAGAAGACGCGTTGACAACGTTCCCCCAGTTCGACGCCGTCCTCCACGCTCTGATCAAAGAAAATCTAGTCGGCGGTCCTTCCATCATCTTCCATAGATTTCACGAGAAGGGCACCACGCGGATAAGGGAGCACAAGTACGGCGAAGAAGCGAGACCGTGCCAACACATCCTAGGACTAGACGCTAACTCTCTGTACTTGCGCTGCATGAGCGAAGCGCACTGCACGGGCTATTACGCGGTGAGACGGCCCGAGACCGAGTTCAAGCCCGAAATTAGGCAAAGAAACTCTCACAGCGCTTTGGAGTGGTTACGCTTCGTAGAGCACGACCGCGACGTGAAACTGCGCCACGCTTTGAACGGCGGCGAGATGGTTGTAGGCTGTCGGAGAATTCGCGTGGACGGGTTTCACGCGGCCTCTAATACGGTTTTCCAGTTTCACGGGTGTTGGTTCCACGCTCACGAGTGCATACCGTCGCACCGATATCAGTGCGCTTCACTGAGAGAGGAGAGACGCGACAGAACGACCAGAGTAAGCGCTTACTTGAAAGCGCTAGGTCACAAGCTGGTCGTCGTGTGGGAGTGCGAATGGCGAGAGATGAAGCGTCGAGATGAGCGGGTCAAGGCCTCCCAACAACGCTGGAAGGTTGACGCTTTGAAAGTGTCTCGAAACGCGATGAGCGAGAGTGACATCCTTTCCGCTGTGAAAGAGGAGAAAATGTTCGGTTTAGTTCAAGTGGACATCACTACGCCGCCTCACCTACGAGACTACTTCGAAGAAATGACCCCCGTTTTCAAGAACGCGACCGTTTCAAAATCGGACATAGGACCTCACATGTCAGACTTTGCGCAGGAAGAAAAGCTGTTGAACACGCCTCAGAGATGTCTGATAGGGAGTTACCACGGAAAAAATATTCTCTTGGGAACGCCGCTTCTCAAGTGGTATTTAGAGCACGGTTTGATAGTCACCAAAGTGCAGCTGGTGGTAGAATACCTACCTAAACGCTCCTTTGCCGGTTTCGCGGACGAAGTAACGGCGGCGCGAAGACGTGGCGGCGTGAACGAGAACGAGAAAATTCTGTCAGACTGTTACAAGTTAATGGGAAACGCTACGTACGGTAAAACAATCTGCAACAAAGAAAAACACACGGCGGTGAGATACACTGACAGTCGGAAGTTCGAACTATTGGCCAATTCGTGGCGCTTCAAAAAGGCGTCCGAGTTGAGTTCCGATCTGTTTGAAGTCGAACTACAACCGAAAACAGTCAACAACAACCTCCCTATTCAAATAGGGTTCATGGTATACCAGTACGCGAAGTTGAAAATGTTAGAGTTCACATACGACTTCTTGGATAGATTCGTCGATCGGCGCGATTATGCCCTTTGTCAAATGGACACCGACAGTCTTTACATGGCTCTCAGCGGTGACACGTTGGATGACCTAGTCAAACCTCGCCTGAGAGAGACGTACTTCAGAGAGAAACGAAAGTGGCTTCCGACAGCGGTGTGCGACGATCACTTAGAGCTTTTCGTGAAGACAAAAACGGAAAGAGTGCGAGAATGGTGTCCGCCGCCCGGCGGATGTTGTGAGAGACGGTACCTTCACGATCTGAGAACTTCGGGGCTTATGAAAGCGGAGTGGGAAGGTGACGGGATCCTAAGTCTCAACCCTAAGACTTACATTTGCTACGATCGAGTCAGCGACACCGGTGAAAGAAAATCCAAAAAATGGAGTGCAAAAGGCGTACAGAAGAAACAAAACCCTCAGGAACCAGACGACTTCTTGGATGTTCTTCGCCAACGAAAAACTCTCATTGCTGTAAATAGAAACTTCAAAGTGGTGCGAAACAAAATGGTCACCTACACCATAGAGAAAGACGGCGTGCGCTACTTGTATTATAAGCGTCGCGTGCATTCTGACGGTGTGACAACGAGTCCTTTAGAGATATGAAAAAAAAAAAAAATAAGCGTGTGCATCTTTTCAAAAATAGAGTGTTTATCAAGATTGAAAAAAAAATAAATAAAAAAAATAAAATAAAATATTGTTGTGTTTTTATTTTCATACGTCTTCTTTTACTAGTAAGTCGCGCAGTCTCTTAAAGCGTCACTCATGTGACGACGTCGCTTCCAGTCACGTGATCCTAAAGACCCTCACTTCCTAAACAAAAAACTTCTTCTTCCGCTCACGTGATCAATCGAGTCACTTCCGGTCACGTGATCCTCAATGAGGTCACTCACTTCCGGTCGGCCATTAGGTCATGTGACGTCACTTCCGCTCACGTGACTCATCAGGTCACTTCCGGTCACGTGATCCTAAATTAAGTCATATGACGTCACTTCCGGTCCCCTAAGTAGGTCAGTAGGTTACCCAGAATGCACCACTAATCCCCTAAGTAGGTCACTTCCGGTCACGTGACCAAATGGTGGCCTCTGATTGGCTGCAGGGTTACCCAGAATGCACCACTAATCCCCTAAGTAGGTCACTTCCGGTCACGTGACCAAATGGAGGCCTCTGATTGGCTGCATGTCGATTGAGTAATAAACAGTACTTAACTATAGTCCCGTTCCGATACATACTATACTACTGTCCTCACATGAGGTTGTGAGATTTATGACCATTGACACACAGTTATTGTGCCTCTTTTACCAATAAAGCATGGCAAAAAGTATACATATTCATACTTATCTATAGTATCTATATAATAGCAACCACCACAGATATGTGGCTCAACACGCAAGAAAGTACCTCGGAGGGGGGGATTTTTTAGTACTGGTATTGGCCACCTGTGGGCATCAGAATGGCAAAATAGTCATAGACATACCCAAAAATGCTTTAGGAAAGTTTTCTATGGAGAATGTCGTAGTCTTCTCACTAATCCACCTTTCCTAAATGGAAAATGTTGGTCTTAGTTTCTTGGTAACTCCATCAGTATCCCAAAACTGAAAACAGGCCTTGAAAGTTCCTATCGAAACCAAAACTAGGCCTTGATTAATATTCACACTTTTTTGGTTATTTTTTGGTAAATCAGATTTTTTCATCATTTTTAGTAGTTATCAAGGGATACGGTACATTTAGAGCTTATTCATCACTTTAAGTTATAAGTGACAACTCATGTTCAAGAAATGATTCCTGCAAAACTACCAGGAATATCTTATGATATCTCATTTTAAAGATCTTGACACAAACTTAAATTATCAATTCCCCTCTCAGTACTCCTTTTCACATAATACTGTTTCTCCATAACAGACTAAACATGTCATTTATAAGCAATAGAGATACAGACTAGCCATAGGTGAAAGCTGTGACAAAAAACAGATAGTTGACCCGTTTGGCCTATCATCAGGAAATGCTACTTCTGACTAGAATTGATTGGTTCACAGAGGGCAGCAGTAGTAGGCTACTTTCATGAATACCAAATAAGCAGCTCGCTGCCCCTGCCGCACACTGACCTAAATGAGTT
Source organism: Harmothoe impar (assembly GCA_947462335.1). Taxonomy (NCBI): domain Eukaryota; kingdom Metazoa; phylum Annelida; class Polychaeta; order Phyllodocida; family Polynoidae; genus Harmothoe; species Harmothoe impar. The sequence continues at coordinate 22,490,240 of OX381718.1, read as the reverse complement.
TGTGATAGCCGCTACCGACACAAGGTGGCAGGGGACAGACTGCCTGTCCCAACCCCAGCCATGCCTCAGCATGTTTAGTACACCATGATTAGGCTGATGACATGAACATAGGGCTAAGCATGTCAAAGCATGTTTCCTAGCGATCAACAGAGATGCAGAAATTGAGCATGACAGTTGAGTTTTCTCCCTGATGATTGGATGTGATCGCACTATCTTGTGACTTCAATTTTGGAAGAATAGATTGACTGATCCGAATATCCTGAAAAAACCTGTCCATATTCTTTGCAGAATATTTTGTTGTATTCCACAGCAGTAGATGAGTTAATCATGAAGCCATATTGTAATGCCTATGGCCTTTTATAAGATGTAGGACTGACCCTTTACCAAAGGGATATCTCCATTACTTTTTGGTCGGTTTGATGTTGAAATTTGGAATAATACGTTATGTGACATAATCAATTATAATACTTTTTTGGAGCCGTAATAAAGTTCCGTGATGTTTGTTGGTGGTATACAACAGCATCTACTGTTAGATTTACAAGATAGAAAGAATGGAATAAAAGTAGAAAGAAAGAACTTCATCATTATTTGGGATGTGTCCTTTAATAAGTAGGGAGTTTTTCTTATAAGTTGAGGAGTATTAAGTGCTACATGCTACATTCTCATTCTAGACTCTATCTTACCTCCCACTGTAACCTCAAACCATTACCTCCCACCACCAGAACAACCTCAGAAGCTGTAAAGATGGCGCCACTCCAATACTGTACATTCTCATTTCTACCACCTGAAGGCATTTACATCCTTTGTAAAGCAATCGGTGTAAGCCTCTAAGTTCTGCCACCAGAGGCAGTTTAGTGGAGATGCTGAGATCTGACAGACCTTACACACCACCAGTCACATGCCTTGCAGCACTATAGGGTAGAATAACTCAATTAGCTTGTATAGTATTCACTGTGTGGGCCTTCTGTATGGATGTATAGAAATTGTATGCCTCTACCTTATGGTGACCCGTCCGTCGTTTCAGGATGCTTAGAGAATAGACGTAGGGAAGAGATTGAGATGCAAAATTGTATGAAAGGATGGAAGAAACTGATATCACTTCTCTATCTAAAGCAAGAGCATGTACGTACAAACTAACACAACCTAAGTATTTCCATGTAACGGTCTGCAAGGTAATAGGGAGGTAAAGATTAGGGAACATGTAATGCTACCAGTGTGGCAAGGGCTAGAAGTGCAGGTTGCAGTACAGGTACAGGGCTTGTGGGAATAGACATCCCTGTAGGCGCCAATCAACGCCTGAAGTGTATAGTGCCCAGTGATTATTCATTAATTTTAATGCATTTTGTATGTAAATAATGAATACATGTCTTAGGTGTATATCTTCTCCCTATAGGTATTTACAATACTTGTAGAGATCCTCCTACAAGTCCAAAACGTCAAGGCTAAAAGTTTGTACTACTAAATAGGGATACTCCCCACCTTGACTGATGATGTTACACATATACGTTGCCGTACACATCATGATCTAAACCTCCCTAGTACTGGGATACAGCAGGTCATGAATCAATAATCTTAAAGCCTAAGTGTAGAATATTTTTATGAACTTGTTCATTCAATTCAATTCAAAACTATTTAATTAGGCAGTAATTGGTCATGTTACTGTGGTACATATTATTTATAGGTATAAAATATTCCTTTCTCTGATGTATGTATGCAAGCTACATGACTGCAATGTAATGTAAGTTTGTTTTTCTTACTGTTAAAAAAAAGACATGAAGGGGGAATGTAGAACATGTTCTACATCAATCCCAAGGATCGTAGCCTATTTGCTATGCAAGGGGCTAGGAAACAGATGGCTTTAATTGACATAATTCTATTCTATGATTTAGAGCAACCTAGCCCAAATGGAAAGAACTTCCACCCCCATGGTCAATGCTAAACATATTTTGGCCGCCTTCAATGGGTTGAAGTGCTAGATGCATGTAGTCAAAGTTATAGAGTTAAAGCATGCAGTCTGTGCACACAATTTACATTTCTACTTAATGAAACACATTATGCTGTAGCATGCAGAGTTTCCCAGTGGGAGCATGCCAACCATCATTTCAGCCAGTATTTAGGTATATTCAGACTCTTATTAGGATCAATAGGTATCAAACCAGAAGTGACACAGGCACATGGAAACCTCATTAATATCCTCCTACCTCTATCCACCATGTCATTGCCATTGACATGGCCATTATGGGCACACACAACTACCTCTATCGGTGACCTAAATTCTTTTGGTGCGACATGTGGACTCTCAGTTTGGGACATCTGCTCACACTTACAGCTCACAGCAGCTCACCCCTTCTCAGGAGTGGCTCATATTTCACAGGCCCTAAACCGTATCATCACCCTGCCATTAGGCTGTAACCCACATATAAAATAAAACACCCCTCATGGGCTATTTATTGTAAAGCCTTTAGGGGTCCAGCCTTAATGCTGCTGTCAATGGACACAGTAGGTGCTTTGAGACGCGATACCTAAATTCAAACTTTTGAGGTTTAATCAGTGAGGTTCTGACATTTAAGTTGTAGGCCTTCCCACAAAGACCAGGGTGTGAACTGTGTTCACTGCCATTCATCATCAGACACCCTGTGATGCTCTATGGTCATATTTCCAGGAGCTCAGGGAGGATATGACAAGTCCCAAACAAAATATGGCCTTGACGTCTGCTAAACATGACAGGTCATGGTAATTATTTGTAGAACTGTCCCCACAAAAACCCATGCTTAATTTTTTTGGAGGTGTTTTAATCATTTATTGACCACAGATATTTACACTTTGAGGTTCCTTTGGGTTTGTCCAACGCTGGATTACAGAGTATAGGCATTCATATGAAACTTATATGCTTAATTATGTGTAAGGCTGGACAAATACGTAAAGTACAACATATCACAGTCAATGAGGATTAGGGTAACATTCAGCAGGGCTGATTTTCAATGCTAACCTTTAGCATTATCACGGTATTCAAATCGATACACTTGTTCTATAAAGAGCAAGATGGACAGGACAGGACTAAACTGGACATGTACAATCTGATATTTACGTGAATAAAAAGTTATCAATTTATCATATTTAGACTCATTATATCACAGGCGTTGTTGTATTAAGTAGCTAAAGCGATTTCACATTTATATTTGTTTGACGTTATCACGATAAGAAATATACAAGAGTGGACCACTACTACCGGTAAAATAAGGGTACTCAGGAAACTTCAAGATAAAAACAGTAAAAGTACAGTAAATGAAATGTGATGTTATTTGGGCTATAAACTAGACAGACAATTTGCAGATTAATCACTCGTACAGGCTGATCTTCTCTGCCAACAGAGTTTTCATTTCAGATTTGAACTTTGATAGCTCAACAATATTCCTGAAATCTTTGTCTAGAGCATTCCAAATCTGGGCGACAAAGACCTCAGTAGATTTTTCATATGAAGATAGGATAATATTTGAATATTTTAATAGAGGGGCATCAGCCTCTCTGGTATTCCTTGGTCTGATATTAAGAGCATCACCCTTCTTTGCCTTTTTAAAACCATAGATCTGTGCATGGTAGATTCGCCTGTCTATTAGTTTTGGCAATTTGGCTGTCTTGTGCACGTCACAGGTAGCAGTTAGTATGGGAACTTTCAGACAATATTTTAAACATCTGTTCTGTAGGGTTTGAAGTAGGTTACTACTCGTCTTACTTGTACCATTGTATATGATGTCACCATAATCAAATAGAGGTAATACATATGTACGATAAATAGTTAGCATGATAACAACTGGAACATACATTTTCAAGATGGCCAACATGTACAATTTAAAAGCCAAATTTTTTCTTAGCTCTTTAACATGATGGTTAAAATTTAACTCGTAGTCAAGGATAATCCCCAGGTATTTGTATGTAGGTACAAATTTTAATTTAGAGTCGTTTATCCTAATATCTAAATTTCTTATTTCCAAGCTTTTTGATTTGATTGAAGAGGAAAAAAGCATCAGTTTGGTTTTTGATTCATTTATGGTTAGTTTGTTTTTTGAAGACCAGGAGCAGAAATTATTTAAAGAAGCTTGAATATTACTAGCCAGAATGTGAAGATCTTTCCCTGATGTATACAAGACAGTGTTGTCTGCATACATAAGAGTTTGTACATTTGAGAAAACAGTTTTCAGGTCATTGACGTAAATTAAAAAGAATAAAGGACCCAAAATACTACCCTGGGGGGTCCCACAGGTCATATTTACCACCTCTGATACCGTATCATTGCATACCGTGACTTGCGTTCTATTCAAAAAATAATTTTTAATCCAGGCCAAACACCATATTTTTCCAATTTCTTAAAAAGTATTAAATAATTAACAGAATCAAACGCCTTTTTGATGTCGATAAAGGCAGCAAGCGTCATACCACCCTGATTTCGAGATCTTAAAATATCATCAGTTAATTTACTTATGGTATCTACGGTAGCGCAATGTTTACGGTAGCCACCTTGCTCTTTAGCAAGTACATGATTATTTTCCAAGTGCAGCGTTATATGCGAGTGTATGATTCTTTCTAAAACCTTCCCTGGTACCGGTAATTGGCTAATTGGCCTATAATTGGACACATTTGACAAGTCACCTGACTTAGGTAAGGGAGTCACCCTAGCCTGTTTCCAGCTGTCAGGAATATTTGCAGTTGAAAGCGACAAATTTACAATCTTAGTGAATTTGGAAGGAAAAGCCAATACTGAATCTCTGAATACCTTAGTTGAGACAAAGTCAATCGCTGAGGATTTGTTTTAATTAATTGTAATGTTCTATATTATAGATGTCTGGAATTGACAGAATACTTCGTGCACAACAGACATTAAATAAGAGATAAAACATGAAACCTTAGTATACCATCTCTATAGTCATAGCCCTGAAACCCTCCCCTTATATCACTGTCCAAACTGCCTGCTCCCTAATGCGTTCCTATGTACATGAATCACCAACATGAAGAATTGGAGACCAAAAATCTATAAGCCAAGCAAACCTACTCTGCTCTTTATGCAAACAGTTGCTTTCACCAACAATGTGCCAGAAACTGTGGGCTAATAGTAGGGTATCTTTTACAACAGAGTACGTAATACTGGTTTTGAATGGCTCAGGTTGTTTTTATAGCAGTAGATATGGGGGTCACTGGCTTGTTGGAAGTGCACACGCATGATAGAGGGTATTGCTTGTTAAAGTGATCAGGATCAGGTATGGGGTTGGCTTCCCCATGGTAATCCTCCTTCTCCTCATCCCAAAAAGGGTGCCTGTGATATATATAATCCATGCATGTACTGATGACTCGTGACAATGGAGATTAGCATGGAAATCTATGGGACATGGAGGGAGAATGCCTCTTATTATTATAAGATCAATATCTTATAACATTTTTACAGATTGAGCCTGCACATATAAAGAGCAGGAGCATCACAATAAGGACCTCTTTCCATATTTGTAAGAAGGGTAATATTTTGGCAGCTTATACGAAGACCAGAGGAAAATATATTTCATGTCACCTGACCTTTCTCAAGAAAAAAAGGCCAAATTCTTTTCTTTTTTTCCACAGAGCGAATGAAACAGATAGTTGGGATATATCACAGTTAGGTTAATAGCCCCCCATCCCACACCCCCACCCCCGGCAGAAGGCAGGAATGTGAAAAATGACATGTTATAGCGAAGGTCGCAGGTGATGGGTGTCTTGCTGTGGTGGGAATTTACTTATAGAGCTAGACTGCTAGGTCAGTGCCCCTCTAAGCCCGTTTTGTATGGCTTCTATTGCCAAGAAGTCATTAGAGGTAAGATAGAGGGGTTTTCACCAAATATCTACTGCAAGAAATACTGGTCTATATGATTCTCTCAGGAGTCAGGCACAAGTCTGTTCTTTTCTCCCATATCAGACAAAATATGCAGGCCTACATATAAAGTAACCAGATACAGTGCTATCCATCTGGAACCATTGGATTCCATCTCTTGCACGGGTCAGTATGAATCTGACTTATGACTGTAGAAGTTGCATCTCCAAGTTTTCTCCTTCTCCACCCAACAGTACAGACTTGATATTCAACACTGCTAATACTTCTGTTCATATTTCTAATCATCAGTCGCAATGTCAGTGTCCATTTCAGGAGCATTAGCAGGGATGAGTCGGGGAATCACTTGGTGAGTTCATATTACTTGGTCACAAAGATAGGAGCTGGAGGTAGCATTTTTGTTTTCGTACCCATCTGGATACCAGAAGGCGGTCATAGATGTCATCAGGTCATAGACATCACCTGGGCACAGACAATCAAGTCATAAACGTCAACCAGTCATGGCCTATCAACTTATATCAATCCGTGAGACAAAGCCTTAGGACATCTAAACTTGTATCCAGGTATTGACTCATATGCAGATAGCGATACATTCCCACAGTAGCTTTTTCAAACACATCTTTTGAAAATTGCCTATCATTTTCCTACTCAGTTCATGAATTACTCATGCCAAATGGATAGCAATAAAGAAACAGAGCAAAACTGTGGTTCATAATGATCACCAGAAATGCTTACTTTTCATTATAACTTAACTAAATGTTAGACCCATGGGACCACAAGGGATAAGAAAATTGATGAGTAGCTTGTGTGGGTGTAGCTATTTTATAGTATCAAGTTATTCGCTATGGAAAAGATTACTCCTCTACCTCCACCAGCATTTCCCCACCATACTAGCAAACCAGGCCATAATTACTGTTATTCTGGCAGGGCTATTGGGGATTTACTAGGGAATAGTCAGCATCTGTTGACTAGACCGTCAGTGCAACCACAGGAGGGTAAGGGTAATTAGGGCAGCTTCACAATACAGTGGTTATCTTTTACAGGCGAGCAGACCCAATTATCCACAGTGAGCAGCTCACTGGGGCCCGCTGGAGCAGCTCAGGAGCAGCCCCTGGTGGTTGCTCATAAATGGTTATAGTGCTTATGGTAGGGAACCCAATGCAGAGTGACCAGATTCCTTGCTGATGAGCAATCTCTCGTCAGCAATCAGCAAGACTCTTGACCTCATTGATCTAATCCCCTCCAAAGAGCAGGAATATACATTGTTAATGTTCAACTTTAAACATGTTATATCCTATTGTATTTTCCTCTGCCGATCCCTCTCAGAAACTGCTGTATTTCAACATGAAACAGTTAGGGTAGGTTCACCCTAAGTCAAACTCATACCTTGAGTCAACCACTTTTGACATGGAATTACAAGTTCAGTATGAATCTGGTGACAATAAACTCCCACTGATTTAAGAATTGAAGTGCCTTCCAAATATAAACTGCAGATTGCATCCGCATAATCACTCTTTTTCATACTGTAAAATCAGTCAGAAGTACCCCTGTTCGACCTGTTTTGACAAACAGAGAATAAAAATCTCTCCACTGTTTATAGTCTTTGGTAGTTGATTTGAAGTATTTGTCCCTTTCATACACAGTGTCGATTAGTTTTGTGAGCTGGATATGTATCTAGATTACACAAATCATGACTTTATTGAACAAAATTAATTTCCTAAGTTATATTTAGGACTGATTTCATAAGGTACACCCATTTACAACCTTAAGTCAGCCATGAATTCACCCTAAGTCAGCCACCTCATACCCTGAGTCAACCATGGGGTTTTCTTCTCTGGAATCCCCTCTGGAATTCTCTCACCCTGAATTTTTGTCTAAGAACTCTCCCCCTACCCTTGTGAATACCTCCTCCTCCCAGAATATCCTCTTCTACTAGAGGGTTAAGGATAGCAGGCATACTTGTGTAGTGTATAGAGGGCAAGGGTGAAACACAAAAAGAGGTGGGAAAAGGGGGTGAGGGAGCCCCCAATATATTCAATAGAACTCCATACTGCATGTCTATAATGTTATATTTAGTCCTCATTGCTTGTACAAGTAATATTTAGTTGTATTGATAGCTCATGATGCAGTTGTACAGCACTGACTTGGTCTTGATTATTCCATATTCAATAATTGTTTTTTCTCTATTGTTAGTTGTAACATATTGATATATATGATGCATGCATTCATGTCAGCCAATCCAATCAGGAAATGACTGGTTTATTTCACATATTCTGGTGGTTGTAATATGGCTGACTCAAGGTGCATTTTGGCTGACTTAGGGTGAAAAGGGGTGAAAAAAATTCTGAATACTCTGATAAATCATGGAATTAAAGACTGTAAACTGATATATGACATTGTAAGAAATCATGTATGTTTTTCTCTAGAACAATACTTAAACTTTGGTTCAATTCTAAGGGATATGCACAAAAAACTCTAGGAGCAATTAGACCTGGAAGGTAGCTCATGAAAAAACACGGATCAGACCGGTTGAAAGTGGTGAACCTACCCTATATCAGGCGGTTTTGACAAGGCATACGTTATAGCATGACTGAATAGGCAAGACCCCGGGTCTTATGTATGCCTCCAGCTTAAGTGGCCCTTGTTCCTTCACCTAGTTTGTGAGTGTTAACGAAAAAGAGGCACTAGGTAGGATTGTTTTTAAGAACAATACATTTGGTAATCAGTGGGGTAAGGGAGACTTGCCCCATACTCATTCTATGAACGAAAGAATGAGTCCCTGAACATGCCTAGAACATGCCTAGAAAATTGCTAGAAAAAGGTGAGTAGGGTAAAGGCACCCATTACGGACGCTCCTGGCCCATTAATAGGTGACCATATTTAGATGATCGATTTGACCTATTAAAAAGATGCCATGTTTTATATAGTTACACCATTGGACACATAAGATATGTCAGGCTATATTTCCGAAGGGATTTCATTAAATTTCCTTGCTTAAGGACAAATAATACTGCCTCTAATGTGCTGATTTCAAAAGGTTGAATTGAACCTAAAGTCGGACACCTAATACCAGAAATGATCCTAGAGTCGGACACCATGTGCTGTCATTGGTAATTGGGTCAGGTTGGTTATAATATGAAGCATGATGTGAGAGGACATCCTAGGATATAAAGGCAAACTCAACATACTATTATTTCCTGCAAACAGTTAGTCAATAGAACAACTATCATTTGATTCGGAGTGATTCTGATTGTTCACTGCCTGGTTCAGAAATTCCATTCTAATATACCTATTAGTATTGATATTTTGCAATATTTTCAGCTTTAGATCATTTGGCCAACACCCATGCATATTATAATGACTATAACTGATGAAAGTATTATGTATACCTCCATACTCTTGCTGTCAGATTGTGGATATATTTAGTGTCCGACTCTAGGAGCAATTTGATGCTTAGTATGGGTCTGCTCTCACAAAGTATTATGGGTAATTAAAAAAATATCTGTTGACCTGAACTATCACAAAAAATGCATATCTTGCTTGTATTTCCCCTAGGGATGTGGTACCTATAAAGGGAAAGCCAATATAGATTGAACAAGGAAACCAATTTACCCTTTTACCCTTGACTTTTATTTTTTAAATATGACAAAAACACCCCAAGTTCAGGCAGTTGTTGCACCATGAATAAAGTGGCCAATACTTTGTATGTTGTATCTGTAAGAAGGAAGAACACCTCGGTTTTTATCTTTAGTTGACACAAAAGGTGGCTTATTTATTTTGGTTGTGTAATTCCATATCAATGGTGTCCGACTCAAGGTGTCTGTCCGACTCAGGGTTCATCTACCCTAACCTCCTTTAGATGAAGTGCATATCCATGACAATACCTAGATTCGGTGGTACATTTTTATTTAATCAACAAAAGCAAAGTAGATAAGCTTGTCCTGATTATAATATCGGTATAGCATTGGTCAGTGAGTAAGTGATTTGCGAAATTTCTGCTGATCCAGTAAGATAAGACAAGGAACCTAAATTCAATTTCATATGCTCATAAAAGTTATGTCGGCCACCACACATCTCTGATGTTAATGGGGGCATACCGGGAATAAAGAAAAGGCCAGTACCCAAATATGAAATATTAAACGCCACACTCTGGGGGTATTTTAGTTTTACTAGGACCCAAACATTGTCCCAGTAGAATAACAAATATTATGTCTACTAATTTTATTTGAGCTGCTATTATAGTAAAGCCCACGAGAACATGTTACGTGCTAACAGGCCACCCTTTTCTCTTTTTTATTTAATAACCCTCATTCCATCTCTCCCATCAGCATCCTGTGTAACCTGTCATTGTTTTACATCTCTGGTAATGAATTGATGATCCATTTGTAGTCTTAATAGTGTCCAGTGGTGATAAAACTTGTCCCCATGAGGGTGCTGCAACAATCATCACCTATGGCATCCTCCCAGTATGCAACAGGTAGAAGCTTACTTGTTAGCACTCCCATTTAGTAGGCAACAAAGAAACAATAAAGACTGATCACAATTCTGACAGCATCCAGCATTGATGTAACAATGATTCTGGCAGATTCAGTATGATATGGTTGGTGGCAACTTAGTATGTTTACATTTTTTCTGTAGGTACATGGATATTTCTCCAAGTACCTATACTTTAAAATTATTGGGAGGTAATGAGTTGGCATATATAACATGAAGTAATCAAGAATTTCTGATTTGATTTTACTTGGTCAAATAATTAGTTGTTACCCTGCAGGACACAGGGAAATTAGGGAAGAAATATAGAAGACATGATATGCATGTGATAAAAAGGTTTAAGAGAATGGGATTGGGTATTGATACACAGGAAAGCGGGCTGTAAAAGACATTACAATGTGGTGAGAGTAGTGAAGAAGCGGATCTGTCTGGTGACTAAGGGTGTGGGTACTTTGTTGTGAGGTTTGCGGGGAGTAAATGGGAGACCCGGCCCAAACTGAACCAAACTGGTGATTGTGTTTTCTATCGGTCCTGATTCAATCAGTCTGGCTACAATGCCTGATCCACAATGAATGTTGATTTGACCTCCCACCCTCAGTTCCTACCACCCTCCCCTGATCTGGCATTGTTAGGCTCTAGTGCTGGCTCCTTCTCCGTTTTTTTCAGCCACATGCTACATAGCCAGGACAAAGAGGATAACTGCATATTTTTATCGCTTAGCATCATTTAAGGGTTGTGGGAAAGATGCCATGAATCTGGGCAGATGTAGCAACTACAAAGCTGAATGCAGGCCAAACTGTCGGACACACTGAATGCAGTGGAAGGAGGATCATGCAGTAGCTCAACAATGACTATGGTAACAGATGAGCTCTGAACCTTATGATTATGGTGCAATTTTATGGCAATGGCTCATACTAGCAATACAATTTGACACTACACAGCAGGAAAGTCCAAATATTATTGATGCCATAAGCTGGGTTGAAAAGTTCGACTCTAACCACACCAATCTGGACCAACCTGAGAGTTCAGATGGTCAAGATGTTGGTGTACAGTAATGAATGGCCCCTTAAATTAAAGCTTAACACATATCTGATTTTTTAATTTGCATCCCGCAAAAAAAAGTGTGTTCTGATTTTGTGCTAGCTGCCAGGGAAACTGATTTATCCAAACTGAAGAAATTTTAAATGTGCACAGCAACCTTTGATCTTGACCTTTGACCCCTCCAAGCATCACCCCGGGTTACCATGGTAACAACTAATCTTTCGAATTTTACCAAGGCCTCGTTTGGGACACAGATTATGATTCTGTTACAGATTTAAGTTCTCCTACCACTGATTATATTCACAGTAGCACCGTTTTTCACTGGCACTATATACGCCTACAACATTATGGGGGCAATGTGTACTGTGACACCTTAAAGATCGTGACTTTTCCATTCCTTTTTAAGACCTTCAATCACTACGACGAAGAGGGCCGACACTGACCCGATTCTCCCACTTCACACACTATAGTCAATCAACGTAAACTCTGGCCAGTAATCAGAAAAATAAATTTTTACTGCTCATTTGTATATTTTAATTACCCCTTTTTAAATGTTTCCAAGGATCCCTGAAATGAGGTTGGATAGTGCAAGTAAGCCTTCCCATTTATAATACAACCCTTGGCCATATCTATTTCATGGACAGTAATAGGCATGGGGTAAAGGTGGTATAATCCCTCCACATAAGTATCCATCCCATCACTGTGGAAAGGTCTGACGTGGGACTAAGCATCGAGAACTATAACTCACAGGATTCCCACCAGAGGGCACTACAACCTTATGGTGAGATTATACACCAGCGGCTGCTGAGTAATCATGTGATCCCTGGTCACGTGATACATCCTGATTCATGACATCACCGGCCTCTCTCTGGTTAAGGTCCCAAGATCGGTATTAAAGCATGAAACATATGGTATTGTAGTTGTTGGGTACCATGTGCCACAATGGTAGGCCAGAAGGAGTATGCCATGTGGCAGCACCCTTCCACATTGTATATAGTACCAGTCCAGAGGTGATGAAAGAATATCAGGTAGTTCCAAAGTCTAATGAATGAAATTGTTTTCATTTTGCGAAAAGTCCTCATTATATTCTCCAGAGTTCCTCAATTCCATCGAAAGTGCTTTAAATCATACTCTTAAACGTTTCTCTAGAGGTTCAATACAGGATCCTGACAACCTTTGTACCAATCGGCATCCTCAGAAAAACATTAAGGTTATGCATACACCTTGTGGCCATTTAAAAGCTTCTAATGCTTTAACTGTTTCAAATAACTGTGCGTGAGTAGATTCACTCCATGACAATTAAGTTTTCTAAAGTGCTTGGGATGGACTCTCATTGCGAACATAAAAATACTTATTAATGATAAACAGTGATAGATAATGATTCATAACATAAACTTTAAATGTAATCTTAGTAAAAAAAAGAAAAAGGAAGAAGAAGTCCTAATGATATCACGTGCCCTAATGATATGACAGTAAGTCTGTATGAATAGGGTCTACTAGTCATTTAGGTCTGTCTAAGTGTACGCTGATGGGATGAGAATTAATGCCTATTCTTCTCTAATACATTTATGGAAGCTATTAAAATTTAATTTGTGACAATACAAGGGAAATAAAGGCTTTGTGATTTGGTTTGTTAGTGTAGCAGTCTGTATGAGGATAAATTGACAGACAGTAGAATGTATTTTTTGGTAGTCAATGGAATGCAATAGCAAGTCTGATTGTATTCCTTTGTACGAAATGAAGAATAAATAAATCAATTATTAACTTCATTAAAGTCATGAACATTAGTCAATTTTTATTTCAGATCTTTAACAGTTTCACCTCATGCAATCAAAATGAGCAGATATTGAATCTACATTTGCAATTTCATCTATGGTTGTAAGTAAAAGCCAAATGGATATAGCGATGGAAAATCAGCTTGTTTTAACAATAGAGACCATCTTTCTTATCAGTCTGATGGAAATTCTGAGTTTAAAACCCTGTAGCGGGCACGTATCGCTCGGGGCAGCCTGAGCGTGCGTGGAGAGCGCATTGCCCGCCTGTGGTAGCTCAAGTACCGTAGCAGAGCAGTGCGAAGCAGCTGGCCCTGTGGTGCAGCGGTAGCATTCTCAACTCCGGAGCGGAGGGACCGGGGTTCGACTCCCCGTGGGGCTCGACGTTTTCACTGACCTGTTACACTGGTGCACGTTTGACCAGGATCCACCGAACCTGGGTTGGGTACTTGAGCATGTTCAGCTTCTGCTAGGAGGTCCGGGTGACCTCCATTGACCTGGCAGAAGTCTGAGCGGTTTCAGCTTGTGCTATGTGTGCGTCCAAAGACACATGTTCAGGGCAGGTGACTGGCTTTGCCGGCTAATTCTAAGTATGGGATTAGCTTTGATCACAGATTGCTGAGTAACATGTCTGTCCGCGGACCTAGCAAAAAGTCTGAAGGGGAGTAATGTAGCGGGCACGTATCGCTCGGGGCAGCCTGAGCGTGCGTGGAGAGCGCATTGCCCGCCTATGGTAGCTCAAGTACCGTAGCAGAGCAGTGAGAAGCAGCTGGCCCTGTGGTGCAGCGGTAGCATTCTCAACTCCGGAGCGGAGGGACCGGGGTTCCACTCCCCGTGGGGCTCGACGTTTTCACTGACCTGTTACAACCCCATTTAGTCTGGAGCGGAATATTTATTATCTCTTCAATCGTTAGCCAATACCTCTATGGCCAAGGATAAAAGGAAAAGACCTATAAGGATCAAGTCACTACTATTTCTGAGCACACTACACAAACTTTGCTAATGCATAACGATATATACCAGTGATACAGGAAAGCCTGAACATTACAAGTCAATCATTCTTCTAAAAATATGTTTATTACCGGCTTTGGCCATATATGAAGGCAGCAATCAGATTTCACCATCACACATACATGTGTGTTTATTGTTGAAAGAGGTGTAAAACCAGATAAAAGTTTGAATCCTTGGCGAGTGGAAAAGGCATTAGTTTGAAGGAAGCATAGACGATGAATGACTCCCATTGTACTGATTGAAGTAATAAGTCTGAAGACGACACTCACGTCGACAGTCGGAATATAAGTTTCCTCAACGACACCCCATAGACTGACTTAGAGATAAGTATAAGTGTATCACTGCACAGATATAGCTTCACCAAAACAGGCCAAAACGTTCTGCATGTCCATCCTTTCCAGAGGTTTAAATTGTGTTTTATACAGTAGATTATACGCCATATGCATAAATCTTCTTACTCTGTGAAGATGACACCACTCCAGGCGCACATGCCAAGCATCATTCCAGCCCATAGTTATACCCTAAATATTCTCAATATAGCCCATAGTCATACCCTAAATATTCTCAATATAGCCCATAGTTATACCCTAAATATTCTCAATATAGCCCATAGTCATACCCTAAATATTCTCAATAGGTATCAAACCATAAATGACAAAGGTACATGGGAACCTCATCAGCATCCTCCTACCTCTATGCACCATGTCATTACATGTTGACTCAGTTTTGGACATCCGCTCACACTAAATGCTTTAGGCAGCTCAATCCTTTGGGAGAGTAGCTCATATTTCACTAGCCATAAGCAGATAGGCGTATCATCACCCACCAGTTAGGCTGTAACCCACACATGAGATAAAACACCCCTCATGGGCTATTTATTGCTAAGCATTTTGTGGCTTACCTTTCATGATGCTGTCACTGGACACAGGAGGTGTTTTGTAAAAGGATACCTAAATTCAATATCATGAGGGTTCAATCAGTGTGTTTGCGACATTTAGGTTGCTTCCCTCCAACAGTGACCATGGTATGAACTGCGTGCATGCGTTCCCATTTAACAGGTGCCAGGGGATGCTCTGTGGCCATATTTCCAGAAGCTCAGAGAGATATGGCAAACAAAGTGTGGTATTTACGTCCAATAATCGACTTGAGAGAGGTAATAAATTGTAGAACTGTCACCATAGAAATCCAATACCTCATGAACATAATGCTCTTTATTGTCAATGATTGTAACTGATAGGGCATTATGCTTAAAATAGACTTTGAAATAGATAAAGAACATCAGGCCTTAAGATATCATCTTAAACTGAAAAAAAAGTCAAATGTCATTGTATTAAGCGCACACCCCTTTGGCCATTTCCCTCATCATACTGTTGTTGCAGTCCTGTATTTGACATTACAAGCCCGCAGTGCACTTGACAAAGTATTGTCATACATTTGGGCTAAAAGTTTGGCATATCATGGGGGGTTTGATATCTAAAATCGGCCCTAAAACGGGGGATGTGTGCTTATTACATCGATTATTATGGTGAGTCACCGATTCTTACAGGACAAAAAAAATGAAAACTGATATTTTCTTAGTGTGAGAAGTAGTCGATTAAGAGAAGTCGACCTACACGTAGGCCTATTGCAGCAGAAAAAAAAAGTCTGAGATACAGAAGTCAACTTCAGAAAACATCCTAAAAAGGTTTTATCACAGGATAGTTCGTCATTCCGGTTAACAAGCTTGCACAGAGTCCTTAGCCACATGCCTTCACAGGGCCAATTCGATTTCAGCTGGAGTTGGCTGTTTGAAGTTGAGCAAACCTGAGCTGGATTTCATGTTGGGCTGATGGCTAGGCCGAGGTGTGGCCCTAATTGGGCAGAAAAAACGGATTTACGTTGTGTATTATGATCTCTTAATACTCTGATTCAAACCCTATGAAACAAGAAAATTTGATTTTTGTTGGGTTTTTTTGGGTTGATTTTATCGTAAAACATTGGTTGGGTTAACAGTCCGCTTAGGATGAGCTAGTTGGCTAGTGTTATATAGGGTTTCATGTTGGGCAGATGATTGGGCTGAAGTCCGGACACAATTGGGCTGCCTGCTTTGGGCTGGTAGTCTTGATCACTGACGCTAGATGCCCCTTTTTTTCTTTTTTTTTCTTTTTTTTTTTAAGTTGAAATTTCTTTTACTTATACTGGAGAATTACAGTAGCCTAGGGCATGTCTTACTAATAATCCAGTTCCAATGTTCAGCATGAACTAACATGATATAAAGTATAAGTACAACATACCATTAGTAGAACTTTCCAACAAACATTTGACTTTAAATAATAATACAAATATATTCAAATCTTCAGACAGAGCCTCAACTGAACCAAATTATGTATTTTCTATTTAGCTTGGAGGTAGCATTTGTGAAGTCTGTATAATTAAGACATGTTCTATTCACACTTTATAGACACTTTCTGTGGCCCAAATCAGTCCAGACTAGGCTGTGATATCTGATATATAAACAGACCAACCAGCTTACAGGCGCCATCCCAGGAAACCCCTTCTCCAATGTCACTGTCTAAATTGCCCTGATAAAATAATTCTTTCTATAAAGTTCTGTATCCTGTAGACAGAATATAGACTTGGTTGGAACCCCTGGGAGTTGGGTGGTATTAGTGGCCCCCTGTATTATACCCTTACAGGAAGAAGGCTGGAATATGATGTATCCCACCCCTACCACAGCCGCTGCCTTTCCCCTTGCAAAATGACATGTTACAGTCAAGGTGGCAGGGGATGGGGGTTTCGCTCTGGTGGGAATGTACTTTATAGAGCTAGACTGCCAGGTCAGCGCCCTACCCCCTCTTAGCCCATTTTATGTGGCTTCTATTGTCAAGAAGCCATTAGAGGTAAGATGGAGGGCTTCCACTAATATATAAAAGGATGGCCTACTCCCAGAAATACGAGTCAAAAGATTCTGTCCACTGCTGCCGTGGAATTGACCTTGTCTGTTTTATTCTGGGATCTGTACAATGGTGGGTCTTCTACAAGGTACTATACCATCGGGTGGCTGGTAATAATTGTGTGTTTCATCTTTTCAAGAAAAGGGGCATGTACCTCTTATCAATTGCATTCCCTTAACTCCTAAATAACATTCCACATTGTTATCTATATTTCTCTTTTCGGGCTATTATGAGCCATTTAAACACCATAATTATCCGCCATAAAATCAATTCAGAAAGAGATCCTGAAAGACATGTATAGAGGTTGGAATTCAGAATTTCTGTATACAGTTTATTGACATAAGTTGACACCTGGCTACCCCACCATCTCCCAATATTTTCTAATCCTTAGAAGACTGCCCATCCCGATGAACATGCCTCCTCAGATCATGAATTCATTTGGAGCCACTCACGCAACAGCATATATCCAGAGTTGTTATCTTATGGTTATGAGTGGACTGCTATGTATCAGGTCGGCTGCTGTGGCATGCTGACAGCACATATATATATATATAAGGCCACACTGAAAATCCATAGGTTGAAAGGGTTAGTCAGTACAGACTAAGCCAGGTTGGTCATATGAGTGTTAGTCATAATGGCAAAGTTATATTCAAAAATGACCAAGGGGTCAGTCAGTAGTGGCTAACCTAGGTCCATCATTGGTGTGTTGTATTTGTTTACCACTAGTTGGGGCCACCTGTGATGACCACTCAGTGGCTCCCCCTGGAACTAAAAAGACTAAGGTGGGTTGGTCAGTAGTGACCAACCTGACAATAATAACTAATCTAGGTTGGGCGTATAGGGAGCCAAAAAATGACTAACTAGGTTAGGCACTATAGTGACCAAGAGGTTGGGCGTATAGGGAGCCTAGGAATATCAGTGCAGGCAGCAGTGGCCGGGCACTGAGGACTGGTATAATTGTGACTAACTAGTGAATACTGTTCAGTTTTAAATGTGAGTGAATCTCTAAGACAGCTGCAATGATTGATGTATCGTGTATTCACAGTGTATGGTGAAGGAAACATCAAGATATGCTTAAAGGGGCATTCTCACCACTCGCACTAAAGGGAGCATTCCACTGACGGAATCGGCCATGAATTTGTCCATCAGACGAGAATCACCCAAAAGTTTAACATTATAGACTTTCATCGGATGGCGGAATTCCGGCCGACCGACAGCAGTGAAATACTCGCTTTAACCACATAGTAGACTAGAACAGTACTAGAATTGTGAGTGGGATTGGCTGGGTGAGAATGCCACTTTAATATTAGTCATAAATATGCAGGCATAAATATAATGACCAGTTAGATCTCCAGTGCTACAGGGAATATCCCTCCCATTTGAGCAATTGGTCTATTGCATCTGTCAGCATGAATCTTACCCTTTGTTATGGGGAAGTTTTATGTGGCGTGAGTTAGTTTCCTCTCAAGCCAACAGTAGGGGCCTACAGACTTAAAGAGATGCAGCACTGGTAATACATGAACTTCTGACAGAAGAGCTCTCTGAATGTGAAGCCTTTATTTTTGTTGATATTTTTTTATGGATCAGCCACGGGAATATCGTCATTCATAATTATCAGGGGTACTTGTGGGAGGGGGAGTTGCTCAAGAATTAATACCACCTCCGCATAAAAACTAACAGGAGAGCAGACAGTGTAATCATCAGCATGAGTGCTGTAAGGTGAATTAAGGAGTATGATAATGATTTCAGCTTATCTTCAATTCTTAGTGTTCTTAGAATAGAATATTCTCAATCATCATTCATTGGCAGGGCAACATAAATTGTGGTGTTTCAGGTTACTTGAACCTACCTTTTAATCATATGAGGCCATTTTTGGCCTATGCGAGTTGATTTGATAGTCCAAGAATCGAGGCTGTGCACATAGTTTGTGAGCTTAGCCACTTGATGTATAACTAATACTGTAAATAATAAGTTTAGTGATACATCTCCTCTTCAAGGAATGTCCACAGTTTTAAAATGTGCAATGGTAGGTATACATGTGTTCATACACACCGACAGAGAATAGAAGAATGCCTACTGTCTGGTATAACATTCCTCAGGTCAGACCCATGGTTCCACAAGTAAGGAAAACGTAGTTGAAGAGGGTGTGTGGGTGCACCTTTTTTATATCATTATGTAATACCCTACTTCCACAGGAGATATTACCCCTGCAGCTCTTGTACCCAACCTACCAAAGCAGGCCATAATTACTGTAATCCCAACAGTGCTAATGGGGATTTAGTAGAAAATAATCAGCACATCTGCTGACTAGGCCATCAGTGCACCCACAAGAAGGTAAGGGTAATTAAGGCAGCTTCACAATACAGTGGTTATCTTTTACAGGCGAGCAGACCCAATTATCCACGGTGAGCAGCTCACTGGGGCCCGCTGGAGCAGCTCAGGAGCAGCCCCTGACAAGGAGGAGGATGCTCATGAATGGTTATAGTGTTTATGGGAGGGGGGCCCAATGCAGCATGCCCAGATTCCTTTCTGATGAGCAATCCGTCACCAATGACTCGTGAACTCCCACCAGCCTGCCTGCCTCCATGCCACCCCCTGTAGCCTGCTGCTCCCATAACAGTGAGCAACCCTCACAGTGGGCCTTGCATGGAGATGTAAGCCACCCTAAGAGCTGCTACATACATTATGCCTCTATTGCTTTAACCATTGTGATTCTCGATTCTCCCTCTCCACTACACAATGTTTCCTTTTCTTTTTATCAGTTCAGGAACTGTTGTATTGTATCATGAACCAAAACCATTATAAATCCATCAGAGGATATTTGCATGATTATGGTCAGTATTTAAAAGCACACAAAAATTCATCTTAATGAAAATGAATGCCCATATCTTAAGTCCTTGTTTAATTCACTAGGACCCAAACAATGTCACGATCATTCTGTGAACAAAGCCTTTGTTCAACAAAGAGTTTTATCTTAGTTGTTACTATGATAGAATCAAAAAGGACAAGTTACCTGACATAAGGCCACCTTGTTCCCACATCATTTGATAATCCCCCATCCCATCTCTCCTGTCTGCATCCTGTGGGTAGCCGGCCATTAATTCACACCTCTGATCAGTTACCGCTGATGACTTGATGATCCATTTTGTAGCCTGTCCCAGCGGTGTCCAGTGGTGATAAAATACATCCCTAGGGTGCAGTAACAATCACCAGCCATGACAACCTCCCAGGTTGCATTTGATAAAAGCTGACTCATTAGTACTCCAATCTAGCGGGCAGCAGAGAAACAATAAAGACTGATCCCACTTCTGACAGTATCCATCATCGATGTAACAAGGATTCAGTATGGACGATTCAGTATGGACGAGGTGGTTGGTGGCAGCTTGGTATATATTTTTCATATGGATAGAGAATGTATATTCCTCCAACTACTTATGCCTCTACTTGGGAACGATTAATAGGTAATGAGGTGCCTTATATGACATGAAGTATTCACAAATAAATAACCTGGGTGCAGCTTGCAAAATTAGCATTGACACATTAGAAAGGGCAAATGTTTATACAGATGTTTTTTGCTCAATTTTTTTACCTGAGCATGCAATATTAATCTCCAATCTAGTGTAGTGGGTCGCCGCTGTACTATTTCTAGGGAACCAGTTGGAGTTATATTTGGTATATGTGTTGTCGTGTATCCAGGCCGCACTCCTGTCTACTGCCGAGTATAAGGTTATATAAGCCCACCTGAGGAATGGTGGAGCGCGGCCTGGTTATGTGCATTGAGCCGTGACCGCCACGTGTCACCCGACATATCTCGGGTACAGTGTCGGCTCGGATGCACCGGCGCGTGGTTACCCGGAGTTCCTCGGGAACTCAAGTGTTTACGAGTAATGGAGAGAATTACATAACGACCAGTACATAAGACCTGGAGTTCTGCTAATCGGGGACCCAGTCTTGCTGCGCACTTCGGCCAGCTTGGCTGCTCCACAACAGAGCTTCCCCGAACTCTGTTGTACCTTTTAGGCCTAGTCCTGTCGCTGCTTCCACCTTGGTCACCCTGCGTCTTTCTCTGTTCTACCCTCTGGGGGAACTAGAGGAGATAGACGCACTGGTGTACAACTCCGGGTACAGAACTCCCTACGGGGGAGTCTGTCCCAAGAGGAGTTAACCAAGATGGAAGAGAGCATTGGAACTCGGGAACTATGTACTAGACCGTGAGCGTATACCTCCTGTATGTTCATATGACCACTGGTGCTCAGAAGCCTATTTGATTATTGCTATCCGTCTGTATGATTACGAGCCGTCTGTCAGAATGAATAAAGTGTAATTTCTGAACAACCTATTTTCGAATCTGGAGTTTTTCATAGCAGATGTCTATCTTAGAATAGCCAACAGCTACACTGGTGCCGTGACCACTTTGGGTAAGTATTGATTTACATTTATTTTGTTATTTTTCTTTCTGAAATTGAGAGGTAAGCTCTTATATGTTTGAACCAGAATTGGTAGGTTTCAAGGATAGCTATTACAGGTTGCTTTTGTGTGGTGAAGATATGTCAGATACAGAGGTACCTCCCCCGTCGGTTACTAACCAAGGGGAGGGGATGCGTCCTAGATTGCGATCTAGGGTGAGGTTTAATGCTAGGCAGAAGGTGCATACGTTCAATCAGAATAGGGAAATTGGACATGGAGGGGAAGATAGCGCCCATGAAGTGAGATCTGAGGATTCACTAGGGGACCCTCCAGCGAAACGTCCAGCTCTGGAGCCAGATAGGGAAATGGTAGGCCGGGTCCAGGTAAGGGAAACATCAAGAGAAGATGTGATGCTTGGACCGGTAACCATAGAAGATATTGGAGAGGATAGTGACTCTAGTATACCTAGTCTGGAGGGTACAGTAGATGTACCAGTGAGATGGGAACTTAGACCGGTACCCACTGTGGAAGCAGTGGAAGGGACTAGAGTGGTGGTCCCAGTCAGTCAGGAAGGAGTTGAGGTAGTCAAAAGGGACGACCTAGGGGAAACTCCTGAGGAAGGGGAAGAGACAGCTGAGGTGATCTCCAGGGGAGATAAGCTGTTCCCAGATCCTTTTAGGCTGACGATACCAGGTCTGGAGGTTCCACCTTATGAACCCAGGGAGAGGTTGAGCCTGGATGACATAAGGACGCTCAGATTGAGAAATGAGCATGAGCATATGAAAGAAGGGATAAGATTAGAGGAGGAATCCCTTAGAAAGCTGAAGGAGGAAAGGGAAGCTTTCGAAAAGAGTTTTTTGGCAAAGAGGTCGGGAAACATTGGGGAACATGCAGCTCAGATAAAACATCTGGAACAAATTTCAGTCAATGTAGGTCTACTTGAGGGAACTGAAGTCAGACTGAAGTCTGAAACGGAAAAGCTAGTGGTGCGGAATAAAGAAATTAGTTCCGAGATACTGGCAAGACAGTTACAAGTAGCGGAGTATGATGAGTTGTTGAAGAAACAGGATAGTAAGTTAGGAGAGTTGGAAGCACTAGCTCAACAAGCTGAGAATCACATGGTGAAGAAACTGGAACCAGAAGTGACTAAGGTACAAAGGGACTCAGTGGGGACAGCACAAGAAGTGTCTAAAGATGAGACCTTTGTGACTGCCGACGAGCCCTCAGTATTTATAGTCAATACAGTGGAAGAGGTGGTGAAACCACCTGCCACTGAGGATCTAGATGGTTCCATGGTGATACATACAGCTGACATGTTATCCAGTGTGAGTGGACACTCATCCATGCATGGCAGTAAGTTTGATAAAAATGAGGAGTTCATGTTGGAACTGTGTGGTAGAGTTGAAAAGCTGTTTCAGGAGAAGTTAGATTGCTTTCTTGAGGAAACAGAGTCAGTGAGTGTGGAGAATGACACCAAGGGAGTAAAAGGAGACGTTCCGGTAGCCCAGGCTACAGGGAATAAGCCTCCTGTGGGACCAGGTAACACTGCTCCAGCTCCAGGTGCTCATTCTACTCCAGCTCCGGGAACAAGGCAGGTTCCTACAGGTCCGGTAAACGTGTCTACAGTGGGTAGACCAGGTTTGCCCAAGGGGGTAAACATGAATGCTAGGCCGCCAGGTCAAGGGAATCTGGCAGGGCCTAACACCTCCTATGGGGGGTGGAGTAGTGTTGGTCCGGATAACTGTTATGGGAACGCAAGACCTATGTTCAATATACCACCTCCCCCATTGCCTGGCAGTCATGTAACTCCAGGAAGCATGAATACACCAAGGACAGGAGGTACTATTCAAAGTGGGACACCCTACCAACATAGGGCAAATATGTCTATGGAAGATGAGGTAGTGTTCCAAAACAATCCAGCAATTAGAAGATTGGGGATTGATGCGGTACCGAATGACGTGGGGAACTTTAAAGCAGTGGACTATGCTTTGAGTCAGACTGATATACCGTTGAGAACGGGGATGACACCTGTGAGAAAGCAGGCTATCAAGATGAAGCAGTATGATGGCACAGTTCCATGGAGAAAATGGTTCACACGATTTTCAGCAGATATGAGACATAATGGTTGGGAAGGCGATGAATGCCTTGCAGCTTTGTCATGGTGTCTGCGGGATGGTCCTGGTGATCCCGCTCTAACAAGCTTTGAGTTAAGCGGGGGTAGAACGTACAAGGGATTAGTGGAAACAGCTTCTTGGGCTTTAGGTTCCACATCCGGTGCGGATCCCGCATCTGAGCTAGAGGCAAGAGTTCAGAAGCCCGGTGAAGGGCACAGACAGTTTGGAATGGCTCTCAGAGTGCTAGCAGCAGAAGCATTTGCATCTATGAGTCCAAGTGATCCATGGCTGGTAAGGAAGTTGTCCAGCCTGTATATAGATGGACTTAAGGACGAAAGATTGTCGAGCGAGATTGCTTCACAGTGGAAGACCACTATGTCACTAGCAGATATCTTCGAGCTTACGGAAGATGCTCTGAGAAAGAGGAAGCTGTTGAAAACTGTAGAGGCAGCCCCTGTAGCAGTAATAGAGATGCCCGTAGAAGAGGTTGAACTGACTACAGAGGGAGTGCAAGAGGTGGCAGCAATAGATCCTAAATGGAAAGGACGTCGTTCTTTTTATGTAAGACGAAGGATTCCAGGATCAGACGCTCAAGCGCCAGAGGAGGGTGCATTGAAGACCATGATCGGAAAAGTCATGGAGGAGCGTAGTAAGGCTGAGAAGGCTGAAAAGGTCGCATCTCGTGGTCGCGGTAAGGGGAAACCCAACAAAGACACGAAATGTTATAATTGTGGGAAGAAGGGTCACTTTGCAAGGACATGTTGGTCCAAGGATACTAAGAATGTATCATCGGTCGAGAAACAAAAAGACGGACCCTCTTCTGACCAAAGCCCACCACCGACGGAAAACTAACAGGGGTTGTTGTCGATGACAAGATAACAACCCCACCTGTGATTGTCAAAGGTACTGTTAGGGGAGAATCAAAAGATTCCACTTCATGGGAACCGCTGGGGTTAGCCGCACCTGAGTCTGATCCGCCAGGTGGAGATGGGCCCCAGGGAACGGACGAGAATGGTGTTGAAGATTTAGCTCATCTGGACACCGTCCGCAGAATTGAGTTGGCGGAAGAAGTAGAAAGGTTTTGTGCTTCGCGACTCAAACCCGATGATCCTATAGTTAAGTTTCTCAACTCGAGGGGATATGACTTGGGCGGTGAAGCTGGAATCCAGAGATTTGCCTTGCAACCTTCCCCTTTACAAGGGAAGAGATGGTACTTGCCTGTGCAGATTCAGGGTTGCTTGGGGGAATTTCTGATTGATACTGGAGCTAGTCACTCCATGATGGGTCACCATTTCTTCAAGAAGCTCGCAGGTCTGTCGACTAACCCTGTGGGGTCTGGGTCGGTCAGAAGTGCTGATGGGTCTCATATGCGGACACATGGCAGACAGGTGATACCCTTTTGGGTGAATCAACATTCATTTGTTGTTTCAACAACTGTGGCTGAATTGACGGATGAGGGAATCTTGGGAGTAGATTTTTGTTCTCTGTATGGGGCGGTATTGGATAGTGTGACAGGGGAACTCACTCTTCGATATCCACAAGAGATGAAAGTCCAGTGTGTACTCCGCCGGATTTCAGGCGTCTCGTCTGTCTCTCAGACAGTGCGAATTCCTCCCCGCCATGTGTGCAATGTAGTTGTATACTGCCGGGAAATGGAATTTGACCGCATGGGGGTGGTGGAACCGAATCAGCAGCATTTGAGTAAGCTGGGGTTGGTTTCCACCAGTGCCTTAGTGCAAAGTTCAAGACGAACAGTAGTACCAGTCAGTAATATGACTTTTCAGGATGTGTACCTGGAAAAGGGGACGACCTTTGGGGACGTAACATATGCTGACGTGGTAGGAAGGGCTGACTCACCAGAAGTGGAGTTAGCAGTAAAGAGAGCAGTGGAAATAGGAGCTTTGGATCCATCCGCTATGCCAGTGGTATTGCAAGACACTGGAGAGCAGGATAGGAAGGAAGGATATGGTTTGCCACTGCATCTTTTACCATTAGTGACAGATAGCCACTTGGAGACAGAGGAGGACAAACAGAGTCTAGCTCAGCTATTATGCGAGAATGCAGACTTGTTCTCCGCTCCAGGGGAGCAATTGGGTAGAACTGACCGAGTAACTCATCGGATAGACACCGGTTCTAGCCCACCATTGCGCTTGCCATACCGGCGCCTCCCGTTGTCTAAGAAACAGGCATTGGAGGATGAGGTGGACAAGATGTTAGGGGAAGGGATAATAAGGCCCTCAGATAGTCCATGGGCTAGTCCGGTGGTAATGGTTACCAAAAAGGATGGCACCTGTCGGTTCTGTATAGATTACAGGAGACTGAATGGGATTACGAGGAAGAATGCCTACCCCTTGCCACGCATTGACGAAAGTCTGGATTCCTTGGGAGGCAATCACTGGTTTAGTACCTTAGATCTCCAGTCAGGATACTGGCAGATTGGGATGCACCCAGAGGATAAGGAAAAGACAGCATTCACAACCCACCGGGGGTTGTTTGAGTTCAATGTAATGCCATTTGGCTTATGCAATGCTCCGGCTACTTTCGAGAATATGATGGAGACAATGCTGAGGGGATTGTTGTGGAAAAACTGTCTAGTTTATCTAGACGACATCATAGTTTTCGGGAAAACTCGGGAGGAGTGTCTATCAAATCTGAACAAGGTGATGGATCGATTGAGATCCTACAACCTTAGACTGAAAGCTAAGAAATGCAAGTTCTTCAGGCAATCAGTGGAATATCTGGGCCGAATAGTCAGTGGCACAGGTATTTCGGCGGATCCAGGGAAATTAGAGGCTGTAGCTAATTGGGCAACGCCAAAAGACCAGAAAGAAGTGAGGTCATTTTTGGGTTTCTGCTCGTACTACCGCGATTTCATTCCCGGATTTGCTGAGGTGTCAGCTCCATTACAGGCGCTGGTAGTAGGAAAAAGGAAGGGAATGTTGAAGCTACCACCGTTTATTTGGACGGAATTAGCTGGACAGGCTTTTCAGAAGCTGAAGGAGTTATTCACAGTAACTCCTGTGCTGAGCTATCCTACTGAGGGTGATCAGTTCATCCTGGACACCGACGCTAGCAACGATAGCATAGGCGCTGTCTTATCCCAAGTGCAGGAAGGTAGAGAAGTGCCCTTGGCATTTGCTAGCAACAGCTTGAGTAAAACTCAACGCAATTATTGCACCACCAAGAGAGAGTTGTTGGCCATAGTAGTTTACACAAAGAAATTCCGCCATTATTTGTATGGTGGGAATTTTATTCTACGAACAGACCATTCATCCTTGAGATGGCTCCTTAATTTCAAGGAAGCAGATGGGATGATGGGTAGATGGATCTCCGCGTTGTCTGAACTAGGGATAGAGAATACCCAGATTCAGCATCGGAGCGGAGTGAAGCACGTAAATGCGGATTGTTTGTCTAGGAGACCAATCCGAAGATGTGCAAGAATGGACTGTGAAGACTGTGGCATACATAACGCGTTGGTGGCTCCAATAATGAATTTTGATCCGGCCTGGGAAGAGAGCTTGGTGTTTTGGTCGGCGGAGTCCATACTTGAAGCTCAGCAGGATGACGATGGTATCAATATGATACGGAATCTGATCCTGGAGAGAGCTGCTCGTCCCGTCAGACCTGCTCTGTCATTAGAATGTGTGGAAGTAAGGAACTTAGTGGGTCAATGGTCGCAGCTGGTAGTGCGAGACGGCCTATTGTGTAGATGGAAAACTCTTGAAGGCAAAGCCAGGAGGAGGCTACAGATAGTCTTGCCAGCTTCTCTGAGATGGGAAGTATTCGAGTTTTTCCATGGTCATCAGACTTCCGCTCATTTTGGCAGGAAACGGACTTTGGACAAACTCGCGAGGAGATATTACTGGCCTGGGATGTCTAAGGACGTAATACGTTGGTTGAGTGAATGCCCAACGTGTTGCCTGGTGAAGCCGGGCCCTGGGAAAGGTAAAACATCTCTCAGACAAGAACTGTTCGGAGTCAGATTTGCGAGGATAGCCATTGACATAATCACTGGCTTCCAGACAACTCCAAACTCCAACGTGTGCATGATGGTGGTACAAGACTACTATTCAAAGTACGTGAAGGTGATCCCAATGAAGGATCACACGGCATTAACTTGCGCACAAGCTTTGGTTGAGGAGTGGGTACTAACATTTGGCGCACCTCTCATGTTACATTCAGACCAGGGTAGGGAGTTTGAATCGCGTCTCTTTCAGGGGATGCTGGAAGAATTAGCCATAGTTAAGACACGCACTAATCCGTACCGACCGCAGTCGGATGGGATGGTTGAGAGATTCAACCGCACGTTGATTCAGGGGCTGACCACGCTGGTTAATTCTAATCAGGATGACTGGGATACGTTTTCCCAGTATGTGGCTCATGCATACAACGGTACGGTGCATGCTTCAACTGGCTGCACTCCTAACAGCCTGGTATTTGGATCTGAGATCATAATGCCTGCAGATTTGGTCTTTGGCAGTGTACTGCGGAGAAAGGATGTCCCATGCCGAGTGGCATTTGCGGAATCCCTGCGCAGAGAATTGCGGGAAGGCTATGCATTGGTGAGAGGCCATTTGAAGAAAGCGGCCATCCATCAGAAAGTAGGGTATGATACAGGCTTGAGAGAGAGGAAGTATGTAGTTGGACAAAAGGTGGTGAGATTGAAACCACCTGTACATGGAAAAATCTCGAAGGGTTGGGATGGGCCATTTGAAGTGACAAAAGTAATATCGGATGTTACTGTGTTATTGAAAAATGTGAAAGGCAAGATTGTTGCAGGCCATGTAGATCGCCTGAAGCCTTGGCTAGGTCGCCGGCCCGGCGATGAGAATGAGCCTTTGGTAGAAGTGCCAATGCCCCAACCCAGGTGGGTGCGTAAAACACAGGTTACAGCACCCCCGCCTACAAAGAAGACTAGAAAAGCAACGCCAGCTAGAAAAGTCGATGGTAGGAAGAAGAAGAAGAAGTTAGTTACTGAAAAGGAAACTAGAGAGGTTCCTACAGTAATTAAGAAGAAGAAACCCCAAGGACCCATACGTAGAAGTGCTCGTATAGCGGGTCGAGGTGCTGTTACGTGAGAGCGGCGGGGCTGGGTTTGTTTGTTGTGGTTACCCGAAATAGTTCGGGTCTCCAAGGACTTACCCGGTAAACCCCGGAAAGTTGCGTAACTGGTGCTGATTGTCAAAAACACAACGAGAAATACCGGATTTTATTCTTTAGTCTTTGTGACAGGAATAATGGTGAAATTGACCAGTAGATGGCATTGGGGTACCCAACGTTCTGCTTTACTAAAGTTAGTTTTGAATGTTTACATGCTATGGTCTGTGAGTTGGTTTCCCATTTAGTACTTGTCGTGATGGTTTCGGATTAGAATCCAATCAAACCTAGTCAGTAATTTTTCTAAGGATAATATGAGGATCCTAATACGAAATATTATGTGGAAAGTACGGGTGTAAAACTCGTTACAACAACATGAGAAAAGGGACTCATACGTATTCCGAATTTGTTCGGACAACCAAAGAAATTTACTTTGACACGTATTTTTTTTATAATGTTTGTTTAAAACAGCGTTCTGAAAGTTCATAAGCTACAAATGAGACAGCCGTGACGAACTGAAGAATTGCTATTACTTGAAATGATGTGCAAAAATACAATCCGAGAAAACCCGGCGAAGATTGCAACTACTACGCAGTTAACTCCGCCACCCGGTTTTCTTCGGATAATATCGGATAACTTCTTCGGGAAGGGCTATCCGGTACCCGTGATCCTTTGCGCTTGGGTGCGCACGCATGCTGGTTTGGCGCGGAAAGCGTCAGTCCTGCACATACCGTTGGACAGGGTGGATGCGAAGGCACCTCTCTCCGCGTATGTAACACCGGTTAGAACATCTACATGTGAGGGAGAGAGGAGACACTAAAGTGAGGTAGTACAGGAGGACACATTTGTAACAATTTTCCTGATTTTACTACTCATTTAAGCTCATTTTAAGAGTGGGCTCCTCTGGGCCGCCCTCTGTGTAGTTATCATGGCGGATAACTATCCGTCGGGAGACTCCCATAGAAGGAGTCACTCGACGGAAGTTTCCCCTCTGTCGCAGGAACAGAGAGAGTTGTTAGCTTTGGGGGACCTGGAGTCAACAGCTCCGGTCGAGTATGATCTTCCAAAACGATTTCGGGAGGCAGATTTACCTAAATTTGTGTATCATCCACCAGCTAAGATGAAGAATAGGGGTGTGAAACGCCGAAATCACAGTAATATCTCTGAGATAAGGAAAGCTGAAAACGTTAAAACCACACAGTATCTCCTAGCTCGGGGAGAACATGTTAAGAAACTGGTAGATATGGGTTTATCAGTGGCGCAAGCTAGGGGGTTCGTGTCAGGGCCGGGGTTAAAAGGACTCGAGGCCGGTGGATTTCCCTTGTTCCAGGTTGGGAATATTGCGTCACCACCTACTTCGGGAGTGGCCCGGACTGACCCGAATATGCCCGGGATACCGGTGTACCCGGTCAGTGACGTGCCAGTGGGTGCTCCGTGGGGTGCTATGTCGTATGACCGTGCGGATGGTTTACATCCGGTGCATGGTAACTTTGTACCCGATTGGGATGCCCCTGCACAGTCAACTCCGGAACGTATTCCAATTATGGCAGTAATGCAGTTAGCAGCGAAATTTGAGAAATTTAAGCCGGATGCAGTGATTCCCGGGAGTAAGATATGCAGGGGGGCATACATCCAAGAGTTGGACAAATTCAACGAGAAGAAATGTACTAAACTATTCAGACCTCCTTCCGATAATTCTAAGTCCAGACCCTATACAGGAGAGGTTACTGGGGAGATAGGGAGCCGAGCTAGGCTACCATCCTACGAAGATACAGAGAGGGATATGGAGTTCTGGTTAGAGCATGCTAGTTCAGGGGCACATCAAGCTTACAAGTTCTGGGATGAGGTTATAAAGCAAAGTATGGGGACATACAGGGCTGCCGACCTCTCCAACGAAGATAGAGACCGGTTGAAATGGGCGTGGATGACATTTGTCCCGCCAGG
This sequence comes from Harmothoe impar, assembly GCA_947462335.1. Lineage (NCBI taxonomy): Eukaryota > Metazoa > Annelida > Polychaeta > Phyllodocida > Polynoidae > Harmothoe > Harmothoe impar. Next base: position 22,459,579 of record OX381718.1, on the reverse strand, counting down.
TATGCCTACTTATAAACCTGGTAGAGGTTGGAGAATAGGTTCGGGGCAATGCCCATTCAATGAGTGTATGGATAGAAATCCAATAGCTGAGTATCTGGACCTGTACCAGTTCGCACGACATCTAGTGGAGTTCCACGCGCACTCCAAAATGATGTGGCAGTGCCGGGCCAGGCCTAATCGCTCAGGTAAATGTATGAAAGATGGTGAACCTTTCAGCACATCTAGAAAGGGTTGTATGGTAAGGCATTTAGTGGATGTACACCATATGAAGGCTGAAACTGCCATGTCCAATCTAGATATTCTCGAGAATAGTCCGGAGGCCTTAGGACTCACGGACAGAGAAAAGTGTGTGAGGGTACCACAGGGGTTGGCATACACCTTAGTGTTTAACCATAACCCGAGAAGGTTGTGGTTGAATCGAAAGGCGTGGCCATACTACCTTCAGGACTTTCCAGAGAAAGCCTCTGATTATCGTAGTAAAATGGAATTGGCCACTCCGCCTAAAGGTAAAATGCTGTCTGAAGGTAAAACTGTGGACCATGGAGTGTACACTCCTGTCTCGGTTACCTTAGGAGAGATGCGGACCACAGGTTCAGAGGAGTCCTCAGCTTCTGCTGGGTTGGACTCATCACCTGACGGCCGATCTACCCCAACCAAAAGACGTGCTCCGGGGTCTTCCTGTGGGTTTAGTAGGAACACTACTGAATCCAACAAGGAGGGCTCTGGCGGAACTTTACCGAGGGTTGCTGTTAGCCCAAGGCTAGCCTTAGAAGAGAAAATGGTAAATGACCTGTTGGCTTCTCCTGTAGAGGAGGAGGACGACTGTGTATTTGTGGGAGAGGAGGTAATACCTCCTACCACAATCTCTGAAGCTAGAGGGGACCCGGGAGTGTCAAGGAAGATATTAAAGACAGAAAATACTTCTACTGATAGTCAAGGGTATGTAACAGGGAAGATAGAGTCAGTAAGTGGGAAGGAGGATTCCAAACCTAAAATGACCTATAGAACGATTGATTTCCAATCTGAGGGAGATGATTGGGTGGATCAAAAATTCACCCCACCCGCAGGCAGGGTTCAATCTAGTAAAATAGAGATGAGGAAGGAACAGGAGATTGGTCGTAGACTATCCTCCGTTCCATCACCATCTACCTGTATGGGGGCTCTCTCACTAAACTCTCCATCATCTGGAGTGGGTGAGGAAGATATCTCTTTGGAGTCGGTCCCTCTGCCTAAGCTGACTGGTGATATTGATCACCCTGAGAATGTAAGTATCAGGAATCTTCTGAAAGAACAGTATGTCACTGGACTGAAAAGTTCATTTGACACACTGGATCTCGCTTGTCAACTAGCTCTGCAAGGAGCTAGGGCTCAAGCTGAGCAATTGGTAAAAGAAAGTCGTTTGGTCGAATTAGAGAAAGTGGAGACTGCTAAAGCAGAACTCCTATCTAAAATGTCCAAAATGACTGAGGAGAATGAAGCCCTCAAAAGACAGTTGGGACAACGAGATGACATGGTAGCAACCTCTAGCAGAATAGTAGATGATTTGAGATTGAACATTGAAAAATCTCGTATGGAAAGTCAATTTTTAATTGATGATCTCAAAGTCAAGTTGGATCGCAGTAAGGGTATGGTCAGTTCTGCTGAACATAAGCTAACTGCTGCCAGGACTGAAATAAGTCTAAAAACCATAGTTATTCGGAAGTTGGAACACGAAATTGGTGGTCTAACAGAAGAATTTTCTAGCTATAAAAAGGAAGCTCAGCAGAACGATGACTTCTATGAGGAGTTGGCTGAGTTCTTTGAGGATTGCTATGAGATACCATTGTCAAGTTGGTACGATGAGAGTGTGTACAGGGTTGAACGGGGTTCCGCCCCTCTTCCCTTAGGATTTGACGGTGATGCATACGCACAAAGGTTGAGAGCCGACTCCAGGGCTAGTAATACCCCTAGGAGTCCTCCACCTCCATCTACAGAAGATGAGACGCACCTGGCCGACTGCAGTAACGTGGCTGCCACCTCCATGGCCTGTGGGTCATCGGAGTTGGTTCCTGTGACGTCTGTTCCTAAGACGTCCGTGGCTGTGACGTCTGTTCCGGTGTCACCTGTTCCTGTAACGTCCGTTGCTGTGGCGTCTGTTCCGGTGTCACCCGTTCCTGTGACGTCTGTGGCTGTGACGTCTGTCCCTGTGTCACCAGTCTCGGTGACACCTGTTGCTGTGACGTCTACCTCTGTGTCGTCTGATGCTAAGACGATGCAGTATACTACCATGGGGGTGGACACAACCGTGTCTTCCTTTGAGACTATGGATACTCCAGCCGGGGTGTCCACTCTAGCGAGGATGGTGGTGAATGAACTGCAGACAGAGTCACATAACTCGACTCCTGTCTCAACACCAATACTCGACACCACCTCTTGTCAGTCACCGTACCAGATAACGGAAAGTGAGACTAGAGAGGCGGTTCAGATACTGATGGAGCTGAACGATGCAATTGCAGAGGCTGACTTACGTCTGTCTATCCGTGATGCTGAGGCGCTTATGGCTCCTGAAAACGAACTCGAACAATCCATGATGGTGGATCCTCCAATGGACCTACCTGTGACGACTGGTTCTATGTCTGGGAACCATCGTCCATCTACCCTGGACATTCCTGTACCCATGGCGAGTGTAGCTATGGGTGCTCAAATGCATGGTCCTAACCCTGACGCTTCGCAGCTAGGGTTTGGGATGGACATATCCATTGAGATGAGTGACAATCGACCTAGTGAATGTATGTCTCCAGTGTCCAGAAACGAAGAACTTTTGCTGAGTGGCGAGTCATAAAAACATTCCCAGTTGCAGCATATATGGAACCTCTACCATGTGTCGTCATCAAGGTTGAACTTTTGCAGTAGTGGGGTTGTTAGTACACCACGGATCATATGATGCTTTATACCATAGACTATAAGTCACAAGATGACTAGATAGATATATATATATATATTTATAAAAGACTGAGATGACAGGAACAGTGGATCATTATCACCTATTTATGAAAAGACTTTGATATGATCTAGGTTTGCAGTTATCGCTATATATGAAACTGTTAAAACCATCACCAAAGAGTGCTCTATATTTTTTTGCCATAAGACAGTATTTGTGAAACGGGTTCTGTTTGAGTTGATGACATGTGCTATAGGTATGATTATTGTATGCCGATTGTGATACTCTGATTTAACCGTCCAATAAGTAAAGGTATGAGGGACTGGATCCTGATGATACCTACTGAGATGAAAAGTTGCTTGATTACATTCGTACTACGTGTAGATCTGTGGTAATAACATATCAATGAACCTGAAAAACGCAAAATTTATTCAGGTACTGAGAGTGGAAATTGCGTAAGTTGTTATGGAGATCTGTAGGCTCCCGTTGATTACTTTCAGAAGGAAGGTATCGAGTGAGGAGCCGGGTCATTCTATTTTTCAGCTTGCTGCGTTTTTGATCTTTGAACTAAGTGTGGAGACTAATTCTCCCTGAATCGTTGAAATATGTTACGCCAACACTAGATCTGATGGCTTACAGTATTCCTATATGGAGAATGTCACTTGTGTTATTGTGTGAAGACACCCATGTGACCATGGTGCATAAGGTTTTGGAGACCTTGATTGGATTGAAAACTGCATTTACCGGATCTACGCTATATGTTCATTTATTCCAAAAATATTGATCTTTCAAACCTTACTCTGGCACGTAAAGCGAGTGAGTCTATTCAAATAGACGGGTTGGGTCAAGGTTTACTATAAAGTCGACACTTGCCACCTTTTTTGTTTCCAATATGTCTTGTACTAAAACTTGGTAACTTTTAAGGAGAAGTGCTCATATTTGATCTGTATGTATACGATACCTGTTGTAACAAATCGTTTTCGATGAGACATGGTTAGTAGGCGATAAATATGTCTTGAAGGTTTTATATATTTTTTTATGATATATAGTCAAGTTTGTTTTATAGGGCTTGACTGGCTGTGTGGAGTTTATCCTCTTAGTCCCATAAATCATGACTGTTATTGAAGGATTATACTCGATTATTGTGTAACTGGATCCTGATGGTTGATATGATTGACGTTAATATCAAAAAGGATGAATACATATCTATGATACCCAAGAAATATATTAGTGGTTCTAGTAGAAAGAGTTACGCTTGCCTCCACTATGTATATGTTTGGAGACAATATATTTGTTTTTTGGGTTGTTTGGAGATAAAATTTGTCATTTGTATTAAGGTAGTATAATAATACTGCACTTAGTGCTGCTATTTAGACGCTGTGATATTGTCTGAAGGGGGGTAGTGTAGTGGGTCGCCGCTGTACTATTTCTAGGGAACCAGTTGGAGTTATATTTGGTATATGTGTTGTCGTGTATCCAGGCCGCACTCCTGTCTACTGCCGAGTATAAGGTTATATAAGCCCACCTGAGGAATGGTGGAGCGCGGCCTGGTTATGTGCATTGAGCCGTGACCGCCACGTGTCACCCGACATATCTCGGGTACAGTGTCGGCTCGGATGCACCGGCGCGTGGTTACCCGGAGTTCCTCGGGAACTCAAGTGTTTACGAGTAATGGAGAGAATTACATAACGACCAGTACATAAGACCTGGAGTTCTGCTAATCGGGGACCCAGTCTTGCTGCGCACTTCGGCCAGCTTGGCTGCTCCACAACAGAGCTTCCCCGAACTCTGTTGTACCTTTTAGGCCTAGTCCTGTCGCTGCTTCCACCTTGGTCACCCTGCGTCTTTCTCTGTTCTACCCTCTGGGGGAACTAGAGGAGATAGACGCACTGGTGTACAACTCCGGGTACAGAACTCCCTACGGGGGAGTCTGTCCCAAGAGGAGTTAACCAAGATGGAAGAGAGCATTGGAACTCGGGAACTATGTACTAGACCGTGAGCGTATACCTCCTGTATGTTCATATGACCACTGGTGCTCAGAAGCCTATTTGATTATTGCTATCCGTCTGTATGATTACGAGCCGTCTGTCAGAATGAATAAAGTGTAATTTCTGAACAACCTATTTTCGAATCTGGAGATTTTCATAGCAGATGTCTATCTTAGAATAGCCAACAGCTATACTAGCATGGTGACAAGAGCTTTTTTTAAATAAGTATAAGTTAAACTGTTTGTTGGCAGAATTTAGATAATTGGATTTGCTTATTCTATCGGCATGGTGAATTATTATGCAGGTTACTCCAGGAATGCATCAGACTTGTGAGATTGACCCATATCCTTTTTATTCGCCTAAGTAGGCCTACATGAGAATTGCATTGACTGATGAAATAATTTTAACAAACTAGAATATATTCTGACTTCATGGGTATTTTCACAATTTAATCCATCAAAAATCGTTTTCACAACAAGCATTAAATAATAAGCAAATCGAAAATCTGTATGATTCAGGGGGGGGGTCACTTATGGTAATTCTTTTTCTACTTATTAATAAATGCTATGTCACTTGTTATTACATCGAATGTATGGTGGAAGCAGACCAAGGGGCATGGTGTATCATCATGCTGCACAATGTATAAGGGCTGCTCAGCTGTTATATATAGACATATAGGGAACTGCTCTACCTACTTCTAATCTATGGGAGAGTCCATACACTGCTGTTGGGTTGGGTTTGGGCAGGGGAAACTGATCATGATATGGTAGTCTTGATCACTGACACTAGATGCCCCTTTTTTTTCTTCTTTTTTTCTTCTTTTTTTTTAAGTTGAAATTTCTTTTATTTATACTGGAGAATTACAGTAGCCTAGGGCATGTCTTACTAATAATCCAGTTCCAATGTTCAGCATGAACTAACATGATATAAATTATAAGTACAACACACCATTAGTAGAACTTTCCAACAAACATTTGAATTTAAATAATAATACAAATTATATTCAAATCTTCAGACAGAGCCTCAATTGAACCAAATTATGTATTTTCTATTTAGCTTGGAGGTAGTATTTGTGAAGTCTGTATAATTAAGACATGTCCGATTCACACTTTATAGACACTTTCTGTGGCTCGAACCAATCCATACTAGGATGGGGGCTGTGATATCTGATATATAAACAGACCAACCAGCTTACAGCCGCCATCCCAGGAAACCCCTTCCCCAATGTCCCTGTCTAAATTGCCCTTTCTATAGAGTTCTGTATCCTGTAGACACAATATAGACTTGGTTGGAACCCCTGGGAGTTGGGTGGTATTAGTGGTCACCGTATTATGCCCTTAGCCTACAGGAAGAAGGCTGGAATATGAAGTATCCCATCCCTACCACAGCCGCTGCCTTTCCCCCTGCAAAATGACATGTTACAGCCAAGGTGGCAGGGGATGGGGGTTTCGCTCTGATGAGAATGTACTTTATAGAGCTAGACTGCCAGGTCAGCGCCCTACCCCCTCTTAGCCCATTTTATGTGGCTTCTATTGTCAAGAAGCCATTAGAGGTAAGATGGAGGGCTTCCACTAATATATAAAAGGATGGCCTACTCCCAGAAATACGAGTCAAAAGATTCTGTCCACTGCTGCCGTGGAATTGACCTTGTCTGTTTTATTCTGGGATCTGTACAATGGGTGGCTGGTAATAAGTATGTGTTTCATCTTTTCAAGAAAGGGGTCATGTACCTCTTATCAATTGCATTCCCTTAACTCCTAAATAACATTCCACATTTTTATCTATATTTCTCTTTTGGGGCTATATGAGCCATTTAAACACTATAATTATCCGCCATAAAATCAATTCAGAAAGAGATCCAACCTTCTTGTTGTAAGACATGTATAGAGGTTGGAATTCAGAATTTCTGTACACAGTTTATTGACATAAGTTGACACCTGGCTCCCCCACCATCTCCCAACATTTTCCAATCCTTAGAAGACTGCTCATCCCGGTGAACATGCCTCCTCAGATCATGAATTCATTTGGAGCCACTTACTCAACAGCATATATCCAGAGTTGTTATCTTATGGTTATGAGTGGACTGTTATGTATCAGGTCGGCTGCTGTGGTATGCTGACAGCATATATATATAAAAGGCCAGGCAGCAGTGGCCGGGCACTGAGGACTGGTATAATTGTGACTAATTATTGAATACTGTTCAGTTTTAAATGTGAGTAAATCTCTAAGACAGCTGCAATGATCAATGTATCGTGTATTCACAGTGTATGGTGAAGGAAACATCAAGATATGCTTAAAGGGGCATTCTCACCACTCGCACTAAAGGGAGCATTCCACTGACGGAATCGGCCATGAATTTGTCCATCGGACGAGGATCATCCATAAGTTTATATAGAATTTCATCGGATGGTGGAATTCCGGCTGACCGACGGCAGTGGAATACTCGCTTTAACCACATAGTAGACTAGAACAGTACTAGAATTGTGAATGGGATTGGCTGGGTGAGAATGCCACTTTAACTTTAGTCATAAATATGCAGGCATAAATATGATTACCAGTTAGATCTCTAGTGCTACAGGGAATATCCCTCCCATTTGAGCAATTGGTCTATTGCATGGGTCAGCATGAATCTTACCCTTTGTTATGGGGAAGTTTTATGTGGTGTGAGTTAGTTTCCTCTTCTCAAGCCAACAGTACAGACTTAAAGAGATGCAGCACTGATTTTTTGATGGATCAGCAGAAGGAATATCGTCATTCATAATTATCAGGGGTACTTGTGGGAGGGGGAGTTGCTCAAGAATTAATACCACCTCCGCATAAAAACTAACAGGAGAGCAGACAGTGTAATCATCAGCATGAGTGCTGTAAGGTGAATTAAGGAGTATAATGTAATTTCAACTTATCTACAATTCTTAGTGTTCTTAGAATAGAATATTCTCAATTGTCATTCATTGGCAGGGCAACATAAATTGTGGTGTTTCAGGTTACTTGAACCTACCTTTTAATCATATGAGGCCATTTTTGGCCTATGCGAGTTGATTTGATAGTCCAAGAGTCGAGGCTGTACACATAGTTTGTTAGCTAAGCCACTTGATGTATAACTAATACTGAAAATAATAATTTTAGTAATACATCTCCTCTTCGAGGAATGTCCACAGTTTTAAAATGTGCAATGGTAGGTATACACGTGTTCATACACACCGACAGAGAATAGAAGAATGCCTACTGTCTGGTATAACTTTCCTCAGGTCAGACCCATGGTTCCACAAGTAAGGAAAACGTAGTTGAAGAGGGTGTGTGGGTGTACCTTTTTTATATCATTATGTAATACCCTACTTCCACAGGAGATATTACCCCTGCAGCTCTTGTACCCAACCTACCAAAGCAGGCCATAATTACTGTAATCCCAACAGTGCTAATGGGGATTTAGTAGAAAATAATCAGCACATCTGCTGACTAGGCCATCAGTGCACCCACAAGAGGGTAAGGGTAATTAAGGCAGCTTCACAATACAGTGGTTATCTTTTACAGGCGAGCAGACCCAATTATCCACGGTGAGCAGCTCACTGGGGCCCGCTGGAGCAGCTCAGGAGCAGCCCCTGACAGGGAGGAGGATGCTCATGAATGGTTATAGTGTTTATGGGAGGGGGGCCCAATGCAGCATGCCCAGATTCCTTTCTGATGAGCAATCCGTCACCAATGACTCGTGAACTCCCACCAGCCTGCCTGCCTCCATGCCACCCCCTGTAGCCTGCTGCTCCCATAACAGTGAGCAACCCTCACAGTGGGCCTTGCATGGAGATGTAAGCCACCCTAAGAGCTGCCACATACATTATGCCTCTATTGCTTTAACTATCGTGACTCTCGATTCTCCCTCTCCACTACAGAATGTTTCCTTTTCTTTTTATCAGTTCAGGAACTGTTGTATTGTATCATGAACCAAAACTATTATAAATCCATCAGAGGATATTTGCATGATTATGGTCAGTATTCAAAAGCACACAAAAATTCATCTTAATGAAAATGAATGCCCATATCTTTAGTCCTCGTTTAATTCACTAGGACCCAAACAACGTCACAATCATTCTGTGAACAAAGCCTTTGTTCAACAAAGAGTTTTATCTTAGTTGTTACTATGATAGAATCAAAAAGGACAAGTTACCTGACATAAGGCCACCTTGTTCCCACATCATTTAATAAGCCCCATCCCATCTCTTCTGTCTGCAATCTGTGGGTAGCCTGCCATTAATTCACACCTCTGATCAGTTACCGCTGATGACTTGATGATCCATTTTGTGGCCTGTCCCAGCGGTGTCCAATGGTGATAAAATACATCCCCAAGGTGCAGTAACAATCGCCAGCCATGACAACCTCCCAGTTTGCATTCGATAAAAGCTGACTCATTAGTACTCCCATCTAGCAGGCAGCAGAGAAACAATAAAGACTGATCCCACTTCTGACAGTATCCATCATCGATGTAACAAGGATTCTGCCAGATTCAGTATGGACGAGGTTGTTGGTGGCAACTTGTTATATATTTTTCATATGGGTAGAGAATGCATATTCCTCCCAGTACGTATGCCTCTACTTGGAAACGATTAATAGGTAATGAGGTGCCTTATATAACATGAAGTATTCAAGAATAAATAACCTAGGTGCAGCTTGCAAAATTAGCATAGTCACATTAGAGAGGACAAATGTGTCTACAGACCCTTTGCCCAATTCCTGAGCATGCAATATGTATCTCCAATCTATCTTTCTATTCTCAGGAAATGAGTATAAGTTAAACTGTTTGTTGGCAGAATTCAGATAATTGGATTTGCTTATATTATAGGCATGGTGTATTATTATGCATCAAGAAATGTGATGCCAGTGCATGGTCAGCTCTAAGAGGTACTCAGTTGTCATCTAGGGAGCTGCTCCACCTACCTTGAATCTATGAGAGGGCCAATTTACTGAGGCCTATTACATCTAGATTATGGCCATCCCCGCCATTACTCCAGAAATGCATCTGCATCAGACTTGTTATATTGACCCATATAATGTTATTCACCCGAGTAGGCCTACATGAATATTGGGTTGACTGATGAAATAATTTTAACATACTAGATTGGTATACTCATGGGTATATTCATAATTTAGTTCAATAAGAACTCATTTTCACAACAAGCATTAAATAATAAGCAAATCGAAAATCTGTATGATTCAGGGTGGGTCACTTATGGTAATTCTTTTTCTACTTATAAATAAATGCTATGTCACTTGTTATTGCATCGAATGTGTGGTGGAAGCAGACCAAGGGGTATGGTGTATCATCATGCTGCACAATGTATAAGGGCTGCTCAGCTGTTATATATAGACATATAGAGAACTGCTCTACCTACGTATAATCTATGGGAGAGTCCATACACTGCTGCCTTATACATCTAGATTATGACCATCCCCTTCATCCCCCTATCCATCTATATGAACGTGATGGAGTAGATGATAGGTTTTCTCCCCAGAAAATAGCCGATATACATAGATTTACTGCTGGTTCTATGGCTTCTATCCCTGAGTGGAATATTGAAGAAAGTTTAGACCAGAGTGGATTGCATGAGGGAAATTGTCAACTTTCATCCATGTATCCTTGTTTCTTTATTAGTCAGAAAATGTCCCACCACAGTGTAGGTAAGCCTTCATCTGAGTCCATAACTCTTAGCACTGGGCTTGTATTACTAGTCAATGCTCTTCTGCAACGTACCATTACAAATGTGGTTCTAAACGTTCTATTATGTGAATATAAAGACATAGTTTATGTACATGCCATTACATCAACATCCTTGCATAATGACTTGAATGCTGTGAAAATATCAAATTAGACCCACATTAGCAGAGGCTTTACTTTGTACATTATTCATCCTATATCCATTAATGTATACAAAAAATCAATATTTCATTTATCATAAATGTAATCCTTACATTTTAGTAGCAGTTTTTTATTAGATTTGAAATGCGTGTCTATGGGACGGGCTCCTATAGACATGCATTTTCCTGAGCAGCTTACAGCTGACAAACGACACCATGCGCTGCTCTACTCATGACTTCAAGACAGCTATGGTGGAGATCTGGATGTGGAATGGGTCAGGGTGGATGGGCGCTATAATGGAAGATGTGCATGTGAGGGTGAAGGTCAGGAGTAGTTTACATACTATCATGGTATTGGGTTTGGCATAGTGTCATCAATATGTGATATTTGCAGGTTTAGCTACACAAAGTGTGTACATGTCAAAGGTGAAAATATTTCAATCAAGTTAGTGATGTTAACGAGATACTATAGATGTTCCCATCTCGGTATAGGGTACACTTGATAATTAATATGTCTTGGGTTCTGGAAAAGGGGTGGAATTTGTTTGTTGCTTACGATAATCATGTTCAGATCATTACATTTTGGTGAAGGGTAAATTCTAAGACAAAATGCCTAAAACATCCTTTCAATTCATACCCATAATGATGTTTGTATTCACTAAAGCATGAAATAATTATATAGGGAACATAGGGAAACATGGGTCATTGTTTAGAAGAGTGGGATTGGGTATTGATGCACAGGAAAGTGGGCGGTAAAAGACATTTCTGCGTGGTGACAGTAGTGAAGGAGCGGATCCGTCTGGTGACTAAGGGTGTGGGTACTTTGTTGTGAGGTTTGTGTGGAGTAAATGGGAGACCCCACCAAAGCTGGACCAAACTGGTGATTGAGTTTTCTATGGGCCCTGATTCAATCAGTCTGGCTACAATGCCTGATCCACAATGTATGTTGATTTGAGCACTCTCCAACCCTACTTCCTTCCTTCCTGCCACGCTCCTCGTGAAGCATTCACCTTCTGGTGCTGACTCCTTCTCCTGTCATGTCAACCCCATAGTACATTACCAGGGCAAACAGAATAATTACAGGCGTTTATTGTCTGGCAGTGCTTAGGGGATCAGGGAAAGATCCTGTGAATTTCAGAAAAATTATTATAGTGAAATCTAAATAAGGCAGTTAGGCAGTTAGACAATTAGGCAATAAATTTAAAAAATCGAAATGCAATAGAAAAGTACTTGGAAGACAGTAATGAATGTAGGTCAAGCTGACAAGCACACAAAATGGAACGGACTAAATATCATGTAATAACTAACAATACCTATCGTTACAGAAGAATTTCTGTCTAGCTGATCCTTTATTGTGCAGTAGTCATGCTGATGTAGGATGCAACCTTCCAATCCTGCAGTTTGTATATGTGCCTACTTGTCATTTGATTTATTGAGATTCCAGCAAGGACACTATTTAATGGAGAATGCATCTAGAAGCAGGGCTGTCACCTGGTGAACATAAGCTAGAGCTAAAATGTGCAGTAATCACAGTGAAAAGCAGGATACAGTGCTGGGTATAATTGAATGTGATACACTGTTGCGTTGGATGGGTACGAAATAGGATAACAGTGCGGAGGAGTGAAGGAGAAGAGGATAGTGGGGTAAGATGGGAATTAAAGGGCATGGACAGATATGGTGGTTGTAAGGTATCACAGTGCCAGCTTTTGGTTGTCTTATGGGATGAAGGATGTTCTAACCACTGTAGCCAGTGATCCACTGCAGTGCTATGGATCTCCTGCTGCAAAAACATCTTCATGGGGAATCTGCAGCCTGCAACTTTATTCACAGAAATCACCATTTTCTATATTCCTGCTTTAGTTTGATAATCCATCATTCAAGGAAATTCACAATAACAAAAAGAAATACATCAGTGGATCATGCATTTATGCCTATGCCAATCTGCCTCCAAAACCCCCTGTTGACCCAGGGTAAAGATGTTCTACTCCTAGTTTGACCTTCCTAATGGGCTGCTCATTAGTGTATATATGGGAAGATCTCAGTCCCCCCTCCCATAGGACTGACTGCCTGGACAGTGACACTGCATAGAGACGAGGGGAGGGTGACAAGGAACGGCTGAGTTGACTCTGAAGAGGACCCTAGTAAGCCCTTCTCCAGTCCTCCAGGGCGTGCTCTGGATGTTGTGGACATGGGCAGTAAGGAGACTATAATGGCAGGAGGTTGTGAGAGAGAACGTGATTGGTGACCTGCCTGAAAGGTCCCTTGTGGTAGCCTTAATTGTGTGGAAGGTGAGGGTTTGTGATAGGAAAGACATGCAATGAAATACCTTGGAGCTGGTTAGGGTTTATTGGAAAAGAGAGGGAATTGGGAAACTAACATAGCATGTAGGCTGGCCTCACACACATAGAATTAAACTTTGAGGTGACTGAGTGAGTGAGTGAGTGAGTGAGTGAGTGAGTGAGTGAGTGAGTGAGTGAGTGAGTGAGTGAGTGCGTGAGTGAGTGAGTGAGTGAGTGCGTGAGTGCGTGAATGCGTGAGTGAGTGAGTGAGTGAGTGAGTGAGTGAGTGAGTGAGTGGGTGAGTGAGTGAGTGAGTGAGTGAGTGAGTGAGTGAGTGAGTGAGTGAGTGAGTGAGTGAGTGAGTGAGTGAGTGAGTGAGTGAGTGAGTGAGTGAGTGAGTGAGTGAGTGAGTGAGTGAGTGATTGAAATAATGTGGTATTGTAATGTTGAGCAATTCCTAATGAAATTAGCAGCAATTCTTGAGAAAAAGTATTGTTGGAAATCAAAATGACAGGATGTTAGGCATTTGTTCTATATGATAGTATATAGATCCTAGAAGAATATATAGATATGAAATGATATTATTGTATGTAACATAAGAGCTCTCTCTCAAGGCCTAAAACCTGATGCCTGTCACTTTTTTCCTGCGTTACAACAACTATCCTGAACCCCTCCCATCTGTCTCACCTATAACCTGTGAGTAGTTACTACTTATGAATTGTTGATCCATTTTGAAGCCTACCCTAGTGAATCCCCAACTGTGATAAAAAAATTGTTCCCAGAGTGCTGTTAATATATATTAGGTAAGACAAGACAAGAGTCATTAGCAGTGCCATCTAGCAGGCACCAGAGAAACAATAAAGGATGCATCCCTACTCAAGGTGCATCCATTATTGACGTAACAAGGATGTTAACAGATTATGTAGTGTGGCTTGCAGCACCCTGGTATACAATGTTCTATCAGGTATCCTCCTGCTGGTATGGCTGCACGGCAGTGGTACATTTGGGAGGTGTTACTACTGGTTAATACTAGTCCAGCTGCAAAGAAAATTGAACCCTACTGGGGTGAACGGAAAAAACTATGTCTTCCCTCAGGGGTTAATCCCCTCAACTGTCCCCTTACACTGTTGTTAGAATATGACTGTTCCTTAAGTACAGTTCTTAGCGAATATAAACAGAGAGATGGCTGTGTGTTATGTATATTAATTAGAAATATCCTATTCCCTTTACTTGACCACCTTTAAGGCGACAAAATTAATGTGAAATGGGCAGGGTATACAGTCTGGGCGTGGAGTTCTTGGCGAAATTCCTTCTTCCTATCAGTCAAATTATATTATTTCTTACAAACCAAAACAACAGTCTGCTTTAAGAAATATAAAACTAATATATACTGTTCTACCTTTTTCTAGTCTAGCAAAGGTTTTGGAAGCTACAGCTGGTAACAGCACATATGTCGTCTTTACAGTGCAATTGGCACAATTCTGTCTCATAACCACTCAACTAGAATGCATAAAAGTGCCCAGACACCTATTAAATATGGAGAGATATATAGTGCAATGGCCTATTGAAATATTGTCCTATAGCCTTGGAAAGTCAGGACAAATTAAGCCAAGAGTTATCAAGTTTCAAAGAGAGCATTGCTCTTCCTTGTACAATTTGAAAATACTAGTAGTGCAATACATATAATTAGACAAGTAGCCCACATGTCCCACGTATGATACGTGCCATTCAGCCTGCCTTGTCCTGACACCTCAACCTTGTTGTATTGTGTTATCGCTGGATATAGTACCTCTGTATCTGACATCACTCACTGCCCATAGGGTGGTAGATGTATAAGTCTGAGCGTGCACAGTGGTATAAGAGAGTGGGGTCACTAGGGCTGCTCTGTCTTTAGTGCAGGACTGGGTAGACATTAATTAGTAGGAGTATATACATGGTGTGCATAGCAAATATCAATGTGGAGTGTTGGTGTAGGGAAATGTTCCCCAAACATACCCGATCTGTGGTACATGAAATTTGTTTTGTGGAAATTACATTGAATCAACATTGAATACACCTAGTTAATTCACATAAGCTACAATGTATTAGATTAAGTAGAGTACACGAACCGTAAATGATGTGAAAAATGTACACTTCATCATACATTACATAGTAAACAATTGAGAATGAGAACATTTGACAAAAATCTCTATATAACTTGTACATGTACCTCTTTTACCCCTTATTCTTGGATGAAATTGCCTGAATTATTTTTGTTTTAGTTATACCAAATTAAATAATGCTGTTCATGTATTATTATGTATTGGCCTCCTGATTAAATAACTGTATTAAAAGAGTATATTACCAGTAGTAGCAGACCAAAGGGTATGGTGTATTATTATGCTGGACACAATGGAATGGCAGTGCAAGGCCTGCTCTAAGAGCTGCTCAGCTGTTACATATTATAGGAAATGGTTCTACTAGAATCTATGGGAGAGTCCATATACTGCTGCATCATATATATATATATATATATATATTTAGACCATGACTATCCCCTTCAATCTCTTATCCATCTATGGCAATTTGATGGAGTAGACAATAGATTTTCACACAGAAGATAGCCCATAAACACTGGTGTGCTGCTGGTTCCATGGCTTTTATCCCTGAGTGGAATATCAACGAACGTTAGGGCCAGAGTGGATTGCATGAGGTTATTTATCAGCTTTTATCTATGTCTCCTTTTTTATTGTGTAGTAAAAAAGCACATCATTTAATCAAATTTCTTTAGAACAAACCTTTTTACCGCCAAGATAAAGAAAAAAAGATTTTTGTTTTGCTGTCAATATGGATTTGTCAGCTATCAGCTGTAAGTTAGAAAGTTGAAAAAAATCATCAATACTTCATCCAATTATTATTGTACATATTGATGATGTTCCTTCATATAACTAATACCATTTCTTTGCCTAAAGTTTTTGTTATAAAATACAATTTTGTACCTGTACATTTTGGTGGTTGTTTCATGTTCGGGTTTCTGAGGAATGGGCTAGCATAGACATGCATTGTCCCGAGCAGCTCAGAGCTGACAAAAGACACTATGAGCTACTCTACTCATGGCCTCAAGACTATCTGCTTGTCAGGGCTGATGGACAGCTATGGGTGAGAGCTGGATATGGAATGGGTCGGGGTGGATGGGTGATATAAAGGGAGATGTCCATGTCAGGGTGAAGGTCAGGAGTGGTTTACATACTATCAAGGTTATGGGTTCGGCATAGTGTCATTAATATGTGAAAGGGTTGATATTTGCAGGCATTGTGTTGGTGTTGATGTAGATCTATGCAAATCTTTCAGCTACACAAAGTGTGCACATATCAAAGATGAAAATGTTCCTGTCAACTTTTACTTAGCTTGGTGGTTTAGTCAATTTGAGGGGGTATGTTAGATGTTCCCATTTCAGTACACTTGGTCATTAATATGGCTTGGGTTCTGGAAAAAGTGAAATTTGTTCATTGCTTACAACAAACTTGTGCAAATCACAAAGTTTTGGTGAAGGGTAAATTAAATAAAATGCTTAAAGCATTCATTCAATTTGTGGCCATGATGCTATTTGGGTTCATTGAAGTAAGAAATATATAGGAATTGGAATGCATGGGCCATTGTCTAAAAGAGTGGGATTGGGTATTGATGCTCTTGAAAGTGGGCTGTAAAATACATTACTGCATGGTGACAGTAGTGAAGGAGTGGATCTGTCTGGTGACTAAGGGTGTGGGTACTTCATAGTGAAGTTTGTGGGGAGTAAATGGGAGACCCAGCCAAAGCTGAACCAAACTGGTGATTGAGTTTCTATGGGCCCTGATTCAATCAGTCTGGCTTCAATGTCTGATCCACAATGTATGTTGATTTGAGCACTCATCTACCCTCAGTCCTACCTTCCTTCCTTCCTTCTTTCCTTCCTGGCAGCCTCCTCCTGGAGCATTTACTATCTCCTTCTAGTGCTGACAGTTGTTAGGGGATCAGGGAAAAATCCTGTGAATCTCCAAAAATGATAGATAGTCAAATTTGATTCAAAATTGGCTAATTTAAGCCTAGATGCCTATTAAAAAGGCAGTTCGGCAATTAGGCGATAGATAAAAAAAATGGAAATACAATACAAACAGTAGGAATACAGAACTAAATGTAGGTCAAGCTGACAAGCACACACAATGGACTAAAGATCACGTAGTAACAAAGAATGCCTATTCTTGCAGAGGAATTTCTGTCTAGTTGATCCTTTATTATGTTTTAGTCATACTGCTACCCTCCTATCCTGCAGTTTGTATATTTTTGCCTACTGTATTAGTCAAATAAATCAGATTTACTGAGATTCAAGCTCATTTGGCAAATGTAATACAGTTTGGACACTATTTTAAGGAGACTGCATTTCAAGCAGGGCTGTCAGCTGGTGAATATAATCTACAACTAAAAGGTAATGCTGAGTAATCACAGGGTATGGCAAAATACAGAAATGGATATAATTGAAAGTGACTGTTGTGATAAATGGGTGCAAAATGGGATAATTGGTGGGACGAGTGAAGGAGAAGAGAATAACGTAAAGATGGGAATCAAAGGGCATGGACTGGAGACAAGGTGGTGATGGATTATCAGGGGAGTGAGCTAGTGATTGTCTTATGGGAGAGGGATGTGCTCTTACCATAATAGCCAGTGATCCAATGAGGCAGTGACTGCTGTGCTGTTGCTGCAAATATGAGTGGTGCTATTGTTCTCTGGCTACCAAAGCCTGCAACAACATCTTCATGAGGAATTTGCAGCATGCAACTGAAATCCGCGATAAAATAATTATAATTTACGATTAAGTCACCTATCCCTGTCATACAAAGACATTCACAGCAAGAACACCACAGTGGATTCCCCATTTATGTCCATCCCTTCCCTCTCTTAAATCCCATGTTAATCCATCAGCCTGTCATCCTAGAGTGAAGATGTCCTACTTCCAGGTGATCTTCCTAATAGGCCACTCATTAGTGTATATATGGGAAAATCTCTGTCCCCTCTCCCATAGGACTGACTTTGTGGACAGTGATAGTGCATAGAGACGAGGGGAGGGTGACAAGGAATGGCTGAGTGGACTCTAAAGAGGACCCTAGTCAGCCCTTCTCCAGTCCTCCAGGGCATGCTCTGGATGTTGTGGACATCGGCAGTAAGGAGACAATAATGGCAGGAAGTCGTAAAAGTGAAAGTGATTGGTGACCTGCATGTAAGGTCCCTTGTGATAGCCTTAATTGTGTCGGAGGGGAGGGTTGTGATAGGAAAGACATAGAATAAAATACCTTGGAGATGGTTTGGGTTTATTGGAGAAGGGAAGGAATTGGGAATGTAGTATGTAGGCTGCTGACCCTACACAAACCAAATTGAGGT
Source organism: Harmothoe impar (assembly GCA_947462335.1). Taxonomy (NCBI): domain Eukaryota; kingdom Metazoa; phylum Annelida; class Polychaeta; order Phyllodocida; family Polynoidae; genus Harmothoe; species Harmothoe impar. The sequence continues at coordinate 22,441,151 of OX381718.1, read as the reverse complement.
TTGATAAGGTGATCTGCTTCATGGAGTGAAAGAGTCTAAAATCAGACACGTTCCTCCTGCGTTACAGCCACTCTGCCACCCTCTCCTTCTCACCCACCTATAACCCATGAGTAGTTTACTGCTGATGAATTGCTGATCCATTTTGCAGCCCACCCTAGTGAATCCCCAATGGTAATAAAACATGTCCCCAGAGTGCTGTAAAGGGCAACACCCTCTCAGCATGCATCAGGTGAGACCAGACAAGAGTCATTAGCACTGCAGTCTAGCAGGCACCAGAGAAACAATACAGGACTCATCCCTACTCAAGGTGCATCCATTATTGACGTAACAAGGATGTTAACAGATTATATGTAGTGTGGCTTGCAGCACCTTGGTATACAATCAGGTATCTTCCTCCTGCTATGCCTGTACGGTAGTGCTAAATTTTTGGGTTGTTGCTGGTTACTAGTAGGCCAGCTGTAAAGAGAATTGCCCGGCTGGGGTCAATAAAAAGTATGGAGATATACAGTGCATTGGCTTATCAACAGATCTTAAAGCCTTGGGAAATCAGAACAAATTAACCTTAGCATTATAAAGAGACAAAGGGACTCCCACTCATACAATACATCACTAAACATCCCATTCAGTCCACCTTGTCCTCAGAACTCATCCTTGTTGTGATGCTTTATAACTGGATATACATAGCATCACTGTAACTGCCGTTACTCACTGCTTATGAGTGGTATAGGTCGATTCTCACGAAAATGGATCACAGGGTCTAGACAGGGGTGAAATCTAAAATAGCAGATATTGCTCCGAGTTTTTGACAGACCATATACACCATATGAGGGAGTATACTTATCAAATTGGGAACATTAATTCCATTAAATGACATATTTATGATCATTTTAAGTTGGACCTACGCACGGTGATGGGACCTACGCATGGTGATGGAAGTCTTCCACCCATTAAATAAAGTTCTAGCTATGATTAGGAATATTTTCTGGGGTTTTCTATCGGATCTTTGACCAAACTATAGATTTTCATAGAATTAAAATACCCAAACTCGTTTTTTGCAATGAAAAAAATAATTTTGCACATAGTGACGGACCTACGCACGGTGACGGACCTACGCACGGTGACGGCACCTATACCAAGTACTTTTGTACGTTATTTACAGTTTTCAAACTGATAAAAATGTTCTTAATTATTGGTCCCCCCGTTGTTGAAGTAAATATTGAAAGATATTTGTGATATTGGCTTTGTTTTACCTATTTTTCTATGTTGCTTTATGATGTACCTACGCACGGTGATGTACCTACGCACGGTCACTATTTGATTATAATATCTCACAGGTTAAAGAATAGTACCCCCACCCTAATTGTTTTTTTGTGAATAGCATAATCATAGTATAATCAATGTAATTTATAAATAGTTTCTACTAATCTCCTTGGGTAAGTCTGTAATTATATTTTTTGTGGACCTACGCACGGTCACGCCCAGCCTACCCCACTTTGCCTTAAGTGTAATGGTAGAATTACATAGACCTGTGTACAATTCATTTTTATACTATTAGAAACCCCTCATTGGGCCCTGCATATTAGGGAGTTCAAATATACCAGGATGGTGCTTTCCTTGGATAAATTCCCATTGTAATGTACCTACGAACGGTGATGCAAAAAACTACCCCACATTATTTATCTTGTATATCCAAACAAATCCATTATAATGGAATGATATAGCCCACTCCAATAAACCTAAATTATCGCCCCTAGCCCTGTGGTCATGTACATAAATAAATCCTATCACTATAACACATATTTTCCACATAATCTACATTTCAATTTAGAAATTTCAAATTATCTTTTTTCAAAATGTGTAAAAATGCTTGTAAATACACACCTTCTGGCCCCTAGAAACTTTAATAATGGAATTAGGCAGGTAAAAGTGGGTACCCATTGACAGGTTAAGTCGAGCTCTACACAAATGTACCAAAACAGATAGTCTTCAGGACTTCATTGAGATTATATTGAATTACGAGCTATTACGACTCTGTGCTCCATTTTCGTGGGAATTGACCATATATATATACAACCTCCAGCACGCAAAGTGGTATATGAGAGTGGGGTCCCTAGGGTCTCCCCTTTCCCAGGTACAAGACCAAGTAGACATTAATTACAAGGATTATATACATATGGTATGCATAGCAAATAGCAGGTTAGAGTGTTGGTGCAGAGAAATGCTCTCCAACTATTATGAAAAAATATAAATGATTATATATGTATATGAATTTGTATAATTATGTGTGTATCCGTATAAATGAAATTTGATCTGTCAAAATTACATGCTTGCTTTACAAAGGGAATTTACTTAAGCTATCAAATTAAGTAGAGTGCATGGACCGTAACGTGATGTGACAAATGAACACTTCATCATTATACCATGTTGTGAACAAATGTAACTGCAAACACTTGACACTAAACTCTGTCTATGACTTGTGCATCTTGTACCCGATATTCTTGAACAAAAGCACCCGAATTATTCTGTTCTGGTTTTACTTAAAAGCACTCCAGTCTGTGCTTCGACCTTGATAAGATAAGATAAGATAAGACTCAAGTCAACTCAGTTATCACTGGGTATATTATGTATTGCCTTAGTAAGCCTATGTGAAAATTGGAATGAATGAATAATTACCATATTCTACAATAACTACAATATGTTCTCGAGTGTTCATAAGTACATTCACAATTTACCTCAGAGGACTGTACTATCACTTTGTACATCAACCTGCACACAATATGATTGCAGTGCAAGGCCTGCTCTAATAGCTGCTCAGCTGTTATATATAGGGATATAGGGAACTGCTCTACCTACTTATAATCTATGGGATAGTCCATATATTGCTGCCTTATATGTCTAGATTATGACCATCCGCTTCATCCCCCTATCCATTTATATGAATTGATGGAGTAGACGATAGATTTCCCATCAGAAAATAGCCAATAAGCATAGATTTACTGCTGGTTCTATGGCTTCTTTCCCTGAGTGGAATATTAAAGAAGGTTAGGTCCAAAGTGAATTGCATGAGGTTATTTAATAACTTTTATGTATGTGTCCTTTTAATTGTGTAGTAAAAAAAAAGCACATGATTTTTTTAGAACCACCATAAAACTTCACATATAAGCCGCTAGTACATGAGTCAGATCGCCGGTGCGGCTTATAGGATCGGCCAAGAGTCGGGGTGAGGCTTATATGTGAGTTTTAGCTACTATAGAACAGTACTAAAGTCACCGTTATAAGATCGCCAGTGCCGCTTATAGGATTAGCCTTAAGTCTAGGTGTGGCTTATACGGGTTTATTATACGATCGGGCGACTCATCGTGCTTTTTAGGTGATATCCCCGTGCTGATATCTAGTGATATCGGCACTCTTCCGGTGGATATCGGCACTCTTCCGGTTGACGGGAGTCATTCTGAAATTTCGTCACCCATAAAATCCGAGGTTTAATGGTGATTCGAACAACCAACCCCAAGACTTGGAGTCGGACACTCTACGTATCACGCCGTGGGGGCGGTGGTATAATCAGGGGATGAAAGAGGGAGCCTATAGCCAAATTTTCAGCCCCATAGGTTCATTATTTACCGAGTTACAGAAGAAACGACATTTTTTGGTATACATTCTTTGAAATTCAATACTTTGTTATAAATTTTTTTTTGTTATAAAGGTAGAAGTTGGACTTGACTTATCTATTCGTTTAAAAAATTCTAGGGCAATTTTTTTGTATATATATAAGCAATTTAAAAAAGGGGCGTTTATCGTCCCAGGATCGAACCCGGGTCCAGAGGTGTGTGAATCCGACGCGCTAGCTGCCTGGCCACAGCGGGGTTGGTACTACGGGAGGGAAACGCTGCCTATATTCAAGTCTGTAGGTGGGGGGGGGGTGAGAGTGGGACTGCGGCAGGGTGCTGCCTACACTGGCGCCCTGCTGCTTACTCCAAGCACTGTGAGCCTATAGCAGGGAAACCACAGACTCGAGAGATAGAGTTGCGGGGTGGGAGTGGGATATACTGGTGCCGCCGTCCCAATGCCTGCCGCGTATATTAGTCACAGACTGGCACCAGTATATGAGTGGGATTGCCTGCCTGCTGCATTAAGGCATGATGCATCAATGCATTAAGGAGTTAATGTAATCGTATAATAAACCTAATAATGTATGGCTAACAGGTCACTCGGGGTGTATCGTATGGATATCGGGCACTCGGCGCTACGCGCCTCTTGCCCGATATCCTACGATACACCCTCTCGTGAGCCTGTTAGCCATACGTTATTGGTTAAATATAGGCTTATACTAGCGTCTCCAGTGACCCACCAGTATCAGTTGGATGACTGTTTTCTCACACCTGCATGGGCCATGTTTTGTTTTATCACTAGAATACTGGTTCTATAATTTAACAGCTCATGGTATAACCTGATATCATATGTCTGTGGGAGTAGTATAGTATGTATCGGAACGGGACTATAGTTAACTACTGTTTATTACTCAATCGACATGCAGCCAATCAGAGGCCTCCATTTGGTCACGTGACCCCCTCATTTGCATAATTACGTAATAGGCCACGCCCCCTCATTTGCATAATTACGTAATAGACCACGCCCCCTTGATCACCAGCCAATCAGAGGCTTCCATTTGGTCACGTGACCCCCTCATTTGCATAATAGGCCACGCCCCCTTGATCACGTGACCCTTTCATTTGCATAATAAGCCATGCCCTCTTGATCACCAGCCAATCAGAGGTCGCCATTTGGTCACGCGACCCCCTCATTTGCATAATAGACCGTGCCCCCTTGATCACGTGACCCCTTCATTGACATGATAGACCACAACAACATCACGTGACTATCTTTGTTTGTAAACAACACCACGTGGCTCTCTTTGTTTGTAAACAACACCACGTGGCTCTCTTGTTTGTAAATAAGACCTACTAAGTTTAGGCATAGGTAACAGCAGTGTTTGTAAATAACGCCTACTATGTTTTCAGTCATAGGTGTCTAGAGCAGCAGCAGCAGCAGCATCTTCAGCAGCAGCAGCAGCGGCAGCCGCGTCATAAGTGTCTAGAGCAGTAGCCACGTCATAGATGACTAGTGCAGCAGCAGCAGCAGCATCTTCAGCAGCAGCAGCAGCAGCAGCAGCATCATAGGTGTCTAGAGCAGGAGTAGCAGGAGTGTCATAGGTGTCTAGAGCAGTGGCAGCAGCAGCAGCAGCAGCATCATAGGTGTCTAGAGCAGGAGTAGCAGGAGCGTCATAGGTGTCTAGAGCAGTGGCAGCAGCAGCAGCAGCAGCATCATAGGTGTCTAGAGCAGGAGTAGCAGGAGCGTCATAGGTGTCTAGAGCAGTGGCAGCAGCAGTAGCAGCAGCGGCAGCAGCAGTAGCAGCAGCAGCATCAACAGTATCTTCAGCAAAAGCAGCAGCAGCCGCGTCATAGGTGTCTAGAGCAGCGGCAGCAGCATCTTCAGCAGCAGCAGTAGCAGCAGCGGCAGCAGTATCTTCAGCAGCAGCAGCGTCATAGGTGTCTAGAGCAGCAGCGTCATAGGTGTCTAGAGCATCAGCCGCAGCAGCAGCAGCATCTTCAGCAGCAGCAGCAGCGGCAGCAGCAGCCTCATCAGCAGCAGTAGCAGCAGCAGCAGCAACATCTTGAGCATCAACAGCATCTTCAGCAAAAGCAGAAGCCCGTAACTTAGCATCATGGGCATCAGTCATAGCCGTAACAGCGACACTGCGACTAGCATAAGCAAAACAGGCTATTTTTTTAGCAGCTGTACAAGCATTAATAGCATTAGCTCTAGCAGCAGCCGCAACAGCGACACTTTTAGCAGACGTTGCAGCATCAGTAGCAGCAGCATCGGTAGCAAGAGCGGAAACAGTAGCAAAAAGATTAGCAGCACGAGCAGCAGCGGCGAGAGTAACAGCAACGTTGTTAGCAGCATTGGCAACTTCGTATGCTACATGTGTAGCACGAACAGCGATACGAGCTTCACGTTTTGCACGAGCAGCAGCATTAGCTGCAGAAGTAGCCCTCACACTTTCCAGCCACCCGTACGAATCTTGATAAAAACCAACTTCCACCTTACGAGCTTCACGTTTTGCACGAGCAGCAGCATTAGCTGCAGAAGTAGCCCTCACACTTTCCAGCCACCCGTACGAATCTTGATAAAAACCAACCTCCACCTTGCTACTTGTTGACTCATCAGTAAACATGGACGTCTCCTCATGTGGTGTTGTCGCGGCTCTGTAGTAGTGTTGGGATTGCTCACATTCGGTAGAACGTAGAGTGATTCCTGATGACGCCATGCTGAAGGTGGTTGAAGAAGTGTGTGGGACTCATGTTTCACTCTCGCTTATGTACTAGGCTCCGAGATAAGCTTCTTAACTCAGGAGGAAAACTCTCACTAGGAAGGCGACCGGCTGTCTACCTGTGTAGGCGCGGGTTCGTTACATCTTTAATCCTGTTCGACCCTCCGAGGAAATACATGAAAAAAACAAAAGACTCGAATCCGCAGACAGTAGGAAGCTATAAGGAGCTTAACTCGTGTTTGATTTAAGCTGTCTACCACACGCACGCGCTTGTAGTCACAGCTAGAGTGGCAGACTTCTGTCCGCCCGCTGGCGCATGACAATCGACTTTAGACACCCCCTGTAGTTTGTTTTTTTGCATACACAGTTGACTAGCATCTTAAGCTCTTACTCAGCTATAAGCCCATATACATGTAACGCGCATTACTCTTCTTTATGGTAATTATCAGATCGATTTAAGGGTGGAAAGGGCTTAGGTGATGTAGATCCCTCTCTAGCTGAAAACAGGCTTAGACTATAGCATGTAGGCAGCTGGCCGCGTTAAACATCCCTGTAGTTTTTTGTATACACTCTCGATCCCCTCTCTAGGTGAAAACAAAAGCTTAGAAGATGAGGTGATCCGGCCACTGGCTGGCGCGTCACACCGGGCGTTAATCACCCCCTGTAGGCTTTGTATACGCTCTCTAGGTGAAAAACAAAAAAGCTCCCTCCACGGGCTGGCGCGTCACACCTGTCGTTAAAACGCCCCCTGGAGTCTTAGTATACACAGGTGCCCCGCCTTATCTATTCACCAGCTATAAGCCCATATACGTGTACATGCGATTTTTGATACCCTCTCTGGAATAGGGTGGGGCTCAAGGTGAAAACAAGATTAGTCCATTCGCTCTCTCAGCTATATAAAGAGCCTCAATTGTTCTTGCAACAGCACTTCACCACCGGTACACTATCAGTCACGAGGCAGATGTTTGCGGCATGGGTCATACAGGTTACCTACTAATAGCGGTTTGGGTGAGTAGATCACTTTTTTTCCCCTAAAAAACCAAAAAAAAAAACCCACTTATGACTCAGGTATGTATATGTAGCACTGTTAGTGTAAGTACACAGTAGAATCTACTGTACTATAGACTCGGCCCTCTGAAGACGGCGGAGCGCGTTAATGCGCGGGTCTGTGGCGGCGTCACTTGTTTTTTATTCTAACTAAAAAGTCAGAAGTCGATCTACGACCTATCAAAGACAAATTTGTGATAAGTTCAAACTAAATAAGAGACAGTTTGAGCGTCTCTTAGTCGCTGTCAAAGATGCGAATAACGAACGCGCTGAGGGCGGGGTTCAGGTCACGTATAGTTCCTTGCTCTTTCGTCAGATGGCGCCACAATAGGGGATTTGTACATTCCTACGATGCTCGCGAACATTTCAACGCATAATGAGCTATATAGGCAACAAAGTGTGCTTCTGAATATATTAAAATATAAAAACAATTCAATATTGTGTATTTCTGATAGAAATGAGGCAGTTTCTTTGAATACCAACTAAACTATAGCGAGATGAAAAATACCACACCATATCTAAGGCTTTATAAAAGATACATAGGCAGAAACTCTCGCCGAGTGGGTAATCTGAAAAACGAACCAACTCGTTGTGCCACAAGGGCCCCCACCCAACGGGGGCCTTTTGAGCTCAGTCATGTTGTTTCTCAACACTAGGTGTAATTAATTACGCCCATGTTGAGTAGCATCTACTAACCAACTGACAGTGTCAGTTGGTTGGCCCCTCTTTAGGGGCCACACAATAAATAAAGAATACAGACCTAAGGGAACGTTCACAAACGTCCACCCTTCCTACGGGGTGGGTGGGTCTTTGGGTTTAGTGACAAAACAGCGACATGTCAGCTCTCTTTTTTTTTCCAAGTCTACATATTATTTATGATTAAAAAATTTTAAAAAAAAAACCACGATAATAAAGTGCGCTGATCAAAAACTGAATAGAAAAATAACCAAAAATAGGTTGGTAGCTGATCGGTCGTTGTCACACGGTGCAGAAAATTTACTGCATATCGGACCAGGGGATAGTCTGGCAGCGACCCGCCACCCCGTTCACAAGCTGTGTACAGCACCCCGTTTCTCTTTGTCCATATTGGCTAAAAAAAAACAGGACATTGTTGACTTGGCTATTTTACCCGTCTGGGTCTTATTATTTAAACACCTCGTGTTGACCCTGTGGGGCAGCGGGTACATGGAATAAACGTGTCCAAGTGCACGCTATCTAACACATAACCGAAGGTTACTGAGTTATGTAATAATAGTTATGTAATAATAACTGACCTATGAGGTCGCCAGTCAGTTTGCCGTGATTATTTTGACACACTCTCAGTTACTCGTAGCACATCTAATACATAGTTAGACTCAGCATCATATAAGACAGTCTCGGCCACGCAGGCTGCATATCAGACCAAAGAGATAGTCTGGCAGTGACCCACCAGCCCGTCCACAACCTGTGTACAGCACCCCGTGTCTCTTTGTCCATATTGGCTAAAAAAAACAAAAAAAAACAGGTCATTGTTGACTTTGGCTATTTTACCCGTCTGGGTCTTATTATTTAAATCACCTCGTCTTGACCCTGTGGGGCAGTGGGTATATGGAATAACCGTGTCCAAGTGTACTCTATCTAACACATAACCAAAGGTTACTGAGTTATGTAATAATAACCACCCTATGATCCTATGAAGGCGCCAGTCAGTTTGCCGTGATTATTTTGACATACTCTCAGTTACTCGTAGGGTATCTAATACATAGTTAGACTCAGCATCATATAAGACAGGCTCGGCCACGCCGGCTGCATATCGGACCAGGGAGATAGTCTGGCAGTGACCCACCAGCCCGTCCACAACCTGTGTACAGCACCCCGTGTCTCTTTGTCCATATTGGCTAAAAAAAAAAAACCAAAAAAAAACAAAACAGGTCATTGTTGACTTTGGCTATTTTACCCGTCTGGGTCTAATTATTTAAATCACCTCGTCTTGACCCTGTGGGGCAGTGGGTATATGGAATAACCGTGTCCAAGTGTACTCTATCTAACACATAACCAAAGGTTACTGAGTTATGTAATAATAACCACCCTATGATCCTATGAAGACGCCAGTCAGTTTGCCGTGATTATTTTGACATACTCTCAGTTACTCGTAGGGTATCTAATACATAGTTAGACTCAGCATCATATAAGACAGGCTCGGCCGCGCCAGCCGCATATCGTACCAGAGGGATAGTCTGGCAGCAACCCGCCATCCCGTCTACAATCTGTGTACAGCAGTCTGGACCAGACCACCAACTCTGGGTATAGCATTCTGGATGCCTGTAGCAAGACTGGATCTAACCCTTTAATAGTCGCATAGCGCTTTAATACGCAGTGCCCGTTGTCGTCATAAGTCATGAATGCGGCACTCAGAGTTCCTCACCAGGGCTGCATGCATGCATACACTGGCATATCGACAAAGGGCGTAGCGCATTAAAGCACTATTGCCACCTTTAGCATTAAAGCGCTGAGGGTTTTATTTTTTTGATAGTGTAGAAACCAATATCTGTCTAATTAAACCCCTTATCAGTGCTGTTTTTTTTCACATACAAAAAGAATTAGGTAATGGCGCTGCAGTACTCTGAAAAGCGGTGGCGGTGAATTTCCATTTAGATCTTGAAAAGGGGGGCGGTCAGATGTCGTCAAGGCTCTGATAAGTAGGGCAGTTAAAATCATATGATTACATTGAGCTAATTTTCTTGCTGAAAGGAATGAATAATTGTATTTGTATAAAATTCACACACACACACACACACACACACACACACACACACACACACACACACACACACACACACACACACACACACACACACACACACACACACACACAGGACACCTGATGATCTCCACACGATGACCTGATTGCTCTTCCTAAAAAAAAAATGCCCAACTCGATCTACTTACTCAACAGGGTTTCAGTGTATAGCGTATTAGGGTTTTTCTGATGCGTATATTATATTGAGATTGATTTTCAACTTTTGTGATCAGTGGTTGGTCCTTAAAAGGACCGTTTGGTAGAGAGAGGGTCGCAGGGACCTTGCTGCTGAAGCGGAGGGCGTGGTCATAACGCGTGGCAGTCCTTCAGCAGCTCCTCCAGCACGGCGGGCGGTAAGCCTTCCTCCATGCAGACTTGCTGCTTGACCTGCTCCACGCACCGGCGGATGAGTTGATCAGCGACGTTCTCGATCAGCTCATCCACCACACCCTCTGCTTCAGCAGCAGTCCGCTGTCTCTCCTCTCTCTGTAGCGAGGCTACGAACTGCTTCTCCACGGCCGCATCGATCATAGATCGAGAAACGGCCACGAAGTTCTGTCTCTCCGCCTCCTCTCTCTGTTGCACGGCTACGAATTCCTTCTCCACGGCCGCATCGATCATAGATCGAGAAACGGCCACGAAGTTCACTCCGTGAGCCATTTTGTCGAACTGACTTCCTAGCCACCTGAGAGATGCTGACGTCACACTATTTTCGACGACGCTATGACGCGCGCGAGGTAGACAGACGACGTCGTTTCACTTCCTTATTTGGAGTTTGGGATCTTTTGACACCGAAGTCATACCGTACGGTCGCGATAAAGCAACTAGTGTTGAAAAGCGTGCCGGTCTTTTATAAGCGCCGGAGTATAAGAGCCTCCAAATGTTTTTTCTCAAGCACTAAAATCGCGACTTTGAATAAGCGCCAGCGCCTGGCTTGTATATAGCTCCTGAGTAAGAACTTCACCGAATTGAAAAGCCCTCCCTCAGAGCTCTTAATCGCGACAGTACGGTACAAATCTGATGTCAACCCGCGCCAAAAACAAAAAGGGTGTTCCGGTCACACGTACCTACGACGAGCGACCTTCAGCTATCACCACGTGAAGAGTGGGAAATAAATTTTGTACGGCAAGAAAACTGAAAACTGATAACGATTCCATTAGATAAGTATTTGGTTCCAATCTATGGCGAGATATTTCCACCAAAGCGATTGATTTATATGTCTGTAAGGTTCAGCTCTCCAACACTCTCCAATGTCCGCCAGTGCACGACGGTCGCCGCCCATCATTAGTCACAACTAAACTTCTGCTGGAGAGTGAAAGTTACGTTGAGTCTTGAGGTGCGCAGAGATACTATCTGCCGCAGCCTGATTTTAGTTCCACGCTATTTAGATAAACGCCCCATTTAAAATCTCTCTCTCGATCCTAGTAAAGGAAAAAAAAGGCTAGAGTTTATCATGGACGCGTCTCAGTTTTAGTCAAGCTGTAAAGTGAAGAACCAGAGCTTGTACATATTCCCACGTGAGGGGTGACCCCGCGGGGCGTTCAGTTAGTACTGAGTCTATACTCAAGGTCAAGTTCCACTCTCTAAACAGAGCTTTAGCGACTCCGTCATATAGACTAGACTGCGCGCGCGATTTTTTTTTTTGCTGAAGCAGCTAATCGATGGAAGAGTAGAGAACAGGTGCTCGACCAAAAATCTGCTTCAGAGGCTTGTTATCAGGTATTAACAGTTAAATCAAAATATTTCAAAACATCCAGAAAAGCAGAATAACATGTCCTACGGGCTACAGCCGGGCACTGACGAGCAGACGGCGCTGACGTCATTTCAATCAGGTCACAGGGCTCTTTAGACACCTTTTCTGTAAGACCCGTCTCATACCTTAGTATATAATACCGTAAACACCGGTGATTAGTATATGATCACATTGGCAGTCGCGGATCCACGAAGAGGCTGAATAAGCCTCGAGCGGACCCGCCACTTGCAATGTGACATAATCTTACCATGCGCTTTTGTTTTGTTTTTGTTTCTATTTACAACAGCAAACATTTCAAACAACCTATTGTTTTTTTTTAAAATGATGAAAAATCAGCCCAAAAAAAAAAGTAAACATTTTAGAGCTAAATTTGTGGAGGATAGCCGGACATGCTGATGTCACTAGACCCCTAAATTCGATATGGTGACATGGGCATTTTCTTAAAATTCGATACGACGACACGGGCACGGACATCTAAGTGACATGGGACATGTGGCATTTCTTGAGTCCCACATGTGCCATGGACCATAGTGACATGAGGGAAAAAAAAAATGTTCAAAGAGTGCATCAGAAAAGTGCCATTTCAAGCCTAAACATTTCGCCAAATTTTTTTTTCTCTTGGATGGTACTCGGCTTTGCAGTGTCTGGGTCCTTAAAAATGTACCAGAATGCTCAAATTCGGGTTCTAAATATTTTCAAAAAACGTTTTCTCCCTTAGTGACGTGTGACATGGGCATTTCTTAAATTCGACATACGGCTGCATGGGGAGGACCCACCCGTCAAGGGCCCCATGATGACTCATACCCGCCGCGTTCAAACTAGCGTGGTGGTTATAGGTAGACCTTCTTTCAGTATCCACGTGACCAGATCCATCGCCGTCTCTTGAGCAACAGTAACCGAGGTAACTAGGGTTATTGTTATCCGGGCCGTAAGACGACAGTCTAAGACGGTGTGTGGTCGCGTTTTGCTCTCCCTAATACTCTAATTCAAGTCGAGTTACCGCTAACCCCTACAAAAAGAGGGTCATTTGTGTAATTCAAAAGTCGTTCCTTTGTTAGCAATGAGGGGGTCGTTCTATTCATTGATTTTTTTTCTTTTTTTTTTTTTTTCTTTTTTTTTTTTGTTTACAACAACAAGTCAAAGTACAGTCAATCAACCGAGATCCTTTCTACTCCGTGGGGGTGTAGAAGGATCTCCCCCCTGAGGTTACAAAGTCACCTCTTTATTTAAAGGGTTACGGGTCGCAAAGTCGCTTTCGCTTTCGCTTACAAGTCACAAAGGCGCATGAAATATTCAAGTCAAAAAGTCAAATTCATCAACTATCAGCACAGTCGTTTGAAAGGCATCAAGTCACCGAAAAACTCCTCTACAGTCACCTCCGACTCGCCTCCTCCCTACCCCCCTAAAGGGGGGTAGAGAGGAAGCGATTCCCTAGAGATCAGATAATTTTTTTTTTTTCTCCCGAGCAGACCCCAAAGGCCCCCCCTCCCCCCCAAGTGCCCGCCCACCCCATAAATAGTGCCCCCCTCCCCCCCTCCCCTCCCCATGCATCTTAAAGTGCCCCCCTCCCCCCCTCCCCTCCCCTCGCCCCTTATAGAAGCCTCCCATTAGCTAGTCCAAGTCATGTGACCAAAAGGGAAGCGTAGTCTGTCTATTGTCTATATTATGCAAATGAGGGAGGGGGTCAAGTCACGTGACCAAGGGGGTGTGGCCTATTCTCTAAATAAAGAGCGCTTCCGGTCACGTGACCAAGAGGGTGTGGTCCTATTATGCAAATGAGGGGGTCACGTGATCCATGATTATGCAAATGAGGGAGTCACCTGACCAAATGGAAGCCACTGATTGGCTGGTGATCAAAGGGGCGTAGTCTACTATGCAAATGAGGGGGTCACGTGATCAAGGGGGCGTGGTCTATTATGCAAATGAGGGGGTCACGTGGGAGTCACGTGACCAAATGGCGGCCCTGATTGGCTGGTGATCAAGGGGGCGTGGCCTATTACGTAATTATGCAAATGAGGGGGCGTGGCCTATTACGTAATTATGCAAATGAGGGGGTCACGTGACCAAATGGAGGCCTCTGATTGGCTGCAGGTCGATTGAGTAATAAACAGTACTTAACTATAGTCCCGTTCCGATACATACTATACTACTTGTGGGATTTACATAATTAATCACAGAAAACTTTTAGCTATATTTTGATGGGTGCCAATTTAAATTCCGATTCTGCTAACCAGAGATGTGCCCTTGAGAAGTAAATTTCTTTATAATTTCATGCACTGTTTAGATTATATCTGCCGCGCCCATTTTCTCTTATGCACATTGTCTAGAGGAGAAACATGGCTTTCCATTGATGCATATAAGGTTAACATAAGGTGTTGTTAAGCCCCGCGGATTTTGATACTACAATTAGTATGTGTATTGGGGGTATGCAAGGGGATGTGAAACCGCAACAAGTGCATTCCCACCCAAGGTGCATAAGGGTAAGGTCGGGGGCACCCCCCCCCCCCCCCACCCTTGTGTACAAGCCCCGTGGACGAACCCCGGCCGTGAGCAAGCTGTGAAAGTGTAACACCTAGGGGGCTCCAATAAAACCCTCATTTTTCCAATGAATAATAACGAATTCTGTTGGCTAGAGACATGCTAGAGACAAAATTAAAACAGTTTTATTATCCTAATGGCATAGTGCATCGATAGAAATGTATAATGATATGACATATCCTTAATTTCTCTGAGGTGATGCTACTTATACGCAAGAACTAATATCAGTTCTTTCCTGAAGCTTTGTTACAAATTTGTTGCCTGTACATTTTGGTGTTGGGCTGTTGAGGCATGGGCTCCAATAGACATGCATTGCCCTCTCCTGAGTAGCTTAGAGCTGACAAAAGACACCATGAGCTGCTCTATCTGTGTATCAAGGATGATGTTATGGATGAGAGCTGGATGTGTAATGGATCAGGGTGGGTGGGTGGGAGCCATTGTGGGAGACCTGCATGTCAAGGTAAAACCTAGGAGTGGATCATGGATAGGCATAGGACCCACTTATATGTAGAAGGGGGACTATTTAGGTTGGGGTTTGTGTAGATAAAAACCTTGAAGTTACAGATAGTGTGTAAATAGACTTGAAATTGGATTTAGGCTTGGTCATTCATTTGTCTCGGCTGGGGGTAGGGGGGGGGGTGATCAGTATTTCGTAGTAGTGGAATGCCTTTTTTGCTTAGGACGGTCTTTTACAAAAAGGAGTTGCAGCACAAGCTCGAAACAATGCAGCTCAGACTTAAATCAAATATCAAAACATCAAAGCCCCACCTTTAAGACGACCTCACCTCTAGAATGACACCTTAGTTTGCGAAAAGAAAAAGTTTAAGAAAACGCCTTTAAATCGGCTTATCTTTAGAATATTGTACTTAAACCTTACTTTAAAGACACCCTGTACTTTTGGGGGGAAATCCGTCTTGTAGGAATAATAAATCCAAAAGAATCCCTCTGAAAGGCAAGGTTTTAAGGTAATTCTGTTGATAGAAATCACAGAATAGAGTAAATTACACAGAATGCCTGAAGCATTTATTTGATTCATACCAGATATAGTGCATTATTATACGATCTGAGCTCTGACCGTGCTTTTTAGGTGATATGCCCGTTCTGATATTCCTGCATAGCGCACACTTGGGGAGGTGAAATCGTTCTGATATTCTGGATATCAGAACGATTTAGGAGAATTTAGCGAATATCAGAACGATTTTGTCGGAAATATTGTCACCCATAAAATCCGAGGTTCTATGGAGACTCGAACACGCTACATCAAGACTTGAAGTCCGACGCGCTAACCACCACGCCGTGGAGGCGCTGGTAGAGGGAGGTGGCGAAACAAGGAGTCTACAGGCGGATTTCCAGCCCTGTAGGACCATTATTTACCGAGTTACAGAAGAAAAGACATTTTTTGGTATAATTTCTTTGAAAATCAATATTTTTTTCTACTTTATTTTTTACAATAAAGGTAGAAGTTGGACTTTACTTACTCATTCGTTAAAATAATTCTAGGGGCTTTTTTTCACATACATATAGGCCCTTTAAAAATGGTTCGTTTCCACCCAGGTTCGATCCAGGGACCCTTGGTGTGTGAGGCGGAGACGCTAGCGTCCATGCCTATCCGGCTGTGGTGAATGTGGAGGGAAACGCTGTATATATCCAGTGTATCAGGGAGCAGTTAGTTTTTAAAGCAGCAGGTCGCGCGGCGTAAGTACACTCCTATACGTTAGCACTGAGGGTATGTTGGATTTGAAATAATGACCGATCCCCGCGCCTAGCTCTTTCTTCCTCACCTCCCCTACTGAAGAGTTCCACAACATGGCTCTACTGGTGTTCGAGTAATATTTAGTGTATAATCCTTCAAAATGGCGAAATTAGGACGAATTTAAGGTAATTAAAGACATTTGAATGGAAATATCGTATAATAAACCTAATAATATATGGATATCGCCGACCTTGGGGTGTGTATAGATGAATAACGACCTCGGTGCTACGCACCTCGGGTCGTTATTCATCGATACACACCCCGCGGTCGGCGATATCCATATTTTATTGGTTAAATATGGTATTGATATACCAGAAAGTAGGCTATAAAGAACCATTACGGCCCTCCTGTTGCCTTTCTGCTTCTATAGAAACGTGCCAACACTCCTAGATTTATTAGTTTAAATTTGGTTCTGGAAGGAATTTTTGCATTCTGTTTTCGGTTTTGGATAACTGATGGGATATGTTATGAAATTAGGATTATTACCTCAAATCTAGGAAAGTGCCATATGTTCTAATTCTTCACAAAACCTTCATTTTGCATTCCAGAATGTTAGCATCAAAGATGATTGTTGTATTCTACATGAAAGATGGTCATGTGACATGTGAAGGAGTGGCTCTGTGCAGTGACAAAGGGTGTGGGTACTTGGTGGTATGTGGTGAGTAGACAGAGCCTTGCCTGAACCAAACTGGTGATTGTGTTTTTTATCTGCTATGATTCAATCAGTCTGGATTCAATGCCTGATCAAGCTGAATGGTTGATTTGACCACTCACCAGTCCTCCTTCCTTCCTTCCCACCACCCTTCCCCTGAAGTGGCCACTATCACCTTCTAGGGCTGGCTCCTTTTTCCTGTCTCTTCAGCCCCGTGCTACATTACTAAGACAAACCAGATAGCTATAGGTTTTTGAGTGTTTGCCAGCCTTTAAAGGTGAAGGTCCCTATTCCCCCCTAATTGAATACAGTTTCAGTTACAGATGATTCCTTAAATACTATAGAATCCTTTGGGCAAAAGAAAATTGGTGGTACCCATACTATCTTTTGTGCTACGATTGCTGATGCAAGGGGTCATATTATATTTTCCTAATTTTTCACATTCCTGGAGAAACCAGTTAAACCATATATTATCCACCAGATTGTCTTGTAAAAAAAACCATGGATATGTGATGTATCTATACTAAGGAACAAGGATAAGAATAAAAAATGCTTGTTGAAAAGTTCTTTTTGGTTTTATTTTGGACTTGATGCTTGATGTAACAGATGACATTTCATCTTTGGCATACACTTATCCAACATAATATTTATGTAAGAAAAACAGTTTCAGGCCTCATGTAATTTTAATATGGTGAAGATTATGGCCATAGCTTGATATTTGTGACGAAACCTGGCAATTCGTAACATTAGGGGGAATAGCCATAAATGCTTTAAACATGATATTTCAGGAGATATAGCTAAAAATGTGAATACTTTAGAGAAAATGACCTTTGACTAACTTTTCCCAAGGAGTCTTTTGAAGCTATCATCAAAATTCTATTTTTATTCTAAATTGGTCTTGTTTGGAATGTAAAAAGAACGTTTTTAGCCATTTTTAGCCCATTTGTTGTCATTTGGTTGCCATGGCAACCATCAATTCATTCTTTTGGAATAAAAATCATCCTTATCCAATTGCCCCATCCATGAGGATTTCAGAACTGAAAACAGAATGCCAATATTCCTACCAGATCCAAATCTATGTACAGTAATATGCATTTATTGGTTTAATTTCTAATAATTATGATTTATATGGATTATTTGAAAATAGATTGATATGTGATCGCATTGCAGTCTATCTGAATTCCTATATGTCCCTACCATCCCATGTTTGAGATGTCATTTCTCAGCAAATATTTCAAATATTTTGATGCTTGAAGTATCAAATTGTAGCTGAAGACATGAACTTAAATAAAGGTGTTTTCCCCTAATGTCACCTTTTCCCACGTTTTGTCACATTTATCCCCAAAAAAGTAGGGGTACTGGCACTCGTTTCTTCAGAAATTGTACATGAACATGACAGATGGTGGCAAGTGACGAGTCTGTACACACCAGTGTACACCACCACTAGGTAGGAGTATAATGCAGGACTACAGTTTAGCACATCCCCAAAAGTGTCAGGGCTCTGTGGCTACATGCATAGAGAGCTGATCTAGAGTGTGAAAGGTCCCTGGTTCAAATCTTGCCAGGGTATCCTTTGGGGGAAATAATTTTTCCCTCTTAGTTTAGCATATATCTTGTCCAAAAGCATGCAGAAAATTCTGCTTTACTTATGCATTTATGATATGTATTGAAAAGAGAATATGACATAGCTTCATTGAAAATTATTGCTTCTTTATGGATATTAGGAACAACATTGAGACTGAAGTTGTTCAGAAGCAACCCACCAGATAGGGCTATGGTGACCATTTCATGAGAATTTGCTAGTTCCATAAACCCTGCCAGTGGGTGAGTGTGTGAATACTGGCTTTAATTCTTAAAGGATCAGCGGATTAATCTGCAGCAAAGATATAGAAATGCTGGAGTACAAAGCTGAATGGGGGTCAAACTGGCAGGCACACAAAATGCAGAAGACTGATGATTACCTCTATAATGATATTAATAGGGGAAACTACTGTTGCCAATATTTGATAGTGCAATTACAGCAATATCAATATCCACAATATCATGTCACTTGTCAATAATGATTACTCGCTGTAAACATTGATAATTGGATAATAGGATTGAAGGTGCACCAGATTGTCTGGACTTTGTTGGCCCAAACTGATAAATTGGTCACATGGTCACTGGTGGCCATCTTAAGTGGTCACGCGTCGGTGTCGTGGTGCATCTTGGTCTAGGTTGGCTACATAGCTTCATTAAGGCGGTTTTGGGCTTTAACAAGTTAATCCGATGAGGTCTGCTTATTAGGCACTTTTTAGATTTTAAATGGCTTGGCACAATTATTGTACTTTGGATAACTTTTAAGAAGTTCAGAGAAGAATATCTGAAGGGTCAGGTGTTCTAAAACGTGTTCTATATGTCTATATATATATACTTTTGGGTGTTTTATCACAATTCCCTCTGAGAAGATTCCCGTGAAGGTCATTGACACAAATGGAGCTAGTTCACATTCTAATGCAAAAGATATTGTATAAAATGATAGAATGTCCTACCACCAGCCCAGATTCAAGTCACTGTATCCACTCCTTGATTCACTAACATTGAATTTTTAATGGTACCCTAATCATTGTGCATTGGGTTCCTTGAACAAGAGCCATGAATCAATGACCCTTTTGTTGGAATTTACAACACATTAATCATCTTTTATCAAGGCCCTCAATCATGATTCACATTGTACTGGCTTTTGATGATAACATTTCTGACATTCCATACTTATAATATCCATCTACCATGTTACTTCACCGGCATTTGAGGGAACTCGACCCCTATGCATGCCCCATATACTCTGGGGTACTCTTACCCAACTACCAGCCTCTCTTAGCACAATCAGTGTTAGAACAGGAAACTGCACTTACTTAATTGAGAGGATTGGCTAATCAGACAGTGTTCCTGTCTAGCCCTGTCTGGTGGGATGGTGTTTTGGGAGCAGGGCAGCTTGACCCGTGAGAAAAATTGAAATTGACTCGAGAGCAGCGGTGGCACAGAAAGCTAATCATGAAAAGCTGCTGGCAATGCCTAGTCTAGAGAGCTGGCGGGAGGGCTGGAGAGCTTGTCAGTGGGGTTTTGTCTTCAGCTGCAGTTTGTTAGGCTAGTGTGGTCAGTGGGTGAAACAAAAAAGGCAATTAAATATGTGAAAAGGGTAAAAAGTGGGGCATGTATGTGCATGCTCCCTACTAATTGATACGGGAATTTATTTGTATTTCTTTCCCAATTAGGAATTTACTAGACATTGTTCAAATAAGGGCCATTCAAGCTCAGCACCCAGTTTGTTGACACAGTTAAGATTTCTCCTCCTGCATTCTACTTTTTGAATGTACATTAGATTAACAAGAGGTCCAAATTACAAGTACAATGTACAAGTAAAACCATTACACCGTTATCTAAACTTAGAGAGCAAAGGAACTTTAAATTGGATTAGATAGACAAGCAGCATAAAACAAATAACTTTATGACCAAGTCATGAGGGATGAGGAATTTATAAGTGCTTCTCTAGAGTAAGTGAATGGATACTCAACAGCATCTGGCTAAAAAACTAACTTTTTATTTGTTTCTGTTTTGAAAGTATCCCAGCTAACAAAAAAACTCTATTCTACATCAAAATAACATTTTAAAACTTTATATCACGTTATGCTATAGTAAGCAGCCTTAGAGAAACGTTACATAACATTATGATAACATTATAAAATGTTGTATAACGTCGTTTGCTTACTGGGATGACTATGATTTGTGGTAGTTAGTAATGGAGATCCAGTGACAGTGCCTCTGTACTTGTAAGCTACATGTAAGGTTGAGGGACCCAGTTACATGCCATTATTTGCCTGTGCTGAGCTGGCTACCGCCCTCACTCTACCTTCCATCCCTTTATTTAACAGATTACAATAATAACCTTCCTCGAAGTTGACTTTTTTACAGGCGAGTCAGCGAGTTCACTGACTCGTCTCGCTTGAAGTCCATTTTCCACGAGTTATCATTGTTTCTCCTGCCTTAAAAGGTAACAACTTAAAGAAAACATATTATTCTTTGATAATCCGCAATAATTTACTACTTACATGGCCAAATTAAGGAGGATTGATTGATTTTCGGCCAAGTTAAGTCGCCGAAACTTGACTCGTCGGATTCTTGAGAAAAGGTTTCCCGTTCTACGACAATGATCGCTTCCGGTTATGGTGCGCTCGATAAACAAATTATTTATTGATAAAGACGGTTAAACTGTCCAAAATGTCCGCAAATGCCACTATATTACCTGTAGGAGTAATAATATTACCTTCAAAGTCCGCAATTAGCTGTATTTCGGAAGATAATGTCCGTGCCAGATTTCGGCAATCGCTGGCGGGTTCAAAACCGACGCACGGTCTGCGAGGGATGGTCTAAAGGCGACAGTGCGCCGCGGTCGACGAGAATGATGCATTTTCATCGATTACAGCTAAAATATGCAAGGTAAGTCTGCAGTTTCTGTTGATATTGATAGATTAGGCTCCTCTTTTATGGGGGTTGAAATTGCGGACAGCTCAGTGGCCGGGCTTTTCCGCAAAATGACGAAGACCGGCCCTTAAACTTGACAAGACCAAAAAACAGAGCCAATGATCAAATGATAGAAGTTGGAATGACAGCGTGGCTGGGCGCCCCTGTTTGAAAATGCTTCAACCAAATTTTCTGGGGGGGTAGGGCCTAATTCAGCTATTGTACGTCCAAATATAGTATGTTTTGTAATGCTTAGGCTTTGTTTCCATTAAAAATAAGGTATTTTAACCACATTTTATGGCGAAGTTTTCACTCGTGAGACGCTACCCGGTACGGAGGTAGTGCTTTAACATAGCGAGTCTATGGGCGCCGAGTGACAGTGGCTCGATGCAAACATGAAAACTGCTCTTAAAAATTGTACAAGGGGGGGGGAGCCCCAACATATTTTTTTCTGAACTCTCCTGTATTAGGCCTTTCTAATGATACGATTCATTAAGAAATCCAACATGTAGAAGTGACTAAACCCAAAAGCGGCACGACCCTCAAACATGAATACTACTAGAATAACTTGAAAATTTGCTCAACAATTTTTTTTTGTTTGGGGGGGTTAGAGCAATTTTTGGGATCTGCCCTTAATATGTGGCAAAGATGACATGTTAAATATCCCAGATTGCGATATCCCATTAAAAAAAAAAAATCTTTATGACCCCCCAAGCCCCCCTGAGTTTGGGTCAATTCACCAACCCAACCCTGTTGAAATCCTATATACGGCCTCGTCGCTGCTCAACTTGACTTTGACTTGAGAAATGACAGCGTGGTTTGGCTTAAGGTAGGCTTATTTAATCATGTTTTATATCAGATTAACATACCCTACACATTATATAAACATCTGAAGTATACCAGGACGAGATATTGTGTTTATATTCCGAAAATTGGGGGTGCTTGGGTTGAATTTGTCCCAGAAAATGTTGTTAACTGGGAGTAGAACGCTTCGACTTAGACTCTTTTGCATAGCGCCAAACGAAGCGTCTCGGCGAGAGGAGTTCAGAAATGTTCAATTTATCTCTCTATCATGTTTAGTTCCAGAGCTATGTGCATGTTTGCATTCTATACTAGACACATCTGTGGTAGTCCCCGCAAAAAGAATTTCTCAAATATTGTGTCTAGGTACCTCAAAATTGAACATTTCCAAAGGGCTGGTGGGGGGGGGACTGAAAAAATGTGCGCGCGCCCCTGTTAACACCAACGAGTTCAGTTCATGTTTACTAAATAACTACTGCATATTATGCATTATCTCCCAGAAATTCTCACTCTTTGGACATCTGTGGTAGTCCCAGCAAAAGGAAATTCTCAAATATCATGTCTAGGTACCTCAAAATTTAAAAGAGCAGAATTAAGAATATTGTGAAAATCGAGACTAAATTATGGCTCCAAATGATGCGTCTTGGTGAGAGGAGTTCAGAAATGTTCGATTTATCTCTCTATCATGTTTAGTTCCAGAGCTATAGGCATGTTTGCATTCTATACTATACACATGTGTGGTAGTCCTCGCAAAAAGAATTTCTCAAATATTGTGTCTAAGTACCTCAAAATTGAACATTTCCAAAGGGCCCATGGGGGGGGGTGGCGAAAAATTTGCGCGCGCCCCAGTTAACACCAAACGAGTTCAATTCATGTTTACTAAATAACTACTGCATATTATGCAATATCTCCGAGAAATTCTCATTCTTTGGACATTAGTGGTAGTCCCAGCAAAAGGAAATTCTCAAATATCATGTCTAGGTACCTCAAAATTTAAAAGAGCAGAATGAAGAATATTGTGAAAATCGAAACTAAAATATGGCTCCAAATGATGCGTCTCGGTGAGAGGAGTTCAGAAATGTTCGATTTATCTCTCTATCATGTTTAGTTCCAGAGCTATGGGCATGTTTGCATTCTATACTATACACATCTATGGTAGTCCTCGCAAAAAGAATTTCTCAAATATTGTGTCTAAGTACCTCAAAATTGAACATTTCCAAAGGGCCCATGGGGGGGGGGGGGGCGAAAAAATTTGTGCGCTCCCCAGTTAACACCAAACGAGTTCAGTTCATGTTTACTAAATAACTACTGCATATTATGCAATATCTCCGAGAAATTCTCATTCTTTGGACATTAGTGGTAGTCCCAGCAAAAGGAAATTCTCAAATATCATGTCCAGGTACCTCAAAATTTAAAAGAGCAGAATGAAGAATATTGTGAAAATCGAAATTAAAATATGTCATGGTGGGTTTGGGAGGGGGGGGGGCATAAAAATTTTCGACCCCTCCCGAGTGGGGGGGCCGTAAAAAATTCTGACCCCTCTTGAGGGGGGGTGGCATTTAGCTAAGGGACCCCGCCCCCCCCCCCCAAATCGTTGGGATAGCGCCAAACGAAGCGTCTCGGCGAGAGGAGTTCAGAAATGTTCGATTTATCTCTCTATCATGTATAGTTCCAGAGCTATGGGAATGTTTGCATACTATACTAGACACATCTGTGGTAGTCCCCGCAAAAAGAATTTCTCAAATATTGTGTCTAGATACCTCAAAATTGTCCATTTCCAAAGGGCTGGTGGGGGGGGGGCTGAAAAAATGTGCGCGCGCCACAGTTAACACCAAACGAGTTCAGTTCATGTTTACTAAATAACTACTGCATATTATGCAATATCTTAAGCAAATTCTCATTCTTTGGACATCTGTGGTAGTCCCAGCAAAAGGAAATTCTCAAATATCATGTCTAGGTTCCTCAAAATTTAAAAGAGCAAAATGAAGAATATTGTGAAAATCGAAACTAAAATATGGCTCCAAATGATGCGTCTCGGTCAGAGGAGTTCAGAAATGTTCAATTTATCAATCTATCATGTTTAGTTCCAGAGCTAGGTGAATATTAGTAACCTTTTGTGCCCCCCCCCCCTGGAGCTGTCTGTGGTTTAATACATGTAAATACCCGGTATTTAACACCCAGAAAGGTTATTAGAGTTGCCTGTGCTTTAATACATGTAAATACCCGGTATTTAACACCCAGAAAGGTTAATAGAGCTGTCTGTGGTTTAATACATGTAAATACCCGGTAGTGACTTTAAATAAAAGGCCATGGTTCTTCAGAAGTTAAAGTTCTTTTTCTGCCATTTTATATGTAAATTCTCATATTTTCCAGTGAACATGAGCGGTACGAGCAGGAGTCGCACAAACGGGAGCCACGGGAGCGGGAGTCGCCGGAGTCACAGGAGCGGGAGCCTTGGCCACGTGGACACAGCACTCAGAACCTTGATCAGGGGCTCTTCAACACGTCTAGGGGCTCCAACCACTCCTCCTTGGGTCAGCATTTTGCATGAATGCTGATTAGGACCCAAATTGTGAGTAGCACAGCTCATGTCGTTTAACCCAGTTAGGCTCCATCCCTCAACCCCAAATTTTAGCCAAGGGACCCAAACTTTATACAGATCTGTGGTAGTCCACGCAAAAAGAATTTCTCAAATATTGTGTCTAAGTACCTCAAAATTGAACATTTCCAAAGGGACCATGGGTGGGGGCGAAAAAATTTGCGCGCGCCCCAGTTAACACCAAACAGGTTAAGTTCAGGTTTACAGAAATAACTACTGCATATTATGCAATATCTTCCACAAAATCTCATTCTCTGGACATCTGTGGTAGTCCCAGCAAAAGGAAATTCTCAAATATCATGTCTAGGTTCCTCAAAATTTAAAAGAGCAAAATGAAGAATATTGTGAAAATCGAAACTAAAATATGGCTCCAAATGATGCGTCTCGGTGAGAGGAGTTCAGAAATGTTCAATTTATCAATCTATCATGTTTAGTTCCAGAGCTAGGTGAATATTAGAAACCTTTTGTCCCCCCCCCCCCCCTGGAGCTGTCTGTGGTTTAATACATGTAAATACCCGGTATTTAACACTCAGAAAGGTTATTAGAGTTGCCTGTGCTTTAATACATGTAAATACCCGGTAGTTCTTTTTCTGCCATTTTATATGTAAATTCTCATATTTTCCAGTGAACATGAGCGGTACGAGCAGGAGTCGCACAAACGGGAGCCACGGGAGCGGGAGTCGCCCGAATTGCAGGAGCGGGAGCCTTGGCCACGTGGACACAGCACTCAGAACCTTGATCAGGGGCTCTTCAACACGTCTAGGGGCTCCAACCACTCCTCCTTGGGTCAGCATTTTACATGAATGCTGATTAGGACCCAAATTGTGAGTAGCACAGCTCATGTCGTTTAACCCAGTTAGAAATCCCTTTAAATCCCTCAACCCCAAATTTTAGCCAAGGGACCCAAATTTTATACAGATCTGTGGTAGTCCACGCAAAAAGAATTTCTCAAATATTGTGTCTAAGTACCTCAAAATTGAACATTTCCAAAGTGTCCATGGGGGGGGGGGCTGAAAAAATTTGCGCGCGCCCCAGTTAACACCAAACGGGTTCAGTTCAGGTTTACAGAAATAACTACTGCATATTTTGCAATATCTTCCACAAATTCTCATTCTTTGGACATCTGTGGTAGTCCCAGCAAAACGAAATTCTCAAATATCATGTCTAGGTTCCTCAAAATTTAAAAGAGCAAAATGAAGAATATTGTGAAAATCGAAACTAAAATATGGCTCCAAATGATGCGTCTCGGTGAGAGGAGTTCAGAAATGTTCAATTTATCAATCTATTATGTTTAGTTCCAGAGCTAGGTGAATATTAGTAACCTTTTGTCCCCCCCCCCTGGAGCTGTCTGTGGTTTAATACATGTAAATACCCGGTATTTAACACTCAGAAAGGTTATTAGAGTTGCCTGTGCTTTAATACATGTAAATACCCGGTATTTAACACCCAGAAAGGTTAATAGAGCTGTCTGTGGTTTAATACATGTAAATACCCGGTAGTGACTTTAAATAAAAGGCCATGGTTCTTCAGAAGTTAAAGTTCTTTTTCTGCCATCTTATATGTAAATTCTTACATTTTCCAGTGAGCGGTACAAGCGGGAGTCGCACAAACGGGAGCCACGGGAGCGGGAGTCGCCGGAGTCGCAGGAGCAGGAGCCTTGGCCACGTGGACACAGCACTCAGAACCTTGATCAGGGGCTCTTCAACACGTCTAGGGGCTCCAATCACTCCTCCTTGGGTCAGCATTTTGCATGAATGCTGATTAGGACCCAAATTGTGAGTAGCACAGCTCATGTCGTGTAACCCAGTTAGGCTCCATCCCTCAACCCCAAAATTTAGCTAAGGGACCCAAATTTTATACAGATCTGTGGTAGTCCCCGCAAAAAGAATTTCTCAAATATTGTGTCTAGGTACCTCAAAATTGAACATTTCGATAGGACTGGTTGGGGGGGGGGCTGAAAAAATTTGCTAGTGCCCCTGTTAACACCAACAAGTTCAGTTCAGGTTTACTAAATAACTACTGCATATTATGCAATATCTCCCAGAAATTCTCATTCTTTGGACATCTGTGGTAGTCCCAGCAAAACGAAATTCTCAAATATCATGTCTAGGTACCTCAAAACTTATAAGAGCAGAATGAAGAATATTGTGAAAATCGAAACTAAAATATGGCTCCAAATGATGCGTCTCGGTCAGAGGAGTTCAGAAATGTTCAATTTATCTCTCTATCATGTTTAGTTCCGGAGTTAGGTGAATATTAGTAACCTTTTGTCCCCCCCCCCTGGAGCTGTCTGTGGTTTAATACATGTAAATACCCGGTATTTAACACTCAGAAAGGTTATTAGAGTTGCCTGTGCTTTAATACATGTAAATACCCGGTATTTAACACTCAGAAAAGTTAATAGAGCTGTCTGTGGTTTAATACATGTAAATACCCAGTAGTGACTTTAAATAAGAGGCCATGGTTCTTCAGAAGTTAAAGTTCTTTTTCTGCCATTTTATATGTTAATTCTTACATTTTCCAGTGAGCGGTACAAGCGGGAGTCGCACAGACGTGAGCCACGGGAGCGGGAGTCGCCGGAGTCGCAGGAGCGGGAGCCTTGGCCACGTGGACACAGCACTCAGAACCTTGATCAGGGGCCCCACAACACATGTAGGGGCTCCACAACATGTGTAGGGGCTCAACAACATGACTACGGGCTCCGCAACACGTGTAGGGGCTCCATACCACGCCTAGGGGCTCCACAACACGCCTAGGGGCTCCACAACACGTGTAGGGGCTCCACAACACGTGTAGGGGCTCCACAACACGTGTAGGGGCTCCACAACACGTGTAGGGGCTCCACAACACGTGTAGGGGCCCCACAACAAGTGTAGGGGCTCCACAACACGTGTAGGGGCTCCACAACACGTGTAGGGGCTCCACAACAAGTGTAGGGGATCCACAACACGTGTAGGGGCTCCACAACACGCCTAGGGGCTCCACAACATGACTTGGGGCTCCACAACACGTGTAGGGGCTCCATACCACGCCTAGGGGCTCCACAACACGTGTAGGGGCTCCACAAAACGTGTAGGGGCTCCATACCACGCCTAGGGGCTCCACAACATGACTAGGGGCTTCACAACACGTGTAGGAGCTCCACAACCTGTGTAGGGGCTCCATACCACGCCTAGGGGCTCCACAACATGACTAGGGGCTCCAAAACATGTGTAGGGGCTCCACAACACGTGTAGGGGCTCCACAACATGACTAGGGGCTCCACAACACGTGTAGGGGCTCCATACCACGTCTAGGGGCTCCACAACATGACTAGGGGCCCCACAACACTCATACTAGCCCTTTAAGGTAGGGTTTCAGGGTAATTCAGCTGGACATATTTTTAGTGCATTATTTACCACAGATTGGTTCAAAGTATATGTAACACGCACCAATCTGACCGGAATTGATGTTTCCTTCAAATAATTGCCATTTTATAAGGCCTTGCTAGGCATGGCATGAAAATGGAACAAAATCATTCTTTTTTAGCTTCCAAATCTTCAAACGGAGTTCTGGGACAGAAATTCAACAAAATTATCATTTCTGATGATTGAAGATACATATTGAAGTCATTTCCTGGGGAGGTTTTTTGAATCGTATCAATATTCCAAGTATTAAGGTCAGGGGAGCTCTTCAAAGTTGCTTAGTTACTAAAAATGCTGATTTTTGGGCAAAAAACAGGGAAAATCACTCATTTTTAGTAACCATGCAACTTTGAAGAGCTCTCCTGACATTAATAATCAAGGTATTGACATGATTAAAAAAACCTCCCCAGGAAATGACTTCAACATATGTGTCCAATCATCAGAAGTTATAATTACATTCAATTTCTATCCCATAAGTCCGTTTGAAGATTGAGAAGCTAAAAAAGAACGTTTTTGTTCCATTTTCATTCCATGCCTAGCAACGCTACACAAAATGGAATTTACTTGAAGGGGACATCAATTCCGGCCAGATTGGCATGTATAACATATAATTTTAGCATACCTGTGACAAATAATACACTAAAAATGTGTTCAGCGGAATTACCCTGAAACCCTACCTTAAATATGGACTTCATGAGAGGGTATTTCGGATACAAGTCGGGCGTGAAACCCATCTAGAAACTGTTCCACATATCTAGGAAACTCATCCACATGTTTAGGAACTCTTCAACATGTGTATCTAAACTCATCAATGGGTCTAGAAACTCTATATCTAGGAATTCCACTAGACATTTAGAAAGTCTAGGAACTCTTCAATATATCAATCTTCATCCAAGTCAATTGATTGCTGCCCTTTTAATTATTAATAAAATCAGTTTCCATTATAACAGAAGGAATTCCTTTGTTGTCATTTATAACCTCTATGTCATCAAGTAAACAAATTTCCTCACCAGTTCTGAAATAAATCCCAAACACACCTCCAAATGCCTAATGCGTTTCCAAACACAACCCCTTCCAAAATAGTAAATCCAGTATCTTCTCAAACAAGTGAGGGCTAGCAAACAGATGGAATCTGTTTGCGCCCTCACTTGTACAATCCCTTATCTATTCTGCTCCTCACACATATCCACAGACACAATACATCCCTGTCAGTGACCGGATTGGAGCCATGTGGACGGTGGTGTATTGAACACATTCAGAAGAATTTAGGCCTAGAGGGACCGTGCACATAGAACACCAACTGTATCTGTCAATGCTCTAATTCTCCCCCCACCATGTCTCTTCAAGTCACCCTTACCAGTTATGTAGCTCCCCCTACCCCTACCCCTCCCTGCACACACACAATGGGTCCCTGTTAGTGGGCTGGATTGGATCCCTGTGGATACTTGTGTATTGATACATTGTGTCCTCCCTATGAGCCCAATGGATACTCCTGCACTGATCAATGGGCTTGGGGGCTTGCTGACCGGCATTTGCTTTTGGTCCTCCATCTGGCCTAGGGCAGCATGTGCATGCTTGTGAACAAAGGTGTTTCCCTTCAAAAATTAGGTAAGGCTGTGGGTCCTTTGCTCTGCTGGTATTGATATTTGAGGAGAAGACACTAAGTGGGTGGTTCTCTTTGAAAGATTTGTGGCTACACACCCAATAAGTCCTAGCCTGACAATGCCATGGCCCTGGCCAGGATGGTCGAGCCCTGTTCATTGAAAATCTGTCTGAGACGTGTTTAGATAGTTTTCATCCATAATGCATAATCACACTTTATCTATAAAAGTAGATTTTCATGTTATGGGACAATCCACTGTGTTTTATCATCCCAACATCAGAATCAGATTTATTTGCTCATTAATATTGGGCATTTGATATAGTGAGTGCAACAACTCCATGAGGAATTTGGTGCCATGGCCATCCTGCCCAGCAATATGGTTATACTATTGCAAATACAGCATGGGGTTTTGATGGGGAAAGAACAGTGAATGAACATAGACATTTGCCAAGTGAATTAGCTTTTTGTAAGGATTCTGCACTAGATATTAAGTAATCAACTAGTCATGCTGAAGGCCATGCATCTCCTGCTTTACAGATGCTTAATTAGTGACCCATCATCCATTATTGGGTGAAGCTGATAACAGAGTATTTGTGTCCCAATAGGGAACAGGACCAAATTAAGGCCTATAGCAAGATAATCATTGTGTATAATTAATTAGTAAATGCTGTTGATAGATCATTTTAACACTGTGCACCATTTTCTACTAAACCCAGATGAGGCAAGATAAGTTGTTCTAATAGTGTTCATGACAGGCGACCAGCGATTAGCTAATAGACAATGACATGTGATGGTATTTAATTCATTATCAGAGGCCTTACTGACAAGACTTCAACTGACGACTCGAAATCTACCGATGAAATGTGACATTAATATGAGATTGACAAAAGCTAAAAAGGATGTAATGTAAATTTCCCGCACAGTATGATAATATTAGTTTATGGTAATGACTATGGGATGGAAAACCTCCTTGGACCTGTAGAATATGGTACATAACCCCTGAGGTGCAGTCAAAGAGGTTATGTACCACAGGTGTTCCTCTGTGGCCTACCTGTTAGGGCAGAGTATATCAGATTGGAGGATTTACCAGTGGTAGCACCTGTCTCGGCCTTGGGGGTATGGATATAGGTCACTATACAGGCTTCTGGTGTGCATGTGTGCATGCAGGCTGGCTGCCTACACATGCTGGCGTCCGTCGGTTGGTGTAGGCACTCTCACCCATTGAGGCTCATCAAAGCCAACTTACCTGCCATTGGGTTTCGGACTCTGATAGAGTCCAAAGAACTTTAGTTTGACTGTTGAGATTTTCATAACAAATAGACAGAGCTGCAGTAACCACTGCCGAGGGCACTTTTAAGTGCTGCTCTGTATTTATTTCATGTTTTTTCGATGGATAATAGATATCCAGTCCATGTATGCTTACTTCCGAATGTTTGTTTACTTCCACTGTGTTTGTTTACTTCCGTCGTCGCCATTTTGATCGTATTAGATCGTATTCGTCATGAAATAAAGAGATTTATTGCAACCTGTTCACCGGAATTGAACTATGTTTGTAAATTCAACCAAGCTAATTTTTCCACAGCATACTCATGCTAAGCCCACAAGCGATTTATGATCACTCTGTACATAATAGTTAATTAATTGATTTAACTCTATGTTTCTATAAATGGGGTGTTTGATAGAAATTACCCCTTTTTATAAGTGAGTATGATATACAGAAGAACATTTACCAATAGCTTCAATCTCATGTTCAAGTTGCATCATTCCAGCTCATACGATTGATTTCTGTCATTCCCCTTTAGGAACTCCCTAGTGGGAATACTATACACTAGCAGTATATTAGAACATTCCTCTCTTGCTTTCTTCAACTCTAGAATTGGGCTGACAGGACTAAATAGACCTGGAGCCTAACTATGAGCTCTCAAAACCAATGGTTTCCTTGCAGTGTTATGTTAGGGGAGTGCTGGGGGGGGGGGGCAGTACATTTACTTGATCTCTTAAGAGAAGGTTGATTAAAGACTAGTGGATGCCATTGTAGCCGATGTTTTTCTAGACGAAAACCTGACCGATGGAAAATCAGAAGCATGTACCATCATGAATGTTTCCCGTTTTCCATCTGGTCCCAGCCAGGGAAAAAGTCAGCTACAGTGGAATCGACCTTTAAGGTTACTAAGCTCATGATGCCACCAGCCAGCAACTCACACCCTTAATTCTTCAGTCCGGCAATTGGCCCAGGGAGCACCACCCTAGGATTGGCTTTAAGTGGAAACATCTGAGATTTTTAGTCTTTGTGAGTCTTTAATTTTTACATTATGATAAGTCATGGTGCTTCCCTATGATAATTTGAGGAAAACTTATGATAGAACTTTTTTTAGAGACTTTTCCAAAGAAACCTTAGAGCAGAGCTGGGCAACAGGGCAGCAGAGGGTGGAGAGGTCTGTGAGTGTGGGCGACATGGAATAGTGTGATGGGACACTGAGGTCCTGACCCCTGCTGAGGGTCAGGGGAAGGCTTAGATAGGGTTTCCTCCACAGACCCCGGGTATAGAGGATCCATGGTGGTTTTCAAAGTATGCCTGGATGCCTTATCGACAGGTTCCGGTTCACAGCACCACCTGTCCATCTCTCCCAGTGTCATATGGATTAGGTATTACTTTCATCTGCTTAAAAGCTGACAGTCAGATGATGTGGGAGGCTGGGGTTTGAGCTGTGTATGTCGTACCACAGAAATTAAATAAACACACACAAGGGATATTTATTTATGATAATTATGGTCCCTCATTAATTTAGATCACTCCTTGCCAGAGAAGATGTGCACTCCTGCATTTATGGTCATCATTACAAAGAAATTATTGGTGAAATTATAAACTAAAAGATGTGATATGAATATGTGTGATACATGTAGGGATCAGTTTAAATGATAAGTATGAATAATATTTTTCATCAGTTTTGGTTTTTGCCACTGATTGATTTCTCTGTCCCTAGCCACTTATGTCTTGATTAATAAGGTTCTCCTTCATCCCTTGATTGAATCATGGTGTTGAGAGTTAATTATCATTTATACTTTTATAAGCTTGTCTTGAAAATGTAACTAAGAACAGCATACTTCAATAAACCTTAACGATAAGCTGAAGGGCTAATGATTGGAAAGGAAACTATGACCCATCTCCGAGATTAATAAGTGTTGAAGTTTTATTTCCAGGCCTATTTGTAAAGCTATTATTCAAAGGGTAATCTCATTATCTTGATGGCCCATCCGGTAAAGTTTAATAAAACTTTCCAAATGAATATCCAAACAAATCCCTCCTCTCTCTCTCTTTTTCCTACCAAACCCAACAATGCATTGGCGAAATAAAACCTCTTTCCACACCATTGACAGTCACTTTAACACAAGGGAGTATTCCTCACTAAATCGTCTATGAATACAACTATTAAGACCTGTACTTATTTACTAGCTTAATAATCCTCTCTTGTATATAGGAAAGCATGGGCAATTGGATTGCAAACCGGTCCCTTTAAATTGGTTGTACAAACCTTTGTGTTAAACGCCCACCTAACCATAAATGCCGCTGTAAGCTCTGTTAAGCGCTCTCGATAGGTTTGTTCAAATGAACACATAGTTATGGATGCATTATTTAACACAGATATGTTGAGACTACATATTATACATCAAATTGACTAAAAGGTTGTTCTTTTCATTCAACAGCATTATGGGAATGAAAAAGAACATTCTTATCATTTCTGATTTATCTAGGTGTCATTCCCTGGGGCCCTTTTTCCCTTTAGCTATCTCTCAATTACTGAGCTATAAATGTACACTATATATATAGCTGTTCAAGGTTGAATGGTCACTTGAAAATATTTGCACTTGATAAATGTGGTCTAAAATATGTATGATCTCAACATATCTATGTTAAATAATGCATGCATATGACTTGATATGTGTTAATCTGCACCAACCTATCGAGAGTCCTTAAATTCCCTGACATTGATTTATTCCCGGGTGCCCTAATTCTCATGTGTTCTTCAACAAGAGCGATGAATCAATGATCCTTTCATTCTGATCTCTATGGGTCTTGACTTTTAATGATAGTTGTGACATTCAATAATCAGATATATACAATATCAATCCATCGTTTTCTAGCAAGTAGGTTTCTTATGAAAGTAAGAAGTCAAAATCGAAATTATTAACAAAAGGTTAAGCCCCTTAAGATCTATGTAAATTTAAGCTTAGATTTGACAAAAAAAAAACTGATAACATCAATTTCTTTACCTTAAATCAATTTTAGAGTAGTTTTGATCACGAAATTGATGGTAGCAGAAGTAAAAGTGTGTATGACCATATAAGGTGGAAAATGAAAGATTCCATAGCAACCAAATGACTCAAAAGAAGCATCTTTTGATTTTGCTTGCCATGGTTACCAAAAACGGATATATCTGTCTGATGCTTTTGATTTACATCAATTATAACAACCAATACTGAAATATTGCATAGAATGAGTGAATGTCCCAGTACAATCCAGGCACAATACCAGGCCAGATTCAAATCATTGTATCCATTTTTTTAATTCACTGACATTAAATTTTTAATCGGTACCCTTATTTATATGACATTGTGTTCTTCCAACAAGAACCATAAATTAATGATCCTTTTGGTGTTATTTAAAGCACATTCATCATATTTTTATCAGTGCCCTTAAGTTTGATTATCAGTGTACTGGATTTTGATAATGTTTGTGACATTCAATATCTATAATATCCATCTACCCTGTTTGCTCATTGGCATTCGGGGGGACCCGACCATTTTTCCACTACCAGCCTCTCTTGGCTCGATTAGCATTAGAACAGGAAACTGCACTTACTTAATTGAGAGGATTGGCTAATAGGACAGCCTTTCTCTCTAGTCCTGTCTGGTGGGATGGTGTTTTGGGAGTAGGGCAGCTAGATCCGTGAGAAAGATTGAAATTGACTCAAGAGTAGCTGTGGCACAGAAAGCTAATCATGAAAAGGTACTGGCAATGTCAGTCTAGAGAACTGGGGAGAGGGCTAGATGGCTTGTCAGTGGGGCTTTGTGCTTGGGTACAGCATGTTAGGCTAGTGTGGTTGGGGGATGAAACAACAGTAGGTAGTCAAAGATCTGAAAGGGGTGAGGGGTGGGGTGTGAAGATGCTCCCTACTAATTGATACAGGAATTTATTTGTATTTCCCATCACAATTTGGAATTAACTAGACATTGCACAAATCAGGGCCATTCAGGCAGAGCACCCATGATGACACAATTAAGATTTCAACATCTGCATTCTACTTTCTAGATGTATATGATACATTACAGAATACATATTAGATTAATAAGAGGTCCATGTACAACTTAAGTCATTACACCATTATCTGCATTAGATCTCAAACTAAGGAACTATAAATCGGATTAAATAGACAACCAGTGTCAGCAAATGATTTTTGGGCCATGTTCAAGTCATGAGAAATTAGGCATTTATAAGTGCTTGACTACAGTAATGGATTGGATATTTAACACTTACTACCTAAGAAACTAGCTCTATATTTGTCCATTTGTGATTCTTTTCCTTTTTATACATACATGAACTAATTTGCCCCACCCTCACTGACTACATGTGCCTATTCAAATTTTCCAAACACCATCTGCCCCTCCTCCTATTGATTCGAGATTGATAGACATATGCAGCAATGTTGGCTCAGATCAGGTTTATTCAGCTAAGACTGGATGACTTTATGCTTTCTAGTAGATAAGAATGGAGCTCCAGGGAGAGTTCCTCTTTACAAAGCTCCATGTGAAGGTTAAGGGCAATAGTAATGTGCCTGTATTTGCCTGTACTGAACTCCCTCACTCTACCTTCCCTCCCTCTAGTCCAGCCCTTTCTCTTTCTAACACCCACAATACATTCCTATCAATGACTAGATTGGATCCACATGGAGGGTAGTGTATTGAACACATTCAGAAGAATTTAGTCCAAGAGGGATCATGCATTCTTGCCCCCAACTGGATCTGTCAATGTTCTAATTCTTCCCCACGATCGCCCCTCAAGCCACCTTCACCAGTAACCTCCCTCCCCCTCCCCCTCTCCCCCCACACACACAATATGTCCCTGTCAGCAGATCTGATCCCAGTGGACACTGGTGTATTGATACATTGTGTCCTCCCTACAAACCCATTAGATGTTCCTGCACTGATCAATGGGCTTGGGGGCTTGCTGACCAAGGCGTTTGCTTTTGGTCTTCGATCTGCCCAAGCATGTACATGACTAGGCAAGGCCTTGGGTCCTTTACTCTGCTGGTATTGATATTTGAGGAGAAGATACTGAGTGGCTTGTTCTCTTTGAGAAATTTGTGGCTACACACCCAATAAGTCCTAGACTGAGAATGTCCTGGCCCTAAGGGTGGTCTTGCCTGCTCATCGAATATCCACCTTAGACGTGTTTGGCAAGTTTTTGTCTGTCACATCTTATCTATAACGTAGATTTTCATGTTAATGAACAATCAGTCTCAACAGCAGAGCCAAAATAAGAATAATTTATTACTGGTATTGCCCAGAAATACTATTGCAAATGCAGCATGGGTTTTGATCGGGAATAACTGCATTTGTATGAAAAGGACATCACAATTTCAAACTGATTAAAAAAACATATTGGCTAAGTCTATCGGCTCATTGTAAGGATACTACATCAAATATTGAATAGAAAATTAGTCATGCTGAAGGTCACACCTTCTCTGCTTTATAAGAAATGCTTGATTGGTGACCCATCATCCATTATTCAAGACTAAAGCTGATAACAGAGTATTTGTGTCCCAAAATGAAACAGGAACAATAGGTCCTATAGTGAGATAATTATTGTTAATAATTAATGAGCAAACATTCATCCATCCTTTTAACACTGTGCATCAATTTCTGCCAAACCCAGATAAGGCAGGATAAGTTGTTCTAACAGTGTTCGTGACAGGAGACTAGTGATTAGCTAGTAGATGATGACAATGTTATGGTATTTTGTTTATCATCGGAAGCTTTAATGGCAATACTTGCAATTGGAAACTTGACATCTATAAATGATATGTGACATTAAGCGTACGTAAGAGATTAACAAAATGGATGTCATATAGATTTCATGCACAGTATGATGATAGTAGAATGATTATTGTATTTCCATCTCAAGCTCCATCATTCCAGCTCACTCAATAGATTTCCCTCCTACTCCTGAAGAAACTCCCCAAGTGGGAGTATGACATTTTAGGAGTATAATTATTTCAGCATTCTTCTCTTACTTTCTTCAACTCTAGAATGGGGCTAAGAGGACTAAATAGGTCTGTGGCTTAACTATGAGCACTCAAAATCAATGATTTCCTGCGGACAATGATGTTAAGGGAGTGCTGGGGATGAGGGAGGAAAGACAGTGTCTAGGTTCATGTACCAGAGGGCTTGTAGATGGGGTGGACATAATGGCTTTGAGTTAACACATCATTTCTGTTTGGTTTCTGTAGGATTACAAAAACAATGGTAGGAGAAGTAGGGAATGAAATGGAATATCTCAAGTAGATGAATTAATCGAAGCTGCTTTGTCATTGATAACGAGTTTTATAATAGTTGTTGAAATCCGAAGATGAGAAATCCGTACACAAAATCAAAAGTTAAGATTGCATTATGCTGATACTCTGGTAATCAGTTAAGATAATTGAAACAGTATGATTAAAGTTCTTAGCGTGAGGATAGTTGATCAATGTAACTAAGCTAATGACCTGATGCCCTAAGATCAACTCTAAGGTATTTAGATTGAAACATGGAATGTATGGTCTTGTTTAGGACCTAATGTTTACTTTGGGATGAGTCCCCTATGATGAGTCCCTGATGATAATTTCTGAGAAAAAGTGTATGATAGAACTTTATTTTAAAGACTTTTCTGAAGACACCTTAAAGAAGAGCTGGGCAACAGGGCAGCAGAGGGGGGAGAAGTCTCTGAGCTTGGGTGACAAGAAATAGTGTCAACAGACGCTGAGGTCCTGACCCCTGCTGAGGGTTAGGGAAAGGTTTGGATAGGCTTCAACCATAGACCCTCTAACCATGCCAGTTTCCCAGTGTGTCTGGATGCCTTATCGACAGGTTCCGGTTCACAGCACCACCTGTCCGTCTCTCCCGGTGTCATATGGATTAGGTATTACTTTCATTTGCTTAAAAGCTGACAGTCAGAATATGTGGGAGGGTGGGGTTTCAGCTGTAAGCTTCTTGATCTATGGACACGCTACTCTTAGTGCCTCTAAGCAATGATCAATAGTCTTTTTCTTCACCACTAGATGTCTCTCTTGCTACTTCTGAGGAAAGGCTTGGCAGTGGCCCCCCATATTGTATATTGCTGCCATATGAACAGTATGAAAGTAGCAATGGTGCCCACAATTAATTCTTTGCTCTCAAGTAGATATCTAAGGCCAAATTTATTTTTTTAAAGTGTGTTTCAGGGCCGACCCTAGACATTCTTATCCAACTTCAAGAAAATATTTATATTCAAAGTAATTTTGGGGCTGAACATTGAAGTTTTTGTGTACTTTACTGGCCAATGTAATGAAAAAAATTAAAAAAAGAAAAGTCCGACCTACCCTACCTAGACTTTCAGACTAACCTGAAACACACCTTTTATTTGTTTTGGCCTAAGCTATAAATGCTTCTCCATGACAGAAAGAGGTGAACTTCTTATTGTCTTGTCGGTGTGAATCAAAAGTCCCCTATTGCCTTTGGACATGCATCATACGATTAAAGCTGCACATGTCACACCACAGAAATTCGATAAATATGTGGGATATCTTTTTTTATATAATCATAGTCCCTCACTTATCTGCTGGTAATGTACTTTCTTTCAATTGAATTGATGTTGGAACACAGAACTGTCCTTATCCAATTGAGGGTGATTGGTTATTCGACCCCATTATTGTCTACTACTGACTCTCTGGAAGGAGTGAAAAGGAAAGCCAGTGACTAGACCAACGGCAAATTTTAATTTGATTTGAGAGCAACGGCTCATCATGAAATGTACTGGTGATACAGATCATGGTCGAGCAGAGGGGCTTTGTGTTGGGGAGGACTAGTAGGCTAGTGTGATTGGTGGGTGAATGTATCTGTTTGTGAGACGGTCTGAGATCCTTTCCAAATAAGAAAGCCAGTATGCATTCTGCAATTCATTTTAATACAAATCACATCACTGTATAAAGTCAGTGAGCGCAGTAATTATAAAGTTGTAGAAATAGACAACCAGAATGAAGCAAGTGATTTGGGTACACGTTCCATTTCTTTTTGAAATGCATCTTTTGCAGATGAGTTACAACCTAGAACCAGTTGGTCGCCGAAGGTGTGGCTCAGAGGACAGCTATTTCTCAACCCATCTAGACCCTTGCAATGATTCAATAGACACTGTCATTATTGTGGAACTCCCAGGGAACAACAAAACAAACCTAATTCATTTTGAAGTTTGTAATTTCTTCATTGGACTTTTCCATATAGCATATGCTACTGCTGCTTATCTCTATGAGGATAAAATAGCTTGCTGGGGTAGCACAAGATCGTATCTTGTTATCTCAGATCTTTCGATGTTCACTCTGGTCATCAGCGAAAATACAGTTGAACTCCATTGGGAATGGGCTTGTACCAAGCGAAATCTGATGGATTTAGGGCACTGATATCGGATGGAAACCATTTGCTTTTAACTATTTGCCTAAGCTCAACTGACTGCCTCCCTCACTCTACCTTCTATTCTCTCATCCATACACAGTTTTTCCTAGCTCCTTTCCCCTCTTCAAATACTCAAAAGGGGGGTATATTGGAAGTAGCAGTGCAACATACCTAAATGATGATTGGCTTTGCATCCGGGCAAGTCCCTGATCCACTACTACCCCCACTCTCCACCGCCACCTCGCCTCATGCTACCTTCATTTTACCTTTTCACCTTGCTTTTCTACCCCCTCACCAACACACATAATATATCCCTGTCAGTGGCCCATATTGGATCCCTGTGGACACTGTTGTATTGATACAAAGTGACCTTCCTATGAGCCTATTAGATCTTCCTGCACTAATCAATGGGCCTTGGGACTTGTCGACCGAGGCCTTTGCTTTTGGTTTTCGATTTGGCCGAGGGCAGCATGTGCATGCACGTCAACAAAAGTGTTTCCCTTTAAAGATTAGATAAGGCCTAAGGTCTTTTATTATGATGGTATTGATATTGAGAGGAAGACACTGAGTGGCTTGGTCTCTTTGAGAAATTTGTTGCTGCACACCCAATAATTCTTAAGAATGCCCTGTCCCTAAGGGTAGTCGAGCTTGCTCATGAATACCACAGTGTCTGGTAGGTTTTCATGTATAATGGAGCCCCTTCTATCTTATCTTTGAAAGTAGACTTTCAAGTTTGTTATAATCGATTGTGTTAGCCTCAACAACGGATACAGTAAAGAAATGGTCTGCCCAATATTGGGTATTTCAACTATGATATTGAAAGTGTGACAGTATTATGGCTCCAGATGTTGCCATCCAGCAGGACCTCACAACAAATAAGGTACGATGTTTTTTTGGTAACTCCACTGAACACAAATCCAAAATACTTTTTCCAAGATGGCCTCTGGAAAATTGATGGCAATCAGGAATACTATAAATATTACCTACTAATATCTTTGCAGTTTATAGGTCTAGACTTTTGATTTTAACAATAATAAAAACAGTACCAAACAAAATGTCAAGGTTCCCTAAGGCCAACTTTTTTTTTAAAAAGGTTTGCTTCAGGTAACATGGGAAGAAAGTCTTGGTCGGTAGGTCAGATTTTTTTAAACTTTTTCTTCGTTACATGAAAGTACAAGCTAGCCCATCTACATACCCTATAATTCACCAAAATAACTGTAAAGGTGCGAAGGTTTCTTCAAAATTGCATAAATTTGCATGTACTATGCCGCATTTCTATCTCACAGTATATACTAAACAAATAAATATAGAAATAATAGCCAGCCTCTTTGTAAAAAAATCCAAAATTCATAAAAATGTAGAGTCAGCCATGTTTATACAGACTCTGTCGGGTGACCTGAAACAAACCTCTTCATTTAGCCTTACAGCGCCAGCTTGGAACTGCTTGGATTTATGTTGAGTGGGGTTTCAGGAAAAGTAATGAGACTAATGTTGAATAATATGAATACCTCTCCATTGTAAATGTACACACATCTGTCCTACCCTGGGTATATATACCCTAGTGATTCCATTTGCTGTTCCTAGCAATTTATTTAGAGCCCAAGCCAGAATTGAACAATTCATTTTCTTGTGATCCTGAATTTCTCTCAGTCAGTTTAATATGAGTTGGATGAAATATTATGGTCTTGGTGATTCTTCATATTTGTAGTGAGATATGGTATTAAACTCTAAATAAAAGAAGATAACTTTTATAGAAATACCACACAAAGTTGGGCAACAGGGCAGCAGAGTGTGGGAGAGGTCTGGGAGGCTCGGGTGATGGTAGGGTGAAGGGGAAAAGTGGGGCAGTGCACGAGGGTCCTAACCTCTGCAAAGGTCAGCGGAGAGCTTGGATAGGGTTTTCCTCTATCAGCCACAACCCCCCAACGCCGCATCCAGCCCACACCGTATATATGGGGGATCCATGCCAGTTTCCTAAGCACCTCTGGATGCCATATCGACAGGTTCCAGTTCACAGCACCACCTGTCCATCTCTCCCAGCGTCGTATAGATTAGGTATTACTTTCATTTGGTTAAAAGCTGGATACAACCAGAATATGAGGGAGGCTGGGGTTTTTAGCTTGAGAGTGTGCTGTAGGGGTGGGGCTCTTAGCTTCCTGATCTACGGACATGCTCCTTGGAACCCCTCTAGCAGTGATCAATAGTACTTTTCTCCACCACTAGATTTCTCCATTGCTACTTCCGGGGGAAGGTTTGGCAGCAGACCCCCCAGCATTGTATATGGCTGCCATGTGAACAATGTGGTGCAGTCCCCACCTAGGATCTATACTGTACAGGGAGAGATATAGAAAGTGAAGAGGACAAACAATAGAACCCATGGAAACATAATATACCAATGCTACTCATTAATTAGTATTAAAAGGACTGTATTTGTACTCATACACATACCATGCAATTGTTAAGACTTCTGACCTGTCATAGTTATCAAAAGGTAATAAATACAAATTAAGGATATTCTTTTTTTAACCCCTCATGAAGACCTCCCCTGAGACCATCCAAAGAAATATAACCACCTTGGAGAAAAACTAAATGAGTTGACTGAAAGTGTATACATATTGATACACCATATCCCGTATAACTGTAAAAATGGAATATTCAAATAACAGCTAGTCTTTAGACTGCGTTTGAATACGTCTGGCGGCAAGGTTTAACTAAAACTAACTTAATAATCACCCAGCGGTTTTATATACCACAATGGTATATACTTAGTAAAATATTTAGAATGCAGCTCATTATTTTGGGAATGAATCACATTTCTTGAATTTCCAAGAGAAAAAAAACCTCAATCTCCTTTTTTGGGCATATAGGGCGAATTATGATGTTGAGATTCAATTACTGTAGCTCTTTTAATAATCATTCTCAGTGAAATAAATTTCGTGATTATTCTAAGCAAAATGTAGCTAAAATAACAAAAAAACGTCCACATGCTTAGATAATAAGCTGAAGGCATTATGATTGAAAAGGAAACCTTCTCCCATCTGGAAGATTAATGTGCGCGGAAGTATTATTTTGGAGCCATATTTGTAAAGCCAGTGGCAAGATAATCACATTATCTCAATGCACCGTCCGGCAAAGCTTCCTAAAACTTCCAAATGAATATCCAAACAAATCCCTCCTCCATCTCTTTTTCGATCCAAACTAAACAGTACATCTTTTTCGGCCAAACGAAATCCCTTTCCATCCCATTCACAATCGCCTCAACACAGGGGAAGTCTTTCTCTGTAAATCTTCTCAACTTTGGTACAATGGTCTGCGGAGAAAGCGGATCAATTGCTTTGTTCGACTGAACTTGTATTGGCCACATTTAAATATATAAACCTATGACTCCACTTGCATTCTGCAAAGTGCTGGATGTGAGGTTGGACGGGTTTGGGCCTCAGCTTCTCTAACCGTAAAAAAGTAGCCTCCACAAATGAGATTTGTACTTGATCTTGACGGGCGGTGGTTGGGTAAAGGGGAACTATATCTTGTTGGGCCCAGCTCACCATGGTTACCGCCCTGTATGACACGAGGGTCCCACGTGATCTCCAGTCACGTGATAAATCCTGATGTATGACGTCACATGACCCAGAGGCTAAGATCCCCGGATGTTGTGACGTAAAGCAGGGGATCACGATAACACAGCCAGTAGGTCCCAAGCTTCGTTATGCAGCAAGATTGAGTTGGAGCATAATGAGGATTTACTACTGGCAAGTGTAGGCTAGGAGGGCAGTGCTGATATGCCCAACCCTGCTCGATGCCTGCTCCTACCCTTATACCCCTGACTCCCTAGCCGTGCTCTCCCCCATCCCACTTGCCCTTGACAGCACCCCCACCCCCACCCCTTTGCCGCTTCGGCCACACATTCACTATCATGATTTGTGGGGCTATTTCGTCAGTGTGCAAGGGTACGAAGGTGCCATCAATCACATGGGGTATACGACGAGGGAACAAAATATGCCTCAAGGGAAGGAATAGTTTTTAATTTACCTAATGAGTTCAGGGGGGACATTGTTCAGTTGACCTAGGCTATATAAAGTTGGCGAGGATATAAACGTATAAACTACATGTGATATAGGGATATGAAGTATGTAGGCTATACGTTAGGTACCATAGGCCACAGTAATACTGTATATTAAAAGTTGGAACGGTTTTATTCCTTCATAAAGGAATACATCAAAATGTTTCCTGTTGAGCTCTTTTTGAATGTAGAACTTTAAAAAGAGAAGAATTTGTGACCATATATTTGGTTAAAATCGGGTTAAAATCGACACGGCGACACGGTCAAGAAAACGAGTAGGCTAGCCTAGGTACCCATGTATAGGCACAGATATGCATGATGGGAAGTTACAAACTGCAGGGGATTGGCCAGTCGAAAAGTATTACTCCGAGCTATGTCAGCACAAATCCTGCTGGATGACAAATTTAATCCACATCGGGCAGAAATCTATGAGCTGGGCTTCAGGTCTCGTTAACTCCCGGACAACGTGACCCTCCAGCACGAGATTTCATGAGATTTCTCTCTTTATCGCTCACCCCAATTGCTCCTCGTGTCAATCACCCGGCCCCTTGTGGCGGCTTTGGGAACTAAGAACGCGCCGTGTCGCACTCTTTATCTTCCGCTGCAAGCAGCGGGTCGTGATGGCCACGTCATCTCGTGTCATCTCGCGCCGACGAGATGTGGCCGTGATTCATGACGTCTGACGTCGTGAACTCTATCCCGGATAAGCCCCCGACGTCGGCTACTAACGAGGCTGCAAATTGGTGAGCCGGCGTCCCGCCTGGTGGCGTGGTCATTAGC
Organism: Harmothoe impar; assembly: GCA_947462335.1. Taxonomy (NCBI): domain Eukaryota; kingdom Metazoa; phylum Annelida; class Polychaeta; order Phyllodocida; family Polynoidae; genus Harmothoe; species Harmothoe impar. The sequence continues at coordinate 22,396,870 of OX381718.1, read as the reverse complement.
GCTTCCGGTCCCTCATGGCTTCCCATCATACATCGGGATTACGACGGAAGGGCAGTAGGGGGGTGGTGGTAAGACGATTCTTTTTTTAATGAAAGTTCCGGTCAGGGAAAGCCGGGGTAAGAGTTAGTCTGTAAGGACGGTGGGGTTAATGGAAGGAGTGTTATTGGAGAAATTGTGTTAAAGGGCCGGAGGAACACCGTGAAAGAAACGATGGCAATGAGCAATCGGTGTTAGCTTATATGTGAGTGTCATGGGCATTGCAGGGAGAGAGGTAGGTCTTTACAGGGACTTTATGTGTGTTTCTCAAGAGCTACATGCCTATCACTGTCTTTAATTTGATGCAAAAGGTTCGATACAAATAGGCCTAAGTTCCCGGCAGAATTGACCTGTACATCACGATTAAAGAAGCCATCGGCTAATTGAGAGAGGGAAGTATTAACAATCTATAAGTATAACGATGTACTTTCAGAGTTTGAGCCCCACCAACAAACTCCCATATTCCATATATCTAGGCCAAGGTCTTTGGGCAAAATGTAATGTATAGCCTAGCAGTTGTTTGGGGTGACTTTAGACGAGTTATCACGGGTTTGGCTATTTTTTTATATTCTCTTCTGATCGACCTATTGCGCACATAGACATTATACATCAAATATAGAAGCCGATCCCACACAAAGTCAAACGCTGTATAAAAAGACCCCTGCACTCCGCCACCACTTTTTCCACTGTTGTTTGCACAAATTCCGTGTGAATCCCACCAGCTGCCATCACAAGTGATAACACACGTGGTAGATGTACCACCCCCAAGCACTCTCCAACAGCACCAGTTGGACTGATTAGTAATTACTCCTCTCCACAAACTAAAACAGCAGCGTGAATTAATCCACTTTCTGGCACTGCCTGCACCTCATACACAGTGTGCTTCTTGTGCATCCACGTTTACAGCGTGTCAGTTTGTAGTACCCAGCGCTGTCTGTGCTTAATTAAAGCCACACAAAACATCAACCACCATCTTGCATATCCCATACATCATCAGCTCACTGGGAATCCATCCAACTCTCTGACTCACTTAACCCATGTGTTTTGGTGCACTTTGAGCTTTCATCAGAAAAGGAATACAGTCCTACCTTTACCACCTCGAATCCCTTACTTCCCCAGATAGTTAATGGCCTTTTATGTTTCATTATAATTATGTGGACATAATTATTTCCTTAGATAATTTGCTATTTGATGAATTAAGGGCTGACTGTACATCATGGACTCCCGAAAAGGTTGGCATGGTGCATCTCCAAATAGGGACCAAAATGGCGGCGTACACAGTACAACCTGTTGCGCCCTATAGGCACTGGCCTGCTGTGGATGGGTCAGTGTCAGTCACCCGTAAGGCTGGCTGATATGAGCAGCTCCGGCCGGACCACGGCCTCCTCACCGAGCTGCTCCCCACACCGGTCAGTGCCCGCCGACAAAGTAATTGCATTTGGCCACCGCCTGATAAGCCACAATGGCATTGTTGTGGCTTTGCAGCCCGGGTACCAATGGCCGCTATATTCTCTCCTATCCTCCTTCCTTTCTGCTTCTTTTGTCCTGCTCTCATCGTGAGCAGCTCCCATGAGCAGATTGCCATGTCCATGCATTATGCATCTAGCCTGGGGCAGGGCTTCTTTTTTAGTCCATTGGTTCCTGTAATACACCATATTTATAATGTAAATGTATGTCATAGTAGAGCTAGCGCCAGAGCAATTATTTTGGTTGTAATAAAATAAGCTTGAGGTACAGATTGTGAAGTTTTAAAAGAAACCTGTCCTCGGAGCAAAATCTAATAAGGCTGCCGAGTAACTCAAATACCACTACGAGGGCTTCACTATGGATGACGTACTTTGATTGTAAGTAGCAAACTCAGCCTCAACACATAGAACATAATATTATTATATACTTTTTTTATTACTCATTCTAATTATATGCACTGATCCATTCCGCTGACTATAATATAGTGTTTCTGGACTCGATTGCTTCCATCTAATCTTAACTAACTCTGATGCCCTACGCAATATAGGACACTCAATGCAAGGTCGTATCTAAAACAGGAAATAATCACGGAAAACTTGGAATGATAGTTTTCAACAACTCCCCACAAAATACCTGGATAATTTCCACTCCCGTCTGTAACCTTATACAACTGCTGTCTCTGCTTTATTCTTTTCCATAACACTGCATTTTCATACCTAAACCTGGCATCTTAATGAGCTTACAAGTCATTACAAGTGTGCCTCGCTAGTCTTCTAATCTATAGGCTTTAGCTCTACCACCTTTATTTTATACCACCTCCGACTCGTTGACACTTCTGTAATAGAATGAATAAGATAACATTATTAGAAAAGCGTGATACCTGAGTTATAAAAATGACCATGATGAAAGCTTTGACTCCACTCTTACATGCTTTAGTAAAAGTCTCGCACCCCTCCATATCAAAATATAATTCAGGAGTTAGGCCACATCACCTCCAGCTTCTTTCTATCCCTACCACTCATGCACCCTCTAAGCACCCTGTATACTTCTTTAATGTGTTATGCACCTTGTTGTCATGCTGCACACATGTTTACTTAGTAAGTCTACTCACGTGATAACCTGGGCTGCATTAAACAGCATGTGCTTCATGCCAACATTTTTGGATGCAACATGATTGGATGCAAAGCTATTGTGTCACTCACCAGGCTTGCATGTATTCATTGTCATGACTATCGGCATAATGCTTTAGAGCAGGATGCTGCCCTGAAAGGGCTATTACCCACCATTCTCTAACTATCCAATACCAAAAGCATCCTGTACACAGTGTGGGGACAGTGCATTGCGGCCTTCTTTCATTCAGACGAGCTACTTTCCAATTGAAGGAGATGGGACTCGAGGGCCTTGTCATCTATTTTGGGAGTTAGATTTAAAATTGGAGCCGCTGAAACAGGATCTGCACTCTGGTCGAATCATGGTCTGAATTGCACTTTTGAATCAGTTTTCAAAGCACTGTCTGGGTGAGACTTCATAAAGGGTGCAGCAGACAATGGGATCTCACCGTTTTTAACCCTATAAGGACAGCATAATGTTTTATCATGCTCTCCCCTTTGTCGTCATATCGCATGACTTGGTGAGTCAAATTTCCAGGGTTGCATGCATCATGTTGGCCCTTTCTGGGGAGTATCAACCCTGTATAGGGTTGGCATGGTGCTTGAAAGCAGCATTGCTGAGCCACTCCCAAAGCAGCATCCAGACATCATGATGTTATATTACACATTGCACTAAAGCGCTACACAGCCTATAGAGGGTTAATGCGATTCTACCTGCGCTGCTGCTCACTGCTTTGTGATAATCCAAGTTTTAAAGTTTGTAAACTTTATTCAAATCACTGCCTCTGACACCTCAATCATAAGTTTGAAAATGAATGAAAAGCAGAGGAGAAGAAATTATAACTTTATTGATTACCGTGGGGTTACACATCCTTCTCACGCTGCATTGTGATTCATGATACCAGACAAGGAATGGAATGGAAAGCAACCTTTATCAAAACAAATGAATGGTTGAGGTTGGTGATATAAAGAAATATACGGAGACCTCATAAAGTTCAATAGTCTGTAATGATCGGACAGTGAGTATGATTTTGTACGGGGAAATGATGGGAGAAGAAGCCATGTCACAAGCCATTAAACCCACAGGAAAATGTTGAGACATGATGACACGTAATAGACCATTGATTTCAAGCTCATTGCTTTTGAAATGAGTAAAATGGCCACACAAATCTAGTATTCCTCCCAAGGTGTTTGTATATATATTAACAATCTAATGAACAGGATTAATAATTAATGAACTCCACTCTTTTCAATTGAAGCTACAGCTTCATTTCTCAAGGACATACTATCGCAAAACACTCTGATATTTTTATATGGAGTCTATCTATTACTGCATAGGGATATGCCCTGATTAAGACCACGTTTGGTGGAGAACATTCTTTGGGAATGTCATGTCATATGACAAAACAATTTCTATGTAAAGATTCCAATTATTTGGAAAGCTGAAGTTTAGATTCAATATGGCACAGTCAATCACTTCTATTTTTGTTATGGGTATTGATTATTCAAGTTGACCCCTTTTCCGCCAAGTTGACCCCTTGATTAGAATACATTCTTCTAGTCGGTGTTCCCCATTGATGCACTGCATTCGAACCGCTACCATCCTGTGATCCAAATTTAACCTTCTCATCTCAAATTAATCATCTCATTTTGTCAAGCCTGCGATTTATTACTAAATTCCGTAATGACAATTTCCCACTCAACAAAGACGAATTATTTCGATTTCTACATTGCAATTTGACATGAAACTTACTAGCACACTCCAAGTCCACCTTTACCCTCATTGAGGCATTTCATTTTGAGTATTCTAAAATCTAAATCTAAACTCTGCCGACATCTGCCCCGAACAACAAGATGCATCAGGTACAGACCCAGTCTCTAGTGCGGCAAAGAAGTCTGCAAAGTTTGGCGTGCATGTGCAGCCTACATCGTCAGCTGGTGATGTAAATAGGCTTATTAACTCAATAACATGAGATGGTAGCTCTCAAATGACAGGGAACAAAACGGCACATGTAAGTATCCCCACTGCCCTTAGCCAAATTGCTGCAGGTTCAACAACAGAACCTGATCCCCAAGCCCCAGGTACAGCCTTGTTCTTGATTATTCTTGAGGATGCAGTCCCTGTTCATTTCCCAGTAGGACATTTTCACGACTATTAATCTCCAGTTTCCAATTAATTTTCATCTGATGACAATCCTGCCTTCACTTTATCTTTAGGTTAACTCAACAGAGATAAAGCTGCCCTCCTCAGGGGGAAATTGGAATTCCATTTGTATGCTTCCATCCCTCAGATTCACGGATGCTGTCAAGAAAGACATTATTATAATTAAGGGTGTAATTCTGGCGTTGTCAATAAGGATAATTAAAGGAAAAAAGGCCTTTGTAGCAGTTGTAATTATGAATCCTCGTGTTTTACAAGGAATTACATACAGTTATAGGTTTAAATGTGAATGTAATGTTATACATTCATAACTCAATATCAACAGATACCCTACAATCACAGAAGAACTGCATTTATTCTTACAATATTAATTAATTACAATAATTTAGATAGGAATATGTTTATTTGTAAAGATTGATAATGAACAGTAACTGTTATACCTGTACCATTTAGGAATCTATATGTGCTAATTCCTCGGCAAACTACATTGCCTCAGGAACTCCGTAAAGTTGTGAATTATATATTGACATCATCCTATCAAAATATAATCAGCTGGAGTACAGAGACGTATCTGATTTAGATCTAGATCGACCAACAATTTTGCTACTACACTTAAGAGTGAAGAAACCCGCCTTGGTCTTTATCATGCAACATGCTGCATATCCTCTGTGAAACCTAAACAAAGTTCTTTTCATTACAACAAAATGCTCACAATTCGCCTACACTATTCACCTTACATGCCCGATCTATTTCTAGTTACCTGTGCCCTCAAGTATTCAATCACAGGATGACCCTGTTCCACCTCTGCCTGCCCCACTCAACAACTGACAACAGATACTGCGCCCGCTTACTACCATACCCTTCCTGCCCTCCACCTTCTACCACAGTGACAGGTGGGGACCTCACCATCTGTGCAGTCTTTGTGAGGTCATGTGGAGGTCAACCGGGGTTACTCAAAGGTCACTTATAAAGCCGACTGGTGTATGGGCAGTAGAGGGCCGGCTGTCAGGGTTAGGATCATCACCCACCAGAGAGAACTCCTATTTCCGTAGAGGATTTGTATTGTACGAAGCTAACATAGTAATGTATGGGCTTGTGTTAGGGGTAATTCTACCTTTTCATCATTATGATAGAGTGAGTTTTTTGTACTGGACATAATTATATTGTGGGTACATTTGAGTCACTCAGCAAGGAAGAGTTCCTTGCAGTTTTAGCAGGTGTTGATCCCTTGCACCCCCTTATGTACTATCATAAAAAAACCAGTTAGCCTTCTTGCCATGTAAACTCTGGTTATGTCCCCACTAACATAGTTTATTCATTTTGCTTCATGATCACTTTCTAAGATGGTGTGAATTTGAGGGTTATATGTAGCAATAGTTAATATAAATCAACCTGAGAACATAGGCAGGGCAGCCAGATGGAGAGGGTGGGGTTGAATTCAGCCAATATATATTAGTATATGTATTCCTCATCCCTGGCTAACTGCTAATGACCCCCATTTTCTATACTACTCACACATGCCACTGTTAATCGGCCTAGCTCAGCCCCATCTACATGGAGGCACAGACTCATCAGTGTACACTTAGCCCAATCTGCGCACAGCCCTAACCATATTCCGACATCCCACTCGACAGCCCTTATAATGCATCACCAAACAATTATTACCTCATCCATTACTCTCTGGCATACCTGCCAGTCTGCCAGATGGCAGTTACAGTTGGTGTGCTACAAAAGGCCTGGGGGTAGGGGAGAGGCCAAAACATTCAATATGTAGCATATTCAACATATTATCCTGATAATTGATACAACCATAGTCACAGGGTGTTATCGAATAGGTATATACCTTGTATGAGTGCCAGCTAATAGAGGCTTAATTAATGTGCCTAAATTACCTGATTAGTCAGCAGAGGGACCAAAATAATATTATCATTAACATGGTTATGCCATTGATTTTATTGCTTTTTATTTCATTTATGGTAGATTTGCCAAGTCTACAACATGGAATGTAGATAAGGTACACAAAGTACTTTTAATTGTTTATTTCCAATAAGATAGGGTCCCTAATTTCATGTGGAGTATTGGGTAGTTTGCTGAGTTTATAATATCATTTACTGGCGATTATACATGTGAATAACATCTATGTATTATGTTTACTGTCCAACTTTACTGGATAGTTTATCAGAAATTTATTATACTTAAAAGCATTCATTCTTATTTAGTTGTGTTCTGCTTGATGTAAGTTGCGTTAATATCCATTACATCGCTTCCCATTGTCAACTAAAACATGCCATGTTAAAAGCTATGCAATATCTTAAATCTGAATAATGTCTTTTAAAACAAATAATATTTTACTTTAGTATTTGGAGGAAAGGAAAGTTGATAGAAGGAGAAATGAGAGGAATTGAGATGTTGATAAAGAGACTCGATCTGAAAGTTATTTCCCCTGACCTCTTTCTGACAGGAACTCAAATTACATCCATCCCCCAATTTATGGCCAGTATTAATTTAACTTTTAGGTTCCTGCCCTGTATTTGTGGCTGTTTAGTGGTAGGCTGTAAGTAATTTAGTAATGGAAATAGAAATCTTACCTGCACTTTTACACATTTAAAATGAATTATGAGCCGTAAATAACCCAATTAAAGAGAATAGTATGGAATAAAACCAAGAGAGCCTGCCATCAAGGAAAATACCTCCAGCAATGAATTCTTCTCCCATCCAACTACTTAGAAAGTGGATCAGCCCATAGATTTCTATTCTTTTACTTTACTTTTTGTGCTTTTCAATCAAGAATCCTTCTCTAAAAGTAGTTAAGGTATGGATCAGATATGTTCCAATACAGACAGGAGGCAAGGCTACAGTTGCAACTACTCCAGACTTGAGTCAGATGTGTGAAACTGAACATGGATAAATGAATAAATGTATACAATGTTTGATGGACGAGGCACGGTGTCCCAACACTACATTCCTTATGGCACAGGTGGGTTTTCCCTTGTGATTGGCTGAGAGGGGATTCAGGTCATTGTGTTTTTCTCCTCTTTAGAATTAATTGCACCTTTTCCCTTTCAGGGAACATTAATTTGGGATATGGAACTGAAGTTCCTTATTATATGAAATTCATTTCATTTATTTTTAAGAATTCTAAATGCCATATTTGGTATGGGTTTTGGGTGCTGTTTTGTGGTGCCAATAGTTAGGGTTCACATTTGGTCTGGTATCTTTTTGGAATGTTTCATCCCCTTCAGGGAATCATCAGGTGTAATATCCCACACTGAGCGATTTAAAAATGGTGCACCTCACTCGAGGAACCTAAATGGTAATACACAACAGCAGGGAAAAATATCTCCATCAATGTATACAATACATTTTATAACAATTATATTGTTTTTGTAAACTGTACTGTATCCCTATATAGACATAGATCTCTGGATATACAGTTCATTACAGAATATTATGTGAATGTCAAAGTCTGAATGCTTTAAAAATTGGAGAATAGTAGATTGACTGCAATGTAGTTTTATCTCCACATATTTAAAGCTAATCTTAGACCTGCCCAATTGCATGTTCAGTGTAATTTGAATATACTTTAGGTCTAATACTTATTCATAATCTGTCCTACTATTTACTTCCGAAATAGTTAACGGGATGGCCAATATTTATATGTTACTTTGATCTACTTTAGAATAATGAATGGCTTAGCTTAACTCCATGTTGACAGAGAATACCTCCAGGGAAGGATGGATCCAATATTGCTGGAGGAGATGCATACTATAGTATGTGTAAACAAGACCAGACACTTTCAACTGTGGTTAGTATAGATATATATTCTCTAACAATAAAGACAGATACAAAAGATTAAATACAACTAGTCACATGCCAGCAATATAATAGATACAAAATATTCCTCACCTCTAAATAACCAATCAAGAAACAGTAGCCTGTGGCATTTACCATGTAACCTGAAGTGTTCTGGGAGTCTGAGAGAGAGCTCACCCAGTACCCCAACTATATAGGCACCACCCTGCATGGCACTTTCGAAAAGTCATGCAGGTGGTTCCTGCTACAAGGTGGTTCCCGTTACACTTCTATGTGTTAATTATACTCAAAATAATCATTTTACTGCACTTTGTTGACCTCTGATAGCACCATTGACTGCAGTACTGCTTTTTATCTATAAGTGAGCTTTAAGAGAGCCAGTATTCAAAAATCGTAATTAACCATAATACTTTAGATCTTCTGCATCATCTTTACTGTGTGAAATAATATTGATCTAGGCTTCTAGCAAAATTGTGATAATAAAATATTGCTATTCTGTAATGGATAAATAGTGGTATAAGACATGGATAGAGCAGCAGATTCAGTGTCTAACTTTGCTGGCACTGGGAGAAAGGACTGCCCATGTACTTGTGAGAATACGATTATGTGTTCACACAGCCTGTGACAGCACCCAATATTGTCCACTCACACATCCATCCATCAGCCATTGTATTGGTGAGCAAGCCTCCTGCATGCTGCTAAAAGGCATCAGTCAATAGCGATTTGATCACAATCTTAAGAGCCACACTTCCTCTGTCCAGAGGAAGAAGAAAAGATAAAGGGTCAGATGTCCCTTTTTCAGGGACATAGATCTGCTTTATGATTGTAAGGTGTTGTCTATAGAACCACAATCTCAGTCTGAGCATGAGCCACACTTTGGGCACAGAGGCTCATTTTCAGCACAATTGTGGTGTCATGGCTGTCTGGAGGTAATCCAATATGGCTGCCAACAAGCACTGAGAATCATAGGTAAAGGGGCCTGGTCAGACAGATTTGGCAAAGAATGGTAGACTTTGAGTAGTAACCACTTCAGGCGGGATTTTTAGTACCGGCTTTGGCCACCAGCGGGCACTAGAATGGCTAAAGGGTGCATAATTCCAGTAAAAATGCTTGAGGTTATTTTTTTGTGTAGAATACAATAGGCTTATTAGAATTATTCTATCTTTACTGCTAACATTCCATATTTGGAATGCAAAAGGAACGTTTTTTATGGAAAATTAGCACATAAGACACTTTCTGGTTGCCATGGAAACTGTTCCAAAATACAAAATGGGAGATAATCGTGCTAATTTCTTAGAAATCTCGTCAATTGCTCAAAACTGAAAACAGACTGTAAAAATTCCTTCTAGAACCAAATTTAGACTTAAAAATCCCCTTTTGGTTGTTAATCATTAAACAGATTTTTCATAATTATCATTATGGGATGCAATGCTTTTAGAGCTTATTTAACATTTCAGTTATTGATAGGAACTAATCTTTGAGAAGCGATTCCCACAAAACATCCAGGAACTTTTTAGCTCATGATATCTCATTTTAAAGGGTATGACACCAACTTTAAATCTTAATTCCTCCCCGGATGGGTCTTTTCCCTAGCCTGGTCACAGTTGTTCTCCCGTTCTCTCCAAAATATAGAGTTTATAGTTGTACTGGGAAAAACCTCAGTAGGAAATGGGATAAACTAATATGAAAATATATAGGCCTTGCCTGTCTTTCTCCATAGTTACACCAAATGAGCCATGTACACACGCAGCTGCCTCTGCTCTAACAACAATACATTTAGATGATTAGAATGATATAAAATGAGATGAGACCATCGTTTTTATATATTGGATTGTTTTGGGTTATGCAGAATGAAGAATCCATGAGAATCCATGAAATTCACTGGCACCACTGGGTGCCAGACTTTCACTGTAAAAATAACGGTCACTGTTGTTTCGAGTTCACCGTAAATAACGGTGAAAGTCTGGCACCCAGTGGTGCCAGTGAATCACTGTTATTCTAAAAAAAATAGCAATTTTATTACAGCGCCTAAACAATGATTATAAGGAGGGGCTACAGGATTTTTCCAACCCTCAAAATGTTACCATTTTCTATATAAATCTAAGAAATCAAGTTTTCCATTTACGTTTATCCTTCTGATGTGTGATCCTTACCCTGTTAATTAGTATAAATGTGTAATCTATAGTGATTTACAATTATCTTTATGAGAAAATCGGTGTTACATAGCTAAAAACAGCCCAAAATGCAAGTCCCCTGACTAATGTTGAACTTATGCAGATGTTTTATCACGTTTTTATATTCATTTTCATATTTCCACTTAATTCTTTTGAAAGTATATGGCAAAGACAATACAAACGTGAAATTTTCCTCTATTTCAAATTATTTCCTGCTTTTCCATATTTTGTTGAGAAAATGTTCCTACATACATAATATCATTACGGCAACTTTGTGATTATTTGATTCATAGTAAAACATGCTAAGACATGATATCTTAACATATTAGCTGTCTACCATTACCCATATATTTGCATGATTAAAATAAAATTTCAGGGGAAATTATTTCTTCTTGCTTTAGGGCCTCAAACATCAATCAGAAAACGTATTGTTTAAGGGCTAAATGTTTAACTGGCAATATCTCCACCTAAATTAAACAGAAATTACATGTAAATCAAGGTAATAAATCCTAGTAGCCACATCTAACGGTGTGTATAGCTAGACATTTGGATTTTAGTGATGTTTCTACACATTTTGTGTTCGGAAGATGTTGTGTTCAGCAGATGTTGTGTTCGGAAGATGGAAGAAATATGGTATATGGCGCCAATGTTGCGCGGCAACATTGGGATATATTCCCAAGGTGGAGTAAGTGTATTCCCTAGTTCACCACCTGCCCACCTGGGGGAGCTAGGGCCCTTGGTGCCTTTGTTGGTGGCAACCAATCAGTAGGCCATTGCTTGTAGTATGGAAGGTTGATATAATTTTTGGTGGATAATTAATTTGATGGAAGGTGGAAGGTGAAAATAATCATCAAGATGGGAGTCTGCCACGAATGTGAGGTGAGAATCGACCTGAGGAGGCATATGTATACTTGCCCAGAGTGTGGGGCAAGGATCAAACACTACAGGCAGGGAGTGGGAGGGGAGACAGAGGCCTACTATTTGACGCCCAAACAAACGGCTAAGGTGTCTACCGAGGAGCACGGCTCCAAGGAGAATCTTCACGGGCTACACGGGGGTGCGGCCGGCCAACAAAAGGAGAGCCTGCGGTCATCGCCGGCCCCGGGTTCATCGACACTGACGCCCGAGAAACTCCTGCAGGACCCGATCAAAAGAGTAGAGGCCAAACAGGCCTTACTGGTGAGAAAAGGAGAACTACTGACCTTGGAGGCTCTACTGACTTGGATCTCCAAAATAAACGGATGGAAGAGGAGTATGCGGCAGCGCTGGAAGCCATTGGGGTTTGGACGAGCAAGGCGCCGATCTGAGATGGCGCCATCGGAGACGCTTCTACTGACCAAATAAGGGAAGGAAATGATGTGCTTGTGCAACGACGTGAAGGAGGTGCAACAACACGGCCTAGAATTGAGCAATATGTACCTGGCGTGGCGCCCGGTTCAAAGGCGACAGAGATTGCTGGACTTGTTCCCGGCAAGCAGGGGCCAGCTCGAGTGGTGCCAGCAAAGGGTGGTTCGATTCCGACAGTGGCAGAGGAAAACATGGCGAGTTCCGGGTTCCTTACAGCTGTGTATCCGGGTTCCTTACAGCTGTGTATCTATAAATTATGTATTTTTTATCACCACTAAAATGGTGTTCATATAGTATCACCGCAAAATAAACTGTATTTTAGTATAAAATTAACTGTGTTCCACTGTACTAGGTTATGGATATTCAAAGCAAAATTTTAAGTTGCCCCACCCTGAATCACATTATGATGATCCACTGTAAAATATTAGATTGATTGTATATTTGACGGAATATTTTTACAATAAATGAATTAACATGTTTTCACAATGAAGTTCTAGTAGAGTTGCCTGCTGATGGGTACAAGTGCTATGTTATAACCATTGTTTGTCATTTCTTATTGTAAATATTGTTGTTAATAGGCCGCTGAAAGTGCCATATTCTCCTGAGCCTCACCAGTCTATGAAGGCTTACAAATACAGGAGGAAATCCCTACTTTTGGAAATCAATCAAAAAAAGGCAAAAATATAATTGAAAGAGCATGCCTGGAATAACTCATTTGCATACATGCATAATTGTCATCCTCAAATTGGGTTTAGTCCCTTCTGGATGTTGATTAGCTCTCTGCTTCTAGACAACGGGAACCGGCACAGAAATCTCCATAGTAAACTCTCATTGGACTCCCTTGGAATATTGCCCTTGGAATTCATAATTATGATATCCTTGGTTTTATACCACTATACAAGTAGGCTAAATAGGGTATGGAATTGCGGTACAGTATCAGAGCTTGAAGAGGAAGCCACTTGCCATGGTTGGATAGCGAGCTAGAAAAAACTGAGAAGTGAAATATCCTCCTGATTATAACCTTAATGAATCATTAAATCCCTATTACCAGCCAAGAGGAGATATCCCCTTCCCCTGCACTGCTTGGGTGGGCACTAGATTGGACATTAACATGGAGACTGACTCTGTCATAATTAGCAATAGCATTTACATTCTAAAGTGAGATTTATTCCTACTTATCTACCATTCATCCCCTGGTATGCATTCGATGGGTGCCCAGGCATAGCCCCTTATCTCCAGGCTGATTAATTGCATTATCCATCAGTTTTTAGACTTCCTAATAATGAGTTTCCTTCATGAGGAATCTGAGATATCCGGGAATAGACTCTCTTGATGGTATCTGATCATGGAACAAATTATAACCAACAGTCTATGTTTTCATCTCTGGAAATGGCAAGAAGCCATAAAAATGTAGGATAGTAGATTATGTATAAAGCTGGCCATTTTTGTTCATTGGGTTTGGAAGAAGGACAATAGATATACAATCCCATATATCTTAGTGTACTTGAGGCATGAAGTTACACGTCCTCAACCTTGTCGTCACTAATCAATATTGTACATAGTCTGGATCAATACCTTTATACAAATCCTTTAATATGAAGTAGACCTATGTAAATATGAGACGGTCATACACAATGAGGGACTTGTATAGAGACACATAGACAACTGACCAGACCGCTAAACGTAAAGGCAGAACTTCAGACTGATAAAAAGGGGGAGGACAGACCTAACATATATTATATACTGTGTAGGAGATGCTTGGAAATCTCAGAGTGACCTGTATGTGGGACTGCAGTGAGTAGCTCACGGACTGCTAACAGCAGCGGCTGTCTGGTATTCTCTGAGCAGAATCAGTTGCTCAGCATAGCCGACGTCCCATGAATGCCAAATGAAACACTGTGTAGACCCCTGAACCTTGGTGACACCTGCTGCTCCAACCGTCCCATGACACCACAGTGTCACATCCCTCTATATACCTTGCCGAAGGCCGAGGCTTATATCAATGATATTGACTCGAGACACCAGGAGTATATCTGACATACAACCAGTTTGCATAGATTGATTATGTATAATAGCCTGATTACAGCTCTAATCCACACATGTGGCCTAGGAGGATATCCTGTATAACCCTCCTAGGAGGTTATATTATCATCAAACACGTACTCTGTTTGTTCTCATAGAAATAAAAATGACCATAGTATATGCTTAAAGAGTGTAGCCTCATTCTGATACAACCTAGTCATATATAATACTTACCATGAACCAAGACTCACAGCCTTGAGTGCATGGTATTTCTGGTTTGGACTTCCAGAAGCTGGGTTCGAATCCCATGTCAAGCAGAACTTTTGATATGCCTGACATACATTTTTTTATTTCTTTGGCTATTCTGATATTTCAAGAAAAAAGGAAGAAAAGGGTGCAGGGGAGGAGCCCCCTGCATTATATAACAGCAGTACTAAATAAACAGTACTCTTAACTTTGTCTAATGGGACAATGCCTCACCACCATTGGCCCTATTTAGCTAGTTGGCTATTCTGATATTTCAAGAGAAAAAAAGAAGAAAAAAGAAGAAAGAAAACGGGGGTGCGGGCACGGAGCCCCCGATTTATACAATAGCACCACCAACTAAACAGCACTCTTAACTTTGTCTAATGGTACAATGCCTCACCACCATAGGCCTTAGTTAACAGGCTCAAACACATGTGGCAGTGTGGTCCTGCGGCTAGGGCACAGGGTACTTCTTGTTGGGATTGGGACAAATGTGGTTCAAACCCCTCAATATTTCTAAATAGCATTACTCATTGGTCTCAAAAGGCAGAAGCAGTACATATACTATTGGGTGATGAGTATCATTGCATGAGTCCCGATGGAGCAGTTGGTTAGCTGGTGGGCTCAATAGTTCTCAGGTTGTGGGTACGGATCCTGCTAGACACCCTGGCTCTGAAAGAGAAAAAGAGCTCTTAAATATAACCACCTCCTAGGGGAGTATATGAATATAGTCAGCAGCATAGTATTTTATTTTCCTGGACAACCTGGAGGGAATTTTCACAGGCGCTACAATGTAACACTTTTATTTGTCTTTGATTGTTTTTCTGGATGAAGTATAATTATATTTGTTTTCTAGTAAGATCTTTTCACCATTATCAGTCAGCTAGTTTTCCATTTATGATCTGATGATAATCCCACCTTAATTGCGTCCTTGATATGACCCACCATAAACAGAGAGAATTCTCTTCTCCTTTGGGTGAAATGGGATCCTGATCTTCCATTTGTCAGGATAGCACCCATCTACAAGAAACACATGATTCTAATTATGGTTGTAATGCTAGGGTTGCGAACTCCTTTAATCAACTATAATGGAACAATGTAACGAGTATTAGAATCATGATTGTGTTCTACATAGAAGCATGATTAAGTGCAGTATGCAGGTGATTTAGATACTTGCCGTGAAAAGTAAAGTTTTTACCTGCATTCATGAAATCCGTACAGTAAAGCAATGTCAGAAATTGCATCTAGATAACAATAAGTAGGCTAGAATATGATGCCTTACTGTGTAATCTTATATGCCATGCCATATGCCATGACACAGAGCTTCATCCCAGAGTCTGACTGGGCGGTATCTCTCATGACTTGAATACCCCCTCAGCATTACCATATTCTGAAAGGTGAGTCAGTTATTGCTCTAGAGGGAAAGTCTAGTATTGCTAAAATCTGATATGGGGAGAGTCATGCTGACTCTCTACTTTTCTCTCAGCTTTGGGGTTACTGCCCTGCGTTTTCTTTAGATATTTCATTAAGGGTGTATTTTTTCTCACATGACGAGGTGGGGAGAACATTCAAAGCCATCTTTTATCTAAATACTGGAACCCTTTGATAAAAATGAGGTGTGCAGCCATGGGAGTGAGAATGTCACCTTTCATTATTTCTTGCTCATTATTCCCTTACTGTAGTTTTTTTCTGTTCTATTGTGAGCATGTAGTTGGATTTGCATGACCAATCTCAGTTCCGTTCATGTGTTCTGAGAACGCATTTATCAGTCTCAAGCATTGACACGTGTCACACTTTTTTAAAGTTTAAAAGGGTCACTGTTCACTATACAGGTTTTGCATCAATGCATTTTATCATTATATTTATATCTGAAGCTCTAATAACATACTGTTTATATAAATGTCTTGATAAAAACTGTCAATAACTATCATAGCTTTAACATTCAACAACATGTATGGGTATGTAATGTTAATAAACAGATGAGTGTGATATCCTGTTATAGGTAAATGTATTCCATCCTGTTTCCTCAGTTGAAAGTGCCTTTTTCAGATCTTGGATTTGATATATGACATGAGTCTTCTAGGTAAATGTTATATTTCCAATTTCCTGATATATACACGCAGAGTGTTTGTGTGTTTTATTATTTCAAAATGGCTTTGAAGTCTTAAATCTATAAGCAGAGACATTTATTGAAAGCTATGACTCCTACAGCCTCCAAACACTGACTATTCCTTCTATCATAATTGGAACAAAATAGCATACATAATAGTCCACAATAAACATAATTTTGATGGGCATGTTATCTGTTTAATGTAACATTAGGGAGTGGCCAATTCTAAACAACAGGAGGGAGACCAACAAATATTTGGACCCCTCTTGTCATCCCTTTTAGAAAATCAAAAGTGTGTTAGTTCATCTATATGCAGTCGGCGATGATCGATGTGAATCCATATTGGGCAATAAAATTGAGCCCCTCTTGTTGGGACTGAAAAAGAATTTTCTGCATTAGCATGAGAACCCATCCTCATCAGTGCAGCGCAAAAACAAATATCTGCTTGAGCATCTTCTCTGATGTAGCAAGAGCACACACACCCATCCTGTCCATCCCAGGAGGATTTACATCAGGAGCATGCAATACCCTGTATCCTGCATATACCCCAAACAAGCAGACCAACTCCATATTAACTACTTAAAGATAATGTACACCAATCGGGTTTTATTTTATGTTCAAGTGTGTAAATCATATATCATTGATATAGGCCTCGGCCTTCAGCTGACTCGAGACACCAGGAGTATAATTATATCTGACATACAGCCCGCTTGCATAGATTGATTATGTATAATAGCCTGATTACAGCTCTTTTTCCACACATGTGGCCTGATATCCTGTATAACCCTCCTAGGAGGTTATATGATCATCAAACATGTTCTCTGTGTGCTCTCATAGAAATACAATGATCATAGCATATGCTTGAAGAGTGTTGCCTCATTCTGATACATCCTAGTCATATATAATACTAACCATGAACCAAGACTCACAGCCAGACATAGTGGTCAAGGTCATTGAGTACATGGTATTTCTTGTTTGTACTTCCAGATGCTGGGTTCGAATCCCATGTTGAGCAGAACTTTTGATATGCCTGATATACATTTTTTATTTCTTTGGCTATTCTGATATATCAAGAAAAATTATACAACAGCACCACCAACTAAAAAGCACTCTTAACTTTGTCTAATTGGACAATGCCTCACCACCATAGGCCTTAGTTAACAGGCTCAAACACATGTGGCTGTGTGGTAATGCTATATAGATATTAGTCAGGCTCTCTGATATATCCTAAATGGCAAACTACAAAACCAACTCAATCCACCGTCCTATGTATCTGATTGTCAACAATTGACAATGAATCTTAACTTCATCTGGTCTTGTTAACTGTAAGATGAATATATGGGCAGGGTGAAAGTATCTGTTTGCATACAAATTTGGTAAATTTGCCACGTTTGTAGACCTTGCAGCCATTACCAGCCCATCCATTACCAGCCCCAACGCATCAAATGTTGGGGAGTTATACTTCTGCTGGTCTTGTGTGCGGGTACACAGGCATCATAGAGCATTGAGATATTGAGATAGGCCCTGAGCTGATATGAGTCTGGTTGGTCTGTTTACATAACAGACTTCACTGATGACTGGTGTCAGCCCTGATACATACACAGACCTAGGATGAATGGCATCACAGAGAATGAATAGAGCAAGTTTACTTTACTTGCTTTCTATCAGATTTGTCAAATTTTGTTCCAAGTATCAATAAGTTTTCAATATTTTGTCCTCACCTGTTCCCAGTACTTGGTCATATAAAAGGTCAAGGTCAAACGTCATTTTCATTACATGATCTATAACTCATGATGTAGTCTACACATGAAGTTGGTGATTTCATATTATGAGAGTGCGCTACAGAGTAGGGCAGTAGTTTGGATAATGTTATAAGCATGGATAGTTTCAGAATAGATGATCATAAGGCTTGATTAAAATTGTATTCAGGGATCATAGTATGTTTGGATATTAAGGCAGCTTCTGAGTTAATGTAGGTCTCTATCAGTAGTACAGACCATAGACCTATAGTTCAAATTAGTTTGTGTCTCGAGTAATTAGGGATAATTATGCAAATGTTATTTGAGGTATAGGCTGTATCTCAATTTAGCCAATAATGATGAGGGGAACCTCTCTTTTCTATTAAATCAGAGATTGGATTATAAGTTCAAACATCAATAAAACAACACAGCTGGTGTAACAATATTGTTGACATAAAAGACTTTTTGTACCAAATCATTTATAATGGAACCCATCACTCTCTCAAACTATGTGACATTAATAGTGTTCCCAGTCCTGTTTCATCTGTGCCTCATCCCCCTTTAATCAGTGGTTGAATCATTCCAGATCATGTCTGAGGGAGAGAGAAAAAAAAGATGATGTAATACTCCATGAATTGATTCACTTGAAAATAAAACGTGTGCTTCCTATCAAGTTGTCTGAAAAACTAAATTGACCACATTTTTTCTGCATAAGAGGAAAAAGCTGAAAGTGGTGATTTCCTTTCATCTAGTTCAATTTCTTTTTAAAGTTATCCTTATTGTTTTTTGTATGAGCTGTTATATTGCCAATATCTGTATAGGCAGGTGAATTGGAATGAAGAGTCATCCTGTGATGAAAAACCTTCTCCGATGAATCGTGTTCTGATGTGTCATAAAAAAGAGTTCTAAATTTCAAGATGTTGCCTTTTCTATGTATCATATAATGTTGAAGTGTAGGTCTAATGGAAACCATGTCAGGCAGTATGCACTTCAGTTTGTAAATGACCCACCTGCTTTATACCAAAAACAAGGTAAGTATTTTAAAAAACATTGGTATAAAGGCAACCATTAGACTATATCAAATCCAGAGAATTACCAATTTGTGAAACTCTTAGCAATATGGCTACAGGAGCATCACAGCCTAGGCTACATGTCAGTAATTGGGAATGTACACAGTTCACACCCTCGTATGTGTTGAAAGCCAATGACCTGGATTTATATATAGATACCTCACCCAAAAATACCTGTGTCAGGAGGACCAGCATTTTAGATAGGGTTATGTAACAGTGTAATTTCAGTGTGATCCTGTTCAGAGCGTTTCTTAATACCTACAGATATTGGCTAATATAGGGACTGTGCATGTTGTTAGTGAGCATGTGTGGATGTAGAGACATTACAAGATTTACACCTTATGCCTTTAAACTACCTTTCCATGAACATTAAGCTTGGTTGCTATCCATTCTTAGAATGTAAGGGCGCCTGCAGTATGTTTTAAAGTATTGAATTTTGAAAATAAAAATAGCACAATTGTTTATTTAAAATGGGAAAAGGGATGAACACTTTTTGAATTTACTTTTTCATCAAATTTTGAAACATCATACCTAGCACCTCTACTTCCCTATACCTCTAAGAGAGCAGTACTAAACTTAGGACAATAATGCCATATTAAATGGGATTAAAATAAAGAGTCATAGGCGGGAGTACTAATGGTACACAGCTGTCACATGGCAAATGATGCCCTCACACTAATTGGCACTAAGTGTGCTATACAAATTGAGATGTTTAGATATCAAGTTTCTATAATGAATAGACATCTATTTCACCTATGTTGAGTACAAATTGAAAGGACTGCGTCTTAGAGAATCCCTTCGTGATTTCTTAAGAAAGCACTTTATCTTCTATACCTACTAATATTGCTGATGGACTTCCCAATATGCTTTTTTGTTATTCTTGTGAGTATTATGACCAAGCCAATGTTTATACAACTGTGAAAAAAAGGATTGAAATGTAATATTGTGTCTGTGTATCAGACCTGTTATAGTTGATTCAATGCGGCTCCAGTCCTTGCAACCATCCTCTTTCTTTTTAAGTATCTTTCGAGTTGGAATAGAAACTTTCTTTGCTATGTGCCTATCTCTATGTCCTCCTAGTATCTAATTACGGTGGACAATGCACCATAGGGACCAAGGTGGGAAACACAGCATTTAGCACAGACCTTTACAGAATATCCCATAGAGCCACATAGTGAATGCTATGCAAGCTGATTAAGTTATGGTTTGCTGTTATGCTGCTAGGCATGAGGACTGGTGGCGTGTGAGTTCTGTTGGATCTGGGTGGCTCTACTACAGCACGCCTGGCAGCAGGCCTTGGAAGCTTACACCTATTGCTTTACAAAGAGTGCAATGGCGAAAAGAAGGAGAAGAGCTAGTCCTTGTGAGGTGTTACCTTCATGGATCAATGTCAGACAGATTCTCTAGGTGCTTCAGGTGGCAGGAGGTAGCAAGTTGGAGAGACTAGAACATGCGTCCGGGCTGGATGAGTCCTGGGAAGGAGTCAATCTGGGCCAATCATAAGATCGGACTGGATGAGTACTTCTTGTACCAGTTGGAATGGACCATCCAGGCTGAACATGAGTCCAGGGCAGATGCACCCTGTTACCAGGAAGAGCATTTTAATCCTGTACTTGTACATCACCACATAGGGAAACATTTCGCATTCACTACTATTTGCATCTTGTATTTTGCTGATTTAGACTATTTATTCATCCTACAATTTAGAGCAAAATAAACATATTTTACATTTTTTCAAATTTAAATTATCCAAATTAGCTCAGGCTGACACATCTTTTTTACAGTTTCCTCTTTCAAATGATTACTGCAACAGAGAAAAAATGCTAATGATTTCTAATAGCTTTTTTTTTTCCCTACGTTGAACTCTAGGCTCATGGGTCCAGGTTAGAATTAGAAATTATATTTTTTAATTTCTAAATTCCATAAACTGCCCTGTAGTTTACCACATAAACCAGAATGAGAATTATCAATTGATTTCTAATAGCTTTAATTAATTGGGATCGATCCTACTCATATAAATTATATACACATACAATTTCTGTACCTAGGCTATATAGTAAACTACAGGTTACAGAGAAATTGGATGATTAAATACTTATATGCATCACTGCTTCATCAAGCAATTATATACATTATATTTGCACTCTTCCATCATCTGGCCATAAAACCACATTAGTAGCCACATATTTTTGTAGATTGCTACGTGGACTTTTAAGGATCCTCCTAAGGTAAAGTGCAATAAGTGATACCATATATCTGCATGTCAATTTCAACCCCTTTATGGTGACTAGATGCCTTTTATCAGATAAAACTTGGCTAGTCAGAAAAGGGACCAGGGATGATAATGGACCTAAGGTTCCTGTTTCAGAAGGAAAACAGGCCAATCGCTAGTCCAGTAGATTTAACTTTTGCAAATATTTTTTATGATGATGCAAGCTATTTTTAGGGTGATGAAGTATTTTAGAAAGCATTGTATATGCCTACTGCACTACTCATCACAGATCACTTATGAATCAATAATAGTCAAATGATATAATCTTTATATCAGGGCTTATAATCAACCATCTTTCCTCTGTACTACAAATTTTCAACTTAGACAGCCTCATCTGTTTTCTTCACTTAGGATTCAGGTCCTTGGGTTAGGTCCTTTATTAATAATTCATTCATGGCTACATTAGCCTTCCACTGGGAATTAACCAACACCTCCTTCCCCTAAGCAATTGCACGCATTAATCTTTCATTAATGACTCAGATCAATCATGTTAGTCATGCTGGTGAGCGCTATAAGCAGCAATTTCTGTAATGAAATGTCTTGTGATAATGCAGCAGCATTGGTATACGGACAACATAGTCATTTGAAGGCCTAGATCTCCCAAATCCAGGATTTTGCACACAATGGATACCTTCTGAAAAGCACTATAACCAATATCACATCAGTCTTTTTCTCCTACTGAATGACACAACAGGTTGTAAGAAATGTTCATTGGCTGCATTGCTCATCCTTGAGATTACAGAATTGCTGGCTATGGCATGTTGACACAAAGTAAATTAAAATTGGATATGACCCTGGAAAAAAGTGAGCCTTCCCCCCCCCCCTACACTCCCATCAATCTGTGCCTTACTTTCACGCTGATTTGTGCTTCACTTTCTCGTCAATCTGTGCCTTGATTTCACGCCGATTTGTGCTTTACTTTCACGCCAATCTGTGCCTTACTTTCACGCCGATTTGTGCTCTACTTTCTTGTCAATCTGTGCCTTACTTTCACGCCAATTTGTGCTTTACTTTCACGCTAATCTGTGTCTTACTTTCATGCCGACTGGTGCTTTACTTTCACATCAACCTGCCCCAACAAAATCAAAACAATGACTCTGCAGGATGTGACTTTATTGCTAGGTAACGTAGTGACGCTGCCTAGTGACTTAGCAACGTTGCTATAGTGACTTAGCAATGTTGCTATATAATTACCTACTATTATTATGTTAGGTCAATCAGCAGAATGGGAGCCATTCAACTTATAGCCTTCCTTCAGACTAATGCATTTTCTTTTCACCACATGTTTCTAGGTTTTGCGCACTCACTCCTCTCCCTAATACTAGGTACCGCGCATAAGCGAGTCATAGCTGCGAAATCGCCGATCCTCAGAGAAAAAATGTCAATCTTTACAAGCCTCCAGAGACAAGGAAAATTAATGCACAGAAATCTCAAACCCCTCAATAGAAAGATATGGATCTGCTAGTCTGAAATATCATCGGTATTAAGTAGGTTGTACTTGCTATACATGTGCAAATGGGTCTTCACTGGGGGTCACTTTGGGTCAAATTACAGGTTTTGTCACCTGTTTTCCTGCTGCTGATTTGACTCACTGTCATATAAACTGGATTTCCCATTGCACCATACATTGCACATGAAATATACCAGCACCATTGATTAGGATACACATCAGGCTTCACTGTGGTCCCCGGGACGAACAAAAATTATTAAAAATTATTACTTTTGTAGCATTTAATAGAAAATATTAGGTTAAAAAACATATTATTTTTGAAAAAAAATGTTCGTCCCGCCCCTCACACTGAAGTTTAAAATAGTTATTACAACCATGTGAAGAGAGCTAAGCCATCCTATGGATGGTGCAGTGGCAAAATTAAATCATAGTTATTTTTCCATACAAATCCTATATAGCATACTGGTAAGCTTAAAAAAAATAAAGTTAATTTCCAAAATATTTTACTGTGGTATTGATGTTGACATGTCACGGGTAGTATGTGTTTCGAATTACAAGAGGATTGGACTGCTAGTTAACAATCTATGGCACCATTTGCAGTATAGCATTTGTGACAAACGTACATATTAGTGATCTTGCCATTTTTAAATGTATATGACTCAAAAGATACACATAGGAAATGATCTGAGAAAAATTATTCATGCTCTATATAACATGAAGATACATTACATGTAATAGCAAAGTCCTCAAGTATGTATTCCTTGAACTAGGTGTCAAAATGGCAGAATGGCCATTTTCAGTGGCAAGGGATTGGTATTTCTGCCATGTTAGAGGGTACACTATTTCAATACAAATATGTCTGAACATATTCTGAAGATATTTATGCAATGTCCATATATAGTTGATTGGGAAATATCATTTTTCAACTGCGAATTCTCATCAAAATAAGTGAAATATCACTCTGAAATTGGCCCATTGGCTATTGAAAATGAAATATGCTAAATGGCTGAAACTTTTATTTTTCGAAAATTCATATAAAATTAACTACTGAGCGGATCTTAACATAGTTACCATCATTCTTCAGCATTCTTTATCAGCTTCCTAACCAGTATAACAATTTTGTTCAGGGAAGGGTTTCTTCAAACTACCCGTGGTACCTAATTACTAATACTGGCACACACATGATTGTGGTTGATTACAATCATATTTTGCAGTCTCCACGGATTGAAAAATTTCCTCCATATCACATTTGGTGAAGTTGTATAATAATATTGTTCTTATAACATTCAATAAAACAAAATCATTAAAGTGTTTTGTTTTTTTTTAGCGCTCATTGCACATTGATTGGAACCAACCTCTTCACTTATAGCTGCTTTACAGGTCTTCGCACTGAAAGGTAATACAACATTTTATAACGTTATATAAGGTTTCCCTAATGCCACTATGGCAAAATGTTAAAATACGTTAATAAGGTAATTTAAATGTCATTAGTGAATCATATCAGCATATTGTCTGTTTTAATCAATGGTATTTGATTCTTGGAAAGCATACTCAACTTTCTTCAAATTTTATGGTTTTTGGTGTCCTATGGCGTCTGAATCACAATCATAACATGGGGATATTGAGGCTAGGTGATGCTTAATAATTCTCTTTTTTAAACAATGGGATATTGACATATGTTCCATGAGCAATTCATTACTACACTTAGGCCCATCAACACGTTTTCTCAAATTTCTCCATAATAATTATATTCTCCTTCATCACCTCTTCCCTTCTCATTGCTTTCTAAAACACTGTTCCCAAAATGATAACTTGTGATATTTGGTGCATTATTACTTTTAAACCATCAGTAAGAACAAGTCAGTATGATTTCATATGGCGATATGATGGGTGAAGAAATCATGTCACAAGTCACAGCAAAATGTTAAAGCATGATGATATGTGATGGACCATTAACGCTAAGCTCATTGCTTTTGATAAATGAGTAAAATAGCTCCACAAATTAAGTTGTCCTACTGAATTGTCTGTATCAATGTTGACAATCCAATTAACAGGATGAATAATGAATTTGTGTCTTTCACTTAAAAGATAAAATCATGGTTCTATTTATCAAAGAATTACGATGTGAAACCACTCTGCTCTTTTGATATAGAGTTGTTTTGAATTATTATGGCATGGCCAAACACTTCTTTTTTCTATTTGGGTCTTGAATATACTTTGCAGAACATATGTAAAATCTCTCACGGGATGTCTCAGTTTGATGTGCAGAGGGGAGATGAGCAGTGATGCAGAAAACTCATCCCAAACGAATGTCCCTAAGCTTCGATCACTCCCTCCATGCCAGTAATCACAGTGAAGTTCACCACCCTGGGCTGACTCATCAAATGCACTGTAAGAAATTCTTACTAAGGCCACCAGATCTTGCAATACTGCTGGGCTATTTTGGTGGAGATTTTCATATTGCATTATGCAACTATGCTGGATTATCCGTCCAGACATCTGTCCACACAATGCCCGAAACACATAAGAGAGTCTCCACTGCCCACAACCAAATTGCTGCAGGTTCAACAACAGAAACTGATCTCAGAGCCCCAAGGACAGTATAGTCCTTGATTATTCCTGACAATGCAGTCCTTGTTCATTTCCCAGAAGGACATTTCCATGATTATTAATCTCCAGTTTCTAATCAATTTCCATCTGATGGCAATTCTGCCTTCGCTTTATCCTTATATTAACTCATCAGAGAAATCTGTTCTCTTCAGGGGGAAATGGAATCCCATTTGTATTCTTCAATTGCTCAGTTTCACGGATGTTGTCAAGAAACACATGATAAGAATTAAGGGTGTAAATTTGGGGTTGTCAATTGGTAGAATTAACTAATGGAACAATGTCTTCGTTGCAATCATGATAAAGAATCATTCTGTTTTACAAAAAACAAAATCACATAGGTTTGAATATAAACGCTGTTGTTATAATAATATTATTTCATACCTCAATTTAAACAAATATCCTGTAGTTATTGTAAAACTGCAGTAATTCGAATAGTCTTAATTAAATCTGATCTGAACTAATATTTAACCAATATTGTATGGCTAACGCCCTCACAAGGGGTTGTATGGCTCAATATCGGCACGAGTGCGTAGCACGAGTGACGATATTGAGCCATACAACCCCGATACAACCCCGATATATACAATGTATATCACTCGAACACCAGGAGGGCCATGTTGTTTTGACATCCCACCAACCCTGCTCGCTGATTGGTGGAGCCTGGCTACGTCATGCCCTCAATCTCCAACACTGAGTCCAACATAGAATTTGTAAGGGGGCCAGCTTGGGGCGGTGTTATATCATAACTAGCGTTTCCCTCCAGATTCACCACAGTCGGATAGGCATGGCCGCTAGTGTCTACGCCTCACACACCAAAGGTCCCCGGATCGATCCTGGGTGGAAACGAACCATTTTCAGAATGCCTATTTCTATGTGAAAAAAAATCCCTAGAATTATTTTAACGAAAGGCTAAGTAAAGTCCAACTTCTACCTTTATAGTAAAAAAGAAATTAGAAAAAAATATTGATTTTCAAAGAAATTATACCAAAAAATGCCTTTTCTTCTGTAACTCGGTAAATAATAGTCCTGCAGGGCTGGAAATCCGCCTGTAGATTCCTTGTTTCGCCATCTCTCTCCACCAGCGCCTCCATGGCGTGGTGGTTAGCACGTCGGACTCCAAGTCTTGATGTAGCGTGTTCGAGTCTCCATGAAACCTCGGATTTTATATGTGACGAAATTTCGGAATCGCTCAGTCCCACCGGAAGAGTGCCGATATCCACCGGAAGAGTGCCGATATCCACCGGAAGAGTGCCGATATCACTAGATATCGGCACGGGGATATCACGTAAAAAGCACGATGAGTCGTTCAATCGTATAATAAAGTAATATAATGTACATTGAAGTTAACGAATAAGTGAAACCAGATCTTTCAATTACAAATAAAAAATATAAAGAGGGCCACACCAAGGTAGCATTAACCATAACACCCTTCAGCTAAGCACCCTAACTCTGGTTACCTGTGCCCTACAGTATACATTCAGCACAGATAACCCTGCATTGCCTCAGCCCGTCCCACTCAACAACTGCTATACCCCTCCTGCTCTCCAACATCGCCTCCCTCTATACCTTTCCTGGCCTCCACCCTCTCACACAGTGACAGGTGGGGACATTGCCATCTGTGCAGTCTTTGTGAGGTCATCTGGAGGTCAACTGGGGTAAAGGTCACCTATAAGGCTGGCTGGTATATGGCCAGCAGAGGTCCAACTGTCGGGGCTAGGAACATCACCCACAAGAGAGACGTACAGCTCCTATTTCCACAGAGTCTTATGTTTGATCCTACCAGTTTATATCATGATAAATTGGGGTTTCATATCACATGTAGCTGCTTTTTGGGGTAATTTAAGTCACTCAACCTGTCAACAAGGGGGAGTCACTTGCATTCCTTTCATATACTTTCTACCATCCCTACAGTGCTGCTCCGCCTGTCCCAAGCAACCAACTTCAAATAAATCAACCTTCATTGAATCTCACGATTTATTCATTTTGCTTTATGGATAATTTCTAGGATGATATGGTTTTGAGGGTTAGACGGAGCAATAGTTAATATAGGTCAACCTGAGAACAGGGGGGAGAGATGGAGAGAGAATCAGCCAATATATAGAATATTTATTCCCAATCCCTGGCTGACTGCTGCAGATCCCCATTTGTATGCTCCTCATGCATGCCACTGTTAATCGGCCTAGCTCAGCCCAATGTAAATGTAGGCACAGACTCATCAGTGCACACTTAGCCTACTCTGCTCACTGCCCTAACCATATTCCTACACCTCACTCTACGGCCCTTATAATGCATCACCAAACAATTATTTCCTCATCCATTACTCCCTGCCATTCCTACCAGTCGACCAGAAGGCAGTCACAGCCAAGGGTGTGCTACAATAGCCCTTGGGGCAGGGGACAGGCCAAAATATGCAACAATCAACATAGTATCCTGATAATATATACAGCCGTAGACCCAGGGTGTTACCCTGCAGGTATATGCCTTTTAAGAGTGCCAGCTAATGAAGTGCGAATTGATTATTGTGCCAAATAACCTGATCAGCCTGTGAATGAAGGGAAATGATATTATTGAAAACGTTGTGATGCCATTATCTTGATTGCTTTTTGCTTGATTAACTCTAGATTTGCAACATGGAAGATAGATGAGGCCAAGAAAAGGTTTGTTTGGTGCAGCATGGTCCAGAAATAAAGGTAGGTAGGTCGGATTCATTTTGAATTTTTTAGTCTTAAAAGTATGAGAAATAAGTCATGAATTGTCACATCAACTGCTGGTCTACCATAAAGACTGCCTAATGACATAAGTGGGAGCTTGTTGTTTCTTGACCAAAGAATCGCTAAAATAAGAGAGAAAAAAAGGGAAAAAAGTTAAATTGAGAAGGAAAAAATACTAGGGTCCCCCCTAGGGTTGGACATATGTTTGGCCTAACTGTAATTCACTACAATAAAAGAACAGTTTAATCTTTCCCCCCATTTTTCCCATTTTTGGGAAGTGTGCCGGGGATTACATAATTATGCAAAGAACATTTGTGCACAGCTTGCTTTGTCTCCCTCTAGGAGTAAGTTAATAGATTCACAGTTCAATAGTTGACCGACCACCTTTATTGGAAAATCTATTAACAATTGATTATGTTTAAGATAGTTTTATTTGGTTGTGCCTTTTTAATGTAATTTTGATTAATATCCGCTGCATTATATCTACCATTGTCAATACCGTTTTCTACAATTTAGGACTAATAATATGCTGTCCTACTCCTTATTTCTACAGTTTGATTATAATCAAAATAATTATCTACTGCATCCTGTTGACCTTTGATACCACCATTCACTGCAAGTCTGCCTCTTATCCACTGTGTGCTTTTAGAAAGTTTCAGTATCCAAAAGGTGTATTTATCAACAGCACATAGATCTTCTGTATCATCCTTCCTAGATGATGATTAGATATCAATTTATATTGTGATTTCGAAATATTGCTATACCGTAACAGATACAATGTGGTATAAGACCTAGATAGAGCAGCAGTTTCAGTGTCTACCCTTGTTGGCACTGGGAGAAAGGAATGCCATTTTATTTGTTAGAATCTGATTATGCGTTCACACAGCACCCAATATTGTCCACCCACACACCCATCCATCACCCAACATATGGAGAGTGAGAGTAAGCTTGCCTCCTGCATTCTGCTAAAAGGTATCAGTCAATGACCGTTGGATCTCAATCTCAAGAGCCACACTTCCTGTCTAGAGAAAGAAGAAAGTGAAAAGGGTCAGATTTTCCTTTCACAGGCACATAGATCTGGTATATGATTGTAAGGGGTTGTCTATAGAACCACAGTCTGAGCACGGAGCTACACTTTGGGCACAGAGGCTTATTTTCAGCACAAATGTGGTGTCATGGCTGTCCGGAGGTAATCCAATATGGCTGACAACAAGCACTGAGATTCATGGGTAAAGCGACTGGGCCTGACATCTTTGAAAATAAGGGTAGACTTTGAGCAGATGTTCTTTTGTTCCCAAAATATTGAGCTTATACTTGTTATGGTTTTTAAAGATTTGGATGTGTTTATTAACCCTTTCAACACTGGGTTTCTTGTAACTCAATGCAATTTTGTGCAATAAATTGGCTTACTGCGTGGAAGGGGTTAAACGGGTATAATATTATGGTAACAATTGGATTCCATCCTTATGTGAGATTGACAATGATAACGTGACATACAGAGAGCAGTGTATTTGTAAGTATTTCACAAAATCATAGTAATAAACTAAATAGATAAACAGTCCATTAGCATTCGTTTGAGCAGACAAAGCCACTTATAAATACCTCCAAAATTATAAAGATCCACAGAGAGAAGAAGGAATCCATGCAGGCTCAGTCTTTCCCCAAGATCAGCCATCCATAGCTTTCTCTGTTTATGGCTTTAGAACAACCAAAGGTAGGTTAGTATTCAAAGCTTTATTTGGCTAGCTCTTTTTCTGATCAATAAAAGAAAGGAAGACTCATATAAAATCCCAGTTACTATCTGTGTTGCCTCATGATTGATACAAGTGCTATATTATACCTGTTCTGGGTTATTTCCTGGTTTATCATTCCCATGAATATAGATAGGCCCCTGTAGTGCCATATTCTCCTGACCCTTACCAAGTCTGTGGAGGCTTAAATATACAGAAGGGAATCCCTACTTTTGGACATCAATCGTACAGAGGAAAAAACACAAAATGAGAGAGCAGGCTTGGAATAACCCATTTGCATACATGCATAATTGCAATCCTCCACTTGAGTTGAGCCCCCTCTGGATGTCAATTAGCTCTCTGCTTGTCTATTAGCTCACAGCTAGCTACCCTTTGAGACAACAGAAACATTACACTGCTTTAGAATATTGCCCTTGGAGTTTATAAGTATAATATCCTTGGTACCTTTATACTTATATAATCATAGGGGTAATTATATACACAGATAAAAAACTTAGAAGTGAAAGTGAAGCAAGAAGAGGTATCTGCTTTCTGCTACACTGCCTGGGTGGACGCTAGATTGGACATTAACATGGAGACTGACTCTGTCATAATTAGCAATAGCATTTACATGTAAAGTGAGATTTATTACTACTTATCTACCATTCATCTCTTGGTATGCATTCATTTTGGTGCCCTAACATAGCTGATTATCTCTAGGATGGGTATGTGTATTCTGCCTCAAATTATAGACTTTCTAGTATTGGATTTTCTTCATGAAGACAGACATGGCATCATTATGTGTACTCTGTACCATCTGCTCTTAGCAGGGGCTATCTGGTATTCTCTGAGCAGAATCAGTTGCTCAACACAGTCACCATGCCATGAATGCCAAATGAAACACTGTGTAGACCCCTGAACTTCGGTGAGACTTGCTCATACCATCCCTAGACACCTCTGTGTCATATCCCTCCATAATACCTTGCTGTCTGTAGGACCATACTAAAAGCACTTTGTGATGGAAGGCTTTGGACAAACTGTATTTTGTGGGCACTTTGTGATGAAAAACTGTGGACAAATTGTCTATTGTGAACACTTTGTAATGGTAGGCTATGGACATAAGGTGTGGTGACACTTTGTGTAGCATGTGGATAATACGGGACAAAACAGATATCAATTTTAATACTAGAACAGAACTAGAATATAACTAGGGCCATGACTAGGTGAATGTCCAGTATGCAGGTGATTTAGATACTTGCAATGTAGAATAGAATCCTTCCCAGCCTTTATGGCATGACATTACTGTCATTAGTGTCGATTAAATATAATTTTTAATTATTCCCCATACAAACTGGCTAGTAACAGGTTTCATATGGCATGCCTGCCTCATATAAAATATACTTTTTTCCATAGTGAAACATAGCAATATAGCCCAAAAAGAATATTCACACTAAACTAGTTAGAAATAATTATGAGAGCCAGATCCAGGATTTTGGAAATAACATTCCAGATACATGCATCTTAATCCTTCATGCAATTAAAAATACAATAGCCATCTAGATAACAATGGTTTACATCATATTATAGAAGGTAATAAGATCACATATGCACCATTATTATTTAAAATGAGATACCTTTCTGTAATCTGATATGCCAAGTCATCAGCACAGATAATCAGTGAGAGTCAACCAGATTCTTCCTATGTCACCAAACCTACTCTCATCCCAGAGCTCATCAACACCTGACTCTCTGTGGTTTATCTTTCATGTCTGTAATCTATTCCCAGTATTGTCATACTTTCCAAAGTCCAAAGCGAAAGTCGAGACTTTACCATCGTTTGCCAATAGAGGGAGAGTATGCCTGAATCTAAACTTTTCTCTGAGCTTTTAGGGTTTAGTGCCCTGCATGCTCTTTGAATATTTCCTTAAAGGTGTATTTCTCCTAACATGACAAGGTTTTATATGGGAAGCACATTCAAAAGCATCTCCTATTTAATTCCTGAACCTATTTGATAAAATGTGCGGCCATGGAAGTGAAAAAGTCACTTTCATCATTTCTTGCTTATTACCATTAGGCCTACATTTATATTGCAGAAAATAATAACATTGTCACATATTGTAATTGCTTAATAAAACTTTAACAAGAACCTCTAAGGGAGAATATTAACACAGCTTTAACATGGAAATACATTAATTTTATGGATGTGTGATGGCTATACATATACTGTATGAGTGCCGTATCCCCTTATTGGTTAACACATTCATCCTGTCTCCTGTGTTAAAAGTGTCTTTTTGAGTTATCAAAATTGGATCTAATAGATAATTCTTCTATGTATACATTCAGAAGGTTGTATTTGTGCTTTGCTGATATGTACAGGGTGTTCCTGTGTTTTGTTATTTCTGAAATGGCTTTAAAGTCATAAACCTACAAGTAGAGGCTTTTATGGAAAACAATGGCTTGTGTAACCCCCAAAGTGAATACTAACACTGACTCTCCTTTCTTATATAATTGCGACAAGGGTATTATGTAGTCCACAGTATACGGACAAAATTTAATATGAAAAATACATTCTGGATGACGGGCATGTTGATGGGTCCTGTATAATGTAACATTACACTGCAAAGAAGGTGCTTAGGTTTAAAACATGTTTAGGTCTAAACATGTTCAAAGTCTAAACATATTACTAGGTTTGTGTCTTTGGATTCTTCTGTTTAGGAATTAAACACTTTTATTCTAAACACCTAAAGAGTTATATTGAATATATTTAGATGTTTAGTATTCAAACAGTATGAAAAATGGGTGTTTAGGATGTAAACATGTAGTGTTTAGATCATAGTATACCAAACACATACCAGATGGCAGCTCTGTGGTTGACTGTAGTTTCTACAACCACTCAAATGTTATTGTGGATCTAAAAGTGCTTAGATCTGATTTAATTAACTTAAATTGCATGGGATACAAAAGGATAATAATACACATTGCAGGATTCAATGGTTGAATGCGATATCACTATGATTATGATGCAATAATGATACATCTGCTACATAGACACCTCTTTTAAGAACTCTAAGAATGGATAAACTGATAAAGCATTATCTTCCCTGAAGGTCTGTTGTATTGACTCAAGGTTGTGTCTATGCTAAAAAAGAGGCTATGTGAAATAGTGAGGCATTTACATTGGATCATAGGATGGGAGGGGGGGGCTGCTAGAAGTCTAGACACACCACTTTTATCCTTAAACACTTGACAGATAAACGCAATAACATGCTAAATTCTTGCATTCTAAACACTTCATTGTCCTAAACACATAGCTTTAAACACATACATGTCTAAGCACTGAGCTAAGCATGTTATCGGTCTAAACATGTTTAGGAACATATTGTGTGGACAAAAACGGGGCAGGAATGTGTTTAGGATTGTGTTTAAGATCTAAGCACCTTTTTTGCAGTGTAGGGAGTAAACAACAGATTTAAACTAATTCCCACACTTGGGTGAGAATCCACTTAACTACATCCCTCCCCCAGCCACAATCTCTAAGAAAACCCCTCCCTTATACTACATAAAACAAAATACGTATCATCAGTGCAGTCAAGTAAAGAAGTACATGCTTTAGCAGCTTCCCTGATTATAGTAAGATCATACACAACCTCCCTGTTACATATACCTCCATCCTGACCCCCTTGCCAGCAGCCATCAGTACACACATGGATCATACTGGTAACAGGCAGCCTTTGTGGGATTATCACCAAGAAGCCAGCCTCATGCCTAATCATGGTTATAGTGCCTGGCATACAGGAAGATTTACTTTAACATGTAATATCCTCTATCCTGCATGTACATTAAACAAGCATACCACCTCCATATCAATTACCGGTACTATAGATACAACAAAGTTTGGCAAGGTTGAGTGTATACGAAATTGTATGCATATATAGAGTTTGAATGTAAGACAACATAAATTCATCACAGAATTAAAGTATCATAGTGTTTTTCGCAAAGACACCTTTGCCAAGGTAAATCTAGGGACCTTACTATCTTAAATACAAATGCTTGGTGAAAGTATCTGTATGCATAACAAAAGGGTAAATTTGCTATGTTTGTAGACTTTGAGTCCATGATCAGCCCCCATTCATCAACTGCTGGTGATTGATGTACAGGGGAAGGCATTAGGTAGCAGGGCTGTTCGGACAGTGATATGGGGGATGGATTCAGGGGAGATGACCATAAAGTCTGCTGGTCTTGTGTCTGGGTACACAGGGATCATAGAGCATTGAGATACTGAGATAGGCCCTGAGCTGATATGAGTCTGGTTGGTATGTTTACATAACAGACTTCACTGAGGGAAGATGCCAGCTTTGATGCATACAGAGAACTAGTCTGGGCTGGATGGCATAACAGGGAGTGGATAGAGCCAGTTTACTTTGCCTGCACTTTATCAAGGTCCTACAAACTTCTCAACTGTTGTTCCCAGTTTCAATAGGAAATCCTTCTGAGAACCTACTCGATTTTATGTTAGACTTTGGTAAACTATTCGGAAAAAAATTAGATTTAGGATAATCCAGATTATCTAAAGTAAATTGTTTTCTTTAAGGACTTTGTGGTGGGGACTTCTCTTAAAATGATAACCACACATACCCTATAGTATATCCATGCTTACTTTTTTCTGTATTCAATACCAAAAAGTATGTGGTGAAAAACTGATCAAATGGAAATACGATTCATCTCTTCTTGAAGCAATGCGTGAGATTTTAGCAGTATGTGGTAAAGGGCTGCTGAATACAAAAAGAGGCATTCCTAGAACTTCAGCAAAGAGCAATTAAGAAATCCTATTGAAAGCAATACCATGTCAAATCCATATGGCATGCATACTATTCCCAAACACGTGTTATCCCCTTTGTGGGCAATAAAATATTCCAGATCATGTTTGTTGTGATAATCCATGAATCGATTATCTGGAAACTAAATTGTGTGCTTCCTATCAAGCCATTAGAAAAACTTCAAGTTTGCAGAAAAAGCTCCATTTGGTGGCTTCCTTTTATCCGATAGAATTTCTTTTTGATTTCAACCATGTTTTTTGTGTGGGCTGTAATGTTTTATCAACGTCCATAGAATGGCTGTTCAGGCAGGTTGAATTGGAACTGAAATCGATTCTGTGATGAAACCCTCTTTGATAAAGTGTTCTTGAATATTTTGTCAATTTTTGTCCTGTATTTGTTTGGGCTGCACATGGCGTTTTCTAGGTCATTCGTTCTTTTGGACTAGTTCTTTGATAGAGAGCTGATATACTGGTTATCTAAAAGGAGAGTTACAGTACAGTGTTATTTGGTTGAATCAATCAGGGTACTGTATGCACCATTGGTCAACACTTGGGATGACAATCCTCTTGATTTTTTGTACCATGAAATCCTCTTGATTTTTAGTACCATGAAACAGGACTTTATATTATGACCATAATCATTTGACTACTTCTCTGAGGGAGTGTAATAGAACGGATAGACAAACCTAATCACCATAGTCACTGTTTTAGTCTGCATCTGTGTTTATACCATACTTCAAAATCATGAAGACTCATATAAGTTCCTCCCTCTATGCACCGACCGCCCTTATCTTTTTGAGCAGCTAAGATCAACTCGGAGAGCAACTCCCCACCTGCTCCTGAGGTGAATAATGAAACTATGGCTCCTGATCTGGCAGGTACCTTGGACCTAGAACCATGAACAGACCAACCAGATTAGAGTTAATCTTAATGTTCTGTTGTTGAGGGATGTTCGCCAATTTGTGCAATCCTCCAACCTACCAGCTGTAATATACATATATCTGTGGGATCTTAACATAGTAATTTAAGTTAATCAGATGGGAAATTTATTAGACTGTGACATTTTCAATATCTGGATCCTTTTGATCCACCAATTTCTCAGGTGAACTTGCATTTCAACTATATTGGGTAATATTGATTCAGTGACGTACAACTGAAGCAGGTTCTCGCATCTTCACTGATATAATTATTTATGCTGCACAGATTAGCATTTTGTGTGGCTCTGATACTGTGCTATTTCAATATAAATTGTGCAGCACAGAATCCAAATAATTAGTGAGCAGTAGGATTATTTTGACAGGCGCTACATTTTATTATAGTATGGTCTGCTGCACATAGTATGGTAAGTATATAAATATAACAATATTGATATAAATTTGGTGTTATACTGTGTAGAGATATCCTTTCACTTTTTCCCCTCATTTGTTACTACATAGGCCTCGTTCATTATCCGATTTAAACCTTTCCCAGTCAAAGACTACACCCGGTCAAAGACTACACCTGGTCAAAGAGGTTTCAATTGTATCAAGCTCATGAGACACAGCCTAATAGATAATATCATCCAGAACTGCCGGAGACAGCAAATACCTTAAGTGAAAACCCTTCCATCCTACCTCTGAGAAAGAAGAGGGAAAGGAAAAGGTCCTGACCAGGCAATCTATCTCTATAAAGTACATTCCCAACAGAGCGAGAAGTCCATCCTCAGCCACCTTGGCTGTAAAATATCATTTTGCAGGAGGCAGGGCAGTACTTATGATAGAGTTGGGTCTACTTCATATTCCACCCTTCTGCCCATGAGGGCCATATAAGGTGACCAGTGATATCACCCACCTGTCAGGGGTTTCAAACAAGTGTATATTTTGTCGATAGTAAGGGATGCTAAACTCCATAAAAATGGGAAATATTTTGCTTCTTTTCATCATATTTCATTGGTCTCATGCTAAGATAGGATTGGTATATATACTGCTAGTAGAGTTCATCCATATAAGTGGCTTCAACTGGAATTAACAGGCATTGTGAGAAAACATGGCAGTCATTATTTCTGATACCCGTAATGCAGATGTCAAATGAGGCTGATCTAGCATGACACCGTGCGGCAGAGAGTTATATGTCATAACAATCAAGACTGATCATGACAACCCTTCTTACACTATTTTTAGTGTCCCCTTCTCTAATCACTCATTTGTGGAGTTATAAGTTTGTGGACACATTGTATCACAGATTTTATTGAATTATATGATTAAAGATATTGTGTGACTGATGAAACAAAAACACTGAAAGTAATGTCTACTTTGGGTCTCCTAGTTGTTATTCCTACCCAAATCAGAAAGACAGGACGGCTCCGGTTGGGGTCAATTGACCCCAAACCAAACCAGTCCTGTCTTTCTGCCCAAATTAAAGAGCTGTTACATCAAGATAAAGAGAAGATCTGCATTAAATAGAAAGGTTAAAGGACCAAGGTTCAATATCCGTCCGAGTTACCTTGGGAAAGGTTAATCTAATGGAGAAAAGCAGGTGGATTTCAGTTTCTAATTCAATTAGGTTTTTCATCATTTGATTATATTTCTTGTGGGTTATTCTTGGTGCTGTGAGCATCAGCCAGCTTGTGTCACATTCTGAATTGAATTCTAACTGTGTTAGTTGTATTATGAACGTGTCATTCCATTTAGAAATTGGTATTCTCTAGTTAAATAAAACAACTTGTTTCTTGAAATGAACATGAGTATATTTTATTATTAATTTATAAAACTTATGCTTTGCCACTGTTCGATTATGCTGATGTATTATATAATGCATCTAGTAACGAATCGTTAAACCTCCTCCAGGGCATTCAGAATAGGTGCTTAAAGTATTGTTTAAAGTTACCGGTACTGACAGCAACTGATTATGTACATCAAGAAGCTAAGCTACCAATGTTACATAACCGTCGTCTGTACCATGCCAGTATTTATGGGTATAAAAGGGCTCATAAAGTCGAATTTCTTGATATTAGGCCTAGGGCAACCAGAAATGCTAGATCTCCCTTGTTAAAATACTACCTGATACATTCATCATCATATGAAAAAAGCATTGAGGTTCATGTTGCTCAGGTGTGGAACGCCTTACACCACACGGTCAGAGGGGCAGAGAGTATATCTTACTTTAAGCGTTTAATGAAAATTAAATTGGAAGAATCGATACCGAAAAATATTAGATTGTAATTTGCCAGATCATATTTACCATATTTATCTGTTAATTTTTGATAAACAAAACGAGCTAAAGAAATCAAGCGTATTCAAAACATAGCCTATATGTATTATCATTGAATGAGTGAAGTATGTATACACAAGTGTTTGTCCTGTATTGTTGTAGCCACTTGCCCAAACATGGATTTTTTTAGGAAAATATAATTAATGTGATTTAATGACGAAGGGGTGGCATTAAACATCTGCAATGCAGACTGCCATCCCTATCTTTTGTCGATCAACATGGATATATATATTTTTCATGTACGCGTGACGCTAATTAATTAATGTACGGTATTTATAACCCAAAGGAACCCAGTGGAAACACGTCGTGCTGATTGTAAATTATTAAAAATGTGAAACAAATAGATCAATAAAAGATAAATCAACCTCTTAAAATCAACCTCTTAAAATAGGGCACGAGTCGCTCCAGGCCGAGCCCCTTTCACCAGCACAGATGTGTCTACAACATTTATATGAACATTAAATCGGATCTGCAGTTCTAGTGCGCATTGTACTCCATGTATAGGTGTCTGCTATGCGTGAGTCAGGTGGTAGCATCACCACACACCACGAGGAGGAAGGAGGCTGTGTTTATTAGAATTGATTCACTTGTTATTATAATGATATTTTAACTTTGAAATTCTTGTTAAGGACTTTTCAAATTAACACAAATGCATGGCTCATTTGACACAGATATGTTGAGACTATATACACTTTGTACACCAAATTGATCATTGTTGATGTTTCTATCAAATTAGTTCCATTTTGGAAGGTTTAAGAAGCCATAGAGTGCAAATGGAACAAAAACGTTCCTTTTTCTTAGAACAGCATTATGGGATGGAAAAAGAACACTTTCATAACTTTTGATAATTGGAGTTTAATCTAGGGGTCATTCCCTGAGGACCTTTTCTTTCTTTTAGCTATATCTTAATTATTAAGCTCTACAGAGCTGTTCAAAGTAGCATAGTCACTTGAAAATTGTTGGAAATTGTTGAAAACAGGCGAAAATAGGGGAAAATAGGGGATTTTGGCCATTTTTCATGACAAAAATCATCCATTTTCAAGTGACTATGCTACTTTGAACAGCTCTGTATAGCTTAATAATTAAGATATAGCTAAAAGAAAGAAAAGGTCCCCAGGGAATGAGAAAAAAGAACGTTTTTGTTCCATTTGCACTCCAAAGCCTCTGAAACCTTCCAAAATGGTCCTAATCTGATAGAAACATTAAATATGATCAATTTGGTGTACAAAGTGTATAGTCTCAACATATCTGTGTCAAACAATGCATACATATGTGTTAATTTGAACAAACCTGTTGAGAGCCCTTAATTCAGGACAAAGAGCATCACGAGGTAAAATGTTGAGCACCATTTTTCCAACCCATTTTTGTTGCAAGCCCAATGACCTAACTGTTCAAGCCCAATGGAGTTTGCCTTCCTGGCTTAGAATTCGGGTACCTTCTCCTAGAACATCTCTTGTGTCCAGTGACAGCAGCATTAAAGGTGGTCCCAAAAGGCTTTACAATAAATGGCCCATGAGGAATGTTTTATTTTGTATGTGGGTTACGGCCTAATGGCAGGGGGTGATATCCTTATGGTTCGTGACATATGAGCTGCTCCTGAGGAGGGTGAGCTGCTCAGTGCTTTTGGTGTCCCAAACTAAGTCAACATTCCATGGCAGAAATTTAGGTTAACCATGGGTTTGGGCAGGTAAGTGGGGGTTGGTTTAGTGCTTGTGTCAATAACCTTTTAGATAGGCTTCGGAAGATATAAATGAGGTTTGAATGTGCCTGTGTCACTTCTGGTGTGACACATATTGATCCTATTCAGGGTGTTTCTACATATCTCTAAATAATGGCTTCAGCCGAGAGAAGGTGGTCTATGTGTTTGGTACTATACATGCAGGGAGAATGTATGCTGTCAGTGGGAACGTGTGGATAATATAGTGGCATTACAATCAACAATCTTTGGTTCAAAAAGGGTTTTATTGTCAATTTAATAAAGTGATTACAGACTTCTTCAAAATCTGTACGAAAATATCATATATAACCAGGTCTCATTTATTGATTATTTGTTCATACAGGTCAATCAAACAATAGCATTGGATATGGGCTTCCTTATACCTGGATATGCACTCATGGCATAACTAATAGACACTTAAGCTATATGCACCAGGACCTTGCAGCGGGTTCATTTTCAACAAGTAGGGACCAACCTGAAGGGCCTTACTTAATTTTAATATGAATACACGTTCTAACCATAATCTTCATCTACAATCTTAAACAGTAGTTTCGATGTTATCTTTTGAGACACAGGTGTAGTAATTGAAACCTATCCTATACTAAAAATCCCATCTTTTAAAATAGAATCTTTCTCTGCTCTCCACCTATCTGTATTCCATCTTAGTATCCTACTACGATGTATAATGCACCATAGGGACCAAGGTGGGGAACATACCATTCAGTGCACACCTTTACAAAAGACCCCATAGAGACACACAGTGAATACTATGCAAGCTAATTGAGTTATGGTCCACTGTTACCCCACTAGGCTAGAGGACTGGTGGCGTGTGAGTTCTGTCGGATCTCAGCGGCTCCAATACAGCCCGCCTGGCAGCAGAACTTAGAAGCTTACACCTATTGCTTTACAAAGGGTGCAAATGCCCACTGGTGGGAGGAATGAAAAGTGGTAGTCCTGGGGTGGTGTCACCTCCATGGGTCAATGTCAGACAGGAACGGAATTCCTCAGGTGCTTCAGGCAGCAGGCTGTAGCTAGTAGCATATATAGACTAGAAAATGCAGTGTGCTAAATTGCCAGTTAAATTTTCCTGGATTATTTAGATTGATATCAGAAAGGAAACCTTTTTAATTGGATTACATGTGTGTCCAAATTAGGTAATTAGTTAAGCTGCTTCTCGCTGTGGAGCCCCAAATAACATGTATTGGTCTTGGCATTGACACCAAATTCAATATTCCTTCAGACTCTTCTGATAAGCATAACTGGTAAATATTACCTTTTCAAGAAAGTTTCAACCCCTTGGTCTTTGTTCTAGAGCAAATTAGATCACTCTCACTTATTTCAAATTTTAAACCCGCAGTGTTCATTGCAGTTAAGTGAATCTAGAAGTAGAAACTAAAACAATAAAAATTTCAGATAAATTGGGATCATTCATTGGGTAGGCACATGGCAAGATACAACTGGGTGTTTCTAGATTTGCACCCCTCAGGAAACATGCTGTCACATGTTACAGCATGTCAGCTTATGATCATTAGGAATGATACACTGGGTGCATACATTTTAGGCATGACTGGATGTCAGCAGTCTAATCATTGGGTAGGAAACATGCTCTCAGTCATGTTGAAACATGATTGGGTGTTTGGACAGGCAATATGTCCCTTGCCACCATGTGTCAGTAGCCGCTATCACAAACTCATTTAGGTCAGCGTGCGGCAGGGACAGCGAACTGCTTATTTGGTATTCATGAAAGTGGCCTACTACTGCTTCCCTCTGTGAACCAATCAATTCTAGTCACAGAC
Organism: Harmothoe impar; assembly: GCA_947462335.1. Classification (NCBI taxonomy): domain Eukaryota; kingdom Metazoa; phylum Annelida; class Polychaeta; order Phyllodocida; family Polynoidae; genus Harmothoe; species Harmothoe impar. The sequence goes on along the minus strand of OX381718.1, from coordinate 22,355,225 downwards.
AGCATTCTCTTTTGGCAAACCAAATGGGTCAACTATCTATTTTTTTGTGACTGCTTTCTCATGCCCATTTTCTGTTTGTAAAGCTTATGGATGACAGCTGAATGGGTTCTTTTGCACTGTTTTAGCATTTTTGTGTTCTAATAGTTAATAGTTATGATACCTTTTGCCATACAAGTGGCTACTAAGATGATAACACAGCATGGCCATAGCTATGTTTACGTTTGGTCTCGATCCTTACAAAATGTGATCGGCATTGTTCATAATGGGACAATAATATGCTGGGGTTGATTATGGGGTGACAATGCATAGATAAACTTATTATTGAGTGTGCAGATTGGAACAATAATTATAACATCGTTTTATTGCAGATACACATAATGCAAATTGAACTAAATTCATCAACATGGAGATTGGGCAGTTTGAGTATTCAATTCTGTGAAGTTGGAAGCATTGTTTGCTACTCTTGAATTGACTTATGATCAATGCTTCATGGCTTTGGAAATACTAATGAGAGGACATCAATAACCCTCTACTTGAAAGGGCTTTTGGTAGCTTCTGGATTCAAATTTCAGATGGCAAGATGTCATCCACTTGAATAACTTAAATTAATATGTTCTAATTTGTAATTACTGTAGTTTATTATAGTACTTGTGTTCTGATTATCATGACTTGATCCATCCCTTACTGACAGAACTCTAGCTTATAACCGATGTCACATCAGTGATTCCTCTATCATCTTTGATATCATGTTACTTTGTCTATTCTCTTCCTTTTCAAAATCTCATTTTAGCTTCTCAGTAACCCTATACCATACCCCTATTCATCAGCAGCCCACCAAGCCCCACCTTGAATTGCAGCATACAGATATTTAAACCACCTGACCCTTTTCCCATTTGGCAGGAGATTAATAAGATGACTATTGTTCTGAATGCCATCCTCAGACCTTTCCAGCCTAGATATATTATTTCAATCAGCAGAATAGGAGTCATTCTAGATTTTGCGTACTCACTCCACCCCTATACACAGGAGCATGATCGTGAGATCTGATGCCTATAATCATATTTTGCAGTCACTTTGTCTCTAAGTATGGAAGAGTTGCTTCCATATGTGGTAAAGGCTGATAACAAGATTGTTCCTAAAGATGTTGAATGATTGCCTCGTAACAGGCTTTTCCCTTAGACTGATAGGCATGGTTAGAGACATGCATAGCCTGTGAAGTGTGCTCAGAGATAGTAGTGACTTGATTTCTGCAAGAAGGCAATTCCTCCTCTTGCTATTAGGGCATTACGTATCCAGCGGTTGAAGAGATGATTAACATTCCTATTACAGCTATAGTGGATCCACAAAGACTAAATGTGCTTTCAATCTGCAAATTGCAGTAGGATCTGATGGGAACAATACTCTTGTCATAGGAGTCCATGTATCTATGAAATGTAATGCTTTGTGGGTTTTCCATTCCTGTATCCGATGGCCCTTTATTTACAGGTGCAGATGTGTACATAAAATGTTAATACAATCCTCTATCACATCTCATTTTTTATTACATTAGAATAGATGATTAATGTTGGTGGGTTAAAGATCTCAAACCAAAGATAACTTGGGTTTTCTTCCATTACTACAATAAGCCTTCTGTACCATCAGATATTATGTTTGATGACAAGTATTGTCACACTGTGTTTACTATCTAGATGCAATAAATGATCCCAGTGATGAATCCAATTCTAAAGAGTTCCACTTCTTCAATTGTCAAAAATATGTACTTGTAGATGCATTACATTTTGATTGCTTCCAGTAATATCAAAGAAAAATGCATGTTATCTTTCAATCCATTATTCATGCTTAATTATCTAGACGGTTACTTAAATCTTACGTGAGCATGTTTCAAGCTGCTCTTTTTATGATGAAAGTTACTACTGATAACAGTAACTTCATTCCACATTCACCACTGTTGAAATAATCTTTGTATGAAATGGATCTATTTAATGTTTGGTATCAAAAGCTTTAAAAACATATAAATCATTATTATTCCAATGCAAGAAAGCTATAACGTTCCCAGGATGCTAGTTGATGAGTGTATTATCTTGTTTGCCTCAGACTCTGTTATTCAATTTCTCTGGGGTGGGCAGTCAGCCATAGTCCACACAGTCCTCTATTCAAATAATCTCTTATATATATTGGCCAATAATATATCCACAAATCCACAATGGATCCCTTCATAATGTTCAATAAAACTAAATCCATTTAATGCTTTGTACAGTTAAGAGTGACTAATACACTAATAAAAACTTATTTTATATGTCCTACCTGTCTGCGTGTAGTGGGCGCTAATGATGACTTTATCCCATAGGTAAAGTTCTAGTCATTATTCTGTTCTTCCTTTTTTTATCCTTTATTTCTTCTACATCGACAGCAGCTGCTGTTGACCATGCTGTCAACTTTTGCACTGCAATAAAAGCGGCGGACTGCAACCTTAGAGACTGTTTTATTCATAATCACATTTCTTAGTCAGCTAAATGTCATTACGGAATCACATTGTCAGTCTTAATTAATGGTGTTTGATTTCTCGGAAAGCATACTCAACTTTCTTTTATTTTTATGGATGTTCAAATTATGTTTACACATTTTAACGTTGACATATTATCCCTCTGGAGATGGCATTGTCTACTTATATTACCAGATATTTTAACCATTGCTGCAAAGTATTTTCCTGTGGAGTAACATGTGTTTAAGAAAACAGTCCAACTTGTCCATGTATACATCTGCATGCCTCATGGGGTCATCATCGCAATCATAATATGAAGACATTGAGGCTAGGTGATGCTCAATGATGTTATCTTTTACTCCATTATGCCATCCACCTCCATACATTCTTCTTCCCATGCATTGCCTCTACTTTTCTCCTGATGTCGGTGCATTTTATAACTGTTTACTGTTTAACTTGATATCTTATCTTTTCCCATGTCTGCCATAATCAAAACTCATGATATAGACCTATTGATGTTCCTTAATTGTCATACCAATATCATATCCAAGATAGGAAGAACTTCTGCCTATGGGACAGCTATTGTACAGAATGAGCATGTGTCATACGTCCTGAGAAAAACCAGCCTTGGGAGGGGGGGGGGGGTTAGTTCTGATTTTGGTCACCAGGGGGCAACAGGGTACTAAAATAGTGGAAAATACACCCATAAAATCTTTAGGGTAATCTTCTAAGAAGAAGACAGTAGTCTTCTGAGAATTATTCCATTTTTTATGCTAGCATCCTATATTTGGAATGTAAAAGGAATGTTGTTAATAGGAAATTGGCACATATGCCATAGTAGTTATTATGGGATACAGTACATTTTAGAGCTTATTCATCATTATCAGTTTTAAATTACTCATGTTTGAGATAATTACAGATCCCACAAGACTACCAGTAGTATCTTAGCTTATGATATCTCAATTCAAAGATCTTGACACAAACTTGGTTATTGATTCCCCCCTAAATACCCCTTTTCACTGATCTAGTCACATGTGTCCATCTAGAGCCTATGGAAGCCCGCAGATGTATATGTACAATTGCATTTGGGACAAATCCCATACAGCAGTGGATGATATAGTTTGGATTAGAATTCCCAAGGTGTCCATCTTAACTCTAATGGCTTCTTGGCCGAGAAGCCACATATAATGGGGGGGGCTAAGAGGTGAGTAGGGCTCTGACCAGGCTGTCTAGCTCTATATTAGTACATTCCCAGCAGAGCGAGACCCCCATCCCCTGCCACCTTGGCCCTAAAATGTTGTTTTGCAGGGGGAAGGACAGCACTTACGTTAGGGTGAGTCTATTTCCTATTCCACCCTTCTGCCCATGAGAGCCATAAAAGGTGACCAGTGACATCACCCAACTGTCAGGGGTTTCAACCAAGTCTACATTTTGTCTACAGAACTTGCGGTTATGGATTGTATTAGAATTTTGACCTTTTTTTAATTTTTAATTTACATGAAAAGGTAGGATGTGTACAATAATTGTTGAGAATTCAATAATATGCAGGATATAAAATACACTTACCAAACAATACGGTAAAGATTTAGTATTAGAGGTTATAGAAAGACTATATTCGACCACAGTTTATGAGATACAGTGTGGAAATCTAAGATTGTGATTACTTCATGCAAGACAGTTTCTGTTATAAGAAAAGAAGTGATGAATGGCCTTGGGTCCTCTGCTGTAATGATGGCTTGGGGTTTTCAAGTAGAATGCATGGAGCCTTTGTTCGGAGTGATACATTATATTTAAACAGTATTCACCAGAGCTGTCTAGCCCATCCATTGGCATTGTGTAAAAACAGGTTGCCTCTCTCTCATGGGAAGTCATTATTTCTGATGAAATGCATAAGCCCTATGAGACTTATCTAGAACGGCATCAGGGGGAGCCAATGAGATCAATGTCTCATACTCTGCCATGTGGTCGCTGGGACAGAAAACGAAGAAGCACCTGATTAGAGATGTGTTGGCATAAATGTGGGCAGACAAAGGGAAAGGGGCCTCCAAGATTAAATATCAATTTTTGAGGGCTTCAGGGATATGGGATGATGTTGATTCCAATAAGCTCATTGTTTAGATGATAAAGTATAATTGATGAGCATTATTTAATATGTATTTACAACTGACTAAATCTTTCAGGTTTTTCATCATAGCATTGAATACAGAAATGATATGTTCATTCTTTTTCAGTGTAGTAACCCTTGTAAGTCCTTCTATTGATTGTAGCATCTATTTTTTCCATTTATAATGAAATTCATGTTGCCATGACAACATAATTTGAGAAGAACACTTATTTAGGTCTTAATTGGACTTAAAACGTTCCTTTTACATTCCAAATAGAAAAGGATTACACCAAAGCTCGCGCAGGGAAGTCCCTTTCTCCCCAACGGCCAACATACCATTTAAAAAAGATCCAATCCCATGTGAGATTCATTTAATTTCCAAACATGTCTCATCTGTTTCATCTCCACCGCATCTGTGATCAAGAAATTATTCAAGATCATGTCCGAGTGAATGAAAAAACCTGATGATGTGATACTCCATGAATTGATTCACTTGAAAATAAAGCTTGTGGTCCCTATCAAGCTGTGAGAAAACCTGAAATTGGTCAGGTGTTTTTCTGCAATGAGAGGAAAGGCTCCAAGTGGTGATTTACTTTCATCTAGTTAAATTTCGTTTTGAAGTTTTTTGTATGAGATGTAATATTGCCCATACCTACTTGATGGGTGTGCAATCAGAATTAGGAGTCATCCTGTGATAAAAAAAAAAAAATTCCATAAAAAAGTATGCCTCAATGTTTTGTCAAAATGAGTCCTGAATTTCAATCTGCCTGTTATTCTTCTATGTATTCTTAATAGTGTTTACTTTTACCTGTCTTTCGATCAAACAGTCAATAGCAGTGCAGGGCCTCCTCGGACTCCTCGTTGGGCTCCCCCTGTCCCATGAGTGCCCCTTATGAAAAGATCTAGGAATAAGTCCATAGACGATACATATGTTCTCCACATGGGTATAATAGGAGTGGAGAGAAAACCGTTGTAATCCCGGTGGCAATTATTAAGAATTGCGACGGGGATCTTACATGTACACTATGTCCACAGGAGTTTTGGAGGGGTGTGCTGGATACACTGTAAAATCAATTTTCCAAAGACTAGTGATTGGATATTTTGGGCAGGGGGATGGGGACATGGGTTGTTTAAGGTATTAATTCATGTCTGGGGGGTTGGGTATCTTATTCCAAAGTTTTGTCTTAAGGTCTGACTTAAAAAGTGATTTGCTGGCTAATGTTCTATTTTCAACATCTAATTCGTTCCAGATTATTGCTAATTTATATTCCAGACTTTTTTGATAAAGTGACAGGTGGGGGAAATCTACTTTTAATAAAGGACCATCCCATAGCCTGGTTCTCAGTAGTCTTTGGTCTACATACTTAACATCTCTTGTTTGTTTGTTTCACCCCATTATTTGTACAGCATGATCAAACGTACAAAAATCATGAAAGTTTACTTGCACAAAATATTAAATGCTGACAGTGATGATGAAAACGGTACAGATTGGGGTCCCCTTAAGAAAATATGTGTCTATTGTAATAATAAGAGGTCTATATGTGATAAAAGTCAGCTGTTCTATGTGAAATGTATGACAAAATCATGCTTTTTGGGGCCGAGCTTCTCAAGATCCCGATCTAAAGTATATTTCTCGATCCAAAATGGCTGTCATTTGGAGGATTTATTCCGCATTATCAAGCATAATGGGTCTATAACCAACAACTGATGGTTTCTAGTACAATTTTTGAAAATGGCTTAGTGTGCATATATATATATATATATATATATATATATATATATATATATATATATATATATATATATATATATATATGTATCTATCGTTCCAATATTAGCACATTCTGACAGTTTTAAGCTATATGCGCAGAAAGCTGCGCAGGAGTCCATATTCAATGAGTAGCGATCAACCTTAAACAAATATTTCCCCATTCCCCTTTATTCCCCCATTGCCCCAAAGTGAATTTTCATTTCAATTTTCATATTGAATTTTCCAGCATTAAAGATGGGCCCCAAAAGGCTTTAAAATAAATAGCCCATGATGGATATTTAAGTGGTTCACTGTCTAATGGCAGGCTGATGATACACTTATAGCCTATAAAATATGAGCTGCTCCTCAGGTCAGCTACTCTGAGCTTTTAGTGTGAGGCAATGTCCCAAACTGTGAGTCAGCATGTTGTACCAAAGGAATTTAGGTTAACTATGGAGGTGGGCAGTAGGCTTATAAGAGGGGAGCTGATGTAGTGTTATTCAGGGTGTTTCTAAAATATTCTTGAATAATGGCTGTAGCCGGGAGAAGGTGCTATAAGGGGGAATGTGTGGATTTAGTGGTGTTGCAAGATTTAAAAGTGATTATACGACGTGTGGGTATAGACTGCCGACTAAAACCATTTTAAACCCAATGCCCTTAAATCATCTTCCCATGACCATTAAGGGTCTTACCGCTATATGAAATGAGACTTTCATGAGTATGATTAAAAGTCTTTGATCTCTGAGCACTGCAATTTGTTTGTCATTTTTCCCAGCTAATGGTATATTGCAGAGATAAAAGAAAGTTTGGAGAAACCATATTGCTCATATCATTAGTGTAATAGATTATGAAAAATTGCCTTGTTATCAATGTAAAGTATCATAAACAATAAATATTACTAGTTGTGGTGTTGGGTGCATATCGCTTATAATGGCAGTACATGTACTTAACTTCATCATGGGGGTAATAATCCTGTCATTGATATGAGTATGGATGGTAGGAAGGCATACTGGTGGTAGACAGCTCCCATATGGCTAATGCTCCATATATATACAGTAACGGGCACTAAACTCGTTATTCAAATTGAGATGTGCAAATATCAAGTTTCTATGATCAAAACAATAAAATTTAAGAAAGTACTTTTTTCTGCATACATACATATACTCCAATTCAACATAGGTTCAGTAAAAAAGTAAAATAAAACAAAACTAATACTTTGAGCACTCCTCAGCAGTTATCTCTTCTATAGGGGCAGCTTCCTGTCCTTCTTTTTATAATTAACCTATTGTTAATGGACTTTTTGTTGTTGTTCTTATGTGTATCATGAACAAACAAACTTTGAAACAACTCTGAAATGCGAGGATTAAAAGGTAACATTGTGTACATGTGTTTCATACATGTTGTTTCTTTTCTTGCTGAAACTGCATTGTTACCAATCCATTAAAAAGTGTAAATGTTGCAAAGTGCAGTAGAATCTTTCTTTGCATTACAGGTATATCTATCCTATAGACCTGATACCCACACCTATAGAGAACATCCCCTAGATACACACAGTGACATTGGAGACATAAGAAGCAAATCAAATAGAATATGCACGGTATAAAATTGCCACAGGAATTACGATGCAAATGAGTTCAGATGTTGTGTTTTAGTGTTCTTGGTTTCATTCACCATCAAACAACTGAATATCTTGAATAAATGCTGAAGTCGTGCATATTCTTATTCAAATTTTCAAAAATACCAGTTTTGCACTAGTTATCATTAGAATTATCATAGTGAATTCAAAAACACTTGACAGCTCTCTTTGGTAGGTCTAGATCCAAAAGCAGCCGGTTGGAACTTAGCAAGATGCAACTTGGTCTTCTTATATATATAACCATCTGGAAACATGCTCCCACATGCTATGACATGGATCGGGAGGGATGCATGCTCAGACATATTAGGCTGGATGTCAGCAGCCTAATTATCAGGTAGGTAACATGCTCTCACATGCTGAGACATGATTGGGTGTTTGGACAGGCAATCTGTCCCTTGCCACCATGTGTCTGTAGCGGCTATCACATACTCATTTAGTTCAGCAGGAGGCAGGGGAGGCAAGCTGCTCATTTGGTATTCATGAAAGTAGCCTACTACTGCTGCCCTCTGTGAACCAATCAATTCTAGTCAGAGACAGACCTCCCTTATGGGAGACCAAGTGGGTCAACTTTCTATGATAGTACATTACTTGGTATGTATTTTCTCGTCAGGCTACAGTTATAGACTGTGGAAGAAATGGGCGATTAAGCACTTTTATACATTGCTCTTTTATTGAGCAATTCTATACATTACTGTTTTATTGCGCAGTTCTTTACATTACCTCTTCACCTATAGAATTTGCACTGACCCTTTTTGCCTATAAAACTGCATTGGTAGCCTATATATTTCTTGCCGGTTGCTGTGTAGACTTTTATGGATCCTCCTGGCAGTGTATGCTTTTAGGTAAAGTGCAATAAGATGAAACCATATTTCTGCCTGCCAATGTTAACCCTCTTATATGATGAATAGATGCCTGTAATCTGATAAACATGGGCTGGTCAGAAAATGGACCAAGGATGATGCTGTTGGAGCCTGTATTGGGGCTATATATTACCCTCCACACTGCATAGGCACTTTGAACTAAGGGAGTGTTCATTTATTATTAACAGGGTTTTTGGGGGGGGCATAAAAATTTCCGACCCCTCTTGAGGGGGGGTAAAAATGTAAGCCCCTTTTTAGCAAAAAAGCCTGCGCGTTACTATAGTTCAAAGGGGGGGGGAATTTTGGCGCCTTCGGCGTGGGGGGGGCATGAAACGTTCCACGCGCTCTCGAGGGGGGGGCCCCTCCGCGCAAAATCTCACCACCCCCCCTGTAATTAATAAATGAACACTCTCTAATGGGGTCTGTTCCGCAAACAGAGACTATTTAAAGCTGGACAATTTATTGCTTAAAGATTATCAACTTATAATATTGATTGGCTTTCCTGTGATTGAAATCATACAGAGACATCTATGCATGGTAGATGACTGTGACGGCAGAATAGATGACATTGATGCCAAAAAAAAATAACTCTTTTTTTAAACAGAAACAGGACGGACAGAACCAGGACGGTGTTGACAGCTATCTTTCAGATGAATTTGACAGTGACAGCAGGATAGATGATATTGACAGCAAGAAAAAAAAAGAAAATTTTCATCCTGTGAAATTGGACAAAATTTCTTTTAATTTTTTTTTTTTTTTTTTTTTTTTTAATTTCTTTTTCTGGTGACACTTATCGGCTTCCATAATTGACTACTTCTAAGTTACAAGACATTAATTCTGTATAAATAGTATGATCTTTATATGAAGGTGAATGATCAACCATCTTTTCCTCTGTAATCCAAATCTTCTCTGAAGCAACTTCATCTGTTCTCTCCACTAAGAATTCAGGTCCCTACACTCTAAGAACAGTGTGTTGCGGGAACATGCATGAGGAGTTACACACAAATTTGCAACACACTTTTGAGATCAACACACTTTTGGCAAAGAGCGTGTAGTGAGTAGTGTGTTACTCCAAAATGTGTGTTAAAAGTGGCTGCAGAAAAGCGTGTTGATAAGTGTGTAAACGTAACACACTGTTCTTAGAGTGTAGTTAAGATCCCTTATCAATAATCCATCCATGTGTACCATAGCTTTCCACTGGGAATTTAACAACACCTCCATGCTGAAGCAATCGCAAGCATAACTCCTTCATTAATGACTCAAATCAATCATGTTAACAATGATGCGTCCAGCACTACAGTCAATAATTTCTGTAATGAAAAATTTGGTGATGATGGAACAGTATTGGTATGCAGGAAGCACACTCGTTGTCATTTTGCGGCCTATATGTTCCAAAATCTTGTATTTCTAGCCAGGATTATGCACATAGTGGAGACCTTCTTAGAGGCATCATTATTTTATTCATATTTTCCAAATCCAGAGACTTTATTTAGTATACAGGCACATTAAATTTTCTTTGGATACTACATTCACAATGGGGGGAACGAGGTTGCATCGCAACCAATATCACATCAGTATATGAATTACAATAGAGGCTGTAAGAAAAGTTTCCTTTCGAATCATAGTTCTATGTGTTGAGTTGAAATCTATGCACGGTTGATTGTTTAAAGTTGTAGGGAAAGGGACTACCTTATTTCTACAATTGTAACCTTGTAACCTTGTCACATTTCCGCAATCACTTTTCAGTTTCTCAGTGACCCCATACCGTGCCAAAGGTTTTCATTATCCGCTGCATGTCCCTTCTTAGAAAAGTGCACAGTGCACAGTGCTTATTTGGCAGGAAGTGTTACTTAGCTGACTAATGTGTCAATGCTGTCTTCAGAATTCTCCAGTGTCAGAGACTTCAATCAGCACAATGGGATTAATTCATCCTATATGGTTCCTTTTGTTTTTACTCTAGGTTTTGCTCAGTCGATGCTCCTTGCAATACAGGCCCATACGGGTGATTGTGAGATCTGGTGTCTATAATCGTATTTTACAGTCAACATGTCTCCTAGGGTAGAAAAGTTGCCGTCATATGTGGTAAAAGCTGATAATAAGATTGTTCCGAGAAGATGTTGAATGATTGCCTTTTAACAGGCTTCCTCCTTAGGGTAATAGACATGGTTAGAGACACGCAAAATCTGTGAAGTGTGCTCAGAGATAGTAGTGACTTGATTTCTGCAAGGCTATTCCCCCTTTGGTCATGAGGGTATTGACTGGCTGGCTTTTGAAGAGATGATTAATATTCCCATTACAGGGATGGTGGATCCACAGAATCAAATGTGCTTTCAATCTGAGAGTTGCAGTAGTAAATGATGGGAACAGTGCTTTCATAGTAGCAGTCTATGTATCTACAAAACGGAATACATGGTATTTCCATCGCTGCATCTAATGGCCTTAATATATTTAGATTGTATTAGGATGATAGAAATAGTGAAGGTGAGTTAAAAATCTAAGACCACAGATAACTGGGTTTTTTTCCATGATTGTAATAAACCATGTAATTAATCAGTTCATTTTGATTCTTACAATACAATTTCATGCAGGAATGCAATGTGCAATGGGCCTTTTTAAAGATAGGGGGCTCACAACCATGCGGCCCTCCCCACATCATTTTTGGATGAATAAGATAATATCAGGAAGCAACTCCCCTCCTGCTCCATAAATGAATAAGAACATCTTGGCTTCTTATCCAAGAGGTACCTGGAACAAGAAAAACATCATTAAGATTTAATATGCAAAAGGGCTTCTTATAGAATTTTCACATCTCCTACGATCTGTTACACTGGATAGAAAGGAAGGAAACAGGCTAACCGCATGAAACGCTACCCCAGGAGCCAGCGGCAAGATTCACACTGACCTATGAAGGAGGTGGCTTCAAAGGGGTGGGGGACTTGCCAAAGGCAATGTATCTGGTATCCCAATGTAGGCCGTCATCTTATCCTCCAGGCCATGACACTGGTACTCATACATCAGTATCACACTCACCTATAACTCTATAAACCAGTAAATAAACCAGATTATGTTGTGAATGTAACAATTCCTGGATATATGCTGCTGACTATGTGCATTTTTAAATGAATCTATTACCCATTTACAACCAATTTTGAGCTGGGTCCGAGGTGGCAGGCAGTCTAGTGTCAGACTTTACCAAAATATACTTTTGTACATAAGTGATTTCTTCTAGGGTCCTCAATGCGATCATCACATTGATAAAAATCGCAAATTTCCTTTTACTAATAGCCGATGAGGACTTTTCTACAGACTAAGATCTACAATTCATGCATTATTATCTCCCTTGGCGTCAATGAAGTGTGCCCTTCATTTGTCCAAAGCTAAGATATTTCATTTTGCTGGAGGCTCCCCTGGGATAAATAGATAATCACGAGGGGAGTTCATATACAAACAAATATAAACAGTATAGTAAACAAAAAAGGTAATATTGTTGTCTATTTTTTCAGGTCTGCCACAATAAACTCAACACTAATAGTTTGTGTATAACACAGAAATATAGCTGAAAAAACACTTTTAAAATCAAGCATTATGCTCTGCTCATCATTTATTACCTGGTTGTATAAGATAATGGAACAATTGTTGATAAGAAGTAATGTGTGCCAACCTATATCCTGTGGCGGTCGATGCCCATAGATGTACCACTATACCATTGGCACAGTTCCATACAGCAGTGGATGATATAATTGGTCTAGAACCCGCTAGGACATCCATCTAACTCTAATGGCTTCTTGACTATTGAAGCCGGATGGAATGGGGAACTAAGAGGGAGGGGTTAGGGCTCTGGCCGAGCAGTCTAGTTCTATAAAGTATGTTCCCAACAGAGCAAGACCCCCATCCTCGGCCACCTTAGCTCTAAAATGTCATTTTGCAGGAGGCAGGGCAGCACTTATGGTAGGGTTGGGGCTACTTCATATTCCACCCTTCTGCCCATGAGGGCCATATAAGGTGACCAATGATATCACCCAACTGTCAGAGGTTTCAGCCAAGTCTATATTTTGTCTAAAGTAAGGGATGAAGGACTCTACAGAAAGGAGTGATATTCTTTATTCGTATTTTATTCATATAAAAATAATAGGATGGCTATGATACTTGTTGAGTTCATCCATATAATATGGCATCAGCTAAGGTTTAAAGGTGTTAGAGGTGATGGAAAGGCCTGCTCAGGTTTTATCAGACTTATAAGATAATTATGGTGAAAGACTCTAAAATCATAATTATCTTATACAAGACGGCTTTCATTATAAAAAAGAAATGTGATGAATGGCCTGATGTGCTGCGATGATAGCTCGCAATCTTCAAGCACAAGGCATACAGCCTTTGTTCAGATCAAGACGGCTTTCATTCTAAGAAAGAAATGTGATGAATGGCCTGATGTGCTGCGATGATAGCTCGCAATCTTCAAGCACAAGGCATACAGCCTTTGTTCAGAGTAATACATTACATTTAAACAGTGCTCACAGGAACTGGCTGGCCCATGCATTGGCATTCTGTGAACACAGGTTGCCACTTTCCCATGGCAGTCATTATTTCTGATATACTGAAATGTAGATGTCACAGTAGATTCAGAATGGTACCAGGGGCTTAGATGATGCTGTAATGATACAAATTAATGATGGTAACCCTTCTAACGCTTTACCTTTTATCATACCGTTATCTTATCACCGTGAGTAATTGATTGATAGATTATTTTTTGATTATCCTGAGGAGATACATATTCTATATGCACTTTTGTTAAGTTAGGCTTATTCAAATGCTAACACTGTACTTGCTCTCTTTTCTAGGTATATCGCAGAATCTTACCTTGTGAATACTCCATTTCTTTCTGTCAATCAGCTTTAGCCTATTCAATTGAACAATATACATTTAGTGGTAATTTGAATTTATTCTGTTTCCTGTGTAAATCGCCCTTATTCGCTATTCTATCGGATATAGAACAAGCCAAATATGCCTTCAGATACATAATTTGAAAACTGTATTTGCATAGGGCTTTTCTTCATAGAAATATGAAGGTGGAAATATGCATAATCGCTTATGATGAATCCCTACTTGCCTGACAGAATAATTATTGACAGAAGATCATCTGAGATATAGACAAGGCTAGAAAGCACTGGATGAGGAAATATCCCCTGAGGAAATCTAGGGATCTAGCTGTCCTTCGAGTGCTATAGTACAATGAGAGGCATCCAGACCCACCTTACATCACATGTCCTATAGACCTATAATATCCTGATCTCCCTTCTCGCGAGTCATCAGTACATGTATGGATTATAGAGATCACAGGCAGCTACTGTGAGAAGAGTAGCCAGAGATGAGTTGATTGGTATTACATGTACCAGCAAGAAACCACCCCACACAGAAAATCTAAATCCCGGCCCTTAGTCTGAAGTGGCTATCCCAGGTTAGTCATAGGGACCTTGGTCAGGCATGGCCAAGGCCTATTCAAAAATGAGCTGACCAAACTGACAATATTAACTAACCAAGGTTGGTTGTATAGGGAGCCAACAAATGACTAACTTGGTTAGGCTATAGTGACTGAGAGATTTGTCGTATAGGGAGCCAAAGAATATCAGTGCGGTGTCTGATCCTAGTTATTCATACAGTATGTATATGGCCACAAATCAACCACTCCTATAACAACCTGTATTGCCAGAGTAAATTTCATGGCCTAGCTTACACATCCAGCTGAATATAATTAAATTTTATCAAATTCCTTCTCTAAAAGGATATCAATCAAGGTATCAGTATGTGACATGGGTTTAGTGCAGAGCAATTATTTGTGTAAGGCCCTGGGTACATTTACTTTGACGGTAGACCTCGAGTCCATTACCAGCCCCAGTGTGTGAAACGCTTGGGATCCCTGTACATGTGAGTGTACATAATAGGTAGCAGTGCATATTAGAAAAGCCTGTCTGACTTTGTATTTCAGAAGAAAATATTGATCATTATACTTTAATGAATTGTGAATTTAATGCATAGGACTTAGCCACATTGGGCTATGGGGGCTGCCATATTGGGCGGAACGCCCTAGACGGCCATATGGGACAGGTCCACTACTTATGACCCCTAGTGTTGATCAATAGACCACTGTTTAGGTATTTGACACATTTCCCCTATGATCCTGGAAAAACACAGAGCATCACAGAGTGGTAAATGGGAATGGGAATGCATGCAATTCACACCCTGGTTCTTGTTAAAAGGCCAATAACCTATAGACGTGCCAGCCCAATGATTTCACGGTCCTGGGTTTAAATTTCAGGTACCTTTTCCCAATGCACCTCTTATATGCAGCGACAGCCGCGCTAAAACTGGGCCCAAGGGGCTTTAAAATACATGAGCTCTTGGCAAGTGGTTCATTTTAGGTTTCAGGTTACAGCCTGATGGGAGGATGATGATTTGTTTTGGTGAAATGTACAGAGCGCTAAGCTTGCACCGAAGGAATTTTTGTTTAGCATTGTAAGAAGTGGACTGGCATCATGCATGTATCAGTAGCAATGGTATTTTAGGAATATTCAATGAGGTTTCCATGTGAATGTGTCACCTTTCCTTTGACATCTATCTATTCAGGGTGTTTCTAAATATCTCTAGATACTGGTTGAAAGAGGGAGACTGTCAGTGGGAATTTATGGATGTAGTAGCATTGTCAGTTAATGGAAATGGGAAGTGTATGCATAGACTGCCGACTTAATTCAATTGAAATCCAATTCCATTAAATCATATTTAATGGAATTGACCATTAAGGACATTATACTGTTTTACAAAGTGAAATTTCCATAGGTAGGCTCAAGAGACTTTGAGCTCTGCTGCAATTTCTTAGTGAATAGTATATTGCAGAGACATATCAAACATGTTAAAGAAATAGAGAAAGTCATAATGCTAATATCATTGGTGTAGGCCTAATCTATAGTAGAAGATTGATCTAATATTAAATAAAGTACCGTACACTGCTCATATAAACACTACCCATAGTGACATTAGGTATATTGCCCATAATGGAAGTACCTAATGGTAGTGATGGAGGTAATAATGCTGGTATTGGTATCTAAATGGATGTTAGGCAGCCATACTGATGGGAAATAGCTGCCACATGGCGCTCCCCTCACACTTACTGGCCCTAAATCTGCTATACAATTTGAGATGTATAGATCAAGTTTCTATGATCAAAATGTTTCTATGATCAAAATGTACTACATAGTGTACATTAACAGAAACTGTTTCACTTCAAATTCACCTACCGGTATGCTTTGAAATTGAAAAAGAACTGCTACATAGGCAGAGCTACAAGCTAAAGTGACTGTGGTATTGGTTGCTGCATGTGCATTGTCATGTGTTTAGTGCTGCTCATGTTCAGGTCATTTTTAAGTTAAGCTCTATATTTATTTTATAGTTTAAATTCAGTGAAGTACACTGAAAATCCACAGGTTTACGATGTAAGTCAGTAGTGCTATCCCAGGTTCATCTCAGGGGTATTCATCCTTCATCAGTCAAAATGAAGAACTTATATTCAAAAATGACTAAAGGCAAAACTAATGCCTAAATCAAAATGACTGAACCTAATACACATAAAAAATAAAAGACTACGGTGGGTTAGTCAATTTGACTAACCTGCCACCATTGACTAACACAGATTGGTTGTATAGGCAGCCAGAAAATGACTGAGAGACCCGTAGTCATATTATGGCTCCCTATATGTCCAACATATGTTAGTCAATGCTGTCAGGTTATTGAAAACGACTAACCCACCTTAGTTTCATTTTAAGGCATATTATAGTAACTGGGCAGTCGTTTTTGACTAAGGCGTAACTTTTGCCTTAGTCATTTTTTAATATAAGTTCGTTTTTTTTTACTAATGTGCCTATGACGAACCTAGGATAGCCACTACTGACTAGCCTCTTAAACCCAGATAGGTTATCTGTGTATGATGTCTGACTGTATACGAAACTCTCCAAGGTTATTAATTAAGCTCTTTCACTATCTCATACCAAATGCAGCTGCCTTCTTCCTTTTTCTTTTTGCAACTGCATTGCAAAGAAACTTACTTAAAATGTGAATCTCATAAAGTGGAATAGAAACTTTCTGTGCTCTGCACCTATCTCTATGCCCTCCTGGTATCCTACAACGATGGACAATGCACCTTGGGACCATGGTGGGGAACATACAATTCAGTGCACACCTTTAGAGAAGACCCACAGAGACGCACAGTGAATACTATGCAAGCTAATTGAGTTATGCTTCACTATTACGCCTCTAGGCAAGAGGACTGGTGGTATTTGAGTTCTGTTGGATCTCGGTGGCTCCACTACAGCACCCCTGGCAGCAGAAGTTTACACCTATTGCTTTACAAGGGGTGCAGATGGCCATTGGCAGGAGCTATGAGAAGTTGTGGTCCTGGAGTGGTGTAATCTATATGAATCAATGCCAGATGCACAAGGAATTCTTCAGGTGCTTTAGACACATAGAGACTAGAATATGCAGGGTACTAGATTGCCAATTACCTCATGTGAATATGCTAAATTGCAAGATGGTATAATTGAAATGGAGGTGCTCATTATAAGTATCAACCTCTTATGTCATTCAATGGAAACAAATATATTATGATTGTATTGTACTTTTATACTTTTTGAAATTAGAGGATAAACTCATGACAAATTGGAATTTGCATTAAATATAATTATAAGCTTACATGTGAAGCTAGAGCTACACTGCAAAAAAAGGTGCTTAGGTTTTAAACATGTTTAGGTTTAAACATGTTTATAGTCAAAACATTTTACTAGGTTTGTGTTTTTGAATCCTTCTGTTTAGGAATTAAACACTTTTATTCTAAACACCCAAACATTTATGTTGAATATGTTTAGATGTTTAGTATTTAAACAGTATGGAGAATAGGTGTTTAGGATGTAAACATGTAGTGTTTAGATCATAGTTTATTAAATACATACCAGATGGCATCTCAGTGGTTGACTGTAGATTCTACCACCACAACCAACATTATTGCCGTTCTAAAAGTGCTTAAATCTGAGTAAATCAATTCGAATTTCATAAGATACAAAATGATAACAATACACATTATAGGATTCAAGGGTAGAATGCTACAATCACGATGCAATAAAGCTACATCTGCTACATAGACACCTCTTTTAAGAACTCTAAGAATGGATAAAGCATTATTTTCCCTAAAGGTCTGTTGTATTGACTCAAGGTTATGTCTATGTTAAAGTAGAGGCCTATGTGAAACAGTGATGCATGTACATTGGATCATGGGGGGGGGGGGCTGCTAGAAGTCTCTTCGAGATACTATATATATATATATATATATGGAAATAAAATAAATTAGGAATTTATTCAAATATCAGTATCTAAACATAATAATATTATATCTCTAGGCACACCACCTTCATCCTTAAACACTTGACATATAAACACAATAATATGCTAAACTCTCGAATTCTAAACACTTCATTCTTCTAGACACATGGATTTAAACACATAAATTTCTAAGCACTGAGCTTAACATATTATTGATCTAAACATGTTTAGGACCATATTGTGTGGACAATTACGGGGCAGGATTGTGTTTAGGTTTGTGTTTAGGATCTAAACACCTTTTTTTCAGTGTACTCTGAATGAATACAGATGCATTATCCAAGTCTTTAGAGAGCACTCTGTAGAGAAGTATGGTACTTGAACCACCCCACATAAGAAGGAAAATCAAATTGCTGACTTCAGGATGCCTGACTGTATTGGACCATGGGACATCTCCTGAGGCACCTTGACCTGTGTCTGAACTCTATACTTCCATCTGGTTTATTTATCTTGGGCAAGTGCAAGCATGTCTGCATCTTGTAGAAATCAACTTATACCAAGTGAAAGGGTAGAGATTTTGTGGATGGTTTCATAGCCTTGCATTCTGTTACGCTATCTGCTGTCACCAAATAGCAGTGGTGAAATGGCAGCCTGACAACTTAACTCCTGCTGGGTAGTTTGTGTGAGCAGGTCACTCAGAACTATTGTCTGCTACAGTTTAAGCTCCACATGTGGAGGGGGGTGATTTACAAATGAGTACAAATCTACTTGATGCTGACTATGCCTTCCTTCCCTCTCTGTGTCAGCTTGAGTCATTATGACATTATGAATGTGCTGGAGTATATGTCTGTTTGAGTCATATGGCTGACATTGCATGGATAAACTCTTGGGTAGTTTCATAGAAAAAGGTTTACTCTGTAAGCCATGGCATATCAAGGGGGCTTCCATAAAGTATGTACACAAATCTTCTCCGGAAATTGACCCCCCTACCCCCCCCCCCCTAAAGTTCTTGTACACATTGGAATAAAGGGTTTATGTATGCAAAATCCTCCAGAAAATAGACCCCCCACCTCCCCTTGCTGAGTATGTACTTCATGGAAGCCCCCCAATGATATCCTTATTACCTTATATCCAATGTCACTGTTCTATTCTCATCATTTCCAGTCACATTCTGATTGCTCAGTAACCCCTATACCATGCCCCCATCATCACCTCATGCTCCTGCAGGTACCAGGCAGAAAGCTGCATGGAGACATTTGGAAGAAGTTGTTAGTCAGGTGACTAATATTCTGACTGCTGTCCTCAGACTTATTACTTCAATCAGCACCATGGGAGTCATTCATCGTGTATGCTTCCTTCAGACTAATGCCATTTCCTTTTGGAATGGTTCTAATTCTTCCTCAGCCACTCCTCCCCCAAATACAGGCCATTGTGTGATTGTGAGATCTGGTGTCTATAATCATATTTTGCACTCAACTCACATCACACGATAGACAGCTTACCTCCATGTATGGTGAAGGCTGATTTTAGGATAGTTCCTCATGGTGTTGAATGATTGCCTTCTAACAGGCTTCCTCCTTAGACTGATAGACATGCTTAGGGACATGCAACCTCAAGAGATGTGACTTGATTCCTGCAAGGCTATATTCCTGTTGAAAAGATTCATATTTCCATTCCAGATCCTCAAAGACAAAATATGTTTTTAATATGAGTGTTTCTCTAAAAACTGAGGGGAACAATATTTCTATGGTAGCAGTCTATATATAATATTATCTCAAATGGAGCTTGCTCCTTGAATGTGTCCTATTTCTGTATCCAAAGCACCTTCACTTACAACCTGTAGATGTGTTTGTCAAAGGTTAAAAGAACCTTTATTGTGTTCTCATATGATTATGTTAATATAGAACTAATGGCTTTGGGCTACATCTCCTAGTGGATAGATGGCTTTTATCTTTTTATGATATTTTGATCAATAAAAGCAATATCCTTGATACTCAACCAAGATGTATATTCTTCTCTAGGGATTTATCTTCATTACTATTGTCAAAGTATGCTTATCATCTGGCTGCAGTGAACAATTCCTGTAATAAAGCCAATTCTAAAGCCTTTTCCTACCTTCTATTGTCACAAATATGTAGATGCATTGCATTTTGATTGCTTCCTTATATATCAGAGAAAAATGGGTATTACCTTTCGAGCCATCATGCTTTTAATATCTAGACAGACTTCAATGATTAATGTTCCTACAGACCTAATATCATCTCGACAGGCCATTCTATACAGGTTTATATTTTTCTGTGAGCATGTTTTAGGCTACCTTGCCTTTGTACCCACTCTTCATCCAAACCACTTTAGAAACCATCTGTTTGTGAACTTGATTTAATCAATATGTGTTGTTAACAATTTTAACCATAATTTGGTCCATGCATAGATGTGCTATCAGGATGCTAATTAATTTAGAGGTTGTCATCTGGTGATTTATTTTCTTTGTTATTGGTAATTCGGGGGTTTATTATTGGTAATGCTGTTTCTTGCTTTCCTGTGTCTATTCTTTCCTAGAGTCTACCCTGGCTGTTGCAAGGGTCTTCAATGAACTCCATATAAAGATAAAGGTAAAGCAAGCTTATTGGTTGGCAAATTCTATCCATGATATCCTTTAATACAGCATAAATCATTGAATGCTTTGTATAGTAAATATACCTTATTGAATCAATAGATAGATCCCACAGCTATAGATATATCTGGCAGCAGCTGTCTGTATGTAGTAGACAACAATGTTTACTGCTTCCCTATCCCATACAAAACAAAAGTCTCATGTGTGCTCTATTTACTTTTATCCTATAAATTATTTTAACCATTTCTACATTGGGAGCAGGTGCTGCTCAGCGGACTATGTACTTTTTATACTGCACTAAAACAGAGGGACTGTGACCTTGGAGAATCCATTATGCACAGATCACATTTCTCAGTTGGTAAAATGTCATTGTTGGATCACATTATGGACATTCAAATCACATTTCACATTGCCGTTATCCTGGATGCTATGTGAATCGCATGGTCAATTTGCAACATTTGAATAGCTGTCTTTTTTTACTAATTTCTTATGGAGTAATATTTAGCCATGTTTTCAATTACAGTCACGATATATAGCTTATGTATTTAAATAGACACTATTAATGACACCCTTATTATGATAGCATGGAGAGATTTTGGCTCATCTGCTCTTTCTCACCCTTGCCACACCTTTTCATTCCACCCCATCACCCTTAACCATCCATCTCCCACTACCATTGATTTATTTTCTAATCTTGATCAAAAATAAAACCCTGTTCCCAAATTGCTAACCTATGATGTTTGTGCATAACTGGTTTTACATTCATCATCTTGTCTTTTCCGATGATAATTATGCTGTCCTTACTGCAATATATCACGTGGCATCTCTCATGGCACCTAGACTGATACTACATGGTTCACTTCCTAACAATCCTCCAATCACATGACCCCAACCAGAGAGAGGCCGGTGATGTCATAAATCAGGATGTATCACGTGACCAGGGATCACATGATTACTCAGCAGCGGCTGGTGTATAATCTCACCATAAGCTTGTAGTGCCCTCTGGTGGGAATCCTGTGAGTTATAGCCCTTGATGTTTAGTCCCATGTCAGACCTTTCCACAGTGATAAGACAGGTATATGGAGGGATAACACCACCCTTAGCCCATGCCTATTACTGTCCATGAAATAGACAAGGGTTGCAGTTCTAGGGGTAACACAGGGCAGGGCATTGCTCCTGATCTGATGGCTTACTGTTAACATACTATATAAGAGCCTTCATCATCCCTTTCTCTAGATTTCCCCACATGTATATATATATATGTGACATGATCTGCGAAAAAGGCCCTTAGTGCAGGGTGCACTAAGGTCCCTTTTCCCAGTACATGCCACATATGTTTCATAGGAAATACTGTATAACCATGTTAGGAATTTAGACTCTTTTGTCACACAATATTATCCAATACCATTCTTGTGAAAGATACCAATGGCAGGGGCCTTATCCAGCCAATAGAAACCAATGTGTATTCTGAATCATGCTTGCTATATATCTGGTGTTCTCTGCTGTGCTAAACACTATTTATACTGTATCATACTTAAACAGAGGTATTGAAACTTTTCAGATTCATTATTTATTAAGTACATTAAATTATAAGTCGACTAAATGTTATTACAGAGAGAAATCAAGTTCTAATTAATAGTGTTTGCTTCACAGGAAAGTATGACACCTCCACATTATGGTTTACCTGCTCCTAGGCTGGTAGTGAAGGCCTTACAAGGGGAAAGATGTACAAATAAAGTGATGGGTAAGCATGATTTACAACTCAGCCAGTAAAGTAAACAAAAAATGAGGATTTCTTCTCCTTGATTTAAGTCTGCCGGCAGCATTGATTGCTTTATATTAATGTGAATTTCTTGAGAAGACTTTAGTTAATTAGTGGTTTGGGGGAAAACCACTGTCACTGCTAATAAACACAATTAAAACTTTTAATGGCATGATTGAAATAATTGTCAACACCAACAAAATGTGGCATTCCTACAAAATCACCTTGTTAAAGACAGGGAAAAGATCTCTCCATTTATATTGTAGGTTCTTTTCTCATTGATTATTATGCAGGAGTCTAATTCCCATAATTTTGGGTAAGATATTTTAGGCATTTCATAATTATTGCAATTCCTTGCCATCATTTTTAGGGAAAAGGGTTATTTACATCAGTTTGCAGACAGAGACTGCGAATTATATCTACAAAACTCCAACATTTATTTTTAGCATGCATGTAATTAGTGTAATAGGTAACTTCACTCCCTAACCTTTTTGTACTCACTTACCAGTAAAAACACTGACCTGAGCAGTAGCCTTGATTACGTATTCACCAGGAGGGCAGAGTGATTCCCCCGTGAGAGAACCTCCCTATTGTGAGTTATGTTTACTAGTGTTTACTTCCTCTTCTGGGACACATAGAACTGTACCACCACCTGTTCACACGAAACATGAAACTACCACCATAGTGAAAAGGGGAATAATAAGGGTGGTATGACACCTCAGATGTTCACTTTATTGTCTTTTTTTCATCTATGTTTCGACCTCCTCTTCACTCTCATGTAAGCCCCTCCCCCATCTTCTTTACTCTGCTTTATCTGCTATAGATATCATATATACTGGATGCTACCATTGTACTGTAGTTGGTCAAGACTACGGTGACTCTTATTAAAGAACAACAACCGGACACAGTACGATTAGGCTTTAATATACATTGACTTTATTTAATAGCGGTCAAGTATTATCTCTGAAGGAACTGTCGGTTAGAACAGGTATCAGAACATGATGAGAATAATACTAGTAGGGTATAAATAAAACTACAGCATAGCTTATTCACCCAGCGTTCAGGGAGGTTTGTGCCTCAGCATGCACCGGACCTGACTGTCTTAACACATAGGACAGTCCACCTTATATACAACCTGTGGTGGTCACATGACTAGCACCAGTAGCGTCATCTAGTGGTCGATAGTTGGCCAATCTACCACAATCTACCACATGTCACATACCAAATGAAAGCTCTTGACTTGCTGTAAATGAATATGGCAATATAGAAATAAACTGCGACTCCCGACCCATTTCGTTAAAACAGGTCACATATGATGAACGACAGTATATGTAACAAACCATCGGTACTCATTAAGATATGAATAAGTTTAAATGTTATGAAAAATAATAGAACCGTCTTATGTCCATTCATAACAACAACATGAAATAGATATACCAATAACATAGCAGTCAAAGCTGCCCGTTACAGTACATATTGCTGGCTGCGTATAGAGCTACCCTGGGTACAGCCTGACACTGCCAGGTGACCAATCAAGCTTGTAGGTACCAAGGTGATGGGCTGTACAAGGTGAATTAATGATCGATTAAAATACAACCCAAGCTGCTGTATGATATACACATACCTCTGCAAACAGCAACAATAGGGCTATGTAAGGACAGCTGTTATCATAGCCAGCAGAACAGCTCACAGACTAGAAAGTGTGTGGTGATGGGTCCTATTCCTGGGAACTAAGGTGGTTAATCTGAGATCCGGTTATGGGGATTTACCCCTATTTACTATAGGTGTAGTGGGGAAAGGGAGGGGGGTCAGGGAATCGGTCACTATGATGTAGACCTGCTGGGGGTGAGGTGCTGGACTGATCAACAGGATGGACATGGTCTGAGATTTCCCTCTGGTCACTCAATCATGCATACTTTGCATTTTAATTGTAACCACGGCATAAAATCCCTGACCCCAGTATGATTGTATTCCATGAGGTTACCCAGCTAAATTCTTTATTGGGTGCTGAATATGGGATTTTCCGCCCCCCCCCCCCCCCCAACACACACAACTGCAGGATTCTAGGCAGTGCTGATCCTATGTCGGATTGCATGTAGCGCTCACAAGTTTCCATTGCATTCATTCCTAATGAACACGAGCAGTTATCAGTATAAGCTTACATCTAATCAAAATGTCATGGTGTCCATGCCCATGTCTGTGCCTTGTTTACTGAACAGGATATATCAATATGATATGCTGTAACATATCACGTGGCCACCTCTAGTGATGAATACTGACCAAGAGATACCTTACAGAATGGTCAGCCCACATGCTTTAAATGTTGGCAAGTGTGTTCTATGAATTCAGATGATGAGATATTTATCATAATCTAGGCTTCATGCGCACATGTGTCTAACTGTAGTGTTTTACATACACGCTGACACAGAGATAGTACAGTGGGTCTCTAAATGAAGAGTTTGGTTCCAAAGCATTATCGGCAAAAACGATTTAGAGCCATAGGCTAGGGTAAAAAAAATTAAACTATGGGGAGACCATTGTTCAAAATTATCTTCATCTAGTAATACATAGGGCCCGCCTAATTTACTTTTGCTAAACACAATAAATCCATCTTATCAACCTTTTGTATGTATAGCTATTAATTCCTGTATCTATGAGGTCTTAAATAGGCTTTATCATTATATAAGGTTGCTCTTTACGGGCTGTTATATAATATTATATATACCTCAGAGTGAAATAAACAATATCACTACATTTTGGAGCCTGTTTCAAAGTTGGCCGCATTTGATCTAATGCAACTCCCTCCTTCCCTTTCTTGTTGAAATCTTCTTTGCAAACCAAGTTATCAAAATGTGAATCTTGTTAAGTGGAAAAGAAACTTTCTGTGCTATGCATATAATCTCTATACTATCCTAACATCCTACAATGATGGACTATGCATTGTGGGGACCGAGGTATAGGAGACATATAATTTAGCACTCACCTTTGGAGAAAACTCATAGAGGCACAGAGTATGCCAGCTAATTGAGTTATGCTTCACTATTACGCAGCAAGGCAGTATGAGTTTTGCTCGATATCTGCACCTCCACTACAATACCCCTAGCAGCAGAACTTAGAAGTTACATCTATTTTCTTTACAAAGAGTGCTAATACCCACTTGTAGGAGCAATGAGAAATGATGGTCATGGAGTGGTGTAATCTATATGAATCAATGTCAGATGGGCAGGGAATTTAGGCTGTGATAGATAGAAATCTACATACAGACTAGAACATGCATGGTGCTAGATTGCCAGTTAAGTAATATATGAATAGGTTCATGCCCAAAATTGCAGACATATAATATATAGTCTTACATCTGAAGCTAGAGCTACTCTCAATGAATACAGATACATTGTAGAAGTGTCTAACAAGAACAAGAGTAGCCTTAGATACACATTTGTTTTCTCCATTTAACTGTCATCTTTAAAGTGGACACTACCAAGAAGTATAGTAGGCCTACTTAATTAAACCATTCCACATGGGAAGGAAAATCACATTCCTTCCTTCTGAGTGCATGACTGTGTTGGATCATGTAACATCTCCTGAGCCACATTGACCTGTGTCTCAACTTCCTACTGGGTTATTTGGCACATCTGGGCCAAGTGCAGACATTTCTGTGTCTTGTAGAAATCAATGTATACCAAGTGGAAGGGTTGAGATTTTGTGGATGGTTTCCTAGCCTTGCATCCTGTTACGCTATCTGCTGTCTCCAAATGGCAGTGGTGGAATAGCAGTTTGACAACATAATCCCTACTGGGTTTGCTTGTGAGTAGTTTGTGTGGGTAGGTAACGCAGAACTATTATCTGTTACAGTCTACGCGGTTGTTTTACTAATGGAGTAAAAATGTACTTGATACTGACAATGCCTTCCTTCTCTCTGTGTGTTGGCTTTGAACAGTCACGGCATTATGAATTCATTATAGTACAACAATATGCTGGAGTATGTGGTTGGTTTGAGTATTTGTTGACAATGCATGGAATACTGAAGCGTTTCATAGAAAAGGGATTACTCTATTTGATGCAATGTCACTTTGTCTAATCTCATCATTTCTACAATCACATTCCTATTCCCCAGTTATCCTTTACCATTTGTTGTCATCATCCCTCGCAAGCATCAGGCAGAAAGCAGCATGAAGAGTATTTCAACCACCAGACTATCATTATTTTGGTAGGGGAATTACTAGATTGACTAATGTTCTGACTGTCATCATAATTACTACTTCAATGGGGGGGAGTCATCCCTGTAAACACAACTACGTGGACCAGACGTAAAATTACGTTGGTTTAAGGATAGAACTACGTAATTTCACAAGGTTTGTCAACGTCAAAACGTTAAGGTTTAGTTACGTCCAACCAACGTAGGTA
Source organism: Harmothoe impar (assembly GCA_947462335.1). NCBI lineage: Eukaryota > Metazoa > Annelida > Polychaeta > Phyllodocida > Polynoidae > Harmothoe > Harmothoe impar. The sequence continues at coordinate 22,328,256 of OX381718.1, read as the reverse complement.
TCTGAATTACGTTATTCTACGTAATTTAAACGTAAATAAACGTAGGAAAAACAGGTGACTGGATGTAAATAGATGTATTTTCAATTTCCTATATGAAAGAAGATCTGCACTAGGATTAGATCCATCAGTATTACGGTTGTATTTGGCTATGAAAATAAACCTATTATATTCTTTTATATCACATTCATTTAAGCTGTTTAATGTCCTGTTTAATGCCACAGTATCACCCACAGCAAGTATACATGCTTGGGTTAATTTGCCTACACTGGGGCTTTGTAATTGATTTATTACCACCAATGTGGTGTCCCATTAGTTAACTGCCATAATACACATATACTATACGCAATTGTCTTATCAACTGTCCTTTATATTATTAATATGCAATGGTGTGCAGCTAATTTGTATAATATTGAATTTGTAATTCATAAGAATTTACTGTTTAAAATGTGGTACATCGCTAAAGAGTGCATGATTCTCTTCATACGTTATAGTGCTGCAACCTAGTGTGAGACTTGCAAACTATGTAGGAACCTTATAGAAATATGTACAAGATGCAATACATATATCTACGTTGAATTACGTAGATTTGCTACGTTTATTTACGTTTGAATGAGGTAATTAAACGTAATACAAGCAGAAACGTTTGTAGAACGTAACTAAACCTTAACGTTTTGACGTCCATAAACCTTCTGAAAAAACGTAGGTCAGACCTTTGGTTGAGAAAATACCTACAAAAACCTCTCCGCTACGTTGGAATTAGGTAGCGTGTTTACAGGGATTCATCTTGTTTACTTCCTATAGACTAATGCCATTTCCTTTTGGGAAATGGTTCTGATTTTTGCTCAGTCACTCCTCCGCCAAAATACAGGCCTATGTGTGATTGTGAGATCTGGTGTCTATAATCATGTTTTGCACCCACCTTGCATCTAAGAATATACAGCTTGCCTCTATATGTGGTGAAGGCTGATAACAAGATTGTTCCTAGAAGATGTTGAATGATTGCCTCGTAACAGGCTTCCTCCTTAGACTGATAGGCATGGTTAGAGACATGCAAAGTCTGTGAAGTGTGCTCAGAGATAGTAGTGACTTGATTTCTGCAAGGCTGTTCATCCTATGGCTATTAAGGTATTGACTAGCTGGCTGTGGAAGAGATGTATTTCCATTTCAGGCATCCTGTCTATTCCAGCCCAGTAAACAGAAAATGTTATACAATGTTTCAGAATGTTTCTCTATGGCTCTCTATTATGGCCAAATGTTGTTTAATGTTAAAACGTTATTTTGAGGTAAAATCACAAATATTTGTTAGCTAGGAGATCCTCAAAGGCCAGATGTGTTTTTGATCTGAGTGTTGTGGTAAAAACTAATATGAGCAATGGTAGGAGCCCATATATATCTATGAAAGGGGCTGCTTTCCATAAGCAGCCCCTTTCATGTTTCTGTATCCACTGGCCGTTCACTTAGAACATTTGACTGTGTTTATCAATCTTTAGTGTGATCTCATTTTGATCTATTGTTTTGTTTTCTTTTGATTTTATATAACTTTGATTCTTCCTTTTATATACAGCATTGCAATTATATTTCCTAGTACATATGTGATTATTATCTTTTTATTGTATATTGATCAACAATAGCAATAATCCTGAGTATCAAGAATATCAAACTATGATCTTCTCTGGGGATTTATCTTCATAAATGTTGTAAAACAGTGTTTATTCTCAGGCTGCCGTGAACGGTCCAGTTAATGAAGCCAATGCTAAAGCCTTTTGTCTTCTTCTATTGTTACAAATGTGTTGATGCATTCCATTTTCATTGCATCCTTACATATCAGAGAAAAATGGGTATTACCTCTTGAGCCATCATTCATGCTTTTAGTATCTAGACAGACATAAATGACTAATGTTCATACAGACCTAATATCATCTCCAAAGGACATTCCTTAGGAGTCTATGTTTTTCTGTGAGCACGTTTCAAGCTACTCTCAGCTGTTAAATTTTCATCTCAGATAAATACTCTGTTAATAATGTATTCTGTATCAATCTCCTTGTCTTTGTACCCGCACTTCATCCTCACCACTTTAGAAAACCATCTGTTATGAACTGGATTTACCCAATGTGAGTTGTCAACAATGTTGAGGCATTTAAAGCATAATTAGGTCCATGCATAAACACAGTGTGCTATCAGGAAGCTAATTGATGTAGCGGTTGTCATCTACATGGTCACTTATTTGGTTGGTATTTTTTCAGGTTTCAGCAATGCTGTTTCTTTCTTGTCCAGTTTTCATCCTTTCCGTTTCAGGGGTGTGCAGTCTGCTGCCCGTGATGTTTTCCATTCAGTCAACTCCATATTAAGATGAAGGTAAAGCAAGCTTATTGGTTGTCTTTCATCAACATAATCCATTGAATGCTTTGTATAGTCAATATACAATATAAAATAGATACATCTCACAGTCATAGCTATATCTTATAGGACCTGTCTGTGGGCCAGTGTGGGTAGCGGACACCAATGATTACTGCTTCCCTCTCATGTGTGCCTTATTCATTATTATGTGATTAATCATTTTAACAATCCCTAACAATGGGGACCCAGGCAATGGAAGCAGGTGCTGCCCACCATGCTTTGCACATTTTATACTGGGCTAAACAGAGGGCCTGTGACCTTCCAGATTCCAATATACATAAATCACATTTCATCATTGAATCACATCATCTGTTTGTATTTATTTCTGGAGTTTGTATCATAGATAAGCATAGGCCTACATTTTTGTTAAATTTTCATGGACGTTTCATGGACGTTCAACTCATATTTTTCACATTTTATGTTGCCATCATTATTGACCTTGTGTGGATCACATAGCTTACTTGCAACATTTAAATAGCTGTACTTTTACTGATTTCTCATGACGTGATAATTATTTAGCCATGTTATTAATCAGAATATAATTATATCTTATGTACGAAGAACATGCATTATCAATGGTAGCCGATATGAGGTAAAACAGCTTCCCTTTCTCATAAAATGATGCCGTCCTTACTGCAAAATAGTAAGAATCCTATCTTATGGCACCTAGACTGATACCATATGGTTCACTTCCTAACAATCCACCAATCACATGACCCCAACCAGGGAGAGGCTGGTGATGTCATAAATCAGGATGTATCATGTGACCAGGGATCACATGATTACTCAGCAGCCGCTGGTGTATAATCTCACCATAAGCTTGTAGTGCCCTCTGGTGGGAATCCTGTGAGTTATAGCCCTTGATGTTTAGTCCCATGTCAGACCTTTCCACAGTGATAAGACAGGTATATGGAGGGATAACACCACCCTTACCCCATGCCTATTACTGTCCATGGAACAGATAAGGTCAAGGGTTGGAGTTTTATGAGTATCACAGGGCAGGGCATTGCTCCTGATGTGATGGCTTACTGTTAACACGCTATACAGTAGCCTTCATCATCCTTTTCTGTCTCCAAATTTTGCCACATGTATATTATGCTTCATAAAAAATACTGTATATTTGTATTAGAAATTCTGACTCTTTTGCATCATTTTTATATCATTTTGTCTTCCAGACAGAAGAATATAGTTTCTTGTAAAAGACTTGTCAGGGGCTTTATCCAGCCAATAGAAACCAATGTTTTGGTGCTCTGAGCTATGCTTATCTAAAGTCTACATTAGGTGTTCCCTGCTGTGCTGTATACTATTTATACCCTACGGCACTGAAACAGAGGTGCCAGCATCTTTAAGATTTCATTAGTCATTGATTAAATATCCAAGTTGGTTAAATGTCATTATGGAAAGTATGACACCTACACATTATGTGTTGCCTTCTCCTAGTTGGTCAGTGACAGCATTGAAATGGTACAGATGTACAAATAAAGTGATGGGTAAGCATGATTTACAACTCTGCCAGGAAAGTGAAAAACAAAAAGACTTTCTTTCTTTTGATTTGAGTCTGCCGGCAGCATTGATTGCTTTATATTAATGTGAATTTCTGGAGAAGGCTTTAGTTAATTAGTGGTTTGGGGAAAAACCACTGTCCCTTCTAATAAACACAATTAAAACTTTTAATGGCATGGTTGAAATAATTGTCAACACCAACAACATGTGGCATTCCTACAAAATCACCTTATTAAAGACGGGGAAAAGATCTTCTCTCTACATTGATTGTAGGTTCTTTTCTCATTAATTATTATGCAGGAGTCTCATTTCTCATTTTATGCACGAGTCGTAATTGTTGCTATTCTTAATCCACTGATCCTTACCATTATATTTAGTGAGAAAATCATTTGTATCAGTTAGCAGGCAGAGAGTGCAAGTTATATTTACAAAATTCCAATATTCATTTTTAGCATTATCAGCAGATAAATTCACTCCCTGCCCACCAGTAAAACACTGACCTGAATAGTAGCCTTAATTACTTATTCAGTGATTTCCCAGAGAGAGCAATTCCCTGTTGTGAGATATTGTAACCTGGTGTTTAATTTCTGGGAGACATAGAGCTGTACCACCACCTATTCACAGGGTCTACAGCTGTTACGCAGGATATCTACTCATTGTCTTTATTATCTATGTCCCTCCTCACTCTCTTTCCAGTCCCCCCCTACCTTTTTCATTGCCTTGCTTTATCTGCTGCATATTATCATCCACACCAGTCGCTGCCCCCATATCACTGGTTGTGTGTATAGAGCTACAGCCTACCACTGCCAGATGACCAGCCAGCATGCAGGTACCAAAGTGATGATCTGTACAGAGGGAATCAGTGATAGATTAAAAAACAACCTAAGCAGCTGTGTACACAACTCAGTGTGTGGAAACATACCTCTGCAAACAACAATAATATTTTCATGTAAGGACAGCCATATAGCTAGCAGAATAGCTCACAGCAGCTCATGCATGTACATAGGAAGTGTGTGGTGGTGGGTCATAGGTTTGAGAACTAAAGTGGTTTCTCTGAGATCTGGCTGTGCGATTACCCTGATTTACTGGGGGTGTAGAGGGAAAGGGGGGTGGGGGTGGTCAGGGAATCGGCCACTATAATGTAGACCGGATAGGGGTGAGGTGCTGGACTGACCAACAGAACTGAACATGGTCTGAGATTTCCCTCTGGTCACTCCGTCACACATATTTTGTATCTTAATTGTACACACTGGGTAGAAACTCTGACCCCAGTATGAATGTACACCATCCTGTTACTCGGCTATACTCTGTATTGGCTGCTGAATATATATTATATTATTTTAATCCCCCCTCCCACCACTAATCTATGCGGTATTGCATGCAGTGGGCCCTGTTAGTGTTAGGTGCTTTCTGACATTAATTTTCTCACAAGCTTCCATTGCATTCATTCCTCATAAAGACACGAGTCATAACAAGTATCAGCTTACATCTTGCTGTAATGTCAAAGTGTCCATGTCTACATCTATGCCTTGTTTACCGATCAGGAAAGCTTAATACGATATGCTGTAACATATCACGTACCTGCTCCAGATATGATCCCTGTCCAAGGGATACTTTACACAATCGGTCGGCCTGCACACTTTAAATGTCGAGCTGTTCTGCTAGCTATATGGCATTCCTTACATAGCCATATCATTGTTGCCACAAATCTAGATGATGAAATATGAACTGGTAAAGTAGTACAATAGGTTTGCAGCACGTATTGGTAATGCTAGTATAAGATATGCTGGTTATCCATTGGGGGTGAATATCATTTTATAGGCCTAATTTTCGTTCTAGGATCATTAATAATTGTCCCATTTATAAACCATAAAAATAGGCATATAGCAACAACAACAACAATTTTATAATATGTTCATTTTTGGTGGCCTTTTTTCTAGAATTTTCACTCTAGAACCCTTAATAGTTTTATGATTTACAGGCCAAAATGAGAATAGAAAAGGGGAAAATGTCCTTAGGTGTGCCCTAAAAGGGGGCTTCATCAAACATCAAAGTATAGAAAAGCTTAACACCACGATTCACGGTGGCTATTATATTATATTATAGAACAATGGTGTTGTTTTTTTAATTTCTAAAGGCGATGGGATCCAGAGCCCCAGGACCCCCCCCCCCCCCTCACCTGGATTTACCCTTGCCTGATGTATAAGATGTACTGGTTATTCATTTGGGGCGGATTATTTTACAATTTTCACTCTAAAATCCGGAATAATTGTCCTATTTACAAACCGTAAAAACTGGCATGTAGCAACAACAACAAAATCCCCAGAATCTGGAAAAACTGCTAAGGGTCGGCTCTTTTTTGAATATAGGGTCGGCTGGCCTGAAACACACCAACTAGTGTTTTGGCCTCACTGGAAGAAAACGTCTGGTTGATGTATTTGTTTATATAGAATCACCCGGAGAATCACTACTTCAGTTAGACTTTATTTCAACTAAAACCTGAATTGGCACACTTTCTTTTCGGAGGACATTTACAGTTACTGCCGATAGATGTGCCTGATGCCAAATCACGTGCCAATCTCGTGAGTGAATGGCCGCCGCGAGACTTCGCACTTCATCTCTTTCCCTTTTTTGCGTCCTCATTGAGATACAAAATGGCCTCAAAGTGTGAAATGCAACCGAGAGCCGCACTTGTAAATTGATTGAGATTTATTGATCACCAGGGCTCAGAGTTTTCTTTTCCCAACAAGAAATTTGCATAATGCAGAGAGTCTGCCTGAGTGTAACTAGACAAGATGGTTCATTTAAGTTAAGCTGTGATAATTAGGTATTCATGATTAAACCCATCTTGTGTAATCTTGAATAGGCAGCTTTGCCTGCTATCTGTTTGTTTATTATACATGCTATATGAATGTAGTTTCAAGCGATGTGACAAAGTGGATATTGTACGCCATAAAGTTCAGATGCATTTTTTATTGTTGTATTTAGAATATCATTTATGAATAAATAAACACTGCAAAATCAAGAAGAAATACAAGCTGACTCTTTTCATTCAGATTGAATATTGTATTGAGAGTAGTAAATGATAAATACGGATAGGTCTGGTTCCTGTATGAATATGAATAGCCCCAACCACTTACCTACCCCGTCCTGGACTCCCACCCTCACTACCTGCATAGATGAAGCCGGTAGGGCCCCATCTCACGTGCCAGAGACTCATGACCTCCTCTCTGGCATAGGTTGGCGCTCTCGTGTGGAAGAAGGGCCGAAAGTAGTACTACTTTTCTGCTTTCCTGTCCGCATCTGCCTACACCAAAAATAATCCCTAAGACTATGTTGTTTTTCTCCCTCTAAGCCAAGACCCATATGTCTGTAATATTCAGAATCGGTTGTTCACATACCCATTTAAATAATTGAATAAAAAAGATCATTCAAAATAGCACACTTTAGAAGCTGTTTATAGGCGACCAAAATGGTTCCTATAGTCGTACACGCAGGAAGGTTTTTGCAGAGGTGAAGTGAGGCCATGTCAAGCGAAATATCTGCGGACTGGAGATTGGTAGGGCCCCTATAGTTGCTGGAGTGGTCGGACCGACCTCATCCCACATTCATGGGAGGGGTTCCCAGGTTCCCTGAGCTGCACTGCCGGCCCTAGACCCATCACCTTAGTCCTGGGCAGCACTGCCAGGGCACGGACAAACTGAAAATTACTTCATTTCAAACGCCGGAAAATACCCGGATTGGCCGAATTGAATCGCTTTGAGAGGCTAATTGCAGGGGTGGGCAGTTGAGGGAGGTATAGGATTGGGCAGGGTGAGTTGGAACTAGGAAGGAAGGGGTTGCAGGGTGCATAGATGAGGGGTATGGCTATGAAAGCAGTGGGTCTTTGGTGAGGAAAGGGGTCTAAAATCCATCTTGGAGGATTTGGCGAATTGCCTTAGAGATATATGTTCACACCAATATATGGGGCATTGCGTCTAGGGGGTTGGAGAGATATGTAGGAATGACCAATCATTGACAGGGCCTATAATTTGAGGTCAAGACCCAAATGTTCAACCAGGAAAAAGGTTTAGGGTGCCCAAGCGACCACATGTACGACTGCTAGGTGTATCAATCCTGCTACACGTATAAGACAACCATCCAACTGCTAACTGCATCAAATATAGAGTATGCCCGGCATCCAACTGCTGTATTTGCCATGGATGTCCCTTATAGGCACATTGGATTGTTATCAACAAAAGCCATGTGTATCATAATAGGAATATAGTGTAATATCTGAGATATGTTTCATCCCTAGTGGAATTAGTTTATTCCACGTTATACACATTGCTACTCTATTCTCACTGGTAAACTAGGAAATCTATGTTTTTAGGATCCAATATAACTTGAACTTAACAATATTGCCCATACCCACGATGGCTTCCATATAGCCACTGTATCTGTGTCCTAATGTGTTCCAATAGTAGTTTTTTTAGAACGCAATGTTTGGCATATTTGAAATAATGAAACAGGTCTCTCATGTATTACAGTTTAAAAGAAAGAAGAAGCAGTTTTGATACACTAAGCAAGGAAATAATTATCAGTTTTTCTTGATACAGATAGTCCCCTTTTGATACACAAAAATTGACAAGCTGTGTAGTTACTACAGTTAGCAGTATTGATACACTTAACAGTTGTACATCCCTGCTCTATCCAGGGGCTGCCTGCTTAAGACACTCAACATACAATACCCCTTAATAACAACATTATGGGACATTTTCTAGGCATTTAGGCCAGGAGGGTGCTATAATGAGAAGGCCATCTGCACTAGCTGTGTCTATACTATACATGCGTGTATTTAGGGTAATGACGGCCATCTCTATTACACGCCCCTATGGCAACACCACTTTGGGTGGTGAACTCTCGTCTGTTAAGATAGGCACACTGCGTTACTGCAAGCTGCCCTTTGTCGGCATCACAGGCTGTAACTGAGTCCTGCTGCCATTGTATTGTGTATGTATAGTGTATGTAAAGGTCTGACACTCCTAGTCCCCGGTCATCTATCCACTTGAGGCGGCAGCACTGTACATGGGATTGTAGGTAGACTGTGGCACCATCTAGTAGAAAGGTAGGAACTACAAATCTCTGTACTTCAGATGGTGCCACTGTCTACCTACAATCCCATGTACAGTGCTGCCGCCTCAAGTGGATAGATGACTGGGGACTAGGAGTGTCAGACCTTTACATACACTATACATACACAATACAATGGCAGCAGGACTCAGTTACAGCCTGTGGTCGGCATGATGCATGCATTCAACCATGGAGAGTAACTTGCCAGAGCTGCATTCAGGCATCATGCCGACCCTATGGAGAATTGGTATAGGCGGCATGCAAGCATCTTGAAAGCCATGTCCAGGCTGATGCACCAATGAACCGGGCCAATGAAGCACTAGTGAGTTACTCACCGACACTGCGTTGGTGCTTCATTTGAGTGCAATCATTAAAGTGGCATTCTCAGCAAAGGTCTACATGTAGGTTTTCTATAGTACTGTTCTAGTCAAACAATGAGCGGTATATAAGTGGTGAAAGTCATAAAGGGTTAACTTCGCTAAGGGCTTAGATAATTTATGTGGGTGCGCATTGTTGCCTATGAGATAGCTTTTTGATAGAACCTAAATATTGTTTTAACGTTTACATAGATCTGAAAGCGTCATATTTAGGATGTCACTACGGACATCCATCTGCACCTGCTTCTTCCTTAATCTGATCAGCAGACCTTTAGGTTTTCTGTTAGGTTTCGATTCATCCTCAGCAGCTGCGCTGGCTTTTAGAAGATGTATAGCCTCTCACTCAGGTCATATCTTCCATTAACAAACCTCGCTTTAGTGATATTTTATTATGTTTGTATGTAAATGCATTAACGTTAGCAATAGCGATATAATGATATGTGTATCTCTAATGGTGAAGAAGGCTGACAGGCTTTTCATAATATACATATTTCCATCTGTATTACATTAAATAGAGCAAATGGCAATAGCAGTAGACACGTTCATGTTTGGGGTAATACATAATGTAGAGGAAAACACAGAAATTGGGACACATGCAAATATATCATATCCATTTATGGTATAGGCCTGCATATAAGGGAATATGTTTGGGTAGCCACATTTGGCATTAATATATAGGCTAGTAGGTGGTGGATATGGTAGAAATGTGAGTGTTAATAGGCCTGACAGAGCGTACATGTGTACATCTAAATGTAACATCTATTAGGGCAGTGTATAGTCAGAATGGTAAGTAGACAGACACATCATACATATAGCACGTGTATTTTCTCCTCTACAAGCATAAATAGCACTGTATCTGACCTATATGTTAATACCACCATATGCTATTAATATATCTATTACAAAATGAAATTGGTAATGTCTATATTTCAATTAATCGAATTGGAATATAATAGTATGTTCCTGATGATATCGACGAGTAGATTGGGATTGCAAATGAATTGATCATTGTTAAATTTCGATTTGTAAAAATGTGACTAATTGGCCATTTATGCCCAATTGAGCATGTTCTAGCCATAGCTTGTCATATTATTACCCTGAGTGAGTCCTTTTAGAAATAATTGCAGTAGCCTTTTATTGGTAATGAGAATGACAATTTGGCAGTATGGGGACACCATATATATGTGTGTGTAGGGGTGAGCTAGTATTCATTCGTATGCTGATACCTTCGGACGCAGTATGGTAAGTCTTGTGCTTTTATTAGATATATACATATATGAGGCTGGGTCACAGAGTGCCAGCCAATATGGCCACATGTGCATATTAAGTCAAAATTAGGTACATACGTTTTGGAGTTTTGTGGCAAATATAATTTGTGTGGAAAGATTCGCCATGCGTAAATTTCTGGGAAAGCTGGCATCAACTTATTTCCTGCTGAATTCAAAAGTGTAGGGGCAGAATATGAACCCTTGTTGTTCCCATAAGATACATAGAGGAGTCAGCAGGACTTTGGTAGAGGGAGAGGGAGCTGCTGCATGGGGAAGTCATAGTGATATAGCTTAATTCCACACCACCATTGAGTTAAGAGCCCTCTAACCAACATCTTCTGCAATGAAGTGTTGATACTGTCATTCCTAAGAGACTCCAGTGAGCCAATGTATCAGTGAATTCATAAGACAAAATCTCAAAACACTTTGCTCAGAATGTTAAGATTGTCCATTACGTCTAGTCTCACATCTGTTCATGCTTGTCCATCACTATTTTGGCAGGGTACAAATGTGGTGTTGCTGTGCCTCTGTGTGGTGACGGTCTCCGTCCTCCAGGTCTCTGCACAGGAGGAGGGCTCAGGGTCAGGTGACCAGACACCAGGTGAGTCAATCCTTTTTGTTATTTTTATTTCAATTTTGTTACATCATTTTAATGAGTTTACCCAGCGATATAAAGTACATATATCCCATGGTTTACCTGACTGTTGAACCTTTATTAGCACTAAAAAAATACAAGGTGTATTTTCAATCCTTGTAACAGCTTGACAGGGTGTGGGAAGAATGGGAATGGGTTCTCAACATCTGTCATATTACAAACATGACTGTCTAAAAGCATCGGTGGTTGTCCAAATGCTTCTATGCTTTATACATGTCACTGTGATGTGGTTATTTTACTATCAGTCCCCATTACTTCATCTAAATAGAGCATAATGCAGTGTAGAGTGTATGGGTCACACTACCCATCACGTCAATGAAGATGCCACCCCGTCACACATATATTCATATTATATATAATTATATGAATAAAGTATATATAATATATATATATATGAAAAATATGTGTGTATGTATATTATATATTATATATATATATTTATATATATATATATATATATATATATATATATATATATATATATATATATATACATGTATATATATATATGTGTGTATATATATATATATATATATATATATATATATATATATATATATATATATATATGTATGTATGTATATATATATATATATATATATATATATATATATATATATATATATATATATAAATAATATTGCACATGATTATTATCTGCCTGGGAATACCACTGCGAATATAAGACTTAATGCTAATGTGTGTAAAATAAATAACCTCACTTAAAGAACAATGGCCGATTAAGCACATTCCCTTCTCAAAGGTCAAATACTTGGCTTTGGGCATAGCTGAGCAACATTTCAGTCAGTCGTTGGAGTTCACAGAGGTGAACCCTGTGTTTATAAATGGTGTTGGTATTAGTTTAGGTGAAGGCTTACAAACGCCTGACATGAAATAGTGGTTTGTTCCAGGCCTGTATTTACTATTGGAGGCTTGGATGATACATAGCGCATGTCTACCAATATATTCTATAACAATTACCTGACAGCTTTTCTCTTATAGTAAAGGGGTGGTAAGAATGGATAGTGTTCTTAGTTCTATACCTTGTACCCTTTAAGGAGATTGGTATTGCTGTGAGGTCTATGCTACAAGGGTCAAACTGAAAAGGGTGCCTTAAGGATACTCTCTACCCTCCTGTTTCAAGGCAGAAAATACACACTAAATGATCCATCACTTGATGAGTTCATGTCCCAGTATTACCTTTTATACATCATAATGACCATATATGATGCCCCTTTCAAATTCCTTGGGTTTAAATGGCCGTTGCTAGGGAAGGAATGTAAATGGAACCAAAACGTTCTATTTAAGGTTATTTTTCTTTGAACAGCCCTATAGGATGGGATATCATTAGAATTAACATATTTAATAATTTGAATGCAATCTAGACATGATTTAGCAGAGAACCGTCTTTTTGTTAATGGATAATCCTATTATTAAGGTCTACAGAGCTATCTAAAGTGAGAAAATTGGAAAAAAGTGGGGATTTTCCAATTTTATTGATTTTCTCCGAACTTTTTTATTTTAAATAGATCTGTAGACCTTGATAATAGGATTATCCACTAACTAAGAGACGGTTCCCTGCTAAATTATGTCTAGATTACATTCAATTCCTCAAAAATGTCAATTTTGATGGTTTTTCATCCAATAGGTCTGTTTAAAAAAGAATTATTAAAAAAAGAACACTTTTGTTCCATTCACATTCCTTCCCTAGCAACGGCCATTTAAACCAATTTGAAAGGGGCATAGTATAGGGTCATAATGATGTATAATAAGTAATGCTCTGACAAAAACTCATCAAGTTATGGATCATTGAATGTGTATTTTCTGCCTGGAAAGAGGAGGGTAGAGAGTATCCTTAACTTGTTTTGCAGATCTCGCATAGCTTTAACTTAATAACCATATCTTACATAACACTTGAACACATTTGCATATCTTTGCATATTCTTAAATTGCATATCCTGTATTTACTTAATTTAGGTTCAGTTATAGTTCTGTTTTCAGTCTAAAAAAAGGAAAAAGAAAGAGAGAAAAGAGCGAATAACGTTACCAATTATGATATTAAAACCTAGCTGAAATGTATTTATCATAGCCTAAGGCTACACAATATATGTAATTTAAGAACAATTATGCAAAGTCTATGCCCTAAGGGAAAGCCCGCATGTTTGCTACTAGGGTGAGTGGTATTAGTGATAGCTATTATACTATTTACTCCCCATTTGTATCCCATGAAATGGCATGGGTGATATGCTATTTATTTCACTTTCATATGGTGATGTCACTTAATATTAGGTCTGAGTGATATACTGTTTATTCCCATTTACCATTTCAGCATGTGAAGTCTCCAAATGGTCTGAGTGGGGTGAGTGTGTACGTAGTCCACCCTGCCCACGGAGTGGTCGTGCTGGTGCCCGTGCCCATGTCCACCGCATGGGGGCCACAGCAGGCTATGACGTTGGACGTACACGGATGATGCAGAACGTCAAGACCAAGACAAGTGTCTGGCAGAACAGGGAGTCATGCACCAACAGCCATAGCTGCCCAGAGAACGATCAACATGCCACACTGGGCTACAGTGCCTGCAAAGATGGTAGGAAACTAGTTGATTAATTTCTAGCAATGGAATATCAATTGTTTAAAACCCTACAGAGTTATAAAGAGCAAAACCCTTTTTAATGCCTTTTCTCAGTAATATTATGTATAGCGTTCTTTCAACCAATGAATATATGCATAACATATCCCGTGACAGGCTTATATAATTGTAGAACACATTTGGCCCTCAACATTTAGCTGGAAACATAAATACAAAATGAATTATACCACTAGAAATGTGTCCTAATATGATGCCACACCCTGGGGCCTAATAGGTAGTATGGTTCCAATCCATCATAATAACGTACATGGAGGCCCCACTCATGGTCATTATGTACCAGCATATATATATATAACTCCTACCTTGATAGCTACTGCTATCAGTGGTAACTGGAAAGTTTAAGATTTACGATTATTGCAACCTATACAAACCAATGTAGTTCATAAATGTAGGATGTGGGCATTGGTATACATGCAGCTGGTCATAGATGGTCCTTTCGAACCGACCTACTTTCATAACTGAAAGGCACCAAACAGCATGTTTACTTAAGTAAAGTTAGTAAAGTCAGTAATAGTTAATTTGCTTTCTGAAAGTATATATAGATATATAGTGTGGCTATTTTCCAAAGCTATGCTAGGATTGAATTAAATGTGGCATAAGATTTAAACCTTACAGAGTTGAGATCTGGTCATGAAGGTATTTCATCTTGTAAATATACACCAATTCAATTTTTAAGGTAATTCTTTACTAAGTACTCAAATATTTGCAGGACTGTCCGACATCTACCCTTGCAGAAACATTGATCTCATGTCCTTCCTCAACTTTGAGGACCTATCAGGTGGAATCGAGCTCAAGGCATATGGGAGGTAAATATTGTGCCAATAATCTTCTGTAGAGATCAATTCATAATTTATTTTTACTAGCTACAACAAACATGTCCATTACAACATAGTTCCTACTCAGCATAGGATGCTAATGTTTGCTATTGTATTGTGTTGACAAACTGCAAAAATACTGTCATACTTGTGATATACAACAACCTATATACTACCTCTCTCCATACAGTCAGGGTGGCAGTGACCTGTGGGGTTGGACGGACCCACTGGACGGCCAGGAGTATGTTTTGATGGGAACCACCCATGGTACCTCTTTCGTAAGGATCACCAACCCAGAAAACCCTGTGGTGTTGGGCTTCCTGCAGACAAGGTAGGCCTATGGAATCCTCTGTCATATATTTTTCCTTCCTCTGTACTTCTTCTTCTGTACTGATTATGATCACTACATGGATTGTGATGTTAAGATCACTTGTCTTAAGTAGAATAGTACCTCTACTAAAGATGTTGGTTAGTGGGCATTGGCTTGACTTCTTTTGAATTTGTGCATTTTCTTAAAGCTCCAAGAGAACCACCTTACATTTTACTTGAAGTGCATTCACACTCATTATAAATGTTGTTTCATCCTTTACATGAGCATCAAAAAATATACAGTGAGGTTTCTGGGTCTGAGAACTGATTCAGCTCTAAACCTCACACACAGTGCACTGACTGTGAGAAATACAGTTACTAAGGCCATCTGGTGAGGGATAGGTGTACTATTATTAGCAATTCGGTGCACACTGATGCCACCTATCCTAGTAACTTAGTGAGATATAATGTGATAACCTTTCAATGTAAGATTATGAGATACATATGACCGCTCTTCAATACGAAATACATTGTAACATCTTTACAAAGTACTAGCAGTATTTATGAATTAAGATACTTGTTCCAGTTTTAACATGTGGGATACATGTGGACGCTTTAGAATGTGAGATACAGATGGCAGCTTTACAATGTGTGAGCACTTTTCCATGTAAACATAAATTTCTAATCCAGGACCTACCAAAGTATCTGGAGGGATATAAAAGTGGTGGGTAACTATGCCTACATCGGTTCAGAAGCATACAACCACGGGATGCAGATATTTGATCTCACACAGCTCAGGAATGTAAGTACATTTACTGTCACTATCATATATCTCTGATGAAACAGCAACATTCTCTAAGTTATCACTATAGAGTGACATTTATACACATTAGCCAAGCAGGTGGGTGTAGGGGCATCTTATTGGGGGTCCATTGTAAGGGATATGTGTACACTGCTTAATACCTGCAGCAAATTATGATATGATAAGGAGGGGTGAAGGAAAAGGTCCAAAAGTCCATGACATTATTTTCTAAATATTTGTTGATGTCACATGTGTTATACATGTATAACTATTTTCTGTGAAGGGAGGGGAGTATTGCCATCTCTTTTGGAGTCAAATGCACAAAAAAAGGAAATAAATTGCTTGCCTTTCTAATTGGGTGAAATGGGTTTCCAACTGTATTTCAAGGAGGCAGAAATGCAACATTATTATTTGAAAAAACAATTATATAGAGTTGTTCTTCCTTTTCTAGATCAACAAATTCAAGGAGTTGAAGTCTGATGTAGACTACCTGGAGGTGGGCAACACTCACAATGTGGTGTCTAATAATGACACCAACATGATCTACTTAGTAGGAGCATCCAGTTGGCAGAGTGAAAAGGCCTGCAGAGGTCAGAGAAATATTGTGTTTATTCTGTAATTTATGCCCACAATATCTATGTTTTTGCAATTTCAGTTTGCTAACAGCAATCCAATGATTCCCTAATATAGGTCAAAGAGCACATTTAAGGCCACATCATAACTATACATACATGATATTGACAGTATAATATTATATTTACCAAATGTTGCTTTCTGCACACACAGGAAAGTAAAGGTGTCAACTACGTCTCCCATGTGACTCTTTTGAAATGGAGAGTCAAACTGTTGATAACTCTGCTTATATGCAGGGTCAACTCAAATTGACTCTGTACTATCAGATTCAACTCAAGTTGACCCTGCATATAAGCAGAGTCATTAGTAGTTTGATTTTCTATTTTACCAGCGAAGCACGGGAAAATGTAGCAGTATGGTACTGCACCCCTGAGGTGAAGGTTTACCCGTGTATCAATGAAAATTTAGAAAAGTTTTAATCCCCTATTTGTTAGCCATGTTCCACCCTCTACTTCCAACAGGAGGACTTCATATGATTGATGTGACCAACCCCAAGGAACCTAAGTTTGTTGGTTGCTATGACGATGATGGTTATTCTCATGATGCTCAGTGTGTAGTTTACAAGTAAGTTCAGATAAGTTTTTTATTCAGTTTCTTCTTCCTAATGGGTTAATTGATGCCATAAACTGTTAACTTATGTATGACTATAACTGCAAGACTCGACTTGTTCAGGTGTTTCCGACAATTACTAGGCAATAGTCACTCTCTTTGTTATTTCTGTGAGGAACAGAATGTCTATAATGCAATTTTTCATCATGGAAACCGATATGTATGTTAACAAATGATTATGCATTTCAAAAATATCCAAATCAGCTCATATCTAATCTCTAATCTTGGGTCATAATTGTGCATTACCATTTTTTATACTGTGAGGGACACTGGCAAGGCCTCTCAATGCCGGGAACATATCAATGTACAGTGGCCCAAGAGGGCCAAAAAATGATTTCCAAAAAAACAACAACGTGATCTTGAAAAAAAAAAAATTTGGAAAAAAAAATATATATTTGAGAAATTTTAAAAATAAAAACGTCTGAAAAAAAAAGATTTCAAAAAATTGTAAAAATTGTTGTTTAAAAAAAAAAAAAATTTGAAAAAAAAAATTGAAAATGGATGCTGTCAACTGTCAACTCTGTAAATTGACAGTTGACAGCACCCATTATCTTTTTTTTCAATAGTCCAGATGAAAAAGGAAATTCCAAGTGGTTGCTGTCAAGTGTCAACTTATTCAGAACAGCTTGTGACAGCCCTATTCTGTAAATTGACAGTTGACAGCACCCATTTTCAAATTCTTTTCTACAGTCCATATAATAAATGAAATTCCAAATGGTTGCTGTCAAGTGTCAACCTATTCAGAACAGCTTGTGACAGATATCCTTTGGAGTGAGTCAAATTTCCTGCCTGCCTGTCTGTCTGCCTGTCTGCCTGTCTGCCTGCCTGCCTGTCTGTTTGTCTGTCTGTCTGTCTATGTGCCTGCCTACCTGCCTGCATCCCTGTCTGTCTGTCTGTGTGCCTGCCTACCTGTGTGCCTGCCTTCCTGTCTGCTTGACTGTCTGTGTGCCTGTCTGTCTGTGTGCCTGGCTGCCTGCCTGCTTGTCTGTCTGCCTGCCTGTCTGCCTGCCTGCCTGTCTGCCTCTCTGTCTGTCTATCCACCTGTCTGCCTGTCTGTCTGTCTGCCTGCCTGCCAGCCTCTCTATCTATCTGCCTGCCTGCCTGCCTCTCTGTCCACCTGTCTGCCTGCCTGACTGCCTGTCTGCCTGCCTGACTGCATGTCTGCCTGTCTGTGTGCCTGCCTGCCTGCCTGCCTGCCTGTCTGCCTGCCTGTCTGCCTGCCTACCTGCCTGTCTGCCTGTCTGTCTGCCTGCCTGCCTGTCTGTCTGCCTGCCTGCCTGCCTGCCTGTCTGTGTGCCTGCCTGCCTGTCTGCCTGCCTACCTGCCTGTCTGCCTGCCTGTCTGTCTGCCTGTCTGCCTGCCTGTCTGTCTGCCTGCCTGCCTGCCTGCCTCCCTGCCTGTCCAAAGGATACCTGTCACAAGCTGTTCTAAATACGTTGACACTTGACAGCAACTATTTTGAATTTCATTTATCATCTGGACTGTTGAAAAAAATTGAAAATGGGTGCTGTCAACTGTCAATTTACAGAATTCAGCTGTCACAAGCTGTTCTGAATAAGTTGACACTTGACAGCAACCATTTGGAATTTCATTTTTCATCTGAACTATTGAAAAAAATATATAATGGGTGCTGTCAACTGTCAATTTACAGAGTTGACAGTTGACAGCATCCATTTTCAATTTTTTTTTTCAAAATTATATTTTTTTTCAAACAACAATTTTACAATTTTTCTAATTTTTATTTTTTTTCAGACAAATATTTTTTCAATTTCTCTAAAAAAAAAATGTCTTCTTTCCAAAATTTTTTTTTTTTCAAGATCACTTTTAAAAAAAAAATCACTTTTTGGCCCTCTTGGGCCACTGTATCAATGTAACTTACCTATTATCTTTTGCATTCTACTTTAGAGGGCCTGACAAGCGTTACTACAATCGTGAGGTCTGTTTCAACTATAACGAGGACTCCCTGACTATTGTGGATGTCAGGAGGAAAGACCGTCCACAGATTCTGTCTAAGATTGGATATGATGGTTCCCAGTACACTCACCAGGTGGGGACAACAATTATGCAGACTTTGTGTCTCATTAATTTTGTGCTTTGGTATCTATAATTTTTGAATTATAACACATTGTAAAAACATTGTAATTAGAGCCCTGATCATGTCTCTCCAATTCAGGGATGGTTGACGGACGACCATAAATTTATCCTAATGGATGACGAACTGGATGAGTATAGGGCACATGACAGTAGTAAAAAGTAAGATAATCCATAGTTTGGTATTACAATGTATTAACTACCGTAAATTCCCGCGTACTACCCGCATCTCGCGTATAACCCGCACCCCCAACTCAGGGGAATCCTATAACCCGTTTTTGAATTTGAAAATCTCAGTTTTAGTATTGTTCTATAGTAATAAAAACCCTCGTATTACCCGCACCCTATATAGGCATATTTGGTATCGAATGAAAGCTGAGTCTGATTCGCGTACAACCCGCGGGTAGTACGCGGGAATTTACGGTACTATAAGAGATTCTTTCTGCTTAATGATACATATGTGCTTTTTACCAAATGACCATAGCATCTGATTCACATAATATGATCAAAATGTCTTTAGATTTACAAATGACTCTTTCATTTTGTTGCAGAAAGTAAATATTTTTATCAAATTTAAAGAGAATGTATAGAATGTTAAGTGAGGGTACCTTTCTCCTAATTATAACCACAATAAAGTGTATTCTTTCAGATATGGTTAAGATTAATTCTTATAAGAACTTCACCATGGGAGACCATGAAAGTGTCAAATGATATTCTCAAATCCTTTACAGACACACAAGGACCCTGGTGTGGGATGTATCCAAGCTAATGCAGCCCAAGCTGATCAAGGAGTTCTGGTCTCATGAGGAGTCTATCGACCACAACCAGTACATCAGGGGCAACCTCTCTTACCAGTCCAACTATGAGGCAGGCCTCAGGATCATTCACTTTGATCAGGTCAGTTGAGATATTAAAAGATACATAAGGCAAAAATGATAATGAAGGTGTTTTGCAGGTTCTGGTTTGGAGAAATAGACCTGTAAGGAGGTTGGTCAGAGGGGTGCTCTCCTTTAAATAGATATTGAGGCAATTCATGGTGGAACAATCAGTGGTAGATAAATATTCCTGAGCATGAAAACAAGTCTTTCTAATTGGGTTTGATAGGTTTTACTAAGAAGGGAAGATTAATAAGAATCATAACTCCATTTTGCCCTTTGAATAATAGGAGGCAAAAAACTATCATTATAGTAAACCGCTCTAATAGTCTGGTTTAATCTAACTATATTCCATGTATATGTCAAAGCCCTTTTATTTGCTCAGAGTACTACAATAGACTAATATAGTATGTCATCCATACTGAAAGTTCTGTCAAAATCAGTAAAGCATCTACAGCCTTAATGTTTTTTTAAATCCTCCTGTGTGTTACAGAGCACGTGGGACATGAAGGAGGTGGCCTACTTTGATGTGTTCCCCTCAAGGACTAAAGCTGAGTTTGGTGGCACCTGGAGCAACTATCCTTACTTCAAGTCAGGTAACTGAAATAAACATTATGAAAGAGCTATACATGTAGTAAAATACTATCAGAGTGTGTGTCAGAATGTAAGTGATGAGTGATGAGAACATGGCAGGCTAATGCTCACATTGATCACCATTTCCATTTACTATCTGCCATGATGAATAATAATCATACCGTAAAACCCCACCTTTAACATAAGATAGATTTTATTCGGGATTTCCTTTCTGTACAAGATAGATTTTTCCTAGAAATAGGAGTTTGTCTTAAAGCCAGGGTTTTTATATATAAGATTATAGTTAGATCGATTTTCACACTTTTTTTATAAAAGACTCCAATACTGCAATGAACAAATATAAATTGCTCATGTTTTCTATCTGTTTCCCACCTCCAGGTGTGGTGCCGGTGAGTTCAGTTGAGTTTGGGCTCTACATCCTGAAACCCGACATGTACTCCATCAACAAAGCCATAGCCTCCACCAAGCCGTATGGTGAACAACAACGCACCCGTACAATTGAAGAGGCAGAGGATGGTGGCAAGTGTCCACACCCAGTGGAAACTAAACCCTGTATGCCCAAGAGCTGTTAACAGGATAAAGACCTTGTTAGATCTTGATATATATATATATAACTTGTTAAATCTAAAACTGTCCTTCTCATTTTAGGAAATAAATATTGAACAGAACAAACTTTTGTTTAGTGTGGTTTACTGCCTGCTACTTGCTTACAATTAAATGTGTCCTTGTCTTATAAATGTTCCAGTATTTTACATTGAATGTGATGGAATAGTTCCGCATCGGCATTAGATTACATGATACTACATTTTGGCATGGAAATATACAACTTTGTATGTGCAGACTTTTGACTCACAAAAAGATTAATAAGTAAGGTATTTTTAGAAAGTCAACATGTGTAATCAAAGTACTATAAAACTTCCATAGAAAATATTTTTTATAGTTCAACGGCATTGCTTTAAATTGTTGCTATGAGTCAGAAGTTGCTACTGTGATTTATAGTATATCCTGTATATCGTTTTCTAATCAACTGAACCAGGCATTATTGCAATCTCCTAATGCATAAAACCAAATGATTCTATGCTACCCTTTAGAAACAGTTCAGCAAATAACTATAACTTCAAAGCAACCACTGCCTAACACTGTTATGATCAAATTGTTTTGCGGACAAATAACAACAGAAAAGAGAACATTGATCTAAATGGAACAGTTTTAAGAGGAACCCATCATTAAAACAATAGTTAATGATCGTAAAGCTATCACACTGACCTTCTGATCTTTATAACCTGTTGCAAAAGGGAAGAAAGATGGAATATTAGGAAGACTGAAAATTAATATTTTATTTTGATAATGGGTAGATATACATTCAAGAGCAGCTCATTTGACACATTGTAACAGGGGTTTGTCCCATAACGACGCAAATAAGATTTTGCAGTGTAAAATAAATTGTTACATGAAATTGAGCATTATGAGACCAATAAATTAGTCGGTAATGTTGTTCCATGTGTGGTTAAGTAAATAAAGGACTTATCAATACAGCAGAGAGGGTTGCATTCATTTCTTTACATAAAGCTTCTTTGTCACTTTATATGCGGAAATCACGTGGTGGACACCGCTCATATGGCAGGCCTCCCACTATTTATTTCGAGGTATTTGATCCGTGTTTCCTGTAATGAAGACGTCTCTATACACTGATATACCTATCTTCTCCAGCTGAATAAATACACTGGAACTTATTTTATTGTAAGTTTGTTTGAATGGAGACACTGTGGAGGGGTGGAGGGTGTCAGTACACACCTGGCCAAGTATAAATCTAATGCTCATCATGTGTAAGGCATTATACAGAAGGATCCAGAGTGGAACCAACATGACAACTAAGGTGAGTTATAAGTGAAACTTTCAACAACGATTAATAATGGGCTGAGAGCTTGCTCATTATTTATGAGCAAAAGCCGGTGCCTCGATATTTGCACACCTCAACTAATTCTTAAAGCATATACCACGCGAATACTTAAACCTAAATGGGTTCAGTTATAGTTGTGTCATCAGTTGTTGTTTTTTTTAAAGAAAATTTAAGGACGGAAAAGGGGGTTCAGGGCAGAGCCCCCGATATGCCCGATATATACAATAATATTACCAACTATAATCTATCATAATAGCCTAATACTACATGTATATAAGTGAGGTATGTAGTTTAAGAACTTGTGGGGTATGTAAATGTCCAGTGCCCCATGTGCCTGGTTCAATTTGTCCCTATAGTTATGAACTTATCAGCAGGGATGACGGTTTTTTATGCACTGCTCAGAATGTGTTCTGCCCTCATAGCCCCCCCCCCCCCGGGGTCAACTGTTTTCTGGCCCAACCCCCATTTTCAATAATAATAATAATCGGGTATTCTTTACTAATAAGTATGATTGGAAACCCCACCCAGTAGTAGATGGTCTCCTAAGCAACATTCATTGGGATGAACAATGTCTTACTTAACATAAAACCATTAAACCCAGTCTTACATCTTCCCCATCACTATTTTGCAGGGTACAAACTTGGCATTGCTGTGCCTCTGTGTGGCCACGGTGCCAGTCCTCCAGACCTTAGCACAGGAGGACCAAAGCTCATGGTCAGGTAAGTCAATTAGATCTCAATTTTAGGCACAAATTAATGTGAACTTTCTGTTGTATCCCTAGCAAAACGCTCCTCGGTAGCTAACAAAACAGAGGCACTTATAGATGCCCTGTTGATGCAGCCTTCATAGAGAAAAGGAAAACTGTGAACTGTCTCTCCTATGTGGCTCTTGTAAAATAGAGAGTCAAACAACTAAGCACCCGGCATATTTATGAAGGGTCAACTTAAGTTGAATGTATACTATCAGTGTAAGCTCAAGTTGACCCCTCATATGACTATCGATAGCTATTCACTCCATTCTTGCCAGAGCCACGTGGGAGACACAGTTCACTCCTCGTTTTCTGTGTGTTTGTAATTCCGCAGTGAATATATTGACCTATAAGTGGTAAGAAAAATCCTCAGTTAAAGAAATGGCTGAGTTAGCATCCTTTTTCAAATAAGGGCAAATACTTGGGGTAGGGAGTAACTGGGAGACATTTCTTTCTACACAGTGAAGTTTACAAGTGAATAAATGGCGCTGGGCTTAGACTTGGTTGTGGTGAATTGAGCCTCTTGGCTACCTGTGATGAAATTAAATAATTTGATCTGGGCATTTACAAAATGTACTGAATGGTTTATTTACTGTTTCTCACACCCCAGTCTCTAAATGATGCGAGTAATAATAGTATGTACATGCTATTCATTATTCATTAGCCTGTGAAGTCTCCAGATAATCCAAATGACATGCCATTACTTCCCCTTTAGTGTTTGGAGTCTGTAAATTGAATCATGCATTATATTTTATGTACTATTCTACTCATCATTTAGCCTGCAGTGTCTCCCAATGGTCTGCATGGGGTGAGTGTGTACGTAGTCCGCCCTGCCCACAGAGTGCTCGTGCTGGTGCCCGTGCCCATGTCCACCAGATGGGGGCCACAGCAGGCTATGACATTGGGCGTACAAGAATGGTGCAGAACATGAAGACCAAGACCCATGTCTGGAGAAATAGGGAAGCATGTACCAGCACCCATACCTGCCCAGAAATTGATCAACATAACACGCTGGGTTATCACCGCTGCGAAAATGGTATTTGATACATGTGTACCAATGGGTTGAAGGCCAGAGCCATCTGTATATAAGTGTGCATGCAAAGGCCTGAGCTTGTAAAATCTTATGTGCACATGTAATATTACTGCCATAATATAATGGCATAATCAACATTATTCTTCAGTCTTTGGTAATGGCTCTAATATGAAGGCTAATACGAAATCATCTGGAGAATAATCCTAATAACCTTTACATTTGCAAATCACCATGTGAAGAAGGTGCATGCAAGCCTTCATAGTCAGTATATACCAGCACCTATTTGTCAAAGCTGCCAGCTACTTCTCTCGTTGTAACTAACCAATAATAACATTAATCAATTGTAGCTCACAGTGTTTCTCATTTAAAATGTATACACCTTTGCGCATTCAGTTAATTGCTTAATGGATATGTCTATAAAGTAGGGAATTAAAAGTACCTTGATAGAGTCAGTAAAACTCATGTAGTTTTTCAAATTCCCAAATATGCTTGTTTTTGAACCCACATACAAATAAACACCATGCAGACTGGAGTAGATTCATAGAAACTGAATTTGCTGACAACACAGAGAAAGAAAACACAGTCTAAGGGGAGTCCGGGTTGACTCCAAAATGACTCCCATCTTTAGTGGAGCTCAGGTCCTTATGTGACTCCCTTATATGAGTCAGGTGGCTATGTGACTCCCCCAGGTGACTGCCTTTGGTCAGCAAGGGAGTCAGCCAGGCTCTCTTATTCTGGAGGCAACCTGGACTCCCTTTTGACTCCGTTTCTTTTCTCTGTGAAGAGTTTGGATCTAAACTTGAAAAAGCTATGCTGCTTTGTCCATTGCATAAATGCTATGAAATCAGTTGATACATTTTTCAAATTTTGCACTTTGCAAAGACTTGTAATTTACATTCAAGTCAATTCAAGCCTTACTTATCACTTAAATCTACAGGACTAGCAGACTTCTACCCCTGCAGGAACATTGATCTCATGTCCTTCCTCAACTTTGAGGAGCTTACAGGAGGAATGGTGCTCAAGCATGCTGGGAGGTTAGGACAGCATACCGTATTCGACGTAATAAGCGCCCTGGGCGCTTAAAATATTATTTTAAGTGGAAAAATCGACCCCAAATATTCATTTTAATAAGCGCCCCCCATGGCTGTATTTTTTCCACCCCAGCAGCCTTTACAAGGCTTCTACTCAGCCCTATGCCTGCACACCTGGCTTGGCCTTAACACCTGCCCAGGTGTGAAGTGTTTCAAGTCATAAAAAGTGTGAAAAACAGTAACAAAATCGGAGGAATCTGTTAAAAAATGTGGGGAAAAAATCTGAAAAAGGGGGGGGGGGCGCTTATTAGGGGGAGGGCGCTTATTAGGTCGAATACGGTATATTCCATACCATATTGTCATTAACTTTCCAGCATCAGATTGAGGTTTGATTGATGGTATTTATTTTACGTGCATGGTATATAGAACTAGAGAATTAAAACTATTTTAACAAAATCATGTTCCCCTCAATGTTTAATTTCTTCTAAAACCAACAATTTAAAACATATTATTGTTTTCCTTTGATTAGATTGATATAAACCATACAAACATGATGATTCAAGCCACTACATGATGTAAACCACTTCAATCAGCAAAAAGTAATAAAGAAATATATTGAAAACAAGCAGTAACCTATCAATGCAAAAATCCTCCTTGCAGGATTGATGGCAATGACCTATGGGGTTGGACGGACCCGGAGGATGGCCAGGAGTATGTCCTGATGGGTACCACCCATGGTACCTCTTTTGTAAGGATCACTGACCCAGAGAACCCTGTGGTATTGGGCTTCCTACAGACAAGGTGAGTCCTAGTCCAAGTCATTTATCCCCAGGTGTTCAGCGTTTAAACTAGCAGTGTATACCTTTTGTACACCAGGTGGAACGACTGTAGTCACCATTTGATAATATCCCACTGCCCCTCCCCCTTTGGCCCCGGTTAGCATATAAGGGCATAGGTGCTTCGGTTCACCATCCACTAATATATTTGTCCAGTCAGTGCTATTTGTGGTTGATTGGGGCTCAAACAAACGCAGTGCCCTGTGCTGGGTGCAGTAAGTAGGGTCAGTCCAGGTAAAACCAGCCAGTGCACGGGGATCACTTCTAAACCATGGCGTTTTTGAGGCATTCTACAACAGTTCTTTGTAGAGCATGTGTGCATACTGAGAACAGCTGTGTTTTGATCCCCATATTGACCCTCAATTGGCACCAATCACCCATATATAGCACTGACTGATCCCCACTGGTTTGTTTTACCAGGACTGACCCTATTGACTGCTCCCAGCACAGGGCAGTGTGTTTGTTTGATCCCCAATCAATCATAAATAGGACCTACTGGCTACTACTATTATGAAGATCAGGCTATTTACCCCCCCCCCCCCCCCACACACACACACACAGTGGTACTACAATTGTAGCAGTGTGAGGCCGCTCTAGGGTTGTTATAGTAAGAATATTAGCGGGTGGGAGGGGCATAACACAACCTGTGGGCGGGTCCTAGTGTGTGGTAATCATAGCATAGGGCACAAGATGGATGCGCTCTGGCGGGGACAGACCCCCTTTAATAGTTGATATGAGTAAGACCTCAGCCCCATGACAGTGAAATGTGCCAACACCAGCGCTATCTAATGAGAGCTACATCAAATATTTGTGCAGTCTGATGCACACAGATGCCACCTATACCAGTAAGACATAATGTTACACTTATAGAGTCAGAAGGGGGCCATTTCCAAAAGGGGACTTTCCCAATAAAGTATCCCTAATAACAGTTTATTTTTCATAAAATGACATGGTAAATTTGAGACCCAGCCCACGCCTCTGTATACATGATTTACTATGTAAGAGACAACTTCACATTTATGTAAAAGGCTATATGGGATAATTTCCGGTGTAAGACAAGTGAAAGCTTAAAATATTAAAGAGAGCCTGCAGTATAATAAATAATCTTATAATACAGGACTGACAGGAGTATCTGGAGGGATATAAAAGTGGTCGGTAACTATGCCTACATCGGTTCAGAAGCATTCACCCATGGGCTGCAGATATTTGATCTCACACAGCTCAGGAATGTAAGTACATCCACTACCCTGTCATAACCCTAGCAATGTCCAAACATTACTATCTTTTCCAATTTGTCTATATTGGATAACTGTAAATCATACCATTATGGTTGAGGGGTGCGATGGAGGGCTGACTGCAATGTATAGTGATGGGGTGTTGGGATATAGGCCTACTAGAAGCTGAGAGAGAAAAGTGATAAATGGATGCATAGAAAGGCAGGAGGGGGGATAGAAGAAAATACTTGGTTGAAACATATGTTCCCAATGTTTCTCAATAGGACAATAATGCAAAACATGAAAATATACAATGCTCCAAAAAGTATGAAAATATTTTCCGATTTCAGATTCACAAGTTCCAGGAGTTGAAATCTGATGTAGACTACCGGGATCCAAATGTTTTCAACATCCACAATGTGGTGTCTAATGCTGACACCAATATGATCTACATTGTAGGGGCCTGGAGCAATAATGGTTGGCCTAAAGAGGCTTGCAACGGTCAGAGAAATACTGTCATCATGCTACAATCTGTGTATAATAAGTCGTTCTGGAATTTCAGTTATGCAAGAACAGTAGGCCTTATGCAAAAAGTTAATGTGCATTTGTGCACTGCTGTAGGCCTATAGGCACAATTGTCCTACTACAATAGAGTATTATAACTCTGAGAGAAGTAACCTGCTGAGGGGAATTTGAGGAATCTAATATTCAGAAATTATTGTTTTCCTGCATATAATTATGGGATTAGTGAGATTCCCTGCTTTGTTGTGGAATGTTTCACTCTCTATACTTCTTACAGGGGGGCTTCATATGGTCGATGTGTCCAACCCCATGGAACCTAAGTTTGTTGGTTGCTATGGCGATGATGGCTATACCCATGATGCTCAGTGTGTAGTTTACAAGTAAGTCTAGCATATATGTTTGATATACACTGTAAAAGATTGTTGCTTTTTTTGATTGGTAAACATACAGTATAATCCACTATAGGTGTGCAGTTTCTTGTAGGCCCCCAAAGTGGAAGTTAGTGTAGAAGTACATTCTAGTTAACTAACTTATAATTATATTCTATTTCAGAGGGCCTGACACGCGTTACTACAATCGTGAGATCTGTTTCAACTATAACGAGGACTCCCTGACTATTGTGGATGTTAGCAGTAAGGACAAACCACAACTTGTAGCTAAGCGGGGATACGATGGTTCCCAGTACACTCACCAGGTGGGGATAACCATTATGCAGATTGATTTAATGCTAGCAGATTGGTATTGATGTTAAAGCTGTCCTTTTCTACCACATGTATAAGTGTGATGTATATTACTGATGTCTTTGATCAAGACAGTCATGATCATGCAAATAGAGATCCCATGTAAGTTTGAAATGGCTATACAATTATGTGCATGGTCGTGTGCTATACTGTTACTTCACCACCAGTTCATTTGATTTATCAATAAGTCGCTTATTGCCATTATAGGGTTGGTGTTTAATTGCATGTTTCTCTAAGGATGTCTATTATAAATCCCAAAAAGTACAAATTAATCGGGATTATTTAGCTTTTACTATGTGTCTCCAATTCAGGGCTGGTTGACAGAGGACCATAAATTCATCCTAATGGACGATGAACTGGATGAGTACCGTGCAACTGACAATAGCAAAAAGTAAACTATGAAATGTTATTAAATACTACCAATTTAACCAGCATTATATTATTCTAATGATGTTATCTGATTCAGGATTAATTTTACTCACTTGAGTATATATTAAATCATTACAAAGACTGGGTTTCACATGTTATACTAGACAATCGATGATGAGGACATTTAGTATACCATTAACATTATTGAAGGCTGATCGGACATGCTACACATGCTACTTTATGGGATCTATTCTGTAAGATAAAATCATATGAGACCTTGAGTATGAAAGTGACTATGATAAATGATATTCTCAATTCCTTCACAGACACACAAGGACCATGGTATGGAATGTGTCAGACCTGGCAAATCCCGAGATGTTCAAGGAGTTCTGGTCTCACGAGGAGTCTATCGACCACAACCAGTACATCAGGGGCAACCTCTCCTACCAGTCCAACTATGAGGCAGGCCTCAGGATCATTCACTTTGATCAGGTCAGTTAAGAAATTATACACAGCAAACAATGTTTTTGAAATATATGTTACTGTTCAAGTTGGTATTAAAATAAGGAGGAGCAGGTACAGGGTTGTTTTTCTGTTTAGCACTATCTAATGGCTCTAGCATAAGATATTAATATTATCATTATACATTTTCGTAGACTAAAACTCCCTTATAAATCAGTATAAGCTTTAACAAAAGCCTCCTCCTGTGTGTTACAGAGCACGTGGGACATGAAGGAGGTGGCCTACTTTGATGTGTTCCCCCCAAGGACTAAAGCTGAGTTTGGTGGCACCTGGAGCAACTATCCTTACTTCAATTCAGGTAAGTAAACCCAAGTTACATACAAAAAATTACCATGGTACACATACCATTCATTCCATGTACAACCTGTGGGCTGTATGCTAGCATCAGACTCAATTTTAATTTGGTGCCAAACATGCCTATATTGGGTGTAGGTAATATGAGGGTATTTATTACTAGAGAGCAGTATTAAGATTAAGAATTATCAGACCCCAGGTGTGGGACATAAGATTTCCCTGAGTAAGAGTTGTGGGTAAAATGTGAGATGTTGGTTATATGGTACATTGCAGGATTCCCAAAAAGTGTGTCTCAGTATACTCTTTTCCACCGATTTATCAGACAGAACACAACTGTACATTGCCCATGATTCTTTTCCCTTTCTCTCGTGCAGGTATAGTGGCAGTTAGCTCAATTGAGTTTGGCCTCTACATCCTCAAACCTGACATGGACTCCATCAACAATGAAATCGCCTCCAACATGATTAGCAGTGAGCAACAACGCTCACGGTTGATCACATTGGCAGTGGATGGCGGCAAGTGTCCACAACTAATGGAAACTCGCACCTGTGTGCCCAAAAACTGTTAAAGTTAACTGGATAAGGACCTACCGGGTATTAAAAACCTACTAAATGAAAAACCGAATTTAGTGTTTATTTAATGAGTATTGTGACTCTTATTGTTATCGCTCATACCTATATAGTGGCTTCATACTTCTAATTAGGACTAAATAGGAATCTATGCAGATGCATGCAATTACATAAACAGAGCATTTTTCACTCAATCCATGACTACACTAGCATATTTTACTTGACATCATCTTGACTATTAGTATCCATTTTACATCTTCAATATTATCAAATTTCCTGACTTTCCCTTTAATACCTATAGGGATGTCATTAACATTCGCTATATTGGCATATCACGATTATGTCAATATTTCCATATTTCATATTGACAATTTTGATGTCAATACAATTATGTCAATATATATGTCTTATGAGAATTTGTTCTCTGCTAGGAAAAAAACAAGGTATGCACTCGTATCATGGCACCTCAATGTGCCAGCAAATAGTGTACCCTCAAAAAGGGTGTTCTCAACTATGCTCATTAAGGAGGGAGGGTTAATGGACATAGTCAGTTGAGCTTACAGTTGGTGTAGTTACCCCTTCAACAAGCCTTATGCCAGATTCCTACCTCACAGTATTTAAGATTTATAGGGTGCGGCTTATACGAGTTTTTTTAAAGTATACTACAGTACCAAATTAACAATTTTCAGACCCCCTCTGCGGCTTATATAATCTGTCAAAGTTAGGGGTGCGGCTTATACGCAAGTTAGGCTTATACGGGAGGTTTTGCGGTAAGCTTATTAAGGCAATAAATAGTGTTTAAAATGAACTTAATTCATTAAATATCATATTGTAACACATTGATATATTGTCAATAATCATCATCAACATAAATTGGATAAATTGGATTACCTGTAACAGGAATGGCTAATCTCCCAGTGTATTTATATCCCAGTGCTATGGAATCAGTCACCGAACAGTCTAGCTCACTACATTTAGATAAGATTAAGAAAGCATGAAATTTTGTGTAAATTTTATTTTGACATGGAATAATATTCCAATTACACAACAGTTCAGTATCACTTTTTCCTGGCGTCATTCGACTGACAACAATGCTGACACTTCTCACTACTCAACTCATTTCAACATAGAAATATTGGAATTCATATAAAACAATATGGATGAAACAATTTTACACATTAAACAAACAAAATGGTTGAATTTAGGCCGAAGATATATCTCAATGACAGTAACTTATTATGTAATACAATTATTATGAAGGCACAAACTTCAGCGAGCTATGGCAAGTTGCAACTGTGATACCTCGTACATTCTGCATAGTGTTTCCAATCAACAGAACAAAGTAATACTTCTATTTTCCCCAATTCTACATTCTACAAAATGTCCTTTCAGACGGAAATTAATCTGTTCAATCAAACAGTCAACCCAGCAACTAACTAGCTATTTTAAAGTAACGATTATGGCACACGTTTATAATTTTGCCAGGGGAAAAACTAACAACAGAATGGATAACAACATTTCATTATTTCACCTAAATTATACAGTTTAAAAGGAACCCATTGAAACAATGTTATGGATTGTATAGTGAGTAGTCAGACGACTTGAGATATAAAAGGGGTCTGATACCAAAAAGGAAATGAGAAGAAGGAATGGTAGGGAGATAAAGATGTAAGGATCTCCTCACAGAACAAAACTAAGGACTACATCTTAATACGTCAACTATAATATCACCAAGGATCTAAAAATAGTTTATATATATCTTAATTCTATGGATATTAAACGTTGCCATCTTGGATGGCGGGAGAGGGACATAACAAAACTGCTTCAAAATCCAAGGATATTTTGAATAAAATCTGCCTTCATGTAACATAATCTTGTGTAGGGATAATATTCAGCCAAATATCGGCAGTGAATGACATTATATCATAGAATGATTCCCTGCGAATAACTCGCGCTGCGCTCTATGGGCCCGTTAGTGAGTGAAGGAGTGGAAACAGTGTACGGTCTATACAGCAATTGGATTCTCTTAGTATTCCATCAAAGCTGATTTTAACCATACCATATAGCATCAAATTATTTTCTCACATTGGTTCCATGATCTTTGACCGTTTATCCACAACCTTTTTTCTCATCGAGGCAGTTTTTGTTTCATCGTCGGCCTTTTAATAGTGGAATCACACTTGATCTATATACTAGTATATTGTCTTTGAGGCACATTCATATTCTAGCGAATGTATGATCCCAGAAACTAGTCTGAAGGAAAATTGCAAACATTTAACATGGAACATTTTAGGGCATTTCATGCCCATCAATCCACATCAGTAGTATCACTGCAAGGGCGCATATATGTACAAAGCGACTCAATGATAGCTTCTATGTCCAAGCACCAAGTTAAAGACTCAATAATGAAAATATGTCACAAGAATTAAAGTCCCACTTGTCTCTTCCATTTTAATTCATAATACAAATGTATATCGAAATATAATAGCAAGTTCATCTATTTTTCATACATCTCACCATAGTTATGGTAAGTTGTATGACCTTTCTCTCCCATAAGACAGAATTAATAAACTCTAGATCTACTTTTAAAATAGCATAAGAATACCCAGATCAAAGACAATTGATAATAAATTGCACCCGGTAGTAATGCTATGTCCTAATACTTCAGAACTAATGGGACAGAGAAAATGCAATTCATCAAAGTACAATTTGGCGAACAATTTACGGGGAATTAAAACTTATATTTGAAAAAAATAATCTGCCATGATAGATACCAAACACACATTCTGTGTCTAAAGATAATTTAGCTACCTATATATGGGGCGTGTCATGTCGGTAAGAGTTATAAATGATATTCCCAATAATCTTGACAGAACACTAAACTGAATTTCCAGGATAGCTTAAATATTGTCAAGTTAAATCGTATTTAATTTTATCTTAAATTGTAGGTTTACCAAATACTCAGGAAAAAATGGAATGGATCCTAACACACGGTATAATACCGCACTAATACTGTAGGTTATAAAAGATAACTATACCATCAGCATGATACAGAACAACTATCATGTATTATGTAATGAATGGTATTGGCGATTGGCATCACATGTGACCCAGGGGAGGGAGAGGGAGAGGGAGAGGGAGGGAGGGAGGGACGGAGGGAAGGAGGGAGGGAGGGAGGGAGGGGGGGAGGGGGAGAGGGAGGGAGGGAGGGAGGGAGGGAGGGACGGACGGAAAAAAATTGGAAAAAAAAAAGTTTGGAAAAAAAAAAGTTTGGAAAAACCGAAGTTTGGAAAAAAAAGTTTGAAAAAAAAAAAAAAAAAAAAAGGGAGGGAGGGAGGGAGGGAGGGAGGGAGGGGGGAGGGAGGGAGGAGGGGGGGAGGGAGGGAGGAGGGAGGGGGGAGGGAGGGAGGGAGGGAGGGAAAAAAAATGGAAAAAACGAAGTTTGGAAAAAAAAAGTGAAAAAAAAAAAAAAAAAAAAAGGGAGGGAGGGAGGGAGGGAGGGGGGGAGGGAGGGAGGGAGGGAGGGAAAAAAATTGGAAAAAGGGAGGGAGGGAGGGAGGGAGGGAGGGAGGGGGTGAGGGAGGGAGGGAGGGAGGGGGGAGGGAGGGAGGGAGGGAGGGAAAAAAATTGGAAAAAGGGAGGGAGGGACGGAAAAAAATTGGAAAAAAAAAAAGTTTGGAAAAAAAAAGTTTGGAAAAAAAAAAGTTTGGAAAAAAAAAGTTTGGAAAAAAAAAGTTTGAAAAAAAAAAAAAAAAAAGGGAGGGAGGGAGGGAGGGAGGGGGGAGGGAGGGAGGGGGGGAGGGAGGGAGGGAGGGAGGGAGGGAGGGAGGGAGGGAGGGAGGGAGGGAGGGAGGGAGGGAGGGAGGGAGGGAGGGAGGGAGGGAGGGAGGGGGAGGGAGGGAGGGAAAAAAATTGGAAAAAAAAAAGTTTGGAAAAAAAAGTTTGGAAAAAACGAAGTTTGGAAAAAAAAAGTTTGAAAAAAAACAAAAAAAAAAAAGGGAGGGAGGGAGGGAGGGGGGAGGGAGGGAGGGAGGGAGGGGGGGAGGGAGGGAGGGAGGGAGGGGGAGGGAGGGAGGGAGGGAGGGAGGGAGGGAGGGAGGGAGGGAGGGAGGGAGGGAGGGAAGGGGGGAGGGAGGGAGGGAGGGAGGGAAAAAAATTGGAAAAAAAAAAGTTTGGAAAAAACGAAGTTTGGAAAAAACGAAGTTTGGAAAAAACGAAGTTTGGAAAAAAAAAGTTTCAAAAAAAAAAGTTTCAAAAAAAAAAAAGTTTCAAAAAAAAAAAAAAAAAAAAAAAAAAAAAAAAAAAATTTAATTAGAGGGAGGTTATCACAAGGCGTCTCATATACCGTCTCAAAAAGCGTTCCCTAAGCCTTTAACATGGAGCTCTATGGGTTCAACAAGTTGGTGGAGGGCATCAGAGGGAGGTTTTTCCTATACCAGCAATGCTAAAGAAATTAGTGAAAAAAAAGCCAAAAGTGACACTTTTTTAAATGCCTTTTTTGAGAATTTGAGGAAACGCACATTTACAATATTGGTATCGGGAGATCGGCATTGAGCTGTACAACTCAAAACACAGATATTTGTTTGGCAGGAAAATTTATTTGCTGAAATATTTGAGGTACAAGTCATGGGAAAAATGTCTTAAATTGGGTTGAGAACCGTTGTATAAGACCCTGAGGCACAGTAGTGCCCCTGGGTCAATAAGAAAATAGTCTTATTTGGGCTATATGACATAGACTACCTGTTATAATCCTTAATCAAAATTACACGACCTGCGAAAATGGACCTTTGATAGTGTAAGGTGCGTTATTAAAGGTCCCTTTTCCAAGTCGCGAAGTAACACGCTAGAGCTAGTTTACGGGATGCGGTACTTTGGCACATCTTTGCGTTATAACGTTGAACATTTAAGACAGGTAAGTTAAGTCAATCATTTAAAATTGGAAAAATATGTTTTTTTATGCTAGGGGTAAGATATCATTGTGTACAATTGAATACCAAAGTTACTTTTATCTAAGGTTTAGAATTGGGTTCAACAGCCATTCTAAAAATAACCATGGTAGGGCTAACTGCATGTCATATGTTGCAGTATCTATTTTAACACTAAAATATAGTATGATACTTTGCATCAAAGAAATTATCTCAGTTTCTATTCAGCTTTACCCTATTATGACATTCATTGGCACCTATGTTTTCTATCCCATTATTCACCAGAGTACATAATTATATATAAAGAATTCAACAACTTTTGCCGCTGGAGTATGACGTGTGTCACATCCCATTTAGGAACCCGTAATCTATAATAGCTCACATTCTCTGTGCACAAGCAATTCTTTCAGCGCATTTACTCGATAAACTTTTTGACGCTATAATGCTCAGCGGCACTTGATAATATATATATATATGATGATATAGATTACCTCTCTACTTTGTCCATTAAAGCAGCACATTATATAATGACAGATACTTCAACAGTAACGATGTACACGAGAACACAAGTCTCGACATTGCGCAAAGTTATCTCAACACTCGAATATAACTCAACATCATTTACGACAAAAATACTGACTCCAGGCCAAAAAGTCCTGCTTTATGATTATACACGTAGGAGCACCAACTTTATCTATAATGACCCATCACAATCTCTCTGACACAGAGGAAACTTTACCGCTTGGTGAACTCCGCTCTTTTCGGTGTGAAGGCTCGACGACATCGGCATCATCAATCTCCATATACCCGGGTTCTGATATGGAAACCTCGGGGTCATATCGGGGAGAAGTTCTCTGCACCACGGCAGCTTTCCGTAAGCCCATGGTATGTAACAAGGGTACAGAGTAAGTATCGGGCACTTCAAATAGAAGCGGCATTTGATGCTGCCCGACTTGAAGATTCACATAGTTTGTTTCGGGTTCTTCAGGCGTCGGCGGTAAATGCCGCCGAGGACTGGGTTCGGGTGGCGGCGGTACGACGGGTGGGCTCGTGTGCATGCCCATGTTTTGTACTTGGGGCGGTAAGATCTGCCGGATCGGCTCTTTTTGCTGAGTCCCCGAGGTACTGTGGGGTAGTGTGACGTACTCGTTCTGGGTGCGGTTCCTCGGCGCAGTTGGTTGATGTAACCCAGATCCAAGTCTGGCTGC
This sequence comes from Harmothoe impar, assembly GCA_947462335.1. Classification (NCBI taxonomy): domain Eukaryota; kingdom Metazoa; phylum Annelida; class Polychaeta; order Phyllodocida; family Polynoidae; genus Harmothoe; species Harmothoe impar. The sequence goes on along the minus strand of OX381718.1, from coordinate 22,291,655 downwards.
TTCTTTTGACTTTTCTCTGTGGATAAATACAATATTTAATAGCCATGCTAAATAGGAACGTGATCAGCTGCCGGACTGACATTAAAAGTAGTAACTGGATCACAACATCTCATCTTCATTTCCAATTTTAGTACTTACTTTACATGAACCTGGTATCACACATCAAATTGTACTAATGAAACTTTTCTACCTATGGGTCAATTGTTACATCTTTCTTCCTTCTTTCTACTAATTTTCCTTAATTCTTCTTTCTTGAAGGATTCATGGACTGGTGATACAAAAGAGTTAATATTCATTTTAAAGGGATCGAGTACAAAATACAACATATTAAGACCACACACAAAACACCTACCTTCTTTTCTTGATAATGCAGAAAGCTGTTACAAGGAATATGATGATGACGGGTTGGGCGGCCAGCGCCCCGACCAATCCCACCGGGATGGGCGTGTCTGTCGGCCGCGTGGTGGTTGCTGCAAGCACAGTAAACAATGATGTTAGATCTGTAGCAACTAGCATCATATTTGATAAGACTACCCATTGGATGTGTCTTTTTTAGTATGCATCTGGATGTGGCTAATTATATTCAATGTACAATGCCTAGCTTGCTGGCTATTTTTACATGGACTGAAGTAATAGTATTGCATTTTTATCATTATGAAACCCATGTTTATTTTGAAAATGTTGTCAAATTTTGTCAAAATCAAAAAAAATGCTACCATTAACGCATATAACCTGCCACTGAACTTTGAGGATATTGTAGCAAAGAAATACTACAGATTCTGAAGTCAAACTCTGTTGTTTCGGCACTCCCCCTAGTGTGGAGTGAGAATACTACTCCTCCGCCAGAGGCCCTGTAGCAGCGGTGCCATCTGGCGAGTGTCCATTAGTAGCCATATAACCGGGTTCTATACACTGAGTTATGGAATAAATTATCAAATTTTTATTTGTTTTTGCTATTGGTACCAAATATTGATATCCTAGTTCCCTTTCTTCCCTGGAGTGAAGGCTTGGTCTTTCTGGTCGTAAAGGCCATGTCATTGTCCTATGATAAGACACACATGCAGTGAAAACATGGATATTTTAAATAGAAAACTAATACTTTGCTGATGTAGAAAATAACTTAAAGGACCTACCATGGCTCTCTATGCAGCCTATGTAGTTTTCGTCGCTGACATTTTCGTCACCACAATTGTTTTCACCGTTGCACAGGAGTTCTCGGGCGATGCAAAAACTATTCGGTCCACGTGGGCACATGAACTCTTCAGCTTTACATGACAATGCAACTGTGAAAAAGAAAATATCTTAATATATAATAATTAGCTTATTTTATTTTACAGTTGTGAGTTTTACCTTAACATATGTTAAGGCTTTATAGGGACGTCATAAGAGGCCCCTGTGGAAATGTTTAGAAAGCTATTCCCCCTATTCCCCCTAACCAAGTTCTACAATGTGTCCAACTATATTTTTTTTCACAGGATAAAGATATAATCACTGACAAGAGCTATCTAGATACTCAGAGTGGAGAGTCGACTTACAATGGGAGCTTTTTCATGCAGTAATCATATCTTAAGCCCAGTTAAATCACTCGAAATTCAGCGGACAAATTTCTCTCAAAGTGGAAGGTCGGCTTATGATATAAGGGAGGTAGGTAGGCTTATAATCAGAGATATTTAACAGTACACATGTACTTACATCTTATCTCGGTGACGGTGACCCTGAGGAAGTCGTAGTGTGGGTAGCCCAGGTAGTGAAGGGTGAGCTGGTTGGAGAAGGAGCGGTAGTCACTACGGTCAGACTCAGCCTGACCTGGGGTCGGCATGCGGCTCCCCTCACGGACAAACACCCTGGGTGACAAAAATGAAAGATAAATTTCTTCGCAAAAATGTTTAAAGTACTTGAGATCAGGGAAAATCTTGATTTTTTCTTGATATCTTTTTATTTATTTATTTTTTTATTATTATTTTTTATTTTTTTTAAATTGCATACCAAGTTGCCTTTCTCAAGAATAGGAGGGCTATAAGAGCACTTACTTTGTGCTTGTAGAAGTTAAAGTAGAGGTCAGTCTGACGGCGTCCCAGTGTAAGAGCAGCAAATGGCCGCCTTTCTGTGACTGGAAGGTGAGACTGCAGCGCCGCCACGCCTCTATCTTGTAGCGCAGCGGGTTACTGGTCAGCGACACTTGTACCGAGTTACGGACAAAGAGGATGGAGGGCCCTGGGCAGTCACCCTCCAGCATGATGTATGGAGACGCAAAGCTGGCCACACCCTCTGAAAAAAATAACAGGAATATATAATTTAGATATGAGATATAATAACATGTTTGTTATGTAATCCTATGTTCTCCCGATATTAAAGGCAATATCTCATCTTGAACTATCTTGTGAAAATGTAGGGATTAAGATATCAAAATATCTCTTGTATAGTACATGCATTTCCTTTTGAATAATAGAATTTAATAACATGAGACACATATGTCAGGCCACTGATGCGTTAACCCCAAAGATACAGGGATCACCTTAGCTAACGCTAGTACAGGCCTAGTCTAGCATATTAAAATATTCTCATCATTACTCACGTTTTGTTAGCACCACCCCAACCAGTATGAGGGGCAGCAGGGTGGGGGGAGCTGCTCGCCTCATGCTCCTCAGTTCTTGCACTCCTGGAAAAAGGGGGAAAAGATGTCCATCTATAGCACAATTTTGAAGTTAACAAGGGATAAAATATATTATCTGAAAATGCACCAATAAATGTATGAGGTACATTATTTATTTTTAAAAAAGGTATTAAAGAGTGCTCCGGGCACGCACTGGTATTAGTGGCAGCGTAAAGTCTATAGCGAAACCCAATGCGACTACCCTATTCGACGTAATAAGCGCCCTCCCCCTAATAAGCGCCCACCCCCCTTTTTGGGGCATTTTTAGACTAGAACAAAGGCTCAAATTTCCCGATTTTGAAGACAATTAAACTCTTAAGTACTTAAAACGCCATTAAAATAATTTTATAAGCGCCCAGGGCGCTTATTACGTCGAATACGGTATATTAGAGTCTGGATACAGGTTGCATGATGTATAGGGGTCAGGCTGGTCGTCCTGTGGGTGCGTCCATTACTTAAGTTGGTACTGGCGGGATAAGCACTGATACCAGCAGTCACATGGCATGTAGCGTGATGAATAGTCAGCCAATGAGATACTCCCTAGCCTTTACTGCGGATTTTTAAGGGGGCATTACATATCAGCTGGTACCCATTGTGATAGCTGTTATCAGCACTTAACTTGCCAGTACCAGATCAAGTAATGGACGCCCGCATAAAGCTTTCTGATAACTCGGTGCCAAAGACGTTGTGCTTGGCCAGGTCTAGGCAGTTCTTGGTCCGCTGTGAACAACAGATGTGATCTTTTAGCGACATGTTGTCGTTTAATATAGGGTTAAATTTGACTTACCTAGCCTATATGTGTGTACCATGTATGTTAAACACACATCTATTCCCTGATATTGTGAAGATTATATTATAGAGTCAGTGGGTTGTCTTATAGTACAGTGTGTAAGGCTCAAGGTGTCCTGTCAGTCTGGCTTTCCCTCCTACTCCCCTAAATGTCCATCTGACGATGGTAGTCAGATTCTTCGCCTTAATATCGCGTCCAAAGGTGTCTATGTGTTCGAAATTGGTAGAACTTGTGAATATAACACAAGTCGTGTGATTAGAAATAGAGATTGACTCCAGGGGAATGAGTTGGTTGCAGCTGTGACTAAGCTTAGATCACAGTGATATGGGTCTGCAGTTAGGCATATAGCGATGACCAGACCTCTGCACTGCCTGCCTTCACCCGGTCTCGGACTCCCATCCCAACACTGCTGTGTATGGTCTGGGAGCAGAACTTATTTTCACTTGATACCCATTTCCTTCGCCAAAGTCAACATGCATCCCCATTAGAGACAGATTCTCATCCAAATCAACGGTCGGGTAATTGAATTAGCTGGGGGCTTCTGTATAGTGAACACCGATATTTGACAGAGGAAAGGGGTATGGGGAGAGCCTGCTCCCAGGCTATCCCACTGGTAGGATAGCCGCTGTCCCTCATCCCACGCTGGAGTCCAGCCTAACACAATGTTCATGTCGTGGTGAGATCAGAGCCGGGTGCCGAGACAGCTACCAGCAAAGATGTCACATATGGACCCTGGATCGATCCCTGGTTCAGGATTGAGCTTCTTCATCTTGTCCGCCATATAGGGCATAATTATGAATAATGTACTCACCCAGCTCTACCTAGCAATGCAGGGTCGACCATAACTTTTTTTATTCAATTCAATTGAATCCTTTGACGTAGAAAGATCCGTAGGGTAGATAATCGTTACATTGTATAACGATATAAAAAAAGACGGAAATGTGTTCTACATGTACATTTGTATAAAATGATTATGGTTTTAATTCTTTTTTAAAAGTATGGTAATTTTGGTCCCATTTTGGCCCAAGGTGTTTTTAAATGTGTCCCAAGTTTGTTGCACTTCTCGGTATCGTTCCCCTCCTCCTCTTTGTGCTAATACAAAGGGGTTCCTTAAAGGTCATCGGTTTGTCGGGTCATGATGGCGATTAGCCAAGGTAGCAAACATCCACAAAGCCAACTCTATGTTTGTATACTCAGCCTGGCCAAGTGCTTCCATTAGACCTTGAGATGTAGACATTCCATGATAAACAAACAAGGCATTGAAGGGTTAATTAGAGCTACCGTAAAACCTCGCGTATAAGCCTAACTCACGTATAAGCCTAACACGCGTATAAGGCCAAAAAAAAAAAAGTTTGTTTCAGGTCACCCGACCGACCCTATGTAAAGAGGGCCGACCCTAGGTTTTTTTATGCAATTTTGAAGAAATTTTTATATTTTTACACTTTTTGGGGTTAAATTTTAGGTTTTCAAAAGTTTTGAAAAAAATCGTCCCGTTTTCATACTTTTTTGGGTCAATTTTAGGTGTTTTTTTTATTTGGCCTAAGCCAAACACGCGTATAAGCTGCACCCTGACTCTTGGCCGATCCTATAAGCCGCAACAGAGATTTGATTATGGTGACTTTTAGTACTGTGCCATAGAAGCAAAAACTCGCATATAAGCCGCACCCTGACACTGGGCTGATACTATAAGCCGCACCGCCGAGAGGAGAAGTGTGTTTTCTGTAACATTCTAATGGAAAAGGAATAGATGGATACTCATCCGATTGGGACGTAGAAACCCTGGAACATCTACCATTTCTAATTTCTTGATTGGGCACACTTTTTTCCTTAAAATTTCCTTCTCCCGGCAAGAACATTGCTCATCTGCACTCTAAAAGTAAATTAATACCATCCATGCTATGTGCTTTGAAATATTGGCCTATCCCATTTCCACTGACCTTTGGGTGCAAAATACCCCCCTTTTTAAGATAATGACACTGACCCTTTGGTCCCTGATTTAATATACTCTCGTTTTTAAAACACTGAGTGGCTTATTTCACCAACACTGACTTCTAAGTCTGACCAAACACCTCTTAAATAAAGTTTACTGTTCTGTTCTGGGAGTCCTCTTACAGATGTGTAGGGGGCTCCTACACATCTGTGGGTAGAGTCTACAAAGTGTAGGCCTACCCTTTTTTGTTACTTTCAGAGAGTTGACGAGATATATATCCCCCCCTTCTTTTCAACTGAGTTGGTGTAGGAAAAAAACAACCTTTTTCTTATTTGCACAGACATGCCAATTCAGAGGAAGGCTTTCCCTGTGATTTCGTAGGCTACATGTACTAATAGTGGACCTAATACCCTATGCCTATGTCAAGGCTATGAACCAGGTAGGCCTATACCCTGGTATAGGTATAGGCCTACCCTATCATCCTATATGTAGGGGAAACAGGCGCCGTGCGGCGGCGCTGCAGTCGTCCCGCATGGCGGGCTCAGAAGTAGACTGACAGCAACTTTTCCTAAAGAACCGCCCACTATACTGAATATTCATGAGGTTTCTTGGTTCTGACCAATCAGGAGGCCAGAACTTGATCTAGGCTTTGAGTATCAGGTCAAAATGGCTCCATATGTCAAAGAAAACATCTGAAAACGAGCTACGAAATGTTGCCTTTTTAGTTAAACCACAGTAAAAAGTATGATACGCTATTATCAACCCAAGTATCTGGTAGAAAAAATTCCATTCTATCATTCTAACTCATGTTTTGAGCATATTAGGCCCGTATTAAAGAGATAATTGACAATTTCTGCCCCCCTGTCTGAGCGCCAACCATGATCAATCCATCATGGCCGCCCCCTTTAATTTTTGGCGCGCACATGGCGGGCAGCATTAAAGTCCTCTACAGCATATACTACACAGTGATATGCCTACTGTTCGATTCAAATGTCAACTAAACATATATTTCATAATTTAGATGGTGTTTTGGGACATGGTAAACGAGTATTAAGGAAATTAGCCGAAAAATAAAAGTCAGTGCGGGACCAGCATGTGGGCGTTGGCGATGTAAACATGGCGTGTATGACGGCTGAGGAGGAGCTGTCAGACTGAATTATTGCTGATATACTCTGTACCCAGCCCAGAAACTTAAATCAAAGTAGGCATAGTGATAGATGAAGATCTTGTCTGTTAAATGACTACCTTTTCTGGAGAGAATCATATTGTATAATGGCGTAATGACCAATAGCCATAATCCCGTAAAAACGGAGATTTTAATACTGATGTAGGGGCACGAATAATACGTGTACATATAAGGTCCGTGGAGTCAGAGCGGTAAGTGCCTCCAACGGACACTAGGTGGCAACACCTGAGCCATGTCCTTTCGGTTATCCGGTAGCGGAGCCAGGCAGGGCACTCCAGACGGCGCTACGGAGGAGTGCCACGTCGACACTGCTTGGTCCGCGCTCAGGGTATATAAGAGGCCGAGGTTGGCTACCTCACCAGTTAGTCCTAGGACGAGCTCTGACCCGCACCTTTCGTACCTTCGCTTTGACAGGGGCACCTACACCCCTCCCACGTTATGGACTCTGCACCAGCCATGCTGGCACAGAGCTTAACTGTCCGGTATCGCTAATGCTTCGAACTATCGATAGAATCCTGTGTGTCTTCGAATGGTTGAAAGACCAAGTGAACCGAGTGAGAAACCTTCGTGTACTTTTGAGGCTGTGATCGAATAAAGACCTGTTGCATTCAAACCGAATTTGGAACCTGTGTTCGTGTTGTACGCATATGAAACCCCTACATTGGTGCCGTGACCAGTTCGGGTGAAACACAGAATAGCACAGTCAGTGGGTTAACATGGCTGAACAGGCAAAGGGTGGAGCGTCCCTTCATCCTATTTCGAGTCCAGATCCGGAGGTGGTAGCAGCCCTTGAGAAACATTATGGGCCAAACCGTTCGAGTTCTACACCAGAACCAAGGAGAGGCAATCCTGATTCTATTCGAAAAGATCTGGGGTCAAACCTAGATGACTCTTTGTTTGAAACTGGTGGTTCGAAGAGACACATTGCTCCTATGCCAACACAAGGCATGAGCATACTGCATGCTGAACGACACCAGCGACAGGAAGTGACACGTCGTCATTTCGAAGAAGAGAAGAATCGGTTCGAAGGAGCAAGGATCGCAGAGATGGACAGGATGAATGAAGAGTTTGAAGCTTTGAGTCATCGGTTGGTACAGCTTCGGAACAAGAATGAAGATCTAGAAGGGGCAACGATGGAGAAACAGAACCGCTTAGACACAACGAAGGCAGAACTGGAACATATGGAAAACCAGTTCGCTCATCAACAGAATGTCTTGCGGCGACGTACTGAATCTCTAGAACAACGTCAGGATAAGACCATACATGATTCGGACGAGCTCCATGATACGATCCGAGAAGCTACCAAGGCGATGATGGACGAAAAGGATCGTCTGATCAGGTAGGTGGAAGATAACACCGTACAAGGCCAAAATTCGACAAATCGTGATACCCACAGCTATGCGAAGGGATATCATGTATTTCGTACATGGACATCAGACCAGTGGACATTTTGGAAAGAAGCGCTCCCTTGCGCGACTCTCCAGAAGGTATTACTGGCCTGGCATGAGTAAAGATCTGCTTAGGTGGATCTCTACTTGTCCAGATTGTTGTCTGAGCAAACCAGGTGAAGGCCTGGGGAAGTTGCCACTAACTCAAGAGCTCTGGGGAGTTAGATTTGCACGCATAGCGGTTGATATCATTAGTGGCCTAAAAACCACTCCTGATGGAAACACGTGCATGATGGTGATCTCCGACTACTATTCGAAGTATACTAGAGTGTTTCCTCTGAAAGATCACAAGGCTCATACAAGTGCTCGTGCATTCGTAAAGGGTTGGGTGCTTCATCTAGGCGTACCCTTGATGTTGCATAGTGATCAAGGCAGAGAATTCGAATCTGAGTTATGGGCAGCAATGTGCCATAGCCTTGCTATATGCAAAACAAGAACGAATCCGTACCGGCCTCAGTCTGATGGTCAAGTAGAAAGGTTCAACAGAACCTTGATACAAGTCCTGAAGCCTCTGGTCAACAGTCAGATGGATGATTGGGACGAGCAATGCGAGTTTGTGGTACATGCTTATAATAGTACGGTGCATGCTTCCACCGGTTGTTCCCCCAATTTGTTGGTATTCGGAGAGGATTTGATTATGCCTGCTGACTTGGTGTTTGGCGTAGCTGGGATAAACGCTGGAACACCCTGTCAGGTGATGTTCGTGGAGGCATTGAGGGATCAATTCAAGTCCGCATACGAGATGGTTCGATGTGAACTAAGCAAATCTGCTTCATGGCAAAAAGTGGGCTATGACGTAGGTTTGAAACTTAGGTCCTTTCGAGTGGGGGATGAAGTAGTTAGGCTACACGACCCCCTACAACAGCTAAAGTTGTCACCCAACTGGGATGGTCCCTTTACTGTGGTTCGGATTGTTTCTGAATCCACGGTGGTGATCAAATCCTTGTTGGGACGCCTGTATAAATCCAATGTAGCTCGCCTACGCCGGTGGCAGGGTGATGCTTCAGCGCATTCGAAGCCAGGGGAGCATTCGAAGTCAGATAACACTGAGTGGAGAGCGACCACCCCGGAACGACGTGGTCCTGGTAGACCTAGGAAACTAGTGATACCCTCAGATGAGAAAAAACCTATGCCTCCTGGTATTGGTAAATTAAAGCGGGGCCGGGGTAGGCCTAAAAAAATTTTACCAATTCGAGCTTCTAGCAAGAAGGATAAAAAGTGCGGAAAAAAAGTCTCGGCAAATGAAGGTCTGAAGGGGAGGAGGGCTGTCCAATTGACTACTGGACATCCTGTCGAATCTTCCCGGACGACCAGGTCTAAAGAACCCAAGGTGGGGTTAAGACGCAGTCCACGGCATAATCCGGAGACTGCTGTGACCTAATTTGTATACACAACAAGAAGTTTCGATTCCATGATGGTAGTACAGACCTAATTGCTGTCGAGCGAGCGGAACTAGGGCGGGTGTTGATCATGAACGTCCCCGAGGGTGGCAGACGGATTTATCCGGCGGGTATTCTTATGTTACCCGTAATGACATTTGCCTACACTCCTGAAGAATTCATGATTAGCGGTACCCCTGGTTCTGTGGAACTGACTCAATAAGGATTACACTCCGGTGAGCTACCCGTTCGATTAGTGGCGGGAAACGCGAGCGTCTCCCGCCGGGTTATCCGTCGGAAAAGGGCTATCCGGTGAAGCGTGAACGCTGATTGGTTGACCTTCGCTCCCGCGGCGGGCGTGGCATCACGAGACAAGAAGGGCGGTCGCCATATTGGATCAGTGCCAAGAAGACGCACGGACGCTGCAGGGCAAAGGAGGAGGAAGAAGGGACTTGTAGTCGACCAAAAGTCTCCAAAACCACATCATAAGACGCGCCAACCTGGTTAGTTCCCACTCCTAGTGTCATTAGGACACGCGGAGCTTCGTACTCCGCAAATCTTCGATCATTAAACTTCGTTTTCGCTGAAAACATTCGACTGCAATGGAGGAGCAGTACACCCCCGGTGAGGGCCTCCAGTCCGACGAGATAGATCTGTTCGGGATGGACGATGGCCAATTCGACAACGCTCGTGAGTCGGATTATGAATCCGCCTCTGAATCCACCGGGAGTGCGGTTACCGTTCGTGTAGCGGGGATCAGCTCCTATTCGACGGCTGATCGGGACAGCATGACCATGCCACCCCCGGCTACAGTCAACCTAGGGCCGTTGCCGTGGCGCAATGTCCCGAAACGTGTTGCTTCGAAAGACATAGACAATGCGACGTCAACCCGGCTGAACGCAGCAGGTGATGAGGAAGAGGACGAGATGCCAGAGTTGGAAGAGGTAAGCCAGAAATTGCCTATCCACGCAGTGTCTGACGAAGAAATGGAGGACTTCGTACGAATATCACTGGCCCAGCAACAACTCATGGAGGTGCTGGAGTGTGACCCGCCGTTCGACACCTCGCTGAAGCTCCATCCCACACTCATGGCGATGGTGCTAGACAAGCTGGAGGAACATGGATTCGACCACCATGAGGGTACTTGGCTAGAGAGTTACGAAGGAGCCATCCGGGGAGCATATCAAAATGAGATCTTTGGAAAAATCCTACTGCGATGTGGTACGAACTTTCGGCATCTCCAACAAGCCAAAGCTAGGGAGGAAGCAGTGCCCTCAAGTGATGGGAGCACGACCAGTACGAAGGGGAAGAAGAAGAAATTCTCCAAGACCAAAGGTAGTCGTAAAACTTCTAATGGCAGTACTCCTCCCAATACTCCGCCTAAATCCGAGGTGTCCGAACCTGCCCCAGTCCAGTCCGAATGCTCTTCGAGTACTTCCCAGTCGGCTTCAACGTCATTCGAAGAACCAACTACGACCACCGGGACTACTGAGTCCCCATCCGAATCCCTTCCGAAAGCTCCGGGACCTTTACCAGTCCCATTCGAAGAAGATTCAGCTAGCGTGGAGTTGGCTCCGCGGGAGATCCATTCGGATACCTCAGGATCAGTTGAGCAAGAAGCCCGTTATGCTCAGGTGGTTAGAGAATCCGATGAACTCAGGGCAGCCAATGAACAGTTACGGCTAACTCTGGAGGCTATGCAAACTGCCCCCAGAACGCCAATGACTCGAGCCCAGTCCCGTAAGAACCCCAATCCGCAACAAAAAGGACGGTCCGTATCCGACGCTTCGGATCTGGAGGAGGTCCCCTTCGAACTTCCAAAGAGCCAGAAACGGAAGGCAAAGAAGAATGAGGCACGACAGCCATGTGTACCCCATCCTTCGCCTCCCCAAACTACTGCGATTAATATGTCCCCAATCGTGAGGTTGGTGGACGTAGTATCCAGTACGGCCTCTACACCTTCGACGCCTCCTAGGGCACCCACCCGGACGCATTCGACCCCTCCAGCAACTCCGACTAAAACTCCAGTGCAGGTCAAGGTACCTGCATCTCCGTCTACGTCCTCCGAGTCAGGGCAATCGAACACACCACCAGTGGTTTCGTCGCCCCCTCCAGCTCCAGCTGCAGGGGCAGGTGCCTCGGCAGACGTCCCAAGTTCTCGGGTGGAGGACATGATTTGGCGCAATGCCAGTGGGGGCTTCAAGAAATTTAGGCCCAAGTGCATGGAACACTGCAAACGATCGAGGGATATGTATTCGTGTCCCAAAGAACCGGACCATGAAGGATTGTCTGATGACGAAGAATGGATGAGATCCAATATGGGCTCACCCAGTTCCTGGTCATGGACAGAAAACTGGTTCGGTCGGCTGCTGGATCGAAAACAGTTCCCTGAGACTTACTACAACCATGAGGGCCGTCCCAAAATACGTTGGGCGATGGCCCGGTACAAAGAAGGGGTAAGGGAGGACTGCCCATTCGATTCCTGCCGCGTCTACTTCGCACACGAGAACCGCCCCATGCCTACTCGTCTTCGATTCATGCGACATCTCGTGGAGAAGCACATGCACCACCATGCGATGTATGTCTGCGCTGATATCGGCAAATCAAACAAAAAGTGTTCGGGAATGTGGACCCCTAGAAGAGGCCGAATGATCGAGCACCTGATACAATGTCATGGCCAAGCCATGATGTTGGCCAGAAAGAACGTTGGAGATCTCCATGCATCCCTGGTGGCAGGCCTGGACAAAGTCAAATTCGAAACCATTACGATTGAGACCTTCCAATTCGGAAAGGTCCAATTAACCCGGAATTCGAAACAGTCAGCTGTCTTCCAGCGTACTGATCGACGTGGTCGACTGGACCTGAACGACACCTTGTACCAGCAATTGTACGACTGGAGAGCGGCCAACCCCCTTCCAGGGAAACGAAGTGAGAACAGGAGTCCAGCGACTTCCGAACCTGACTGCAAAAAGGTCAAGTCGGAGGTTCCAGCTCCAAGAGCTCCAACTGCAGCACGAGGGCGCGCGACAACGATCGAGCACCGGTCTCCACTGAAGGACTTGCGTCCTGACTATGGTCCGGACTTCTCAGCCCCCAAGGGTCGCTCCCAGCTGCAAACCCTTCGTCCTCTGACTCCTGGTAACTTGGCCAGTAAGGCCGAGTACCCTTCAATGGACTTCCCTGGTCCGGAGGTACAAACTGAGAAGGATCCGTACAAGAATCTCCCTACGGGCATCTCTGTGATGGATGCCATCCGCCAACCGGACTCACGGGACGTGGAGATGGCGGATTCGGATCACTTTGTGCTGCCTGGGAAAAAGGACTTGGTGGTGACGACCACCAACCTCACTCCTCGGGCAGAAGACAAGGTGAAACCAAGGGCTGACAGTTCTACAAAGTCAGTGGGGCGTAAAACCCCTGCTACTAGTGCGGATTCGACATCCATAAAAGCTGAGCCTGTGGTGGACCCGGTTCCAGTGACCACTTCGAACCCAGTCACCACCACACCAACGACAACTGCTGGAGGAGGGAAGGCAGCAACTGTTGCAGCCACCCTACTCACCACCACTACTACTACTGCTACTGTGCCCTATAAGCCCAGAGTTCGTGAGGAACCAGCAGTGGATCCAAACCGGTGGTATGATCTGATGATCAGTGGTGAAAACATTCGGCCCCAGATACAGATTCCGAAGGACTACTTCGAGCCTCCAAAGGCTCCGGATGCGGTGGTGCATAAAGAACTATACGAACGATGGTTGCAGGAACACCTGGCTGGCATGCAACGATATGCAGCCGGTGTGGCGAGAGCATCAACCGACTATGCCATCACCATGCAGGGCAAGGAGGTCGAGAGGCTGAGGAAGATCTTCGAGCAGCAACGTATTGACGAACAATCGGAGCCAGATAAGGTGATCGAACTCACCAAGCAGCTGGCACAATCGAAGAAAGAACTCTCAACAGCTCGTTGTCTGCAGAAAGCTGCAGAAGATACTCTTGACGATCAGGCCAAAACTCTGAAGGCCCTGAACGTTAAGTTCATTCGGGTATTCGGTATAGGACTCACCCAATGGAGTGGGTCACTCGAAGAACTCCAGAGCGTATTGAAGGACTTATAAGCTAACTTGGGTGTTCGGCTGTTCGATTGTGTGATTGATGACTTGTGCATATGATGCTTCGATGATACTGTAATAATTGTGTTGTTATTATAAAACATCCATGATTAAGGTCATGATTCGAAGGTAAACATAAGCCGGGTGGAAAATGCATAATTGTCAAGAAATGTCTTCGTTGTCTAAAAAAAACAAAAAAAAACAAAAAAACAAAGGGTGTTCATACTTTAGGTAGTATAACTGATACTACATACTATGATTCGAACCAAAACTGTACATAATGTTCGATACCTACCTTTATCTCCAAAAATTTTCTTTTTGGACATAACAACTGGTATTCGGATTTCGAAAGTATATCTATTGTTAAAGATATATAGGTATATATCGGTTGCCTCACATGGAGGCTAATATTACTACATTCCTTGGTTATAAGAGTTAATGTCACAACTATGTTGGTTCCAAGTATTTTTACATAATTCCAATAGTTCACGTAATTACCTCTCCAGGGACGGTTCGCCCACTTAAATATTTTCGAGCCATTACTTCTGTGTCATTCCGTCCTAAAAAGTCACATATTGTGCAATCTCAACTTACCTTAAAATGATTAATGTAGTAACCATTATTATATCTCAACGAAAACCATACAAAACTGTGATCACTATAGTTAGAAGTAGTATAGAACATATATTCGTATATATTCATATCTTTATTAAAGATGGATACTCACGTATCTATCCTGTCGTTATAGTGTTGGATCTATAAGATCCCTGTTTTGTACATAGAGATGTAAGTGTTGTTTGTGTAACAGGTAAAATCTAAAATCTATATTTGTACTTTCTACATGTAAGTGTAAAAACGTATATCGTACCTTCAAATGCACCCCGGTATTGTCATCATGTACACTGATATTATTCTCCCATATTCGAGTATATTATATTATATCAGATGTATTTCGACCCTAGTTATAATCTGGTGGGGGTGATGTAGGGGCACGAATAATACGTGTACATATAAGGTCCGTGGAGTCAGAGCGGTAAGTGCCTCCAACGGACACTAGGTGGCAACACCTGAGCCATGTCCTTTCGGTTATCCGGTAGCGGAGCCAGGCAGGGCACTCCAGACGGCGCTACGGAGGAGTGCCACGTCGACACTGCTTGGTCCGCGCTCAGGGTATATAAGAGGCCGAGGTTGGCTACCTCACCAGTTAGTCCTAGGACGAGCTCTGACCCGCACCTTTCGTACCTTCGCTTTGACAGGGGCACCTACACCCCTCCCACTTTATGGACTCTGCACCAGCCATGCTGGCACAGGGCTTAACTGTCCGGTATCGCTAATGCTTCGAACTATCGATAGAATCCTGTGTGTCTTCGAATGGTTGAAAGACCAAGTGAACCGAGTGAGAAACCTTCGTGTACTTTTGAGGCTGTGATCGAATAAAGACCTGTTGCATTCAAACCGAATTTGGAACCTGTGTTCGTGTTGTACGCATATGAAACCCCTACACTATTTCTTTTTCCAGAAAAAAATCAATCAAAATTCAAGTTATTAAGCTATCAACATAGGAGTTGTATTTGTGGGTTGCTGTTTTTCCACACTTTCCGATGAGGTATAATACATAATTCTAGCTATATCCTTTCAAAATCACTTGTTTACCCTACTATATGGGGGTGGATGGCTAAATTCGACACGGTGGCATGGCCATTTCTTAAAATCGACATGCGACATGGAGCTTAGTGACATGAGGGAAAAAAAGTGACATGACATGGGGTGTTCACATGCGACATGAGAGATTCTTAAGGGTGACATGGGACATGTGGATTTAAGAGACAGGCGACATGACCATTTCTTCAAATAGACATGCGACATGGGGATCCCCATCTAGACCCCCTCCTATGCTATGCTGTATATTTCTTTACTTAGTCTTAGGCTAAGTTAAAGTCACAAAGACTCAAAGTGCAGGGACCTTTGTTTCTATTCTAAGCCTTGTGATTATTATTGTCATAAACTCTATTACCGGTATTGTGTTTTGGGGGACTGGTAATGCTGCTGGCACTGGATGTTTACAATTCTTACCACCCCTGTCAGTGTCACACAGTGTGTCACTGACACTGTCACTGTGTTGATCAGGGTGTTTATTGAAGAGTGTGACAGTGTCAGTGGACGAGAGTGGTGGTGCCTTTCCTGGCATAAAAGTTATGTCTCGCTTTTCAACCTCAGACGTATGAGTCCGTGTAAATGTCAGATTAACACAGCAAGATCTAATCGAATCTAAACCTACCTTAATAGAGTGTTCAGCGAGAAAACGACGATATAATACACCACATCTTCAGCTTTTCTGTCCTTGTTTTCATCACCGGAAACGTAGTTTTGGTTGTACAGACTAGGCGGCGCCACCAACAAGTTTGGGGAGCGTTCGGGAAGCGTTCGGGAAGCGTTCGTACGGCGTTCCTTGAGGTGCGTTCGAGGACACGACCGTGGTTAGAACAAGAGCTTTTGGGAACGCTCAGACCTGGATCATGCACCGTCATGGGAGACTTGGAAGATATAATAATTATACTCTTTTATTGACAACATTATGTATTCGATACCCTTCCCCCCTCATACCGGTATTATGTGCATAATGCACATGTGACAAGGGCGGGGGGGGGGGGGGGGAGGGGGGGGGAGAGAGAGGGGGCAAATTTTGACTCCTTTTTAATAGGGGTATGGGGTGAGCCTGTTTTCCATTACCCCCCCCCCCCCCCCCCCCCCACCTAGCCACGAAGGCCAAAATGGAAAGCCCACACGCTGATTAAGATAATGGTGGATGAGGTCCTGTGTCTTACCCCAGGTGTGATGTAAATTATTCAGTATGCAGATCAGGGCGAGTGCTAGTCTAGGGGTGCTAGACAGGTGGATATGATAGGTTTGAGGAAGACTATCAAAATTCCTCGCTCAAGACGCTAGTCTTAGGTTGGTCACTTATAGAGACTGGGCTACTTGATATAATGATTGGTTGATTGAGTCTCTTAAACCTCATCATTTTGACACATTAGTATTTTTAATTGGTTGTAGCTGTAGACATGGGCTTACTATGACTACTATACCGGTAGCCTTTTAGCACTGCAGTGAGACTATAAAACATGCTTATCCTATCACATCACAACGTTATTGATTTAAGAGTATGATCGACTTTCAGCAAATTTTATAACGGCCATTCAGCGCGCCTGAAGCTGCTTAAAGTTTCTGGAAACTCCGGGTTTTTGCTACTTTAAGCAATATTACAAAAAGACTAGTTTCTTGCAAATAATGTGTTTTATTTCATTAGATCGGGAAACAAATGTCACATATATTATAGTAAATTGTACAATTTCTGTTAGGTCATTCATCTACTAATTGTTAGTGTAGGTAAGCCTGATCTAGAGAACTATGGTATTGAGATAGTAGACCCGGGGTTCCGAGTATTTTAGAAAATAAAATGAATGTCCAATGCTAAAAACGGTGTAGAACATTCCTCTCCCGGTACGACCATGTTGGTGGGACATGCTGTGAGAATGGTCTTCTAGTGAATACTGGAAACATACTTGTAACATACTTGTAACTATTATGTGCTATTTAAGTCGATTATTTACGTTCGAAAGAGATGGTAATAACTTGAACGGTTTGTATTGATTTACCTATAACATTGGAAACTGTTCCTCAAGACTAGCCCCTACTGGGAATTTTATCACACATTGAGACTAAAGACTGCACAAGAATTCTGAGCAAAGTTAGAATGAGATCAGAAACGCTGTAACAACAGGTTGTTGCAAACCTCAACCGACAATCCCTCTGTGGAACACACATACATATAATATACCGGTATCGGCTACAGAGTGAAATGTAACTAGACTAATACTGTAGTATGTACCTCTTCGTTTTTGGTGGTGCGGGTGGGAGGATTGGGGCACATAATTATTCGCCCTCCTCCCCATGGCAGAAGTTAGGGATGATCATGACTCCCTGTTAATAAATAGGGCCTATACCGAGAACTTTATAATCTTATCTTATTAATAGGATTAAACTGTATCTGGGAGTATCATTGGGTCAGAGAGGCTACCCCCTGGTCAACAAAAAAAAAGGAAATTATGTTTATATCAATTTATTAAGGAAATTAGTAGAAATTCCTACGAAATGTGGCATCTCTGTCTAAGGGTGATATCACACTGACTATATACTGTATGCCATATGTAATTATTTTTAGTTTTTTTCAGTCGTGTAGATGTAAAAGAGTCAAATAAAGAAGATGCCAAAGTATGTTTCAATTCTGTTTAATGTAACATGAAAATGGTGGGGACCATGACTGCAATGAAGTGAGTGTACATCGTGACTCTCTCGGTACTAGTAGGAACACATGTATGTAGCATAAATGATCTGTAAATAAACCATTGTAAATAAAAATACCACAGAGATTACAATGCAATCCCACTATGGATGGTCTACAAGGAAATCATGGATAAAAGATTTGATTGGATGTAGTAGTAATGCTCCGGTGCGACAACGACAAACCATTCCGGAGAAGAGTTTGTCGTGCGAAATAATGCGCGCCCGAACAGAATTAAGTAATTAAAGTGGGCTAGTCATATTCATAATGCACTTGGTGCAGATGACTAACCTAGCTACAAAATACTTTGTAGCGAGACCCGTAAAGAACCTACCAAATATAATATAGAGTCGGCAGTCTAGAGGTCGACTCCTATTAAAGCGAAGACTACAGTATACTGCGTGTAAACTATCCTCTCAATGTACAGTCTAAGTTTCATTCATCGCATAGCGTTTGGGTGAAACACTATTTATATTGCTGAACCATCGCCTTGAGCAGAGGGAGGTAATTCAATTTGTATTATTTACATGATTATCTACCATTAAAGGTCTAGACTATTAAAATCTGCTTGAATGCGAAGATCGCATATACATGTACACGAGTGAATTTTTGACCTGATAACATTTTCAGAGTACTATCTGTGTTTAAACAATGATTCTTGTGTTTTTGTCACTTTTACTAAAACGTACGTTTGAATTCATCTTCAGTGAGTCAGTTTCTGGTGAACAATATAGAAGGAT
The DNA here is from genome assembly GCA_947462335.1 of Harmothoe impar. Lineage (NCBI taxonomy): Eukaryota > Metazoa > Annelida > Polychaeta > Phyllodocida > Polynoidae > Harmothoe > Harmothoe impar. Next base: position 22,273,078 of record OX381718.1, on the reverse strand, counting down.
ATAAGGGTCACAATTATTTACATACATAGGTAACCTGACACGGGTGAGAGCAGCATAGGATAATGCAGGATAAAATTCTGATACATTTCTTTAATAACCATCCTATTATCATAGTTTTACATCTTTAAAATCTACAAAGTTCTCATTACCATCTACGATAGGAAGTGAAGGAATTCCTCAAATATTATTATACTTTTAGAGAAAAAAGGTGATCCAAGGAAATGTCTGGAAGTTTGACTTAGAGTGTATGTCTATATTCGGGAGTAAAACATCTAGCTAAAATTAGAGAGAGGCAAATTGTTTAAAACAAAGTATTGCTTCTATTAATGCAGCAGCACCCTCTTTGTAGACTGGAATATCTGATAAGTCTGCCTAAAACAATCGTGGTTCTCTCCTTACTATCTAAAGTCTGCATTGGTCAATAGTAAAATCTGTATGAATATCAGTCACAACATATACATATACACAGTCCTATTATACCTTTATACATAGACAACTGATTTGTGTGAGTGCTGAATTGCTCAAACTCATATTTACTCTCATAGGTAAAAATAAATTAAGTAACATCCTCAGAGACTAGAGTCATTACAAAACAAAGTCTAAGGGACAGAATAACTGCAAAAAACACTAAATCACAAATATCACTCTTCAGGCTTACACCAAAAAGCAAAGAATACTCTTTGCTTACACTGGCCAAAGGTTGGTCTAAGATACCCAGAGCAGAGATGGTACAATGAATGTATCGATGGACATAATAATGATATGTATCATCCCAAGGTCAGGGCAAATCAACAGCGCCTGACCGCAAAGACGTTTAACCTTGATGACTGCTACTGGCAATAATAAGACACAACTAGACTGATTTACTGGAGATCACTGGTCCTTGTCCTTGGGCTGTTCGCTGGGAATTTGTTGGTTGTTGGTCTCTGTTGTTAGACTGCCAGAAGATATGACCTTGTCGTCGGCCATCTTTTCGTTGGTGACCTTGTCGTCAGCGACTTTGTCGGTTGTGACCTTGGGCTGCTGTGACCTGCTGCTGGGTTTCGCGGGCAGAACGAGTAAAACAATGGCCACCGCGCCATGCATCCACCAGTACATGGAATACCTGAAAGTGTATTGATGCGGAATATTGAATATATCAATACAGAATATTACAACAAGTTGTCAAGATATCACAGTGTCCAGGGTAATGTTTGGTGCAGCTGTCGGTTTGATACACTCTTCGTGGTCCGTATGATGCATAAAGGTAGGGGAGAGCTGCAAACGGTCCACACATGTCAGAATCCCCCTCCCCCCTCCTACCCCCGCACCTGTGGCTGTGAAATCATCATGCGGCTTGGGAACCCCTTTCAAATATGTCGCTCGCTTGGGACATGTTAAATGCGTGGTTAACTTTTTAAATATAACATATAGTAGTCCCTACTCATAGGTTCAATACTAAATTTATTATATTACAACCAGAATGCTAACTGTAATTGTGAAAGTCGACTTACGTATAGAAGTTGAAGCATGGCCAAAACTGTAGTACGGTGAAGGGAATAATAAGGTAGGCTAGCGTTAATTGGGCGAAGAACCATGTGACTATGTCGTATAGCATCTTCAGGGAAGTACTTGTGAGGAAGAATGGTCGAACATTCCTGCGAATCTGTAGGGAGAGAGGAAAAGTCAGAGAGTTAGGAGAATGCAGAAAACTCAATTTTACTGACAAAAGCCCATGCTTTTTGTTTTAAAATTCAAATTGAAGTAGCTTGTGGTTTGTATTCATCTAGCATTGTCCATAATGTTAAAACCACTCAAAAATTCGCACAAGACTAAAAGAAGAATCATATTCTTAATACTATTTCAACCCTTCATAATGCTTTCCATATTTACAGTGGGCAGCATCCCACATATTATTTTCATTTTACACATATTTTAGAAACATACAATATGCATAGATACCACTCTGGTCGACAAAAAGTAGGAAATCTTAATATTTTGGTCAATTTTCTGTTATTGGAAATTGAGATGATTTTATGCAGAAATTCAGGCAAAAGAGTAGGAATTCCTACAAAATTAGTAAAACATGGCCTCTGTGAATATAGCAAAACTTTTTTTTTTAAACTCACAGCTCGCGCGGCGGGTGTGAAGAAAGCCGCCCCAATGAAGGCCAGGTAGTAACCTGGGTAGAAGCCGTGCCACAAGGCGCTCAGCACGTATGTGAAGGTTGTCCGCTGCACCTTCACCCGGTCGTAACACAACCGCCGCAGCCAGATGGCCGTCTGGATATTCCAATTCTCTATCAGTACTTTAAGACTTGTTGCTGTCTGAAATGGTGAATCAGATACAATCGGGTAAGGAGCAGTGAAGTGGCATTATGGCCATATTTATATAATAACATGGGGTTGGATTTTTGGATAGGATTTTTGTATTAGATATAACTGGTATAAATGCATCATAGTATCTGCCTTTGCATTGTATTCCTGAGTTTCTCTTAGATATGCATTCTGTAGAGGCTCAAAACCCTACCATGCACAGATTGCGATGCACAAGCAACTTTTCAATCCTTCAAAATTACGTACCTCCAATTTTTTTATGTTAACATTCTCGACGAGGTCCCACTTGGCCTCGCCGTCCTCTGTGTATCCGTTAAAGCCCAGGCCTGCTGCATTGTTAATGGCTTCACCTGTGGAGAAGTATGTGACATACAGTATTTAAACCTTTAAGGATGGCTTGTCGCTAAAAGATGATATGTGTTGTCATGATGCACCAATGCAGCCCCAACGCGTAACTCACCAGTGCTGTATTGGTGCATCATGCCGACCCTTCAGGTGTGTATCAACCCCATAGGGTGGGCATGGTGCATGAATGCAGCACTGGCTAGTTTCTCGCATCATGGCTGGTTTTATGCATTATGAAGAGAAGGGCATGATGCATCAATGCATTGGGTCGTCCTTAAAGTGTTAAATATCAGACATATAACATGGATCCAACACTAAAGCCCTAGTCATAGAAACATGTACATGTCCTCTCAAATATTAACCTTGTCTAGTTTAGCTCAAATGATTAGTAAATTGAAGTAAAAGAAATATTTTCTAATTACACTATGCTATAAATTAGGTTTTGATCTAGTTTTTTTCTCTCTGTTATCTTCAAATACTAACTACATGTACCGTAAATTCCCGCGTACTACCCGCGGGTTGTACGCGAACCAACCTCAGCTTTCATTTGATACCAAACATGCCTATATAGGGTGCGGGTTATACGAGGGGTTTTATTACTATAGAACAGTACTAAAATTGAAATTTTCAAATACAAAAACGGGTTATAGGATTTCCCTGAGTTGGGGGTGTGGGTTATACGCGAGATGCGGGTAGTACGCGGGAATTTACGGTATTTGTATATTATTACCCCACAGATTAGTATAATGACTGAGCATGTGAGCGTACTCACAGATGACTCAGGGTTAGGTAACAGAGTGTATGAAGATAAATAATTTGTGCTTCTGTGAAAAGCAATTTGTGCTTCTGTGAAAAGCAATTGTACATGGTCGATTTGTTGTTACTTTTTCATTGGAAATGTATCTTTTTATGTTACCTATGGTATATGTATATCTTCATAAATTCTTATGGTTTTGTGATGGAAAACCTCCTTGGAGGTGTAGTATTTGCAGTAAAACCTCCGAGGGGGCATTTTACTCCCCCCCGGCAACTCTTCCAACACCCATGTGCACTTTGGAGGGCCTCTGGTGTACTTTGGTGGACCTCTGGTGCACTTTGGTGGACCTCTGGTGCGCTTTGGTGGACCTCTGGTGCACTTTGGTGGACCTCTGGTGCGCTTTGGTGGACCTCTATTGTGCTTTGGTGGACCGCTGGTGCACTTTGGTGGACCGCTGGTGCACTTTGGTGCACCTCTGGTGCACCTCTGGTGCACTTTTGATTGATTGATTGATTGATTTGTTTAATTTATCAGGCTCCACATTAAGACACCCATCCCAAGACCAGATTTTTTCAGATAGAATTCAAATGGGATATTTGGATTTAGGGGATGGTCTAACCTTTTAGAAACCGAAAGAATTTTGTAAATATTCAAACTAGAAGTACACCTATGACAAGATGAACAATATTGAATAACCAGAAAGTAAGATACCCAAATCGCCCTTAGTGTTCAGATTAGGGAGATAAAGCCCTATTTGAAATTATATACAGTTTATTTTAGTGTATATGTTGCCATTGAAACTTACATTTAGGCCAGAATGCATCAAAATAGACCTTAACTTTTGGTACCATCTTTTTCAGCATGAAAAATTGGACAAAACCATTTTTCACCCCAAAAACATATTGTTTGACTTTTTATTTAGATTTTTGCCTTAAATATTGCTCAAATCATATTGAAAAAAGTAAAAGATCATCGAAGTTGAGATGCCCAGCATTTCTGAAATATTGGATGTATGTACACACCGATTAAGATATGCAGAGACAATATGCCATAGATTACTGTCAGAAAAAATTGTGGAATTCTACCAACTTTTAGGCAAACCATAGAGGGTCGAAAATCGGTGGGTAACTCACATAAATGCGTGTACGGTCCTGTACAGTAAACTCGCAATAATGCGTGTACGGTAAAGGAAGGGTTAACGTCCAGACGTAGATCAAGTACCTCACGGGACATCTCAAGTTGGCAAGGAGTCATCCAGAAATAGTGGTAGTCTGCCTTGCAGTAGTAGGACAGATATTTATATGCTGCTTGCCCAATACAGCAGTGACCGCATCTATGGATGATCGAATCTATGAAATGAATGACCGCATCTATGAGGTGAGGGAGAAAACCGCTACCGGGGCACGTCCCCTACTCTTTTCGAAGGATAGCAAGTGTTCTTTTATTTGCCTGGTCCTACATACCTGGGCTAGTACCATAGTAGGCAGGGCCAGACAAACCACGGCCTTTGATATCTCAGACGTGGTTCACTGAGGAGGAATCCCATGCCAGACCACCAGCAAGAAGGCCCGGGCCCGCGCATATGGGCAGCGGTTGTGACTGCTTACGTGACTGCACGAGACCCCTCAAGTTTTGTCGCCTTTTACAAATCCGGTATGCCCATTGGTATTGTGGAAGGCTCCTGATGAAGTTATTCTACTCCTTCATGCCCCCATCATGAAGGTCCACACTAACACTCTGGTGCACTTTGGTGGACCTCTGGTGCACTTTGGTGGAGTTCTGGTGCACTTTGGTGCACCACTGGTGCACTTTGGTGGAGTTCTGGTGCACTTTGGTGGACCTTTGGTGCACTTTGGTGGACCTCTGGTGCACCTGTGGTGCACTTTGGTGGACCTCTGGTGCACTTTGGTGCACCCCTGGTGCACTTTGGTGGACCTCTGGTGCACTTTGGTGGACATCTGGTGCACCTCTGGTGCACTTTGGTGGACCTCTGCTGCACTTTGGTGGACCTGTGTTGCACTTTGGTGGACCTCTGGTGCACTTTATTGCACCCCTGGTGCACTTTGGTGACCCTCTGGTGCACTTTATCACACCCCTGGTGCACTTTGGTGCACCCCTGGTGCACTTTGGTGGGCCTCTGGTGCACTTTGGTGCACTTTGGTGGACCTCTGGTGCACTTTGGTGGACCTCTGGTGCACTTTGGTGCACCTCTGGTGCACTGTAGTGCACCGCTGGTGCATTTTGGTGCACCTTTGGGGACCCTCTGGTGCACTTTGGTATGCATCTGGTGCACTTTGGTACACCTCTGGTGCACTTTGGTGGACCTCTGGTGCACTGTAGTGCAACCCTGGTGCACTTTGGTGGACCTCTGGTGCACTTTATTGCACCCCTGGTGCACTTTGGTGGGCCTCTGGTGCACTTTGGTGGACCTCTGGTGCACCAAAGTGCACCAGAGGACCCCTGGTGCACTGTAGTGCACCCCTGGTGCATTTTGGGGACCCTCTGGTGCACTTTGGTAGGCCTCTGGTGCACTTTGGTAGACCTCCGGTGCACTTTGGTAGACCTCTGGTGCACTGTAGTGCACCGCTGGTGCACTTTGGTTGACCTCTGGTGCACTTTATTGCACCCCTGGTGCACTTTGGTGCACCCCTGGTGCACTTTGGTGGACCTCTGGTGCACCAAAGTGCACCAGAGGACCCCTGGTGCACTGTAGTGCACCCCTGGTGCACTTTGGTGACCCTCTGGTGCACTTTGGTGCACTTTGGTGCACCTCTGGTGTACTTTGGGGACCCTCTGGTGCACTTTGTTGGACCTCTGGTGCACTTTGGTGCACCTCTGGTGCACTTTGGTGCACTTTGGTGCACCCCTGGTGCATTTTGGGGACCCTCTGGTGCACTTTGGTGGGCCTCTGGTGCACTTTGGTACACCTCTGGTGCACTTTGGTTGACCTCTGGTGCACTGTAGTGCACCGCTGGTGCACTTTGGTTGACCTCTGGTGCACTTTATTGCACCCCTGGTGCACTTTGGTGACCTTCTGGTGCACTTTACCACACCCCTGGTGCACTTTGGTGCACCCCTGGTGCACTTTGGTGACTCTCCGGTGCACTTTGGTGCACCCCTGGTGCACTTTGGTGGGCCTCTGGTGCACTTTGGTGCACCTCTTGTGTACTTTGGTGGACCTCTGGTACACTTTGGTGGACCTCTGGTGCACTTTGGGGACCCTCTAGTGCACTTTGGTGGACCTCTGGTGTACTTTGGTGCACTTCTGGTGCACTTTGGTTGACCTCTGGTGCACTTTGGTGGACCTCTGGTGCACTTTGGTGGACCTCTTGTGCACTGTAGTGCACCCCTGGTGCACTTCGGTGCACCCCTCGTGCACTTTGGGGACCCTCTGGTGCACTTCGGTGGGCCTCTGGTGCACTTTGGTACACTCCTGGTGCACTTTGGTGGACCTCTGGCACGCTTTGGTAGACCTCTGGTGCACTTTGGTGGAGTTCTGGTGCACTTTGGTGCACCTCTGGTGCACTTTGGTGCGCCTCTGGTGCCATTTGGTGCACCTCTTGTGCACTTGAGTGGACCTCTGGTGCGCTTTGGTGGACCTCTGGTGCACTTTGGTGGAGTTCTGGTGCACTTTGGTGGACCTCTGGTGCACTTTGGTGGACCTCTGGTGCACTTTGGTGGACCTCTGGTGCACTTTGGTGGATCTCTGGTGCACCTGTGGTGCACTTTGGTGTCACCCCTGGCGACATTTCTCTTACCCCTGGCGCCTTTCTCCTTACCCCTGGCGACATTTCTGTCACCATGTATCTGGTGCTGGCGGTATAATATGCCCAGTTTTTGCCCGGTTTTGGGGGTAGAAGAGAGAAATAGGAGCAGAATGGTGGAAAATTCCATTTCTATCTTGCATCCAAAAAGTTAATGCCTTGGAGCCTATGGAGGCCCATGGAGGTGGTAGCTTTTTTTTCCTACATTTACATAATAGCGAAAGAGAGAAATAAATTCGTAAAGATCGCAGTTCAATTTAGTCAAGAAAAATTTAGATTTTTAGAAAAAAAATTGCGCTAGATGCTGTCCCCCGACCTTGCCTGTCTCATGTTTTTGTCGACTTTTGTCTATGTCGGACGATAACCAAAATATAAAGATTCTCCTATGTCACAAAATTGTCTTAAAACGCAAAATTAGTAGGTGTATATTACTCAGGGTTAATACCCTGAGTCAATGATCTCTGAATGTGCATGGATATTACATCTGGGCTTTTTAACAGACACTTACCAAATTTCCAGGCGAAGTAATATTTTGGTCGTGAGAGTAAGACTGAGATCAGCATAAACCAAAACCGGTACCAGAATCCGTGCGACGCTATGAAATCACTATCTGTAAAGTGACAAAGGTAACGACAATTTTTGAGTAATCATGAGCAAAAAGTTAATATTCAGTAACAGCATTATATGACACAGTGAGTGGTATCTTTGTGAGGCTTAGCTCGTAGTTTTCAGGACAACCCAGAAACATATTTTTAAAACTATTTCCCCACAAGCTCGGGTAAGTGGCTACATACAAAGCGTGTGAACACAACAAAATCTATATATAGATATTGGACATACTGCATTCAACCTAATAATCGCACACCCCCATGAGCTCACATCCTCCTTTTTAGCCACTTTTTTTTTACTGTAAATGAAATATATCACTACCGGGTACTAAAGTATTCTTGACCCCAATCAAAACTAACAACTAAAATAATGTGTTCACAATATCGGTTAAGTGCACTGTGCACTAACTACGTTGAATACAATTTATAAATAGGAATCATCAATGTAACTACAACCTACCGAAGCACACAACACCTACCTGCGTTTGTGACTTTCAGTGCGTAGGGCATAATAAAGAGCATGATGCCGAGACAGACCACCGCCGTAATCACTTTCTCCACCACCACACGCTGTTTGTAAATGAAAATACACTTTTGAAATATTTATCATCCACCAGAAAAATTGTGGCTGAGTTATTTCTATATGTGCAGATAAAAATGTATACATGTAGTAGATCTTCAATTCACCTTGCTCTTTGGCTCCTTCGGCATAACACATGCATGGAGCACTGGCGAGTTATTCGACAGGGCTGCATTCATGTATCATGATGACATAGGGGCATGGTATACAGTAAAGCATTATGCTGCCCTTAAAAAGTTAAAGTTAAATCACTGATGTGTATTTTTTGTCGTTTACTTTTATCTCTCTGTGGCTACATGATGTTGAACAAAAGGATTAAAAAATGTTTATTAAAAAGATGTTGACTTACCATGGGACTCGGGTCCTCCTGCTCCTCCTTGTCATTCTGAATACATAAAGGTTAACACGATTAAGTAACACATTAACACTCAGACAACACTCCAATGTGGATGGTAAATTCAACTATGAATCATCCTCAAGAGGGTAAGTCTAATATTTATTATCGCAATTATTATCTCCAAAACAACCGGCCGGCTTTCCAGTCCTGCAGAGTTCATACATCATGTTGATCTTAATACTGTAATAAAAGAATGTATCAACCCCATGGGATCGGCATGATGCATGAATGCAGCACTGGTGAAAGATTGAACGTGTGATTCACATCACAAATGACTCAGGGTCAGGGTGATTAAGTGATTGAATTGATTGACTGAAAGATTGAAGCTGCCAACCCCACATATCCCTACACCGTATACCCCTACCCCACATACCCCTACCCCGCATATCCCTACCCCGCATACCCCTACCCCGCATATCCCTACCCCGCATACTCCAACCCCACATACCGTGACCCCACATACCCTCAAAATAATTCAAGATAATAGCAAAGCAGGGCACAGAAAAGGTCTTACAAAAAACGTCTCACCCTGTAATCCAAGATATCTCCCATTGACTTAGCACTAAAATTGTGTAGACTGTAATGTAGACGAAAATCGATTCTAGTACTTAAGAGTTTAATTTTTCAAGTGAACTTTTTTGTGTTATTTTGTGACTTATTTTATTTTCAAAGTTTCACATAGTTGTAGTAGGATTTTGGTAATGTTTGTCATTGTTATGTGTACATGAGTGTCCAATCTGTCTATCGTTATGTTTTTGGATTGATTGATGTAATATGTTTTAATTGACATGTGAAATTGAACTTTCACTATCTTGATGCAACCCCTCATGAGGTGTCGCATAAGACTCTGGGTGGTAACCCTGAGTCAATTACTCACCAGAGTTACATTCGTGCATCATGAGTACAAAAAGCATAATACAATATTGATGCACTAGGCGGCCCAAATGGGTAAAATGCCGTAAATTCTCGCGTATAAGCCTGACGCTCGTAAAAGGCGCACCTAAATTTTGGGACAGTTCTATAAGCCGCAAAATGGGTCTTGATTATGGCGGCTTTAGTGCTGTATTTTACTGGCAAAAACCCTCGAATAATCCGCACCTAGACTTGAGACAAATTTGATAAGTCTAACTGGGGTTCGTACAAGCCGTGGCTTCTACGCGAGAATTTACGGTACTAAATTTCAAACGGCTGACTTACGGTCTCTTTGCTGGCGGGTTTCTTGCCGGTCTTGTAGTTGCTGCCGTCTATGAAGTCCCGGTAGTCGTTGTAGAAGCAGAGCGGTCCCGCCAGCAGGCCTTGGAAGTAGAAGATGTAGCTCACGTACTCCAACAGGTTGGGCAGCTTCCTGCAACACAGATACGACTCGTCAGGGTGTGAAATAGGAAAAATGTTTCCTCAGAAGATGGTGCGCAAAGTGACATGGTTGTGCGAGGGCGGGCCGATCTATGATCTACTCCAAGCCCTCTCAAATGACATATCAGTACTTCAACAGTACTAGGGGGGTAAGAACATTTTGAAAATCTAGAAGCCAAGTGGTGCATTTTTATGTACTTTGGTCATCTGATCTGATGATATTTCTTAGTCGCCCCACCCCCTGCCCCTACTTGAATGGAAAGACATTTTTTAATGGATCTGGACGAATCTCAGAATCTGCCTTAGTGAAGATAAAAACTTGTCTTTGTGTTCTAGTTACAGGAACACCGTGTTTGGGGATGCGTGCTCAACCAGTTCCACATTAGTGATGAATTAGCCCTATAAATGATGTAACATTGTCATTATAATGTACCATAGGGTCTACATGATGCCTGAATGCAGCCTTGGCGAGTTACTCTCCAGGGCTGCATTCATGCATCATAACAAGAAAATGGCAGAGTGCATTAAAGCACTATGCTCTCATTAGGGGGTTAGATGCTCTTGCTCACCGTATGGCGTGGCGCTCCTGGTCGGCGGAGAGTTTCTCCTTCTTCTTGTAGACACCGTCGTGGTAACTGAAGGCTGCACTCGTCACCTTCTGTGTGCTGATCATCAATGGTCTGACAGCGGGGAAAAAATCGATTAAATAAATTTATGAATTTTGATAAAATACATTCATGAATTTAATTTAATATACTAATGAAAATGTAACTGGTGGTTTTCCATTTCATTGTGTTGAATAAAGTAGACTGCATGATGAGAACCGGTATATGGTATCATAATACCTAGCCATTTGCGGCTATTGCATTGTGTTTCCAACACGTTATTGGTATGGTCATTGCAAATATGATTGGGGGAAAGCAGTAGTCCTCTAAGCTTAAGCGTAGACATGCTCAGTGGTCAAATTCTCCACTTATGTGTTCCCTTTAATAAGTGTATTCAATTGAAAGTAGTGTATCATCGGTCTCATGTAAGTACAATAGGAGGTATTATCCATGCCCATAATGACAAATACATAACATACCCCGTCACGTCGAGGGCATAGCCACCGTAATCATACGTCATCCGTTTGATGTGCATCACCGACAAGTATAGCAGAGCGAATACTAAAACCAACCTGCATGTAGAGATAGGAAAGACGGGTCACTAACAAGCCAATCACAACATGTCAAACAGACCTGTCATACAGTGTGGTTACATGCATGGGACACATTACCGGCATATGATATATCTGATTTTATATCATGATATAAGGCTAGTGGAAGTATGAAATATTTGCATATATTTAACGAGATCGATGACTTTATTTAAATATGATTGGATCGAGATCCACTATTTTCTGAGATTTTATCTTCTTGGAATTTCTCTTTTCCAAAATACTGCTCACTTGATTGAGCATTCCATTATACGGCTTAACCTTATTTTTTAAACCAAAGGTTTTGAAATCACTTTTTAAACTGTATGTTATTATTTATCAATTTATAGGATTTCGCATAATATGTACTTACGCTTGCATCATGTGCGGAGGAGCAAATTTCATAACTATGTAACATATGCCAGCCTGCGCGCACATGTGTAATATGTGCCTGAAAATAATGAGAGCATATTTTATAGAATCATATAGCAAGATATTTGAGACGACAAAAATTGTACAAGTCCATCTAAATCTTATTAAGATTACCATACGTTTATTAATTATTAATTTCTCTAGAACCACCACACTCTACGACTACGTACACTTCTTCATATCCTTTGTATTAAATGTAACTAATTTTAACTTCATTAATTAATTCCACAAGCTATATCATATTTAACCCCCTTTCTATCTTTATATTCAAAATTCAGAGTTTGATCAAATAGGTACTCAAAGCCTTCTAACTTACCGCCCAAAACAGAAATAGCCAAGTGCAAGGCCAACTGAGCCTGCAATGGCATGGCGCGTTGAGATTCCCACATCCTTAGGCCGAAGGTACAGGCGGAACAGAATGGATAGACCAAGCGCAAAAATCTCACTGGCCACAAAGTTTACCTGGAAAGATGAGAAGGGCATTTTTCAATGTGTTTTTTACGCATATCTACCACAAGCTGTTTCATATTGGAAAATATAATATGTTTTGCCTTTAAGGTAGTATGTACTCATTGGGCGTCCAACGCACATTCATATATTTTGCCTATTAGTCAGTAAATGCTTTTTGGAAAACAAAGCTTAGTCCAGTAAAAAATGTTGTTGTTTTTTTTCCTCTTTTTTTCTCTTTTTTTTTCTTCTTCTTTTTACCAAGTCTTATATATAATATATATATAAGTTATAAACACGCTTTATGTACAGTATAAGTGGACGTATCCACCATACGTTCCAATATAGAGAAGACTGAGTTTAGATAGTGTACAATATTGCCACCATAACACCAGTGTTTCTGTAAAATTGTGAATCATCGGGTCATGGATAGCCGCGGCCTATAGGGGAGAATTTACCCACAACCTACTGTACCCGCTATTGTGACAGCATGGGAAATCAAAAGACACCTTTTTACAGGACTGATCTTAGTTTTCTAAAATATACATACACCTGACTCCCGGTAGTGGCTAAGTATACATGTATATAAATGTGTATAGGAACGAGCCCATTCTACCACGAATCTTAATACTGGTAATACCAGAGACTCAACATCCAAGGCACCCAAACGCACTCAGACCACGAGGAACATTGTACTGCTATTAAACATTTAGCTTGTGTTGCCATGGCAACAGGGTGTCTCTAAACATGCGCCTTCATTGAACCTTTCATGCACTGTGAGCATTGGGGTGATCCCTGACTGGCATCTAATAGGAGGGCACGCACACGTAGGACCAATACAAGGGGGTTTAGAAGCCTTTGGGTACCAGTAGGATCTGACTTGTAGGGGACCGTTGTGCATACCAATATCTCTACCTCTAAAATGTCTATGGCAAGAAAGTAGCCCAAATATTTCAATCAGAATCAATCATTGCTATGAGACTACTAAATAAATCTATCACAGAAGATTAATGTTCTGACTTTAATTTCACGATCGCCTGCACAATAAATTGATTGCATTAACGATCAGATGTTTTCATCCTCCTGCACCCATTCTCAACTGCCTTAAAATCCGAAGTCTTGCTACCCCTACAGCTAGAGACGGAGTACCGTAGTACAAGTACAGGTATCGTGCCCCTTATATATGGGAGGCGGGCGTTTCAAGAGGTACATTCTCTCCTTGCCTTTTAAAAAAAGAACCAGAATATTTTCCCCGGGAACATCAGTCAACACCTCGGCAACACTCTAAATAATAAACCCGCAGACAAACCAGCGGCAGTGCGAGTCTCCGCTTGGGCACTTCTGGCAATCTGCGTTATGACTTGACTCGCGAGCTGCTTGCGAGTCATATGACCTGTTCAAGGTCAAAGGTCATGGAGGTCACCGCGAGAGGGAGCTACCCTGAGCGGAACAATCAGCGTGGGTGTAATAACGGGCGGGCTGACGGAGCCACCCAAGTGATTGTTACCGGGATCTTACTGAAACTGAACAGTGTGTCCAGTAGGCAACAGAATGGGGGTAAAAGTGGAAAGAGGGAGTAGGGTAGAAGGCAGGCAGGCATGAGGGCTGGTGGGTATTAAGGCAGGCAGGCAGGCAGGCAGGCAAGCAGGCAGGCAGGCAGGCAGGCATGAGGGCTGGTGGGTATTAAGACAGGCAGGCAGGTAGACAGTGGGTAGCTATAGGCGTGTAGCTGGATGCATCATCAACCAATGAGATAATTCCCTGCATTTACTGCAGAATACTTAGGGTGCATTATGTAACAGCTTATACCCATACCCGGGGAGCCAAGGGGGGTCAAGGGTGTTCATCTTGCTGTAAAAGGCTGTGGTGTTTTTTTAATGAGTAGGATCCATAACAAGTTGGGTATTAAAATGGGTATTATCCTAGACAACAGACCCCTGTAGGCAGAGGGCAGCCATGTACATGGCACAGGTGTTGTAGGCAGACCAGAAGGATCAAAGCAGGCAGGCAGCCTTATAGGTGAGCAGCCGTGTAGGCAGGCAGACAGACAGTCAATTTTGTAGGCAGACAGGAAGAGGCATGCAGGGATGAAGCAGGCAGACAGCCTGGTAGGCAGGCAGACAGAGAGCTTGTAGGCAGACAGGGGGAGGCAGGCAGGGATGAAGCAGGCAGACAGCCTGGTAGGCAGGCAGACAGAAAGCTTGTAGGCAGACAGGAAGAGGCATGCAGGGATGAAGCAGGCAGACAGCCTGGTAGGCAGGCAGACAGAAAGCTTGTAGGCAGACAGGGAGGGGGCAGGCAGGCAGTCGTGTAGGCAGACAGGGAGGAGAGAGACAGACATTCTTGTAGACAGACAAGGAGGCATTTTCTTTCCGTGTGCTTTGTTTCTCACCCAGAAAATCATCCATGCACCCATTACGATGTGACCTGCCCTTTTCGGAGAGCCCAGCTAACCTTTGTAGGGATAGGGGAAGCCTGATGGAAAGGAGATCCTAAGAGTAAGAGAGCCTCCTTCAGAGATCCTCAGAGGGTTTCCTTCATTCTCACCCCAAATCCCACATTTTACATCATTCCCCCTCCTGCCCCCATCCAACTCCAGTTCTTCATTTACAAAATGTCTTTTTTATCGGCACGAGGGAAATGATACCCACAAAATGTTGAGCCTGACCTAGCCCCAGAAAAAAAAAGGTTTCCGGTGTTCCCTGTAGGAAGCCGTCTCAATGTCGCTGACGCCGAGTTGTAACCATGGTGATGCGTTCCCTGATCCGCCGCGCATTATAACTTAAGCCGCAATGGTTTTATTTAATTTCCTGCCAATCCAGTGTTGTTGTTTTTTAATCAGTGCTTTCTTTTGAAACATTAGAACCGAGAGATGGGTTATTACTTTTGAATTTTGGCAAAGGAAACGTGCTGTGCTACTCTGAGTGTGTTTAAGGGGTCCTTTCTATTAACTTTTCATAGGTTAATACCACGTAGTTGAGAAAGTATTGACTGATTAAATGTCATATTATGCATTGTACTAAAAGAACTAGGGTTGTTTACGTGGTGATGATGTTGTAATCATGTGATATACAGTCAATCCTCACCTCCTCGAACATTTACTACCTAGGATCCCTCACTTCCTCAGACAGCTGTTTGGGAACTATTCTTATATGTTACAGTACATTTGGACTTAATTCCTCGAATAATTTGCTTCCTCAGATATTTTTCCTTGCATTTTCCAATTCGAGGAAATGAGGGCCGACTGTATGTTGTGTAGTAAGCAGCACAATCCGTTTTGATCCACGTTTTAATCATTAAAACGTGGTTACATTTGAATAAACATTATTGAATAACTAAAACCTGATATAATTATTTCCCGAATATTAACCATACAATGTACTTCATATATTGAGGTAGCACCGTATCATTATACCCCAGGTAATATAACACTCCAGGAGGAGCCATACTTGATACGGCCCATTTGGTGTGAAATTCCATCTAGTTCATGCCTGGGGTATAATTCACATGGTTTGACCTTGTGTGTTTGGAACACATCCAGGGTAGGACAATGACGTGTTTTGCCTTGTTAGTCGTTGTCTGTGTTTCAGGTAACATGGGTCGATTAACGCAACACCTGTGAGTACCGTACCGTCGTGTTTAAGCGCCTCAGCGCTCATACGTTTGGAGGCACGTTTACCCCCGGCGCTTTTACAAAACAGGCGCTTATTCAAGATCTGGTGTTAATGCTTAATAGTTATTTGAAGGTCCCCATTCCCCTGCCGCTTATAATACAAGACCAGCACTTATTCAAAACCCGGCGCTTAAACGCGACGATACGGTGACTGATGCTGACCCTACAGGAGTGTACTAACCCCTAGGCCTGCATTCATGTTTCATTTAACATTGAGAGTAGCCTTGCTCAAGTCGGTATGGGGTAGGATACTTTCAACTCAGCGTTCCTCCTCCTGAGATGGGGATGGAAGCCAGTCACTTCCAACTCTAAACATGTTAAACATTTGCTAAAACCGAGGAAATTAATTCAATTATGAGGTTGGCCCAATTTTGCTGAAACTACAGGAGCCAATCCAGGAGGGGGTGGTAGGTCCCCCCACCCCCCTTTCAAAAAAATTCTTAGATTTTTCTAACGATATTTTGATCCGCCACGAGTCACGACGCAACACTTTGGTGGACCCCCCCCCCCCTTTTTTTTTTTAAATTCCTGGGTCCGCCCCTGAAACTCACAACATAGTGAGTGGCCTGATACAGGTTTACGTCTGGCCATGACTCGGTCCCCAGGGGTCAGGCTGTGTTATGCCATGCCAGGGGTGGGGGAGTTGAGAGCCAGTGGGAGGGAGAACTTCTGTCTGATAAACCCTTTAAAGACGGCATAGTGCTTTAAAGCCCTATGCCCTGAGTTAGCATGATGTATGCATGCACCAATGGCGGATAACTCGCTGGTATTGCAGGCATGCCTCATGCCGACGCAGCTGATACATTCCCGAAGGGACAGCATGATGCATTCATGCAGTGCCAGTCAGTCACTTGCCGGCACCGAGTTGATGCATCACGACGACAAATATTGCGTTCAGGCAACATTCTGTTCGGAGAGTAGAAATGATTAGACTACCGTACTCATGATCAGACCTTTAGCATCCACAATGATACCTGGTCCGTACCAAATATTGTGCTGTCTTATGCAATGGCATTTTCCGACGTTTAGTGAATCGTGTAGTGTATCTTTGACAACATTGCATTGGTGCATCATGACAACGAATGAACATATAGCCTTGAGGTATCTGTTGTCTCAGCTGTTCTACATTAGTTTGACTGCGATCACCAGGGGACAATATGGCGGTCTACACTCTGGACCCGTTACAGTGCTATATGGTCAGCAAGAGGTGTTGGGTATGTGTCTGAATGAGTGGTAAACCGCACCATATGGTGCCCCTTGATGGGTTATGGGACAGTTATGGGAGTTTCAAGTGGATCGTTCAATAGCCATCAGCAGGGCCATCACATAAGACTGGTACAAGTCTATCTATAGATACATGTATAAGTTATGAGCTCAATGGGGACTGGTTTCATTGATTTCACATTCATCCCGTTTGGGAATACTCCCCTAGAGGCTAGACTCGTCCCACGCGCCATTCGCTTGTAAACACCACTAGGACCATGAACTAGAATGTTGCTGGGTTTGAGCTATGCCTGGTGTTAGATTGAAACAAGTGAATATGAACTATAAAGTAGATTCAAGATTCCCAGGACGCTTTATTGACAAATGTGAGGATACATTTATGTCAGAACCGAGTTAGCATTGCTGGCATTATACAGAGTTTTTGTATAGGAATATTCAAATACAGTTGATGGCTCTAGGCCTGTTTGATATGGTGGGAGTTTAATTTTCATACTTTTTGGATCCAGTTTCGATTCCTATTCGCTGGTTCCAAGCTAATAATATGGATTGCCCAAACATAGCAAAATGTCAAGTTCAAGATTATACTGGTTGGTGTTTACCAGAACCTTTCTGTGGAAGACTATGGGGGCGAGAGTACTCCCCATCCTGACGCTCAGTACACTTATAGAACTCTATCACACTACCCCAAACCAACCCCTCCCCCTTCAACCACGCACTCAATGTTTGCTTTTAAGTTCCTTAAATTCCAGCGTACTACCCATGGGTTGTTACACGTACACGAACCAAACTCAGCTTTCATTTGATACCAAACATGCTTATATAGGGTGCCGGTTATACGAGGATCTTTATCATTGTAGAACAGTACTAAAATAGAAATTAAATTTTCAGATCCAGAAATGGGTTATGGGATTCTCCTGAGTTGGGGGTGCGGGTTATCCGCGAGATGCGGGTAGTACACTGGAATTTACTGTAGTTCACATTACCGGGATCCCTTTTTAATATCCTTGTAGGTTTATAGTTATGTGTTTTCTCAGTAGATGAGCAGGTTCCATTCCCATGATGAGATCTATAATATGTGTGTTTATTGATACGTGAGACCATACAAATGTTTGGTATATAAGCATCCTATAATTGTACACCATAGTCAGTGCTGTCCCCCCGTGCTGTCTCCCCATTTCTATGTGTTACAGAGACCGTCCACTGATACACGACACAATGACAGAAACATCAAACATGCATGGTCCTTATTACATATGCTGGTGGATGTGTTGTGGCTCTATGGTGGGTGGCGAGCACATCGACCCATGCAGATGTTTGATGCTATACCATACTCTCTTTTTTCCTATCTCTTTATTTTTCTGCGCGCTCCACTATTATACGCTCTAGTCTGCCTCCATCTCCGGCTGACATCCGGTTTTTTTTTTAGAAATATATAGAGGTGCATCTGGGTCGGCTTTTATAATTGTTTTACCAGTGAATAGTCCTTCAACACACCACGTGCTTAGAGTATTTCAGGATGTAACCTGACACGAGTACAGTGTTTATAGTGCTAAAGCACCACAAACAACAGTGTCACAGTTAATCGCGACCTTTGTCAACTCCACCCTTTTAGGGCAGTTTAGTGCTTTGGTGCACTACGCCTTTTAATGGAATTAATGAATGAATGAATGAATGAATGCTGTACCAGCGAGTTACTCACTGGTGCTGCATCAGGCAGACCCTATAAGGACTTAGGCATGATACTAAACCCCTTACCTGACCCCCTACCTGTAATATCTGTCCACACAATAACTGTCCACACAATGTCACATTAATGTAATTCAAGATAATCAAAAATAATGCAGGATCAAATATACTGTAACACAACATGTTTAAGATAGCGCTTAGAATAACGTCGACATTCTCCCGTGGTGATATCGATACTTGTCTGTGTGACCCCCTGAGCAGCTCCCTTACCGTCCACGTGTACAGGTGCCACACCACACCTGTTGTGTGTATAGTCATACAGGTGGGCGCCTGTGTGTTAGGATGTCAGCTGGGCCCTTTCCATAGAATCCACACTGGGGGTTTACCGTAGAAGACATAGCTAGTACGCGAGTCAGAACGCCAGTGCGGCTTATAGGATCAGAACACAGTTGGGATGTGGCTTATA
Organism: Harmothoe impar; assembly: GCA_947462335.1. Taxonomy (NCBI): domain Eukaryota; kingdom Metazoa; phylum Annelida; class Polychaeta; order Phyllodocida; family Polynoidae; genus Harmothoe; species Harmothoe impar. The sequence goes on along the minus strand of OX381718.1, from coordinate 22,253,836 downwards.
CGCGAGTTATGCTTATGCGCAAAGTTTTACGGTATATAAGATTTCTCCAGATGTTGGAATGCCTTTTTCTCTGTAATATAGCTCTTGTTATCTGACCTAGATGGGTCACTGAGAGCCGCTCACTTCTTGGGGAGGAGGGGGTGGGTGCCATAATGTTATGCTATTGAATTGCTACTGGCCTTCAAAGTCATGCATTTTGGCATTACAATTGACTCTAAGTCACCACCAGGTTATGCTTTTTACTGATCTATAATCCTAACTCACCAGCGTTTTAAGTATATCTCTCTCATATTTGAGGGGACATAGTGCTTAGGCCTTTAAGCACCGCATAGTACTTTAATACAATCTTATCTTTATAGTCATGATGCATGATACATCCCTGTTGACTTATTCATCAGTACTACATTGTACATGTATTCAAGCACCATGTTGACCCTACAGGGTTGAAACACTACTGTGGGTTCTAATGGTGCCTGACGATATGCCACCACCGCTGAAATAAGCGTAGGAGAACTACTTTTCCTAAATGAATGTGACAATGAACATTGTTGAATGGTCTATGTCAGACTAGTAAAGTACATGTGTACGAGTTAGGACCTCGTGACACTATGTTTGGAACACGGAGAAGCTGATATAGGCCGACTGTCTGACATCAGGTTTGTTATTAATAATACTGCGCCTTCACGCATGTGCTCTAAATGTATTACATTTGTATACAGCTCCCAATTACTGGTAGTAAAACTAGCTCCATGTCCCATTTATATCTGCATATTCCCAGCAGACCACATGAACCTGGAAGAATCAAACACCTTATGGAAAGCACCCTCATATTTTTCCATCATGGATCTGGTATCGCACAGCTACAATGATGATAAGTGGTATATCAGATAGATTAAGTCCAAAGAGTCCCTCATTGAACTTACAACAAGAGTGCTCCTTTGTCTCTAGTTGTATCTACAATGGATCTAGGTACACCTGAACGCACTGACCCAGTTTTTGAACTCTCCAAAAACTGTCCCAGATATCACTGCATGCAGAAATTAACCTCAGTCCTAGTGTCATCCTTTTCCCTATGTACAAGATGCATGTGTGTACAACCCAAACTGAGCATAGTAAGGAGTTCGCTGGAGGATTCTGGTTATAGGGCTCTTAATGGAAGAGCTGTTAAGGCTGCATCTGGCTCTGTGCCCAATATACAGAAGAAAAGCCATTCCCTTTCATAAAACACATGTGAGGCTGGCAAGGATACTTGAATCGGCTTCGCATTAAAGGGTCCAATTCTCCACTAAAAACGGACTAGCAATGTTTTAGTTTCATCCAAGATCGGGCTAAACAAGGGCATAGTTTTCCCAAGAATATCCCGGTTTGTGCCCCAATGCCGGATTATTTTTACTAACTAACGGACTCTTTAGTAATAAGGATAACGTTTCCGAGTAGATTTCAAGCGGTATAGATGTTCTAGTCATAAGAAATGGGAAGTCTTGGGTCGAAGGCTTGCTAGAAATTGTGAGGTTTTAGAGGAGGGGAAAGCTCCATGGCAAGGGTAGGGGTTATCGTAGATCCAACCACACACCCTGTCAATATTGCATTCCTCCAGCCTTCACGCCACCCCCCACACCACTCCTGACTCCACGGTGGTACTTACAACGTCACGTATAAGCCCCCCCCCCCCCCTTCAGTTATGTAGGTGCTACAGGTAGTTTCGTACTATGGGCTGTGTGCACATGTCACATCCCACCCCCCTGGGGTGTGTACATATGCCCCCTCCCCCCCCCCCCCCCCCAAGACGTGTATGGGACACTGGTGGGAGTTGGTGACATGACTCACTGGGTGGGAATTAATACACACGTGGTGTATTATGGTTTGGCTAGCACATTTGTACTACAATCAATTTTCGAGAATCAAGCCACAGACAGGTGCGGGTTATACACACAATTGCGAGGTTGGGGGAGCGGGTTATCGGGGGGGGGGGGGTTAGGAGTAGTCCAGTGCTAACTTATCAAATTAGGCGTAATCATACTCCAGGTGTGGGTAATACACCATTGTAAATTTAGATGCTATATGTGAGATGCGGGTTATACGCGAGATATTACGGTGAGGGAATATAGGGTGTGAGAGGGGTGTGTCATTTTTCCATCTACGGGGAACCCTGATGCCTCCCACTATGAAATATTATTTCATATAAATGCATGTGTGCAATTGTTATATGCTGACCATAAACTACAACAGGACTTTATGTGTTTAATATTAATCATTGATTTACCACGGATATGCCAATGCCTTTTAGTCTAAAGTAACCATTCTGGATCACAGCCAAATAATTGCTAGTTTACTATGCCAATAGAGTGCCTGGATATTGGCTATGTATTACACGCAAAGATATTTGGCTGAAACAACCATAGCCAACCACAGTTCTGGTTCAGTTCCAATACAGATATATCACATTTTCATGACACATTGTATTCAAACCAACTGTTCAGTATTACTGAACAAATTGTGTGGACGCATGCCAAGTTGGTCTGCATAAAGGAATGCCTTTTTGTATGATAATGCAGGTAAGCTTTTGATATAGGCGACAGGCCATACAGGTATACTATGTTCCATGAAATGCCCTATTGACTACATAACATCTGACATGTATATATATCGGGAATACACTATAAACATATACATGTAGAGCATTTATACCTATTCAGAACTGCTAAAAATGCGTATAGATTATAATACCACTTGCAATTAGAAATTTAGTCTTGGCTATTAATTACATTTTTGTTCAAAATGAAGCTGGACTGGTTATATCACTACGGTATGTTTTGATGGTCGCTTTCAGGAACACAACATAGTGGACAGATACCCCCAGGTTGGGGTGACATAATGTGAGAGAGAGGAGTTCATTGACTATTGCTTTATGGCGTTTGACCAAGTTGGCACAAACTTGTTACTTACATGATGTCACTGTGTTGGGTGTAACTGGTGGTGATATAACCCACTGTAGGGTGTTTGTACTTGGCCCTTACAACATCAATAGGTCACTTAACCCTTTCAGGACATGTGGACCTCTCTAGACACCAGCCCAGAGGGGCACAGCCAAATGTGACGAGACATCTACAATGGCATGCGCCAGGAACGGATTTAAAGTTAGTTTTTTTTAAATTTTATGATGAGAATACTGAATGTCTAGGGGTCAATATTGACGAATTTAATGCCCCTTCTCGATGCCGATGGGACTTTTGGACCATAGTGAAAGTGCTACACAGGGAAGTGACTGGACAAAAAGTGGCACTTGGCGCAAGTATAAACTTCTTCCCGGAACTTCTTTTAGTGAGAAACAGTGCCATTCTTTGTGAACTTACTGGAATCAGACTTGAAGCTGTTCACATGGAATATATATGTAGATCTATCCATGCATATTGTAGGCCTAAGCTACATAGACCTGTTGACCATTCTTATTAAAGCTGTGTCAATACAAAATGGCACAAGGCTGCTGGAAAGGTTACTTGTTGTCCAGTGTGAATGTGGCCTCACCTAAAGCCAGTGATCCACTGCCGCGAATTTGCTGCGAATTTGCTGCGAATCACACTTGTGCGAGTACACGCGGACAAAACATTCCACCAGTGGATCAGCTGTTGCGAGTCCCTGCAACAACGTCGTCGCGAGAGGCGTGCAACGTGTGAAGAAATTCGCAGAAATCTAAAAGTTTTGATTTTCGTGAGTGTACGGTACTCATAAGGTTCTCTCCTACGACAACATTCACAGCAAATTCGCGGCAGTGTATCACCGGCGTGGAACGAGGCCTGTTAAGTCACAGATGACTGACTCTTATCTCCAGGTGTGATATGCATAGTGGTATTTATCTGTGGCGTAGTATTCTACAGGCTTATCATGCACTCTGATAGGGACCAATATTGTACAATATTGTACCAGGTACCAGGGTATCGACATTTAACCTATGTGTACCGGGTATAATAGATCTATAGGGCCTATTAGTACATGTACCGTAGGCACCACGATAGTGTTTACATACAAGGTTGCCTAACATAGGACTAGACGGTCCAGTGGCGGATCCAGGAATTTCTTAAGGGGGGCCCAAACCTGGCCAACTATGGAGTGACTGTCTGTTCCCGTGCACAGTGCAGTGGCCATGCTAAGGGGGTTTGGGGGCATACTCGCCCCCCCCCCCCAAGGAAATACTGATGGTCTAGACTTCAAATAATGGTTCCTTCTCACACATTTTGGGACACAATATTTTAACTCAGGTCTGTGTCTATATGGTATTGTCTTCTTCTCTCTCTCCCCCCCCCCCCCTCTTTTCTTCTCCTCTTTTTTTTTTTTTTTTTTTGTTTGGGGGGGGGGGGGGGGGGATCCGCCAATGACACCAGACCTAGACCCTAGTAGCAAGTAGACAATGCATTTCTTATCTGTTACCCTATGGTCCAAAGTCTAGATCTCTGTGTTTTTTAATGTTTTACTTTTGTTTTTAACCTCTGCTTCTTTATGGTCTGCTTTAATAGATGGTGTGATGTCTATCAGTATCAATGAGGTCTTCACCTTGGCACCCCACTGGCCTGCCTCTGGCTAAAATTAAGATTGGTCCGGAATCATGAGAGTGTTTCAAAGGAGCTGCCTAGATCTATTTGGAGTGCCAATTCACTTAAACTAAGATAAAGTTGGTGTCTCTAATTGAGTCTAAAGGCAACATTTTCTAACCAGTGTTCACTTCCTAGAGCCTGTATGTAGATCTACCACTAGTCTACTGAGTAATAATTTGCACTGCACAACCATGTGCAAACAAATCATATAATGATATAGGCCTACTCTACTACCCCGGTACATAGTGTCTAGTTAATGTTAATTGCCTGAAACCACATGTCTGTGTTTAGTAGAGCATGAATGTGACTGTGAGATTAGTCTATAATGAGGATATGCCAACTGGCTTAACTGGAAAATTGCTTTATCAAATCAATGGATGTACCCTGGCCCTAAACACTTGTATTTCAAACCAACATTTGGCTTGTGCAAAGTTCAAGAGTTTACAGTTGCTGTATATTAATATGGGACTCTAATATCACGATGACCTGAATATTAGTAGCTGAGTTTCAGCACATTTACACTAATTTAATTACAGAACATTTACACTCAGAAGCAAGTCACAACACAACATTAAGAATTTATTAAAGCCCAAGACATGACTCACGTTCAACTAAAAATGATGTAAGCCTACACCCATAGCCAACCCAAACCAACTCTATGGTTGAATATTGCACTATGATTTAAACAAAGGCCCAACAGTGAGATGCATTTCTTCAACTTGCAGCTCAGTAATAGATGAGTACCAGAGGACAAGAATTGTTATGAATGTGAGGAGGCTTGGTGACCTCTCCTTCCCCGATTATCGCTCAAGTCATATTTCACAAGGCTTTGGTTAAAATATGTCCACGTTTTTTTCCCACCTTCCACAAACAAACGAAAAGACGTGCCTTTCCTCTTGAATATGAAGACTTACTTGATCAATCGGAATGCCGAGGCTGGTGGCAAGAGGCTGCAAAATTAGACATCCCCTGTAGTACTCCATCGCGGCTGATTTCTCCTTGTCAACTGACGAGTCGTGCGCCTGTCGATTTTTGCAGCGGGGCCGTTCCTTGCCTGACTGACTACTTGAAGTAGTCTTTGCCGAAGACTACTTCAAGTAGCCTTCTCGAATCATGCAATCAGATTGCAAAGGACAAAGCAGAGATACTAGGTGAGTTCGGGGTGGGCCAAAATAATTACTTTCGTGATTACGAGAACCAGCGTGCCGTCTGGCACAAGTAGGCCTACAGGGTGACAGAAATCGATTTTAAGAAAAGTAAGGGAAATCCCATATCACCTATTTTTAGACTGTTGATAATGGCCTTTATGGAGTGGTCATTGCTAGGGCCGAGTCATTTATCACCAGCTGGGGGGGGGGGCTTTTTTTTAGTGAACTAATTTTTTACGCCCCCCCCCCCCCACTCCCTTGGGAGGGGTCGACATTTTTAAATGCCCACCAGCTCACCATGCGGCCTCCCTGGAATTAATCTAAATGAACATTTAATATAGACTATCTAGTTAGGGTGATTTCTTTTTAACACATGCATTTTAATTTAAACCCCCCCCCCCTCCCGTCAGCAGGCGACATCATGACCAGATGCGCAGGAGTCTCATAGGTTAATAGTAGAAGCTATAGCTAGAAGCCTACTTGAAGTAGTCTTCGCAAAGGCTACTTCAAGTAGTCTTTGTAAAGGCTACTTCAAGTAGTCAGCCAGGCAAGCAACGGCCCCGCTGCTCGATTTTTGGCCGAACTACGCGACTGCAGCGCCATCTGCTGTAGAACTTGGTAATCCGATTGTTTCCCGCCACGAGATGCAGTCTACCGGATAACATCTGCTCAATATCAAAGTCTGCATCATCCTTCAGTTATGGTTGCTTTCATCTGGTTACATTTGTCAGAAATTATCGGGTTTTATGACTTTATTCTTTTTTGAAAAGCCCCCACGAGTAATATAGGGTGGATAGAGACAGTATCAATGAATGGGCGTTGGCATTTGTCTATAATTATATCATGGACTAATACGGCATCCTGTAGCTAGTCGTATCACACATGGCTATCGATGATTCATAGACAAATGGCAACGCCCATTGATACAGTCTTTGTCTTCATGAGTGGGGGCTGTGGCCATATCCCACGAAGCCGCAGGGTATCAATGTAGTTCTGTGATTTTTAAAATCAAATTTGAAACCATTTAATGAAGGAAATGCAACCTTTTCCTAGCCCACATTGTATTCAATAGGGGCGCATTGAATATGGTGATAAAGCATAGGAAATCTTGTATTTCAAAAATAAAATAGCATAGGCCTAATAATGCCTATGTCAATGGAACTCTGAGGTTTGGGATTTAATGGGTGGAACTCAAGGACTGAGATCTAGGTGGGTGAACCTCTGAGGGGTAGTCCATGGATGGGCTCCTCCAAATCCAAATCCAAGGGGTGGGATTGGGATGCATGAGTGGTATTCTGAGGGCTGTGATCTAAGTGGTAACTGCTAGCAATGGTACATGTATCTTGGTGGGTGGAGCTCAAAGGGTATATATTTGAGTGGGTGGAACTCCTAGGGTTGAGATTTGGATGGATGGAACCCTGAGATGTTGGATATATGATTTGATTCAATAGAACTCTGAGGATGGACAGAACTCCAAATGGGTGTGGGTGGAACTTCAAGTGACATGATTTGAGTGGTTGGAACTCAGAGGGGTGGGATCTGAGTGGGTGGAACTTAAGTTATAAAGGGTGAGACGTGGTTGAGCAGAAATATGAGGACTTTGATTATTCGAACCCCAAAGGGTGAACTTTGGATGGATGGAATGATGAGGAGTGTGAGGAGTGACATAAGTGAAATCTGAGGGATAGGTTTGGTGAGACTCGGAGAGGTGGGGATATCTCCAGCGAGAGGGTTGTAATGGATGGAACTCGGAGTGGGCTATTGTTAATGTCTTACATAAACATAGCGCTTTAGTATACTTAAATGGGGTCCAACATTCGCCTTCTATGTTACTACTTTGTGGGGTGAACTAGTCAGAGGTAGGCTTCCACCCAAAGATAACGCAAGCGTAGTGAGATCCAGCTTTATTTGATGTTGTAGATGTTAGGGTATACATAGAGCACTTTCACAGGTTATACTATAATCACAGCCTTCCCTCCATATATATAGAGATATGTACCTCGTTATTGTCAGTTAGCTCCAGGGCTTGCATTGATAATTATACGCGACGGCCTTAGTCAAGGCAAGGTATACATATAAATATCCAGCAGGATTCCTTTGAGGAATCCGGAATGTGTAAGTTTTCGTTCATTCAACTAATAAATACCTTCAACCCAATCTCAGTTAGGCTATTATGTGTCTCTATCATACTTATCAACATGCCCCCGGACCGATCCTATACGCTTCTCTATGATACCGAATATTATGATATCTGTTCTACGAGAACACAGGTGCAATCTGCTAGTTACTCTCTCCGGTCACCACTATGGATCCGGGATATACACATACAATCAGTTTCCAATTCATCATATCGGCTAGTTTGAATAATTGACTTTCCAACTCCATGCTGATAAAGCCAGTATACTGTATCACTAACTCCATGGTTCTCTCCGTAATATGATATCGTACACGTAGTGCTTGAATCAGATATCCAATATACAATTTCCGATGGCAGTATTATTACATAACATCTCCAGATGCAATATTACACCTTCATGTTCGAACTCCAGTATTTCATATACTCCAATGCTTAGTTCACAGGAAATCACGGTTCGTCAATGTTAAACTGATGTTAAACCTTTAAAACCACACACATACTCCTCAGGAGTTACACAGTGCCATCTGGTCTTCTCGATCGTACTCCCCAAACGCTCACTGATAACTGACTGCGCATTCCCTTTCCCCTGGCTTATACTCTATTTCTTTTACTCCCATTTCAGCCTCCCGCGGATCAATGCTTAGACCGCCTCCCCTCATGATCACGCCCAGCACATATCGATCGACCGTCGGTGTCATCTCTCATCCCTCATTGATCAACAATTAGGCGGCCCTACTTGAGACCATCCCGATGCCATGATTCAGGGACCGACAACGACCACCCTCATTAGGCAGAGCCCTGCCATGACCATGCTGTGTTCGTGGTTCAGGGGCCGGCAACGACCACCCTCATTAGGCAGAGCCCCTCCATGGCCATGCTGTGTTCGTGGCCCGGTCTTCAGTCTCCGTCGTCGTCTACCCCACATGCTGCTCTCGTGGCCCTGGTTACCCGTCTCCACTACCATCTACCCCCCATGCTGTTCTCGGAGGCCCCGGTCGTGACTACCATGCCTACATGGATCTGTGTCCCGACGCACAGCCCCATCTGCCTGTGCTACTCACTCCCATTGCTGGGGCCGTGTTCGCTACTCCCCGTTAGCCCTCTCGGTTCCAGCCTATCTCCCGACCTGGATTCATCCCGTCGTTATCTTTCCTACCAGCTGCTCTAGCCCGGATCCTATTTTATTTGCTGCTTTCCTGTTCGGGTTCTAGACCTTGACCACGAGCTGAATATATTCAATCCAAATAACTTTGACTCTTATTATGACCAAGTCTACCGTTATAGGACCTTATGACATTATTCATATATACTTTATATTCGCTATTTACTGCGTGGCCCGCGTACTGGATTTGCCCGATTTGCATGTGACTTGATGTATACGACAACTTTCTTTTCTTTTGTCATATTAGCCTCACTGAATTGCATCTTAATGTGTACTACTTCCCCCCCCATTTATTCAATGTGTGTCTACTATACCCATACATATTCATACATATATATATACAGCTTCGCCCATTCCCGTACGTTATATTATACATTATCTGTCAGTCAATAAACGTGTCCCCCAAACCTTTTTGCTCTTCTTTAGTTTTCCACTATAACCCAGGAGGGGCAGGATTTGGGTGGGCAGAACTCTAGTCTAAGGCCTGAGATCTGGGTGGGCGAAACTCTGAGAGTGGATTGGGGGAATTGAAATAGGTGGGATATGAGTGAGCAGAGATCCAAGCCCCCGGATGAAAATCTGGAAGGGTGGGAATGGAGTGGCAGGATCTAAGTGGGCAGAACTCTGTGGGATGGGATATAGACAAATGCCAATGCTCATTGATACCGTCTCTGTTGTATTTCACGAGTCGGGGCTGGGGCAGTATCCCATGAAGCCATAGGCTGAGTGGGATGCACTCCAGCCCCACAATTCCAATTCCAATTCAAACTTTTATTTCAGACTCAGTTGTACAAAAGGTCTATAGTGAACAAAACACATATACATCATCTGGAGTGGTATCAGTGTAGTTGGCATTTGTGTTTATTTTTTTATTTGAAGCTATTTAAAGGTGCACTGAGTCAGTGACCTAACCCTGCCGAGTTTTGCACGCAAATGACGTCGTGGGTTCAGTGCGCCTTTAATGAAGGAAAAACTAATTTTTCTTAGCCCATTCAATACGGCCACATTTATTCAATGGGGGCATTAAATACGGCCTTCCAGTGCTTAAGCATAGCAGATCTTGTATTTCCCAAAAAATAAATACGTAGTAGACAAAACTCTGTTACTCCACGCCATTGACATACGTGCACATCATACTTCACGAGTTGAAGCTGGGTCATATCACACGATGCCGAAGGCTGAGTGTGATATGACCCAGCTTCAACAAGTGATGTATGATGTGCATTTATGTTAATAAGTGGGGTTTTGTTTATTACATGGCGCTACTGTCTTAAAATGAAGAAAATCAACAAATTTGGAAGCAACAGAGAATGGCTACACCATACTCCATGGGGCCATGAAGTACGGAGGTCCCATAGCATAGAGAAGGCCATACCATCATGTAATTAAAGCCCCATTTCTCCTACCTCATCCTTTACCACATTTCACCTTTCCGGATACATAGGCAGAGGTCCACGATAATCTGTCTGAATGACAGGTTTCTCCACGAGTGGGACCTTGGGTCATATCACACGAGGCGCAGCCAAGTGTGATATGACCCAAGGTCTCAAGAGTGGAGAAACAAGGAGTTCAGACTGATTTGAGTGGATCTCTGTGTTTATTTCATGTGAATGCCTATGATCAATTCCATTTTGAAACGACATTTAAAGATTCGTTTCACAACTATACCGTGGAGAATGGAGCTGTGGAGAATGAGCACCAGTTTCTCCACGGGGGTGTGGAGAATGGCCGTTCTAGTACTTTAGCATAGTAACTTTGTGGATGCTGGTCTGTGGATGTAAGAGAGCCTACACAGGGGACGTCGTCATTGAGGTCTTCAGGTTCGGCCTACAGTCTATCTGTCTGGCTGGTGGGTCTTTATAGGGCTTCAGACAGGGGGTTGCTGTGTCTCTTGTCGATCTTAAGAAATGTCAATGGCCCTCGTCTAAGAAATAGAGGTCTTGTCCCATGTCACAATGGTAAAACAGCCTGTTGGTGACTTGTCGTTTTTACCCGTCTGAGGCCCTCTTTATTATATTTAGTGGAAGCTCCCGCTCGGTTCAACTGTGGGAAAGAACCTGTTCCAACCCCAGAAACAAAGGTAAGACCCAGAAGTCCCAGACCTAGAAGTCCTAGGAGAATCCGGCACGGTTTATAGATGCATTTGGTCCAAAGGTCTGCCTTAACTCCTGAGGAGCGCAGGACATGTATATATATATCACTACAGGCCTAGGTGACAATTATCTTGGACAGTAACATTACAAATGTTTTAAAACAACAGATGGGCCAACACAAACTGTGTGACACTTTTTGAAAACAAAACAAACGGCAAATGTTTTAGATTGGTCTTTTAATTCTATTATACAAGATACATACGTCTGTGTTCAGTTGGTTAATGTTAACTACGACCCTTCGTCGGCTGCAGACCTTCACCATTATCACGTGTACACACAAGTATATTTTGACGCTGATCCAGCGGCAAATCTCCCAGATTCACACTCCTGACCAAACCCATGCCAGCTAATTTTTAAGGTCAATTTACCCTGACAGGAAAGGGTATGTGTTTTTAACATGTGAAACTATCTATACCTAGATTTGCCATAAGTTAAAATCATAAGAGTGCACCCGAATCGCATGCAAATATCCCAGCCACACAGCCCTTAACAACTGTTTGAGCCTATAGACGTCTAATAGTCGTGAAGGTGTATTCCACAGTATAGGGTGTATTTGGACTCATTCACAATCCACCAACATGGTCAAATTTCAAAATCTGTCAACAAAGAGCTCATGGCCTGCACGATACTGACTGAAGCATGTATGTGCTGGTACATGTCATTAGAGGTGCACATACATAATGTGCATGTCACTGGTGGTTTGTACATGTTATCAGAGGTAAGTACTCAATGTGCATGTCACTGGTGGTTTGTACATGTCATCAGAGGTGCACATACATAATGTGCATGTCACTGGTGGTTTGTACATGTCATCAGAGGTGCACATACATAATGTGCATGTCACTGGTGGTTTGTACATGTCATCAGAGGTGCACATACATAATGTGCATGTCACTGGTGGTTTGTACATGTCATCAGAGGTGCACATACATAATGTGCATGTCACTGGTGGTTTGTACATGTCATCAGAGGTGCACATACATAATGTGCATGTCACTGGTGGTTTGTACATGTCATCAGAGGAACGTTAACAAAACATGCATGTCATTGCTCGTATGGAATATATACGTCATCTGGGGCATGTCAAGTACTGTGAACGATCTCAGAGAGTGTTTTGCTATCGTATTATTTCCTGTCAGCAAAGCTGGTCGAATGATCAAAGAGGCAAGGCCGATTCGACAATTGTACATGCCCATCTTCCCATTTAGAGAGCCTATGTAATTATACCAACGTTGTTTTAGAATCTGCGTTTATCCCACGTATATATCACCCAATTTAAAAAGAAAATGTAAACTTCTGAATCATTTAGAATCCTCAACGTCCACATACCACCAGTGTTAAGCTTAAGCATATATGTTTCATCATCATGGGTGAAATAAATACAGGCCTATATAGGCGTATATACAGTACACATGTACAATACACACATGTCAGCTAAGGCATGCAAAGCATCGGCCACACCTTTTTTTAATCCAAATGATTGCATGGAGCTGGGCATTTCCAACTCTAGCCGACGTTTGAGTCCTCCAAGAGTAGGGCTGTGTCACATGGGGACAACGACTTAATCCCACTTCAGAGACTTTAATACATCAGAGTACATCATTGACTTTAGTACATACTTGTCACCACAGGCATACATGATAGGCAGTACACATTTGTCTTTGTGGACATAGAATGTACTTACATCTGCACAGGGCCGCATATACATGTCAAATAAATACATGTCTTCAGAGGAGCCTTCACAATCTCACATGTCACCAGAGGTGAACGAACGCACATGTCACCAGAGGCCTGTGCAGTATGTCCATGTGACCACCTTCTATACATACTTCCATCAGTGACATGTAAAATGTAGATCTATTCTTACAGATACGGTATTTATTTATTTTGATTATATAATAAGACTTTCACGGCCCGATATACACAGATGGTTATCTTTGATGTGACAAAGCACGCTCAATAAGTCACATGGCGACTATAATCAGGCATTTCAGAAAGTTTGAATCATTTTAACCCTTCAGACCTGCCTATGTTCTCTTAGATTTATGTTGAAAAATCACTGAACACGTACAACATGTTATTTATACATTTAACGTCAATCAAAGAACAAGTTCTTATAAGTTATCGGATGATTTCGTCATATCACAAGTGTCATTTTCCCAGAAAAAACACATAAAACGTGCAGGAAATCATAGCTATTCATAGTTGTGATGACTCGCGTAAGAATACTTTCAAATATCTATAGCCAGTGGAAAGAGACACCAGTTTGTATGCGTACAAATCTATTATTCATATACCGGTATACCATTTACACTAAATGGAACTTCACGCAACGATTCCAAGGTCAGGCCGTAGTCGCAATCCAGTATATAGATGACACGTTGACTGGACGGTCTACACCAACCTACCGAACACACACCATACGGTCGGAATGAGTCACTAACTACTTCAATATAATTAAACAAATATCACTTCTACAAATTATAATAAACAAACCAACTACATACAAGTCTTCTCCTCCTCCTCAAATCTTTACAAGATACACGTCCATGGATTTTGCTGTAATTACAGAATTATTTGTGTTTGTATTTTTTTTCTATTTTTTTCCCCAGTTTTCTTTTAGGGGGCGATGTCTTCTCCAAACTACCCCAAAAGTGAAAATACTTAAAGATACACAAATAATATGGGGGGTATAATGTTTTTGTGCATACATGATATCTACATAATGTAACATTACAAGTCTACACCCGGTGACATTCCGAAGTCGTTGTTCGCTGAAAAGACCCATCAATGGCGATATACAGCATTAATATTTCAGTAGAAACAATAAAGATGCAAATACTTCTTGGAATGATTTTAACAATAGAAGAAACACAAACTTGACATTTGACTGACAGGGCAGAAAGAAATCCACTTACAATGTGAACACCTTCTAATCAAATTGTTCTTTTTCTTTCTTACAGATTAGATAAAGGGCAATTAAAACCCCTTTTGCAAGGTTGCAATGGGCGAGATGGGGCATATCAGATTATCACTGAAACCACGGTACGAACTTAATAACTTTTACAATAACCAAAATGTCATTGGGGTATTATCTTTCAATCTATGAGCATATTTTTGTCTATAATTTTTTGTGACTTTTTGGACGAATATTTAATCGCCATTTTCGCCTGGTGTAGGAGTTTCCGTGGTTTACCGTTAAGCCAACGAGACTTAAGTTTCAATAAATTTTGTAATGGTCTCATTTAAGAAAAGCGGAAAATCAATAATACTTTGGCTTCACTTGACATACAGAACCTACTATGTCACACCCCGTGTTATACTTTAACATGGTAGGTGAATTGAAATGAACACATCCTTTCGATAATACCACGTTCTGTATCTAGAGTTAGTAACCTTAAACTATATACACATGTATTTATATATTCATATATATATATTCATATACCTCAGGCCAGTACTGTGACCTCTCTCCCTTTCTCAGGTAGCTTGTAGGATTATATTAAATCAGAACTCAGGCCGTTATTTGGTATCAATTCCAAATTATGATAAAGGTAATACGCGGACAGAAGCCGAAAATAAAAGCCCTTGGCTTGTCACCACTTGTTGGTTATAATGTCTCGAGTCTAGTTTTTTTTTTCGTTCAAATTTTAAAGGAAGCCGTGTAGTGCTAAGTAAACCAAACGGAATGCATTATCTAGCATAAATCAGACAACCAGCTTAATCTACAGAGCCCATAATATTATTTTGCCTATATATCATCTCTTTAAGGGCAGCGAGTAACTCACCGGTTTTGCATTTACGCATCATGTCACCCAAACCGGGTTGATACACTCGATATGGGTCAGCATGATACACCAATGCAGGTGTGTTACTACATGAAGGCTTGAGTATCATGCCATAGTTAAAGGGGTATTTTATCATGATATTGACAGTATAAACAATGATTATTTTACTTACAATGGACAACACTTTTTTATCACTGTTTAGTATCCATGGAATATCAAAGTGACAAATATAATAGTAGGTAGAATATTACTCCCAATCGTTTTAGAAGAGATAATATACACCAAACAGTTTTAATATGACCCAGGATTTCCCTATCTGAATCCTTTCAATACAGAGAAGTGTAGGATGCCTGAAGAATTACACAGTGTATGCATTTTTAGATTGTTTAACACCAGTATTTGTATCAGAGTTAAGAGTTATCGGGCCGTGTAGAGAAAACATACACAATAGCTTAGGACATTGTACTACAATCTTTTCTCGTTACTGGACTTGCCACCCCTCGTTAATTATAATGTCGCGAGTTAACTGATACACTTTTCTATGATCCAAAATAGTAAATATGCAATGTGTTGAACCAACAGGAACTGATAATATGTAAATTGTATTTGCGTTTACCGTTTTAGAGTGATAATTGGGACATTTATGAAGCGTCATTAAGGCTTTTCGTACATGGTGGAAACCACGGCTAACTGAAAATGCACTGCGATAGCATTGTGCAGAGAAGCAGTACAACACAATAACATCCAGACTTTTTTTCTGGTGGAGCAGGTACTTGAAATTGGAACCTATAAATTAGAACGATTTGGTCACACTGGTAGCATCCTAGTTCAAAACACATGTTGCCCAACATAACTCTTTTTAGACATAACATTGGACAGCATGGCAATCTGTTTAGCCACAACTCCACAAAAATGTCTTGGATTTTCCTATTTTCTTTCCTTCCTAGGGAGATAACACAGCATATATCATAGCAAATCATCTGATCCTTTCTACTTTAAATTCTATACAGTCTATATATATATCATGGATTGCCATACGCCCCTGTCTTTGTACACGATCACAAAAAATAACGATTAATATTGTTTTACAAAGGACTTCAAGCAAACGACGGTTTGAATTTCCCGCCTCTGCGCGATTCATTCTAAGAACACTAGATGGCGGCACAGTCTTATAACAATGGCTGCTGGGGCGGTGGCGCCATGGGCTGGGTGACATGCGGAAGGGGTGCCATTTGTTGGTACATGGCGGGAGCCTGTGTTACAAAATTGTTTTGCATGTTGTGAGGGGGCATGGCCTGTGGCTGAGTGGGCTGTGGGAGCTGGGGTTGTTGGGGGACTCCGTCCATCTGCTGTCCGAGCCCGGCCGGCACCATCACCACGTTGTTGTAGGACGTGGCCGGGGGTGCGTAACTCGACACGGCCGCACCAGTAGAAATCACAGCCCTATCAAAGACACAATGTACTACAGGTTACAAGTAATTCAACTTTTGTTTGGCATTGTACTGAATAATGTTTTAAATTAAATCATGTGCGGTGCGGTTGATACTCCCGACAGGTTGGTATGATTCACCAATGCAATGCCACTGTGCTGGTGTATCGTGCCAACAAAGGGTTAAAGACGATTTCTAAGTCTATTGCTCAACACTACAAAAAAAATATGTGGTAGCAATGGTACATGTGAGTCGCTGTAAAAGTGTTGTAAGCCAAGGACAGGGTAATTGTCCAAGGCACCAGCCGAGGATAATTACCATTGTCCAAGGCGCATAACACATATACAGCTACTCACGCGTATCCATATCTGGCTATTACCCAATGATGAGTATAAGTGGCTTACCCCGCGGGTGGGTTGTAAGTAGCGCCACCGGGTGGTGGCGAGAAACTCTGGGGTGGGAGCCCGCCAGGGGGCGCCATGGCTCCTTGAAGCGGGGGCATCTGCATGCCACCTTGACCTTGGGCCATGACCGGGGGCATCTGACCTTGGGGTTGACCTTGACCTGGTGGAGGCATCTGACCTTGCACGAATGGTGGCTGACTGTTGAACATCTGTAACAGAAGGAAATTGTATTATAAGATGGATGTTCTCATCATTAAATGAATCCTTACAGCAAAAGCCCTCCTAATACCTACACCATAAACACACCATCGGGTTAAGAACCATGTTATTGTAAAAAACGTCTTCTAAACCCTTACGGATGCTTGCATGAATGCAGTACTGACGAGTTACTCGCCAGGGGCGCATTCATGCATCATGACCATCAAGGGCATGATGCATCAAGGTATCATATCGTCCTTATTAGTTACAGGGTTTTAGAGGTGATGCCTATCTTGATGGCGGGGAGTGGTTACCTGTCCGGGGGGTGGCATGTACATCTGCGGCTGCTGCTGCTGGGGCATGCCCTTAGACATGGTGGTGTAGCCGTAGTTAGGCAGCTCCTTCATCAGGTTGTGGTACAGCTGCAGCGCATCCAGCACCCGCGTGTTAAGCTCCATCAGCGACGCGTGCTTCCTGAACCACACAAGCAAAATACAAGGTGTAATCATCATGTGGCCTTACATATTGTTTTTTTTTTCACAACGCTGAGCTCCATATTTATGGGTCCAGGTGAGCTTAAAAATCATAACTTTTAATTTTAACTCAAGACTGCCCTGTAGTTTACCCAGCCGTACGGAGGACTATCAGGTATGAAAATGGAACACATCTGAAATAAAACTGCAGGGAAAGCAAGATGTCTCAAGGCTTTTTTGTTGTTAGGCCGCTTAAAATTAATTATCAGCTTTGCGGACACTTTTTGAAAAAATATGGTGAGGGCGGGAGGCTTTTTATTTTATTTGATATTTGCAATTTAAGCCATGAGGGCGGTCCCTTTTTATTTTTATTGAACAATGCCTTCTATTTTTCATATATATCCTACAATTTTCATCTTCATAATCATTTACCCTGGTGTTGATATATGCACAGATAAATATGGAGCAACATACTGTTTAAATTACATTTCTAAACCAATTATTGGCTGATCTATAAATATTTTGGTACTTTGTTGCATTTCATTTTATGCAATGCGGCCCTTTTTTATGAAAAAGTGTGAAAAAAATACACACATGCGGCCCTTTGTAGGGCATGCGGGCGGTGTCTGCAAAGCTGATAATCTTTTTTAAGTGGCCTTATGATAAGTCAATACAGAAAGGGTAGCGCATTAAAGTAGTATGCTGCCCGTAATGGGTTAAATGATATTTTCTAACAAGAATTGCATCGAGAGGAGGTATATTCATCAAACATGTGCTGTTAGACCTTAATGTTTTCGGTCGTGATATATAAACAGTTCATACTCACTTGTCTATTTTCTCTAGTTCTTGGTCAATCAATGGCCCCATAGCCTTACATTGTTCTGGGGAAATAAGACAATGGTCAATAGTTAATCGAGTACCGCATATCAAACATGTGCAGTTAATATTAAAAGTACTTTCAAGTTTTTTTTTAAACAGATCTACTGCACGAAGAATTTGAAATCATTAAAATGTAATTATCTAATACTACCGATTATCATCATTATATTATATTTTGGTGGTTATCACAAGCACTATATATCTTGAAAGCAGCTTCTCTAGTACTCTCAAATTTGCAATTTGATACAGCAATGGTAATTTAGACATACCTTCCAGGCTGACCATATTTGGTGGGTCGGGATTTGTTTCGCCGGTCGGGTCAGCGTTTTGAATCATGGTTAATACACCATCAATCTTCTCCTACAAACAAAATATTCAAATGGTAAGTCGCTTTGTGGGATCGCCTCCTTAATTATCTATTCAAGATTATTTGTGTCTCATTGATAAAGTTTGATTTTTTAATGAATTGTATTTTTTCAGTGGCACAAGTACACGTTATCCTATATTGAGCACAATTTGTCTTAATTTGCCGGCTGTTGGTTCATACTCATTAATCTTTAAGGGTTATTCATTAATTTATATCTCCCATTTTCCCCATCAACTATTTTATCGAGGGTGAAATGAACAAACATTACCTCATCAATTTCTAATACTTCTGGTACGGGTTCAATCGTCTTCACATCCACTTCCTCGTTAAACTTGACAGACTTGGGCTCTGTGTGGTTAAAGGGAAAACCACAATCATAACCTATAAGCCTTGACATCTATTCTATAACTGGATGCAACGATTCATCTACATTGTACATATCTATCACACAATATAATTCATTATACAATGCCATCTTTTAACTTCATTTTACTATTCATCATACATACTGCAGAATTGTACAAATATGTATCGGAAAATGGCATGATTTGTTGTACATGTATGACAGGTTAATAGATGTTTAGGTCATCTTATAAAGGAGATAAGTTGCTACATACTTGCTTCTGGCTCGGCAGTAAGGTCTGCCGTCACAAAGTTTGCCGGGAAAAGGCCTTCCTCACGATTGTTTGTGCCTTTCCACCAGTTTGCGTCACTGCGAAAAAATAGGAACCAATCAGTTGAAATTTATTCACATCGATATGAATATTTTTCGTTGAAATTTACTGTTCGTCAATACGTTAATTAAAACTTTTAAAAACGTCACTTCCATTACTATATCCAGTTGTACCTCCTTAATAGTATGCTCAGGTATGGGGGCTGGTTGACGATGCAAGATCAGCAACTATAATATAGTACAATATAGTCTATAGCCAATAAATAAGTATACTCCCTTCAGGTGCTTTACTGCAGAATTCTTAGGGAGCATTATGTAACAGCTTGTACCCATTGTGATTGTTGTATCAGTGCTAATCTCGCCAGTTACCAGATCAAGCAATGGTGCCCCCTTAGTACTAAAGAATCCGCAACCTCGGTATAATAATAGTGCACTCACCTATCGTCAATGATACTAATGATGTCTCCAGCCTTGAAGGTCAGCTCGTTATCTTCAGCTGCCTCGAAGTCATACAACGCGCGCACCTGTCAATGAAGGACGAGGCCCGCAGACAAATACATATTAAGGTATGTTCAAATTACATTCCTATAACATTAGAAGGTCCTAGGGTACAGGTACAGGTAGGCTGATAAAGGGGGCTGAGGTAATGATGATTTGGACTTATGTTTAAAGTACTACTATCAACAAGGATGTGCAAGCGATAACTGTTCGCTAAAAATATATTTTTAATTTTTTAGTATTGACCAGTCTGGGGTGGCATATATATGTCGGACCTGAAGAGTGATATATGTTTCGAATTTTTATTCTAGATTGTATACTATCAGAGAGCGTGCTTCTTTGTTTTCAAGTATGTTTCCTGAAATGACACACTAGACTTTTCACAGCTACCACACAACAAAAACCAAAATTAAATACACTCACTTTATTTGTAACTAACGGAAGGGATTAGAAATACAAAAAAAATATATGCAGGAGATTCTAATTTTATTGCTGTATGGGCCTGTGTTTGGGTTAAAAAACAAAATGCCAAACAATAAAAGGAAATTGAGGGTTGAGACTTTGCACCATTCTGTGGGTGTCAATGTCATGTATCGGTATCAAAGTCATGTGTATGTGTCAAGGTCACGCAGGGCTTTGGGATGCTACTCTAAGTGTGCAACATGCGGTGACCTGGCACCGAACAGGTCATAAGGTCACAAGGTCACGCTGTTAGGGCCCTATTGTTATCATCACCACTCGTCCACAGTTTGTTAAATATTACTATGGCTCAACGCAATACCTTCCGTGGAGTCTCTTTCTAAACAAACAGAACCAAACCTAAATGTTTCTTCTAAATGTTCGGACAATTACCCCCTATACTAAGTGGAGGACAAAATAGGAATGAAAACGACTTGCAACATTATCTACATCTATTTCGCTACGAGCAAATGCATAACATTTTCAGCAAGATCATTGATAAATCATATGCGAATCATTCACTTTTGACTATATATATATACATTATTTTCTGCTGATGAAAGATTTAGAACACAAAGGGAAAAAATTGAAGATCACTATGAGATAAATTAAAGACAAATAATCTCAAAATGCTCCACACTGACCTCTATCAGAAACTTTACAAAATATGAATATCTCTAGAAAACGGAATAGCTAATACCATTTCAGATAAAATGTAGTAAATTATAATTTCCATTGCTAAATTCATGACTAAATTCAACTTAGGGAAAAGTAACCAAAGACTGGACAGGGAATGGAAAAAATACAAAGGACTCACTTTCCTACGATGTTTTCGACGCTGTTACAACATAGACAGTACAAAGCTCGCTTATGTCGGCTATTATACAGGGAGCATGGAATACGAGTCAAAGCAAACTGTACCCCGCTCGCTCGCCAGCAGCGATTCATCACTTGCATACAGAGCTCGGGGATTGTATCAGGCGCAGCCATACCCACGTACAGACTAAAGTACCGTAAATTCCTGCATACTACCCGCATTTCGCGGATAACCCTCGCCTCCAACTCAGGAGAATCTGAGTTGAGTTTGAGTGCAACCCGCGGGTACTACGTGAGAATTTACAGTAGTTTACTTGATCATTCCCAGAGCCGTTGTATGCCAGTGATGACTCCCCATAAGCGAGTTGGGGCCAGCTTGGAGGCAGAGATGAGTCACACCAGGGGACTATGGTGTAAACCGCGCTGAGAGTCAAAACATGCTGAACATAGCAACATGGCAGTGTGTGTGTGATATCGGCCTAACTGAAAACGGCACACTCATTGCAGCATACCATCCTCGTGGGGGGACCCTTTCTACTGTGGCAAAAGGGAAACAATTCAAAAAACAAAATGGCCACGCAGCTACATTTGGTGGTGAACAGAGAAGCCTAGAATGTTTCATTTCAGGACGGTTTATATTTAAAAGAAGTAATATCCTTGTCAAAATTAATGTTTGGAATTAAGCTGTCTTCCTCTGTGATGCATTAGGCGATACGCGGTTTAGCTGGGGTTGTTATGGGGAATTACATATAGTAATTGCGTGCATCTGGAAAAGGTCCCCCATTCTTAAAAACAGTTAATGCATTCTTTGGCATCTGGCTGGTCCAGTGTGGATTCATTTAGGTCTATATACTGCAGTGTCACTTTGCTATGTTCGCCGCGTTTTGGGACTAGCAAGAGCCAGATTTAGTCAATTTTAGAACCAATACTTGATTTATACCCGTTCAATCGAAAAGCACCGTGTCGAGGCAAACTATTAACAATTGATGACATTACACATGAATCAGCAAACGCTTAAATGTGCTATCGTGATCCTCAGCTGAAAAGGGTCACCTTAATTTTACATTGCTTAGCGAAACCAATTATTTCGTCAAGAAGTACTAGAGAACGGCACATAATATAAACGTATTAGTTTTACTACGCAATGAATACATTTGACCTATATTGATGTGTCAAAACTTGATATGGATGAGAATTGAGGGGATCTGTATGATATGGATGCCAATACAAAAGTAACTCATTTATGTGTACATAATGTATGTTTCAAAGTTATATGTTACTTATAGGATAGTTTCACCTGCACTTGTTCACCCTAACCCTCAAGCTTCATGTAACTGTTTTCGTCATGATGCACTGGCGCAACACTGCATTGGTGCATCATACTGACCAAGTAGGAGTGTATCAACACTGTAGGTTTGGCATACTTATGAGAGGAGGTTCTTGCCGTGAATTGTTTTACTGCACAACTAAAGGATATAGGTTTGCATTGCTGTGCTAGAAATTGGTGGTAAACATTCAGTAACGATGGGGGTGGGACTGATCTTCATTTGAGTAAATTGTGCTATATAGTCAGTGTGGCTAGAACTTATGATCTGTTATAATAGTCGCGAATTAGTGATAGTATCATAGAATATCAAAGGGGTAGAACATAGTCTTAATAACTAAAGAAGTCTCGCGTACAAGCTGAACACTCGTATCTATTATCTTGGGAGAATCATGTGAGCAGTACAGGGGTTCTGAATTAGACTGGTTTAGTACTGTAGTACACCTCTAAAAACCCTTGTATATGCCACACCCTGTATAGGCACGTTTTGTATCAAATCAAAGCTGGGCTTGATTTGCATACAACCCACAGCGTACGCGAGACTGTACAGTTAACATTAAAATATTCTCCTCCCCACTAATGCCTTAGAGGTTGGAGTGAAAGTTGCGGGTGGTGTTGTGTGTGTAAAAATAAAGGTATAGCGGTAAATCTCACCTTGCGCAGCTCTTTGTGGCGCGGGGACGTGGTGGCGGCTGGGACATTGCTGAAGGATGGGTACAGCGAGCCCCCTGATGCACCGCTACCACCACCCGCCTTCCTCTCTGTCTCCGCAAGTGACAACGCAATAGCTGCAAATCAAACACACCACACATGTATTACTATATAACTGATACCGTAAAACCTCGGTTATAAGCCGAATTTTATTTGGCGTTTTTATTTGCTATAAGTCCAATTTGAAGTCCCAAACTCCCATTCGGCTTATAGGCGAGGTTTTAATCATGTAGGAACATAGTGAAAACTAATTTCAAGCACTTTTGTTATAAGCCGAATATTTACTCCAAAACTCACATTCGGCTTATAACCAAGGTCGGCTTATAACCAAGGTTTTACGGTAGCCATACTGCTGAGGTAAACTACAGGGCAGTATCGGAAATTAGAAAATTAGAAAAAACAATTCCACCTAGACCCACGAATGTAGAGTTCAGGGTCGGGAAAAAAAGTTAATTTCCGCGCACACCATACCTCCAGTGCATAGAGTCTCCCAAACTGGGGCATGAAGCTGGGGTTGCAGATTATATGGGTGATATTATTTATACGCTAAAATCTACAGGAGGCAACTGAGAGAGCAATTCTTTGTTGTAGCTGCGCACCCTAAGCACTGTGTATTAGGAACTAAAGGAGAAATTAGAGTGGATAACTGACCTTTGGCGATATCGTCTTCCTCTTGCTGTGAACTAACCACGTTCGGGTCTTTTGGCAGCGCAGCCACCGTGGTTGCCCGAGGTGCCTGTAAGTCGCAAATTATGGAATTGTGAATGTTTAATTCAACCGGTGAAAAATCATATGATATATATATGCTATATGCGGGCCAGAGGTTACACAAACACTGGGCAAGAAGATTAAATGTTATCATAGACTAAATTTCTTATTTTTTTTAATAATCATTTACGTTACCTTCTCGTCTGTCTGGGAGAAGTCATGTCCTTCCGATTTGAGACTATTGTATAGAGTTGGGATTAAGCTGAAACGTAACAAATTAAACAATGACACTCTTTCTAGAGTAAAGATACTGAAATTAATAATTAAGACTATTACACAACAAACAGTTTCTCGCATAAAAAAAGCATTAATGAAATAGATTATTAGGATTCCACCACCAAAAAAATAGAGAGAAACCATTGTTATCGTGCGGAACATCATGTTATTTTAATGTATTTTGTCATTGGAACTTATATCTAACTTATACATAGCAGTATGCAGGAAACTACATTAGAGAATTCTCATAATCTAAGATTTCTATAGATTAAGACTCCTATTTTAACTTCAAGCTATTTCTATGACAAATGTATCAGGAACTATGAATGTGTTTTTATTTATATGTGACCACAGGGCAAGGCAATTTTCAATTTTATTTTCAATTTAAAATCGGTGATGAATTGTGTTAATCTCGCATAGTCCAGGAACCTCCATTAATAATTTTCCAAATCATGTTTCCATATCAAAGCCAGGCTTAAGCGATTGACATTTAATGCGTTACCTCAATGATGACGCTGACGCTGAGCTTTAAGTATATGCAAAATACCTCACGATGAGTAAATGACGAATAAAATTCATTGGGGTTTCATTAACTGTTTTTAGCTACACAGATAATACCCTTTTCGCCTCGAAAGAAAACACTGAATGGAATAGACAGGTTCATGCGGGAGCATGACATTTTTCATAAACCATATAATTCATAGACTGTTAACTTTCCACTTTATATTCGATATCGTATTAAACCTAATTATCGCACTGTGCACCAAACATTAATAACATATTCTATACTTGGTGGTTCAGGGTTAAAGTCCGGACTGAAATGTGGTGATATTTACGATGAATTTTCGTGTAAATTCTTGCATCTCACGTACTACCCGCCCCTAGAGTTTGAGAACATTGTATAACCCGCACCTCGGGTCTGAAAGCAAATACTTTAGTAGTGTACTAGACTTCTCAAAAACCTTGTGTTACCCGCATCAAGACTTTGAGAATATTGTACAACCCGCATTAGGGTTGATATACTCGCGAAGGGTTGGCATGATACTCTAATGCAGTATGTTGGTGCGTCATGAATACATATGACATGAGAGGACGGAACCAAGGTGGTACATACTTTAATGCAGGGTCCGACTTGAACTCATTTTCTGCCCATTTCTTGAGGAGAGATTTTAGTTTCTGTGCCACGCGGGGATGTGCCTGTGTAAACGAAGAAAGACATGAATATTGGCCGTAAGCCGAGTACTGCTAATACACACCCGACTATACAGACGTTAATTCAGAGATGCCGCTCGGTCGTCGCCAAAAAGTAGGAAATGTTATAGTTTTGGTCGATTTTCTGTGGGAAATGAACATGATTTTACACAGAAATTCCAGCCAAAACGTAGGAATTCCTGCAAAAGTAGGAAAACTCGCATCTCTGCGTTTTCAATTTTACTGTAAATCAAAATGAATACACTGGTTCATTTACTCAGTCAGTAATATCCTTACATCCAATACATATATATAAATTTACATTTTCATTGTTATGAAACTAGTTACTAGTATGATAGACACTAATAAATACTAATGTGTATTGATGTCTATGTTTGTATTCAGTCGGGGGGTTGGGGTGGGGGAGGAAAAACGGTATCCATTCACACCAGCTTACCTTTCCAAGTAACGTTCGACATTCTGAGACAAAGTCTCTTGATGAAATCTCTAAGTGAAAGGTGTGGCCACAGTTACTGACGCAGGCATCGAGCAGCTGAAAGAAGACAAGACAAGGTCTGAATACTTTTATCTATGATAACCCAATCTGTGCAGCAGTATTTTCTATTAGGACTCAGGTTTAGAAGATATTCCCCCAAACTTCCCTTATAAATTTCTGTGCTCATCAATTTTCTATTAGGGTTCCTACAAAAATTTCAGATCAAAATTCCATAACATTCCATGACAAAAATCTCAAATTTCCATGACATTTATAAAATTATTGGGTGGGGTCATGGGGTTTGGCCCCTGAGAAAATGTCTAAAATCTAGAAAGCATATGGTACATTCTCGGAGATTTTGTAATATTAATTCTATTATTTTCAAATTCCATGACATTCCATGACATATGACGAATTTTTACAAAATGTCATGACATTCCAGACAGCTTTCAAATTCCATGACTTTCCATGACACGTGGGAACCCTGTCTATGCGTATAACCTTCATTTTGCGGGAAAAAAACTTGCAAAATCTGTACGACGACTTTAAGGTCAATCCTACAATTCGGTATTTAACGGTATTACTAATTACTGTATACACACGCAATCACGACCCTGTGGGGGCCCAAAGTTTTCCATTAAATTGCCTCCCTGTGGGCCCTGGTGGCCCTCGGGATTGGATTAAAAACATTTTAGGACAATTTCTCTTCGGTATAGTTATGTAGTAAATGTCTGTAAAGAGAGAAAACTAGAAAGGGGCAAGATAGTTCCGATCTGTTTTGATAAAGTTCAATCAATCCTTCCTTATGATCTTAAAGAGTTATTCTTAAAGAAAAGTAACGGTATCCGTCTTAACCTGCATATTTCAAAAGGCTTTAGAAATATGCAGGTTAAGCTCTAGTAAAGCTGCGGGCCTGGTGGCCACCCGTGGATAAGCAAAATACGATATACTGTATGACTCATTGACTGCTACCACAAATAGACCAAGTGCTAGCCTTATCCCTCTCTTCTGATAAGACAAATCAACATTATATAACATGCTGTTCTGGGACACTCTTCCTCTTCATGGTCCGTGATTTATGCTATAAGTTTGTCGAGAACTCTCTTGTAGGGGGAACTTATCCTTTAGAAAGCCCCAAGTCACCTCAGGTCAGTTAATGAGGTCACGCAGTGATTCATTTCTGCCGAGTTTTGAAAAACTGGGTCACACTGACAGATAGGCAGATAGTGATATCATAAAGTGTCGAGGATGAGCCCTTACGTGAATGTGGGACTGATACAGAAGTTTATGCTACCAACCCACAGCATTACAATTATCTCAAATACATCCCCGTGCCCCACTCAGACCATTGTGCCCTTGTGGGTTGTTGACATTATATTGAAATGTATATTGTCAAGTTCACATGAATGACCAAATTATACTTGAATACAAATATTTTCAGTCATCACACAGACTGGAATACTTACTGTGAGCGCCTGCATAGCCACGTGGGGAACTTTGTGGTTAAGACGTTTTGTCAGTGACTTCAGTGCATCCTTGCCTCTGTTAAATGAGAAAGTATGTGCTTTTAGAAAATAGAACTACATCGGTACAGATACGTTGAACTGAAAGTGCTACCTCTTGTAAATACCGCTGTTGGAAATCTACCGCCACTACTAAAAGTCCATGACTATGGCTCTTTATATTCAACAATTTGCTGATACTGAAAAATGGAATCAAATGAATAGACTTACCCATTAGGTGTCCTTTGAACTTTATCACATATATCCATAATCAAACTCCAATCTTCCGCTGTGTTCAATTCACTGGTCGCCTTTTCTGTAATACATGAACCAAAAATCGTCATGCAATATACCATTAAGTGTAGGCTATATACATGTAGAATGTAGTTGGTCTGTCTGTCTGTGTGTGTTATGTAGTGAGCATATTATATGATAAGTGAGAGTACCGTATTCAAAGAGCCAGTGGCAATGGCTAAAAACAACAACTGAACAAATGATTTAATTTCCCAACCCATGACAGATACCAATTGGTTATAAACTGTTAACTGAAGACGGTTTGTGTTTATGGACTATGGTTATGACAGCGGTTTGGCCGCAATACTGACACATGTATGTCCTGTTTAGTCCTGTAGCACTGGCGCTTTATAAGCTTAGTTCAATTGACTCTTTGGTTGATAGGTGTGAGGAACCGACAATTATACCGAAAGAGCAAAACGAACATACTGGTTGTTACACACACAACCAAAGTGGGTTGATGGAGGGAGATCGGGGCTCGGGCTATAGCCTATAGGCCCTAGACTGACAACTTGTCCCAGGATAAAATAAAGTTAAATTAACCACAGCAGACTGGTGGGGGTCAGACGAGGGTGAAGCCCAAGTTGCCCTTCCAATGTGCTGTGGTTAATTCTACTTACCCTTTCATAACCTATGTATATCTGTTTTAAACTACAGCTGTAAAAGTGTAAGGTTATGACATGAGGGTATGCGAAATAACCAAGCCTTAGCCTAAGTGTGAAGTCCTTTGACTTGTCTTACCCCTCCGCTGTGGTTTAAATGTTACTTGGACCGGTACTTTAAAAGTTAGGCACTATGGTGCCAAATGGTTTCAGGAACCTTAAAGTATTACATTTAGGTGTACCGGTATGATTATCATAATGGATCGTATTATTGTAAGCTTAACTAAACCCTACATTAAAGGCTACAATTACATGTAGATCTATATATACTGTACCACTATCAGTATGTTCACTCAGTGAATATTATGTAGATTCATCTAAAAACATGCATTAACACTGACCAAAGCCATGGTGGGACTCAATATGAAAAGATGTGTATTGACATTGTAGAAAATATGGTAGACTGTCCGTCACAGATGAAGCCACTTAATTGGACATTTCCTTCTTATATCTAACTTAATACAAGTAGCATCATTCCAACTTTCATTTTGAAATGACAAAACTGCATTCACATGGTGAAATAGCCATAAAGATTGACACAGCGTGGAGTAAAGCATAGTACATGACTGCAACAATCACATGACCATGCATCATCCTGGCCAAACCAAAACAAAAGGATTCATGGACTGTGTCTGTGGGTGTGAGATTTAGTGTGGTCATTGGCTTTCAAATGGGGATTATAGCTTAAACTTGGTTAAATGAGAAGATATGGTTTGATCATGTATATGTAGGGAAAAGTATTAAAGAGTTTTGACTTGTGAAATGACTCAATTATAGCTTAGTCACGAGATATTGTTTGGGCAGAGGAGACAGTCACGTAAGTGTTAGCAGGCCTCCTGTCAAGAGCCGAATTGGGATCGGGGTTGTTGTGGTTGCCATAAAGTTTTTACGGCAATTATACACAACAAATTCACATAGACGCATTATAAACTAAGTAAAGAAGGTCTCAACTTACCGACATCGACATCGAAAGGCGTGGAATTGCTAAAAAGCGGCATTTTTACAAAACTATCTGCAGCCCTTCCTGTAAATTTTGTTATTACGCTGTTTTGGACGATGCGCATGTCCGGAAGTGATCTGAACGTCAATTCAGGTAGCACTACGCAGAACCTTTCACATCGTCAGTTTCACATAGTTTTATTGGATTAATAAATATATTGATATATTTGTTGATGAATTAGTTGATGTATAATATAGTTCAGATAATTTGATTTCCAAATCTGTAAATATAGCGGATAGTTTATAAGAAAAAACCCAGAAATAAACCTATGGTATCTGGTATAATCTCATTCTACACTGTGACACCATGTTTGACAAAATGGCGGAGAATTCGGATGAAAACCCAGGCGCGTGTTTATTGCCTTTAGCAAGGATTAAAACAATTATGAAGAGTTCTCCAGAGATCTCGGCCATCAGTCAAGAATCTCTCACTCTAATAGCAAAAGCGACAGTAAGTAAAATCGACATACTTTGACATATTCGACTTGTAAACTGGCACTGTTCTGCTACCATTGTCACGATTGTGTTGGCGGGGGACACAAACTTCCCGGGCCGGGACACTGTCAGTGACCACACACACACACTGACACCGTGACCGACTACAACACTGACAGCGATGACTATGTCCTTTGTTAGAGTATGAGTAGTGGACGGGAAGAATGGACAAGTAGTGACGAACGTGTGGGTGGGAAGGATGGACAGGTAGACGCCTTTTGGGAAAGATTGCCCCCCCCCCCCCCAGCGCGAGCGGCCTAGTTCATCTAATCTGAACTCGTCGCTGCGGACCGTGATCTGATGGGGTCCATAACACAGCCCGGCTACTGTTATGGTCTGGCACGGACAGACTAGAGCGGCCCCACCCCACAAGAAGCTAAAAGTCTAACAAAACTGACAAGTTATACAACTTGGTCTTGCCCTCTTGCCAGTCTTGGCTCAAGAGGGGCCTTCACTTCAGATACACCCCCCCCCCAGAACAGGGTCCAAATCTATTGCGGACACCGCCTTTTACTAGCCTTAGCTAAGCTATAGCATGCCATAGAAGACATCTCTGACAACGCGTTGACTTTTCACTAAAAAGGGGGTGAAATAATTTGCTCCCCCCCTCCATTTTCTAGGGTTCCCAATTTGGGGAACCCACCTCAAAGTCAAACTCATCAACCCCCAACCCACCATTTAAAAAAAATAAAAAACACTCCCTGAAACCTATATCTATTAAATGGAATGTGCGTCAAAATCATTATCACTGATTTTAGAGGAGTTTGACACCTAGATCTTCTCTGATATTCTTGTACAATTTGTATTTGGGTATTTTGGCTATTGCAAATGAGATGCCCTATTTTTCAATAGTATTATAAGTCCCATTATCTGGATGAGTGGCAAGCCTGGGAGCAGTCTGTCACTCAGCCCAATAAGCATTCGTTAATCACCCCCAATACATATATTTGTTTAATGTACTTCTTCTTTCAAAAAAAGATATACCGTAAAACTTGCGTAGAAGCTGTGGCTAGTATGTGAGTCAGATTGCCAGTGCGGCTTATAGGATCGGCCTAAAGTAGGGGTGCAAATTAGGCTCATAGTTATACGCAAAGTTTAACTGAAAGGGTAAACCTGGGGTTGAATACACTGTACTGGTATATGGAACATGTACTGGGTAGTTGGATGTGTATTCCCCAGTAGTATAGAATACACGTCCATTGTGTCACCAATATTGCACATATATGCCCAAGCGAACAGGTCTGCTCCCAGCCCAAAGCATGGACATGTATAAAGCTTTTGTTTGGGAGTCAGGCGTGTGTGTGTGTGCTGTATATGATAATATTACTACTAGTGTGAGGGACACGGTTTCTCCGAAAATGACTTTTTTGGAGACACCAGGACTCGAACCCGGGGCCTTCCGCTTGCCAAGCTACTGCTCTACCACTGAGCTACATCCCCATGTCCTATCAGATAGACCGTGTCTCACGTTACTGGATCGGTATGGGAGGGGCGTAGTGACTACCTGAGCGGGCCACCCCTGCGGGCCTACCACTCAGGTGCGGGGACTACTAAGCCCCTACACTAGTATATTATATGGGAGCAACTAGATGGACGGGTGGAATAGATGAATCAAATCTTGAAATCAGATATTGTATTTCAATACCTGGTATTTTGATATGAATTGAAGTTAAATATCAATTTGTGCATTCTACATTGTAAATATTATTCTATCGTTTTCCTCCAAACTAGGAACTCTTTGTCCGGGACCTTTCACTGAAGACACACAAACGAAGTAAAGACCCAAACAACATAGACTATACAGACCTATCAGAAATTGTCAACAATCGTGAAACGCTCATGTTCCTAACTGGTAAGATGACCTTGGAGATTGAATGTTAATTTATTCCGTTGAAGTAGCCATACAATCTCAAAAATGCCACTTTTACTACTTTTGTGCTGGGAATTTTGTACTGAATTAAGC
This sequence comes from Harmothoe impar, assembly GCA_947462335.1. Lineage (NCBI taxonomy): Eukaryota > Metazoa > Annelida > Polychaeta > Phyllodocida > Polynoidae > Harmothoe > Harmothoe impar. The sequence goes on along the minus strand of OX381718.1, from coordinate 22,222,041 downwards.
TAATTTCCTACAAAGGCACTAGCAAAACTGCAATACAAAACTGTGCTTGCATATTTAAAAAATATATACTTCTATAAAATCTAAATGATTTTTTTTTTATTGATTTAAAATAAATAAATTAAAATACAGATTTATACACTTTTCCTCAATACACTGCTTGAAGACATGAAGGTTGACATTCCCAGTATGTTTTGTTTCAGACATAATCCCAAAGAAAGTAGCAGTGTCCTCTTTACCTCGGAGAGTGACGGGACTTGCTCCTGAGCCCACGGAGGGAGGCGGTCAATAAACACAGAGTACAGAACTAGGAACTCTTTAAGACGCATTGAATCTCTACCAGGGATGATAAAGGACTGAATGAGAGACTGTCAGTCAGTCGCTTGTGTTTTAAAAAAGGCTCTTCGTACCATAAAATGCGACAAAAATAACATGACCCCACATGGCGACTTTTCGACTCTGAGCACTGCCAAGTATTGCTGATTTGATGATGATGATAATAATAATAAGGGATGATCACTGAGGATGATACCGACTGGTTATTCATATGTGGATCCTTGCTCGCCTGCTTTACCAGCATACCGGTACTTTTATATCTCAGCACACTCAAGTGTCTAATCAATATAGATATGGTCAGTTTGTATTGTCATTATTCATCACTCCTGTTAGCTATATAAATTCATAAATATGCATGTGTGTTTTGTACACGGGTATGAAGAAATTCCCTTATAAATTGATTTTTTTTTTAAGTGCTTTAAGTGTTCAGGAATTATACTACAGAAGGGTAGTTGGTCAGACTTTTTCATAGAAATGCTAACGTATATCATTTAGTGATAAGTTCTTGAAATTCCGAAACCATTGTCAAGTAGTGACTTAAGTCATCTTATGCCCAGAAATAGAAATATTGTACGGACAGGAGGTGCGTTCTTGTGGATGAATAAGATAAAATATAGGCCACTTCTATATCATAAGCTTTTAATCTAGAAGTTGCCATAGCCTCAACGTATCATTTCGACCTTTTTTATTTAGTGTGTGTGGGGGGGGGGGGGGGGAGGAGGGCGACACAGAATATTTTGTATTATTTACATGTATTGGATTATTCTTTGAAATAAAATAAAAACTTGTACATAAATTCTTGTTAGATTTGATTTATTTCTGACTTACAATATAAACCCTAATAACAGCACAGCCCTCTTTTTGGTCGAAATGAGACGACTAGAAATAACAAGTACTAGTACTGTAAATTCTGGTATAAGCCGCAGCATTTAGGCAACTTAAGTTAAGACTCGGCTTTAACTTGATACCAACATGGCATACAGTCAGCGACAGAGTAGTCTGCGCGCCTCAGATCTCCAACCTAGCCTCCACTCTCCAGCAGATGTTTGGTACTGACTAGATGGGAGAGGCGGTGAATATACACCCGTGGATATTGAAGAGTGAGGGAGAGCTGAAGCCCACAGAGATAAGATTTTGTCCCACGGGTGGAGACATCTTGCATCAATAGATGGCGATATATTCCAGATTAAAATAGCCTAGAAAAGCCTACGGTTGGACCCCATGGCATCCACTTTCTGAGCGCTTACTGCCCATGGATGCAATTTTAAGGCACTCCAACCGATCAATGATCTGCTTTTACAGTTTTTGGAACATATTCAAGTCGGATTTAAAATTTGGTAAAAATCGGATATACCCACATTTATTATTTTTAACTATATTTGGGCTGCTATAAATTGATGAGAAAAAAGGCTGTTCATCTCAATAACCAGAGGCAACATTATTGACGACTATGCATTTATACTTATTGCACGTATTATCTGTACATATTTGTTTGTATCTACAATATTGGTGAAGATGAAAACGGTATGTAATATGACTGTTTATTGCCAATAAAAACATTGAAAACTGAAGTGTTAATTACTTCAAGGCAAAACCTGCACCAGGTTCCCTTTACACTACTGCATGTGTATGCCCTTGTGTAGCAGTTGGCAAGGATGTGGTCCAGGCTATGCCACTCCCCTCAGAACAGTTTGCATGTGTATGCTAAGCCAGCAGAGAGATGGTCCAGGCGATAGCGGCAGAAGGTTCCAAGTGTAAGTCCAGACAGAATCCAATACACGTAGTTGAATACCAACTGGCAAGCGGCTATACATTTATGCATGGACCCATTCAGAAAGTTGTGGGCCTGGGACATTAAACAGTTTTACTGTTAACCCTTTAAGGGTAGCAGAACATCCTTGTGATATTTTATCATTGAAACAGAGGGGGACTTGGAGCACATTTTAAACCATTTAAGGACGGCATGATGCCTTGAGGTGCAGCGGTAAATCTGGGGGTGTTTGGGGGCATGCCCCCCCAAGAAAATTTTGATGACACCGTGACAGCAAGTAGGTTGCTAGCCCTGTATTGGTGCATGATGCAAACCCAGCCACAATGGCTCTAAAATGACTAAATATCAATTTAATTTAAATTTACAAACTGCAGTTTTAATGTGCATGCCCTCTGATTATAGCCTGTGTGCTTTGTACGATACCCCCAATAGAACAGGTTAGGAAAAAATAACACGGTAACAATTATCTAAGTTTTTTTTTCCATTTCTGATTTTATTCTGCTTGGCGATATAAAATGCTATAAGGAGTAGTTTATATCATATCATATATGAAGTCTTGATATAGCCGTGACCCCCCTCTCTTTATAAATGGGTCCCCCGCGTTCTCTCCCTGCTAATAAACATGTCATGTTTCATAATTACCCATAAATATACCGGGCCCAGGACGTCCTGGGATTGACAGAATAACAAAGAGTATTTCAGTTTATGTAGTTTACAAATACCATAAAATTATAGTTCGGCGCTATACCGGGTCTGTTTCTTAACAAGCTTGCGTATGTCATAATTTTCAAAAGGTCAAAACAAACGAGATGTGTTTCAAATTAATTGTGCTAAAGACCGGAGTGATGGTGTAATTTTTTTTACATTGGCATAAGACGGTACTGGGATAAATTTAGCAGTGACCGTCGGAATTCTCCTTTTGTAAAAATAGATTTCTGAAAGTTAGTGGGATATTACGTGGTATGGTAATCAAAGTTGAGATCATGCACATGCAGGAGTCGGCACAATTCTGTTTTCTATGATAGAAACTCATTAAAACTAATACCATAATCGTATATATAATATATCGTACAATTGGCTTTATTACCCTGGTGATAGGTAGTGTACAATGTATTTAGGCGAAAAGAATCTTCATAAAAAATATCAGAAACGACAAACGTATTCTTCTATTATCACCCACCCCTCAAAAGATGCAATTGGAAATAGCAGTATTGAAAATACGTTTATACTGGAGTTCAATATAAAGCTCATGTCCGGTTGATATTTTAAGCAAACCATCAGGACTATATTCTTCTGTAAGTGATTCAAGTACTTTCAACAAGCTTTCTCTTTAATGAACATCATGTGAATTTTTAACATTATTCTGATAAAGTGAAATGCATTTAAATCTTAACCTATGAGATTCAGAGTCTTACATGGATCATAAAACTCACGATGAATCGATATCATTATTACATGCTGCGTCTTCACTAAAAACTGCAAATGAGTTGCTCATATTAGGATTCTATACAATTATATCTGACACTCTAGAAAACTGATATAAGGAAAATGATACACTCTCCAGCAGCCAGGGCTGTTGATATAATAATTATTTGTCTCACCGGCATGAATTAACATATAGGACAGTGGTTTCTGAATCTTACATTGAAACCATTACACAAATGTATTAAGGACTTCAAAAATAAACGTGTTGATTTCACGATCTCCATTCATACTAAATAAATACAAAATATAGCGCAGGTTGACAATTCGAGTCTTTGGCAGTATCTGTTGCAGAAACATAGGCTCTGTATAATATTACCGGTATATTGAAATAGCCCCGTCAATGTGAAAAAATACAACTGAGACGTGTTTAAGATGGAAACGATTGGTTGTCGGTAGACGCTTATTTTTTTTCGCGTTTCATATTAGAACAAGTAGGCACTGACATTGATTTGCGGACAACCTGACAACAGTCATTGCCACCTCACAGCCATCACAACAATCCCATAGGAGACGACACTGCGGCGTATGCTGCTAGTTCTATACAAGGTTACTTTACATCACCAATCGGCTATTTAATCTCTCTATTTAACACGCCTGACATCAAAAGTCGTTAATTATTTTTGTAACTCAACTCTCTAGCCCTCCTACTATATCATATTCATTCGTTTTACAGAAATGCTCTACTTGGGGTCTTTAATCATTGCTGTTAACCTCTTGCTAATTGATTGCTTAGAAATCAGTACCATCAGTGCAGATGTCTGTTGTTTGAGAACAAATAATGCACAATAATGCTACCAAGACAGGAAATATACATGTGTACTTTAGGCTGAGGGGTTTCTTCCCTTGTTGGCACCATGAAATTACACCGGTGTTACCGATCTGAAAACTACCTTATTCACACTGCCATTAATTAATTCAAAGTAATTAAAATCTTAAGCAGTCAGGAAATCCAGGCTAGGTTTTAACCCTTAAATGACAGCACGATGCCTCAAAGCCTCATGTTTAATTGTCAAACGCAGCGCCGGCTAGTAACGACTCTTCGCGAGTACATCAAATCTATCAGGTCAGCATGATGCAAAAATGCAACACTGGTGAGTTGCTCGCCAGTGCTTAATTTATGCATCATAACAACAAAAGGGCATAGGGCATTGAAGCACTATGCTGCCCTTAAAGGGTTAATTGTATCTACATTCGCCCTACACCAAGGCCTAAATACACAATATGACACATGACTTGTAATTAAGCTGTTTTCCTCTTCTAGATGGCACAGATCCTCTATTGCTAACATGATCATCAAAACGAAGGCCCTAGTGCTGACTTCCTTCACAAGTCAATACAAAATAATTAACAAACACCTGATTATGGCAAATAAATACAGTACATTAACGGATGGAGTCTTCAAGTATTCCAATACATGTAACTACACTTTATACATGACTGGGACTTAACAGTGGTAAAAACTAAATTCCTCGTGGACAAGAAAATAGCAAACTTACAAATTTGTATACATGCTTAAATAGCACGAAGCTGACAACTGCTTAAACACATTGTTCAACAACTCACTTATGGTACGACTGACGGCATATATGTACATCCTAGCTTATGTATACGCACTATCTTGCTCGACTATAGGATTCAGTTCGTCACAGGGATTCATGTCTGGCATTGAGCCTTCTGTACAGTATGTACACAATATTTACAATTCTTTAATTATTCATTCAAAGCTAAGCCAACCTTAATTCTAATTCTATTCCTCAACTTTGACCTTCAGCGTTGGCATTGGTCACGGCAACGGGGAGTTGCTGTCCATTCGAGTTCTCGGTGACTCGCACCTTGGTGGGTGGTTCGGGTGTTGTCTCCTCGGTAATTGTCACAGGGAGGTTGGGGTTGACTACTTGCGCCCCGAGGGTTGTGTTCCCCGACGAAGCCTGTACAACTGCAGCCCCTCGGGCTCCCCCTGCCGACTGGTCTGCCACGTCCACGCTGTGCTGCCGTTTCAGAATGCCGCGGTGCCGTGCACTTGAGCTAGCGGAGGCAGCCCCGGCTTCCTTAAAAGTCATAACCCCCTCAGCAACATCCGTGCTGTCTGAGGCAGCCAGCTTGGGGGCGGGGGCGGCGGCGGAAGGGGGATCACACGGTAGGTCTCTGGTGGTATTTTCTACAACAACAGTGTTGTCCCCAGCGCCACCGAGCTCCTTAATTTGGGTCATGTCAGCGAGAGTCGGGACTGTCACTGCCTCCTCTGATGGCGACTGATGGTTGGCCATCGACACCCGGTTCTGGTTGATGAGTTCGGAGATCATGCGGTCGTCGAGCCGGTTTGTGCCGTCACACTCTATGATAACGTACTGTGTGTGGTCATCGTTCTCACCCTTTACCTGCAGAACCTGAACCTTGTCCGGGCTCAGACCCTGCTGCTCCAGCGCATGGATCAGCTCCTCCTGGGCCTTGTCATCTCCGGGGATCAGCCTGGTGGCCAGGCCCCGGCTGCCACTCGTCACCCCGGTCTGCGTCGTCACTACCGCCGACACGTTCACCATCGTATCTGTAGTAGTAACCTGCTGGCTCATCAGGAGCTTATCCTCCAGAGGCTGGTGCATATCTAACATATCAGGCTGCTCGGACTGCCCAACGCTTATCTCAGCCGGCACAGGTGGTAGTGGTGCCTCCGCGAGGCTTGCAGTTTGTGAGTAAACCATGCTGAAATCAGCCTGGGAATGTGTACTTAATACTTTATCATCAGTCGAGTGCAGTGACTGTGAAATATTTATAACCTGTGCTTCGTGTAAAGCCTCTGTTGCTTTTGTGTCAGCTTGTGGTAGCGGGTGCGTAACCATAGAAACGGTTGGTGCTAGAGCGGGGAGTGGGGTGGGTACGTGTTCTGTGACGGTGTTACCATCAGGGGGTGTGACAGTGATGACAGGGCCCGTCAGGATCTGTGACACATCCATGCGTGTCGGCGACTGTATCGTAGACTGTATTGTCAACTCAGGCTTCATGACACTAGTCTGATCCTCAAGCCTAACCTTGCCCGGCAGGTCCTGAGTCTGTTGCTGAAGCTGCGTTCTCTGAGCTGGATTGGAGCCATCCTCTTCCTCTTTTTCTAATACGACAGTTGGGATGAGGACTGGCTCAGTGCTGGCCGGGTCACTACTGGAGACCATTTCGTTATGATTCTCTGCATTGACGGTAACCCGGGTTGGCGTGGTGATGGTGATAGTGGGGGTTGTCATTATCGGGCTGGACAGAGAGTTTGTCGACTGTGTGGCCGTTACATACTGCTGCAGTAAAGGCATGGACTGAAGCACCATTGGGGACTGGAGGAGGAGAGTTTGCACGGTAGTTGAAGGTGCTAGCACAGTTTGGTATTGTCCGCCAAAGCCTGAGGCGTTTTGCAGCGGGAGTGAGATCATCGGCATCCGGACAACGTTGGCGTATGGCTGTTGTAGCAGCTGTAGCTGGTCGCCGGTCTGTGCGCCTTGTACCATGGGTACCAGCTGCACGGTACCGGACTGCATCGGGAGTGAGAGAGACGACGTGAAGGCCATGCGTCTTCTCGCTGCAGCACTTACATCCGACACGAACATGGGCCCCTCGAAGCCTTTAGGCCGGATATCCCGCACCACATCTGCCGACACCGAGCGCAGTAGCTGCCCCGGGGCAGGTCGTAACGAGTGCACTGATGAGGGGCGCGGTTTGATATTGGCGTAGGCGGGTGATGCGGCCAGCACTACTGGAGGCGCGCTCCCTGCAGCCACCACCACCGGTGCTGGCTCCACCGGAGCAGGCACTGGTGAGGGAGCAGCCACCTTGGGGTGAGCTGGAGAAAAGTTCTGTTCCTCGCCGTCTTCGTGTTGGTGCATGTGTTGTCGGAGATGTTCAGATGCGGCGAACGTGTCACCGCATTGGCCGCAGATGTAGGGCCGCTCCTGTGTGTGGGTGCGGAGATGGAACTTGAGGGACTGCGCTGTGGTAAAGCCGGCGTCACAGTACTCGCACACATAGGGCCGCAGTTCTGCATGCGTTACCAGATGTTGCTGAAAACATCAAAATGAACACATTTGTTATCTCACCTGGCAAAATATCAGTATGTCAAGAACTTAGAATTGACCTTCAGCTGTTAGCTACCTGTAGTCGCATTAAGTTTTAGAGGCTATCTCAATAGCAGGCCTAAATTTATTTCAAAGACAGTATTAAAGTCTTTGTTTTTACATTGCTTAGTAGTTATCAATTATATGTGTGGACTGGTAAAACATCACCTGACGCTAAACGATTTGAAAATATAAAAATCTCACCTTGAGTGTTGTGATGGCTTTGAACGAACGTCCACAGATCCCACATTTGTGCGGATGCTGCTCACCTGAGCCTGAACCTGCAAATACATCACACTTTGTTTAAGAACATGAATCTGAATCATCGAGCTTTGATCCAAATCTCTCCATTTAGAAAAGATTTTACATTGGAAACTATATAACAGATCTATATGACAGGCATGGAAAAAACAAAAACACAGTCAAAACCCCTTCTCTGGGGGTTATTATATGTATACAATGTGTGTATCATATTCATATGTGTATGGTTGCCTATCAGGTACTACACTACGCATATTAGGAGAAGCTATTGTTTTGTTTAAGATAAAAACTCATTACCACCCACCTGCTTGATGCCTGAATACCTCTCGATTCCGTGCAACTCGCTCTGCTGCCTCATTTTCATTACCGGCAAACTGCTCTACCTCCGCTTCAGTTCGGGTTCCCATAGAAGAGAACGTCCCGATATCTATTGGCTCCATCTTAATTTTCTCTACAGTCACTTTCTCGTTAGAGGCATTTAAGTCTTTTTCATAGTCGCTGAGTTTATGGTAGTGGAACTGGTCTGCTTCGAGTGCCTCCTGACCAGTGCCGGGAGAGTCCCCATGACTAGCACTGGTTACGGGGGTGCTGGTCGGTGTCAGACTGGCCTCCTGTGGTACGGGCGTTGTTTCCCTGGGCTGGAGGAGGTTATCAGGATCCTTAAGGGCCTGGTCGATACTTTCCTCCTCCGCGTCCATCCCATCTTCCTCGTCATCTAACACCTCAATGTCGCTGTCCACCGGGTCCGGTTCAGGGACCGTCTTACCCAGCCTCTCCAGGGTGGCAATGTGGCTCTTGGAGCGGTTGTGTTTGGCGAGGTGTCCGTAGATGCGGAATGCTATGTTACAGTCGTCACACTTGAAGGGGCGCGGGTTGTCACTACTCGGTGTGCCGTACTGCTGGTTGACGTTCTGTTTGTTCTGGTGGACCTCCGACCGCATGTGCTTTTTGAGGTGAGCCTTGGTGCGGAACGCCAGCGAGCACTCGTCACAGCGATAGGTGCGCTCAATGTAGTGGATGTTCTTGTGGTAGGCATACTGTGAGAACTCGCTGAAGATCTTGTCGCAGAACGGGCAGGTGTACTTGCCGTCTTTCTGTATCGGAGGAGCATCGGGCACTTGAATCATCTGCCCTTCAACATTCTCAAGCTGACCTACGTTCTCTCCACCCACAGGCTGAACCGCCGTAGATGATTCACCCATCGATGTGTTCGTCGTCATTGACTCCGCTTCTTTCTCCACGCTGAGATTAATTGGCCGTTCCTCTGATTGGGCTTTTGGTGGGCGTTCAGAATCTGGTTTATCTTCTGAGAGACCACCAATAGAGGCCTGCCTGCGCAGGAGATGCTTAGCTGGGGTGTTGACATTAGCGGAACTTGCCGCTCCCTCTCGGTCCTCATCCACCTCCATTACAAATACAGGCGGCACGAAGCCTGACCCAGTCGCGTTGACCCGAGACCGGCTGAGAGTCAGGCGTAGGTCGTTCTCGTTGGCTGTCTGCAAAGCGGCAATCTTTTGAGCGTATGTGGCCTGACTTCTGCGATGGATATGTTGTAGGTCTGAGGTGGAGGGCTGACCGCGCGACACAGGGTGTGATGACTGGTAGATAGTGGTGGCCATACGTACCATTGACATTGGTGCACTGAGATGGCCCGCCTGGACATGAAAGGGAAAGTGAAAATTTAATATTTACTTTTGATATGTTATCTAATCATTAAGTCGTTTGTATTACTGTCTCAGTATACCAATTGTCCTATTTTGTTCATTATATCTTACCATGTATATTTCTATTAGCTTAATATACAATGTTTCAAGCATTTCTAACATTATTTTAGTGTTTCCATTTGCATACCTGTATACATGTATATACTTTCATATGGTATATTTATTAGGTTGCTACGACCAAAATATCTGTAGATCAATAGTGCAGAATATATACCTCAACGGTTGGCCCAGACTTGGCGCTGCTGCCGTCTGTGGGATTCTTTGTGCGCGACATCAGCGCACCAATCAGGGAGTCCAGTCGGGTACCTGCACGCGAAAAACAATGTTTTAGCAATAAGTCTTATAGGCAAATCAGTCTTAGAGAATTAAATAAACAAAATAAATTCGTCCACTGAAACTGTAATCCATATAGTTCAGACATCAAGTATCAACACTCGTATACTGTATACAGGTGGTTGTTCCACAGAAAATTGTATCAATTTGCTCTGGGCTTTGTTCCAATTAGAATGCTAATTTAAAGGATACAACCGAAAACATGTTAACCATTGCTCTAAAAATACCTAGTTAGTTTGAATTTATTCTAAGTACACTGTACAGATGTTTATCTTACCATCAGCCTTGCTATCTGCATCTTCTTGATCTTTGTTTTCTTCCTTCTTCTCCTTTTCCTCGGCGGCGTGTGAGCTGTGTTGGCGCAGTAATCGCCGCGTCTCTAGAGAGATGGCTCCCTTACTCTTCTTCGGCTCATTGCTCTTGGATAGATCAAGCAAGCTGTGCGCAATTTCCTTGTCAATGGAGGGCCGCGGCTGGTCGCTCTCTGCAAGGTGAAGAGTGGCAGATATGGGAGAGTGTCACAAATATGGGAGCTATGACATTATCTTGGATGCACAGGGATTTTAATGTTTTCCTACTTAGGAAACTTTGTAAGTGGAAAGAGACTTGGTTTCTGAAACCACTCCATGGGGTTTATCTGGAAACTTGCTGTCAATCAGAACTCTGCATTTTCGGGCCTGCCCTTTAGAACAGGTTTAATTGAGGTTGATTTTCTCATTCTCATCCGTGATTTCCCTCCCCCCCCCCATGACCTTTGATACATATTCAAGTTAATACATTATTATTTACCTCCATCATCCTGACCTGCCGACTCGCCATCGGTGCTCTCCATAGATTTCTGCTGCCTGCTGTGAAGTGAAAAATTGTTTTAGATATGTGGTTTAATCTTTTTCCGATTTAATTTATCTGGGCATCATGGATAGCATTGATTCACGTTATGCTTCTACTTACACTGGTTTGATTAAACTTTATATTTCATAAATAGCTTGTTTTGCCAACAACAGATTCAGCGCTTCTTATTACAACGTGCAAGCCAGACAATGCTAAATGGGTATCTGAAAGCCTTCAACTACTTTGGTGTGAAACTGACAGTGAGAGACACCATTTTGCTTCTACATGTATATGGAGAAAAAACAACTTACTTTGCTTTTGCCTGTTCCATGAGGACAGCTTGCGTCTTGGCATCGATTTTCACGTAGGTGGGCTGCCCGCTGTCACCCTCTTGTATAGCGACGTAGTGCGGCCCCTCAGAGTCCTTCCGAATCACTTGACATCTATATTTGCAAAAGATATTGTTTCTTTAACGGGAATTTCAGTTTGTAAAAAGTCATTTTAAGATACCAGTACATAACATTTTCTAAACGCATTGTGCAACTGACTGTTATCCACTATATACCCCCTCTGATCCACTGGTGGTTATTTGGTTTGTGGTAGTTCTCACCAAAATTATGTTCTAAAATGTACAAATTTTGTATAAAATTACCTGTATTTATATTTTCCACAGCGATGTATACATACATAACTATTACATAATATTGTGATATCACTATAAAGTATTTAATTCAGCCCCTCACCTGATCGTCTCCTTAACTTCCCCGGTCACTGCATCGACAACCATCATCGTTTCCTGTCCGTCCTCATCATCCTCATCTTCTCCATCATCTTCATCATCATCGTCATCATCATCCTCCCCGTCCTGACCGTCGTCATCCTCTGACGGCGTCCGGCCATCCTTAGCCATCTGTGCTTGCAGTGCGAGCGCCTCTTGATCAATCTGGGCATCCTCAACAGTGATAGGCACGGGGACAATGCCAAGCTCTATGCATTTCTTTTGGTGTGCTTTAGACTTCATGTGTTTCGTAAGGTTTCCTTTGGTTTTAAAAGAAAATGTGCAGTATTTGCATATGTAAGGTCGTACGTCAGTGTGCGTGCGAATGTGCTTCCGTAGCATACTCGGCTTTTTGCAGCGGATCCCGCACGCCTCGCAGACATATTTTCCTCTTCCTCGGCCACGGATGTAAATATACTCCTCATTTGTTTTATAACCTCCAGCCATGATCTTACTCCGTTTAGCTTCTTTGGTTTTTTGCTTGGCTAGGGTTGGTGTTGTTACGACTACAGTTTCCATAGCAATACTTGGAGCGTTGACATGCACCATTTCCTTGTCTTGCTCCTCAGCGATGCGGACTCCGGTAGCCATCTTGACCTCTGGCACCTGCTTAATGATGCGGACGTCTTCCTCTCCGCTTTTGTCTTCTTCTCCGGGCTGTAAGCCACGCATCTTGTTGTAGTAGTTCCAGTAGCTGGAGTGAGTCAGCACGCCTGTCTTTGAGGGTCCCATGGTGGGGGAGGTGAAGTAGGGCTCGTTGGCATGCCGCCTGAGATGGTGCAGCGACATGAGGTCTCGTGAACTGAGGCCGATGGGGTTGGGGTTAAAGCGGGCCGAGCGCCAGTTACTGTACATGGAGAGTTGCTTGCTGGTCTCCTGCGGCACATACATGGGCTGTGGTTTGGCTAAGGTGCAGAATGTCGTGTGGGTGAGCATCCGTAATGTGGGACACTGGTGCCCCATCATCAGCACCTGTACCTTGCCCTTCTCTGTCAGCGCCCCACCAGAGTACGAAGAACCTACACTGTCCATCGAGCCTCCTTCACTGCCCGATATCTTCTTTTCTAACGCACCACGCGCCTGATGACCTTCCAAGTCCTTCACACTGTCTAACCGCTCCAAGGACTGCGCTCTTTCTGTGCCATCGAGTGACCCTTTCCCGCTGTCCTTCTCGTCAGACGGTGTTCTAACGATGAGGTTACTGGCATTGGGACTGAGTTTGAGGGACATGAAGAGGGACTGCGGGTTCTCTGGTCGACTCAGCTGTAGCAGCGGGGCCATGAATGGCTGCTGCTGCTGGTTGAACGGCTGATACTGGTTTGTAGGTGCCGTCCCGCGACTAACAACGATTGTTGGCGGGGTGGACACCAATACAGAGAGCGGGGAGAGTTTGGCCGGCATCCGTATGGGAATTGGAAAACTGTCCTGGCGATTCAGGGAAGGGGTCCGCAAAAGCCTTTCAGCTCCCTCTGAGGAATCAAAGCTTGCTGCTAATGCTGTGACCGGGGATGCTCTAGCTTCAACGCTGGATGCGTCTGTCGAGGCTGAGAAGGAATGGCGCAGAGAGTCCGCTGAAACATGACCTAACAGCCGCCTAATTGGACTGTCTTCACTCCTTGCGTTCACAAATGCAGCACGCCTCTTTTTTAAGGGTGTTGCTTCATCTGCGGACGCGGCTCGTAGCAGTGGGTTCTGAACATAGGATGTTGGGGTCAGCAGCATCGAGCTTGAACGAGATAAAACTGCCGGCGATGAAATCCCTTGTACAGGTGTCGCGGGTAAGCTCTCGTCAAGACTAAGACCATACTTTTCACGTTCCTGTGAGAGCATTCTCTCCACGCTCATAGAGCGTTTCATCAGCAGCTTGCCTTTCAGCTTAAGCTTGGTGAGTGATTGTGCGGTAGGCGTTTCAACCCCACCAATCGCTGAAAGGTTGGGGGTTGAGCCATGTATTGGCGTTCCCATGAATCCAAGGGAGGGTGTGACTTTGGGCTGAGGTATGGTGAGGCGGAGCGATGGTCGCACGGGTGCAGAGGCTGGGGTGCTAGTCCCGGTCTGCACTGGGTTCATAAAGGGCATCCGTAAGGTTGAGGTAAACACCGCGGGGCTGGCTCCACTGTTGGGGTTGGCAGTCACATAGCTAGGAATGTTCAGACTCAACTGTTCTCTGACTCGATTCTTGCTACCTTTAGGTCGCCCCCTCTTGGGTGGCACATTCGGGTCGTAGTGATCGAATATGACATTCCCCACATTCCCATAGGGCGAAGAGGAACCACTTGCCGTGGGAAGCCCCTGGGGCAACGACATGGCACGTTTCAAAGGTGCTCTTGGGGAAAGGTGTATACCCCCCGTTGTGGAAATGACCTCTACATCATTGGCGACATTCATTGCGATGGGATCCTGAGTCACAGGGGTCATGTAGGTGGTGGTGGTTTGTCCCTTATTGTCCACGACCACCACTGGTGTGAAGTCGTTGATGACTGATGCGGTGCCATCCGGGCGGATCTCAACCATCTGGATAGTGGGGGGAGCGGTGCTAGCACTAGCGCTGGTGTCCTGTGAGGTTTGCTGCAGGACCTGCTCCCCGTGTCCCTTTAGAAGCAGCTCCCTGATAACGCTGCTGTCTGTACCCTGCTGCTGCTGCTGACTGATGGGTAGAGACAACTGCCGTAACAACATGCCCTGGTTAGGCATCAGCACCCCTGGCTGACCGATGTACGGCTGGTTGCTATCCGGTAGCACTAACGTAGACATTCCTGCTGCAGAACTCAGCGGTACAGAAGATGGCATGGCCGAGGCATCGGTGGTGGCTGCCTTGGGGAGTTTGATCTGTATTCTGAACTCCTGTGGGAGGCTCGTTGGCGGGGTTGTGGTGCTGGTGGTGGTGGCTAATGGTGCCGGCGCGACTGGCGTGGCCGTCTTGGCTGCCGCGACCAGTTCTGCCATCATCTGACTGTCGCTGACATCTCCCGCTGCCGAGCCTGGAGGCTGATCAGTCGGCTCTGCCTGCGATAAAAAAGTTGATCGATTGTCCTGTCCATGTGGCAGATAGGTTAACGTCTTGCCGCCACTACTCTCAGAGCCCGACTGGCTGCCCATCTTTACATCCATCGACTTAGCCCTCCCGTGGCCCTGGAAGATGCTTCTGTTGGACGCCGCATCCAGGGACAATGACGGACTGAGAATGCCGCGCTGGGAACTCGATACTTCAGACTTTACCTCGCTGTTCTGCCGAGACATGCGCTTGGGTCGGGGGGCGTCGGCCATCGGCATGATGTCGAGTAGTGCGGCATTGTTGGAGATGAGCTGACTGATGCGTTCCCCCACCATCTCTGGGGTCATGTTGCGGTGGTCGATTGAGGCTTTAGGCGGTACGCCCCTCAGTTGTAGGAGGCGGTCGCGCACTGCCTCTGCCGTCACCACTTTACTGTCCATACTCCCGCCACCCAACGTCGCAGGACTCAGCTTAACATGGCCGTGCTCCTGGAGACTAGCACTCCGCCTATAGTCACTCATTGTCAGATTACCCACACTTAAACTTTTCGACATCTTTACCGTTTGGTCAAATGATATCGCTTGTTGCTTGGTCACCTTGGGATACTTGATTGTGACTTTCATTGAGTTGTCCGATTCCTTCTGGACCACACTTGTGACACTGAGAACATCTGATGATGCGGCCATTTCACTACTAGCCTGCTGGTTTGGTCTTTTAACGGTAGCAGTCCTGGCCATTGTCACGTGACTAGCATCTGGCAGGGGTGAGTCTGCCTTGACCTCAGGCTGCTGCTTGATATCAAAATACTGTTTGTCGGTCTTATACACACATGAGGTCCGTACGATCTGTGGCGACCCATTGTTACTGGTGAGGAAGACGGTTGTACCGTCCGTTCGCCCATCAATGTCAGCCAGCATCACCTCCCGCGTCTCAATCGTTCCCGCACCCGTTTGTTCTTCTTTATATCGCGACCTGACCGAATCAAAGCTACTACCCGCAGACTGTGGCGGGTTGTCACCTGTTTCCACACTCGTCGATCGCGATGAGCCGTCACGAGTGGAGGAATCTGACGTCCTTCCATCTTCACCGTCGCTCACATCATCTATGTCCTCATCCATGTCTTCTTCACAGAAACTTTCATCCCGGCTCTTACTCAAATCCACACTGGGCGACAGGCCGGCTTTAATTGCATGCGCCCGTGACTTGCAGTGCTTGTATAGGTTGCTCTTAGTCTTGAAGGAGAACCCACATGGCGTACATGGATATGGCCGTTCGCCCGTGTGGGCACGTATATGTTTTTGTAGCACACTCGGTTTGGCACAGCCTCTGCCACAATAGGGACAGATATGGCGTCCCGGTTTAGCGGGGTACTTGCGCTTACGTCCGATTTGCGGCTGCCCTGGCTCAGCTGCCCCTGCATCGACAACCTGCGGTGTCGGTTTGTACGACCGTGGCTTGTACGTACCATAACTAATAGGGTTGGGCTCGTATTGATCATAAGTCTTTTTGGTATAAGTCAATTTGAGTCCCTGCTCTTCTAAAGAGTCCGACTTCAACTGATATTTTTCTATGCCTCTCCCTGTGACGGGTAGTTTGACAACCGCATGCTTTCCCTCTGGACTCACATCGGACATTTCGACTTCCATTGCCGGTTCGGGCGTAGTGGAGGCCACTTCGACACATATCTGCACTTGTTGTGGGGTAGCAGCTCTCATACTGTTCACACTGGTGTCATCGATAACCATCTCTTCCTCTTCCGGTACTCTCAATATAAGAACTTCACTAGTACTCGTCTGAACATTTGAGACCGTATCCCCGGGCTGCAGTTGAGTCAAGACTGGCAACGCGTCTGCTTTCACCTCCTCCTGTTTCACTTCTCCAGCGTGTGTCGTTTGATCGGAAGGTTTGACTTCACTGATTGTATTGCCATCACCATGACTACCGGGATCGTCTTCCTTACGGGAGATGTTCTTGAGTTCAGAATGCGTCACCTGGAAAATGAAAATGATGTGCGTTAAATATAAGGATGCCTTCTAGTGTGCTGAGCTTCTAAATGACTGGCGTCGATCTCTTCCAAAATGTGATTTTATACTTTATTTCTAATTCAAGGCACCAACTCTTCCTTTTCGATGTCTACTGGTTCAACTTTTTAAGGCCCCCATCACACATCCTGCCAACATTTATCTAGTAGATTTACTCATTACTGGGTTGATTTGGAATCTTTAACCTCCCTCCCCCCCCCCCCCCTTCCCTCATCTGTTACTCACACGGTAATATCGCCAACAGTCGTAGAACAGGCATTTTTTTAAGAACCAATCGGGTGCTCTACTTTAAGTGTTCAACACAAGATGAACAATTTCAGTTGCGCAGTTGTGACAAGTCTGTAAAGGCTCACCTGGAACAAAGCCTCTAGCGACAAATTGCGTTGAACTCCGTCCCCCGCCCCACCGGGCGTCTCCCCAGCCTCCTCAGCGTCCGCGCTCTTTCCATCCTCCTTCACAGGAGAGGGGTCAGTGTCGTCTGAGATGGACTTCATGCGGGAGAGAGCTCGGGTCTGCCGCACAAGAGTTTTCCTGCCGACAACTGTAAAAGAAATCGCTATATGCTGTGATCAGGGAAGAACAGATTTTAACTATTTAAAAGAATTTTTGGGAGATTCCCCTCGTTATGAACATAGTGAACTTGATTTGATATGCTGCAATAAGGTGTAATTCATAGGTAAAACATAAATTATCCGGCACACGAATAATAAAGCACACAAAGAAAACAACAAGTCTACAGACAAATGGTTCTAAACTAACCTGCAGAGGCGAGCGGAGACACTTCGTTTGTCCTCGTTGCCATGGTGACCTGTACCGTCTGTTGTGATTTAGAACTTGGTAACTGGGCTTCGCGCCATGGATCTGTCTCGTGCGTACTTCCCTCCACTTCACCTGTGGGATGGGCACACAATTATTAGATACACCAGTATACAAATAAAGGGAAACTTCAGAGGAATGATACAAATAATTCTATTAAAATGTCACATTTCTGTGCTCCTAATTTTAATCACCATCCCTCCTCATTAATAGCCAGCATAAACCATCAAAGGACAGCAGACAGGAACTGAATGAAAAAGTCAGTGGATCCACAGTGTTGTGTGTAGTTGCAGGGGTTTCCCCGGCACTATATGATATCAGAGCGTAAACATTTGTATGTGTGTCACTAGCCAAAGTACCGGTCATGGTCTAATGCACATTTTTAGAATGCCATTTTACAACAATTATTATTATTTATCATCAACAATACCCAGGATATACAGTGTATATATTATTTCAATGGCCAAAGGCGCGAGGGGGGGGGGGGGTCTTTCAAACAGAGTAAGGTACTGTAGTCAATGACTGTCACGCATAGAGACTTGTATGGTAAGGTTAAGGCAAGACTATTTCAGCGACGAACCTGACTGGGTGAGACCGAGAAAGGGGGAAAACCCAACAGACAGTGCAAAACAACGAGGAAGTCTTACGCCACACCCATTCATATTTACATTTTATCTTTATTCTCTGTTGACTAGTCTTTCCTGCTGTCTTTTTCTAGGTCGCTATATACAGCTCTTACTTTCCTTTTCCTATCCCTCAAACAAAGCAATATCTGAGCGTGTGTAGTGTACTAACTATCGACACATTAAATCATATGGATGTTTCTACCAGTTGATTATTTTATTCACATTATTAAGGAGTAGGACAAGTCTAGTACTGTCCTTGTGCTAAAAGCTGCTGGTTGTGCTATATGACCGTCTCTACTTCTTCCTGACCAGCCCTTAGTAACAAGACTTATTAGTCACGTGACCGGTGGGAGGTGGTTCCCAGTGAGCCGTGTGGGATGAGTCATCTGACAACAAACAGCCACCAGCCGGTCTCCCCCGGTCTGCCTGCCGCCACACGGGGACTTCTACCGTGCAGGCCCCGGGTCTCCCACTATAAAGGGTCTCCCACTAGTAAAGTACATCCATCAGCATTGGGCCTCACACAGCTCGGGCCCTGGATGGGGCTGGGAGTCCCCCATGTCCCATTTTAACCCTCTAAGGCCGGTATAATGCATTTATACATCATGATGGCTGATGGTCGTCATGATGGATGAATGAATGCAGCCCTGGCAAGTAACTCAGCAGTGCTGCATTCAAGCATCATACTGAACCTACAGTGTTGAGAGGCTTTCTTTTTTTGTTTGTTTTACTTATTTCTGGAGGTGAGGGAGGGCATTTTTTCTTTTTTTTGTGCATAAATTGACAATCAGACAGTCTCGGACTCCCATACCAACACAGCTCCGGCTCCCTCTGCAGAGTCTCCAACTGGTAAGATTATAAGATAG
Organism: Harmothoe impar; assembly: GCA_947462335.1. NCBI lineage: Eukaryota > Metazoa > Annelida > Polychaeta > Phyllodocida > Polynoidae > Harmothoe > Harmothoe impar. The sequence continues at coordinate 22,203,089 of OX381718.1, read as the reverse complement.
GCGCTGGCCGAGGCTGATAAATTGATGGTAATAACGACTAAAATGCCATTTAAACTTCGTTTCTACCCACATTTCAAGCTGAGATATTGAAATGTTTGCAACTTGGTTTCTGACCTTTTTTAGTTCATTTTTGGCCTTTTTTTCCTCAAAAGATGAAAAAAAAAGACCAATGCAGCTCTTTTAAGAGAATGCACGCGGTGTCTGCAAAGCTGATAATCAATTTTAAGTGGCCTTATTTAACATTCTTTCACAACCCACAGCCTCAGGAGTGTCTTTTATTGCTATTTTGTTCACACACAACACATACATTAAATGGTTTGGAGTTAATTACAGTCTTAAGTATGCCTTTTCAGTGTGGCTGGTTTCATGACGCCAGTGAGCGTGGAATCAAGTATAGCCAACCACCACACCTCTACCAGCAGTAGCAGCAGCAGAGCAGCAACAGGGGCTTCCCCCAGGTACCCCCTCCTACCCCCTGCCATACCACCCCCACAACCCCCTCCCACCTCAGCTTCAAGGGAAACACCCACGTGGTCACATGACCACCCATGATGTCATAGGCTATAAATAGCGGCAGCTGCCTGGAGCTGCAGTCTTCCAGTACAGCAGACTCAGCCCTTTTAGCCTGGCTGCAGTCCCTCCCTGCTGCACTCCCCCTCAATCCCCTAATCCTGCATAATCACAGACTTGAGCAAGACCAAGTCGGCCTACAATCTGGATCGCTATTAAGGGGACGGCTTTCCTGCAAGCCCTGCAAGTAGGAAGACTAGATATTGGTGTGAGTGGGTATTTGGGAGTGTGTGTGTGTGTGGGGGGGGGGGGGGGGTGGAGAAGAAGGATTACAACATTTTGAAAACAAGAGCGAGGAGAATGTGAAGTGAAAGGGAACAGGGGGACAGCTATTTTATTTTATGTGTTAAAGGAGAGACGTATTAAATTTTATATATCTGTCTAAATTAACACCGATGTGTTCAACCAAAGAATATAAGTAAAGTTTGACATGTGGGTGGCCTACAATGAATGGGCAGTGGCTTGTGAGAAAAGATAATATATTGAATATACATGGTATGTATATACAGATAGTAATACAACACCCAGATCAAAGTATGTCAGACCAGCATATTACCCCCCCCCCCTCCCCCACCACCACCTTCCCTCCCTAGCCACCATTCTACATCGCCATATATACATATACAGCCATGCAAATATATACTAGGATGGCAGCTCAATAAATGCACCGAGGAGGAGGCTGTGTATGGTCAGTGATTTTCTGCTGACGCCACCTGACTAGGCACTACCTGTCCCCCCCCCCCCACCCCGACCGCCACACGGCCCCATCTAACATGGCCAACAGTCTCAAGGCTTCATCATATTCTCCTGACTCAGCATCTTCAGCAGCTTTACGGGGGTCCGAGTGACGGCTCCTGCACCCAAGGACCTGTGCACAATGGCAGAGACTGAACAAGTAGTGATGAATTGAAGCTTTCCCCAACGCACCTCTAGACATTTCTGCAGTCCCAGGCAATTGTTACTGTATTGAAACGTTTATTATTACGCGCTGTACATATTTTCGCACAGAGTGAATATTTATCCAATATAGTGATATAACTACCATATCTCAAAATCCGCAAATTTAGATCCCAGTGAAATTGTACTTTTTAGCAAATCCGCGAAAATTTATACCAGCGAAAATCTATACATTTACAGTATAGAGAATACCAAAGGTAAAAGAAATGCCAAATGCAGGGGTTTAAGGGACTAGTTGCTATGTAGAGGCTACAATTAAAATGACTTATGGTATGAATGCATCCATTTTTTTAACGTCACTGAATTGTATACATAGATTATGCAGCCAATTGATCAATTATGTGACAAGTGTCCAAATCATGGTATATTTTATCCACGCTCATTGCCATCGGCTGTGCAGTCTTGCAAAGACAAACAACTATGGAATCACTTTAAAATAGTCCTAATATAATATGTTAGCGGTGGCCATAGTTCTTGGTACTTTCAGGGAAGAAATCTCTGGCGGTGCCTGTGGTGGTGGTGGTGGTGGTGGTGGTGGGGGGGGGGGGGGGGGGGGAGTCGCTCAACAGCTTCATCTGGTGCTTACGGAACATAAGCAGGACACGAGCAAAATGTCATTAGCTCACTACATAAATGCCACGCAGAAAAAAAGAAAACGCGAGCAGGATGAGTGAGGCCCACACTCCAACTCCCACGCCATAGCGGCCACAGAGAACAGAACACACGCAGACCCTACACACCTCACACACATAGAGCAACTTAACTTACTCATGAAATCTATACATTTGATTATATGGTTGTAAGCAACACACATGTAACTCACACAGTGAGCCACTCACACTAAATACCTCACATACACTAAGCAACTCCCACACACGGAGTAACTAACAGAAACTGAGCAATTCACACACTGGGCAACATACACACTGAGCAACATACAGACAATCTGAGCAACTCACACACCTAATAACTCACACACCGCACAATACACACAGGGTTCTACATGCACACTGCAAGAGTAACAATATACAGCAGTCCAACATTATAGCACTCCAATGCACTATATGGATATATATCTAAAACTGGACATCGACATCCATGTAACAGAAAGCTATATTTATTAGAAGTAGAAATCCATGAATATCTATATGAAGGAGAACACCATGTTCATGCCTATATGTCTGTGTGTATGTTCATTTCGAAATTCAAGATTGCAACCATTGATTGAATGCCACCATGCTTTCAATGTAATCTCGAATTGCAGTTGCAGTAGTTTGATACTAATAAAAAAAAATCTATTCTATTTTTCTTTCATGAACAGTTGGCATCCCATAGATTCAAGATGGCTATCACTTATTGAATGTCCCGATGCTTGAAATGCAATCTTGACTTGTAGTTGCATTAATTTGATACTATCAAAAAAACAAATCCTATTTGATTTTTCCTTCACTCAACCCATTCAAGATGGCTACCATTTACTAAATGCCACAATGCTTTCAGTGCAATGAAGAATTGTAGTTGCATTAATTTGATATCTATATAAGAACATTTCTATTTGATACCTTTTTCAAACACAGTTGGCACCCCATAGGTTTAGGATGGCCACCATTCATTGAATGCCACAATGCTTTAAATGCAATCTTGAAATGTAGTTGCATTAATTTTAAACTGTTAAAAACATCCAATTTAGTTGTTTTTTTCATGAAGAGTTGGCACCCCATAGGTTCAAGATGGCCACCAATCATTGAATGCCATAATGCTTAAATGCAATCTTGAGTTGCTGTTGCATTAATTTGATTCTTAAAAAAAAAACTTTCTTTTTTTTCTTTCATGAACAGTTGGCACCCCATACATTCAAGGTGACTACCAGTCATTGCATGCCACAATGCTTTAAGTGCAATCACAAATTGTAGTTGCATTAATCTGATACTAATAAAAAAACTAATTCTATTCTTTTTTTTATTTATGAACAGTTGGCACCCCATATATTTAAGATGACTACCATTCATTGAATGCCCCGATGCTTGAAATGCAATCTCGAATTGTAGTTGCATCAATTTAATGCTAATAAAAAACAAATTCTTATCAATTTTTCTTTCATGAATATTTGGCACCCCATAAGGTGGCCACCATTCATATTAATGCAAATAGAATGCTTTAAGTGCTATCACGACTTGTAGTTGCATTAATCTGATACAAAAAAAAAAAAATCTATTTGAATTTTCTTTCATGAACAGTTGGCACCCCATAAATTAAAAATGCACCCAGCACCCAGGTCAACAGCTATATACAGACACGTGTACCTCCCCTGCCTGTTCTCCTTCAATGCACAGTGAAGAGGGTGGGAGGGGGTGACCATCAACAGTGCACAAACACTTTGATTGGATGACAATGCAGTTTTTATATTACAACCTAAATTTGTGCAACGAAAATCATCAAGAAATACTAAGTATTTTTTCCAAAGAATAGCTTTTCTAGAATGGCTCGGTATTCAGGAATCCTACTGCGAGTAAAAAAATGTCAAATTCTAATTCTAAATACCTGAAAATTGAGAAATGCTGACGTTCACGGGTTATGTAGGAAATGTACTAAAAACAGCAAAAAAGGGCAACAAAACCCTAATTTTCTCAAAAACTGTTCAGTAGGATTTTTTCTAACTGAGGTTCCACTGTTTTCTACCCTCATATTACACATTGGCATAGAGAATATATTGACACCTAGTCAGGATTTTGCGCTAGGAGCAATCTGTGAGGCGAAAAACAGCCAAAATGAGCCACTGGTCTGAAGTATAAAACTGGGCATCGATCACTATAGAGCTACAAAGAGACAGAGAATCGATGTCCAGTAATAAACACTGAGCAACTCACAGACACACAGAGCAACATACACATTGAGCAACTCACACTGAGCAACATACACACTAAGTAACTCACACACTGAGCAACATACACACTGAACAGCATACACACTGAGCAATATACACACTGAACAACTCACACACTGAGCAACATACACACTGAACAGCATACACACTGAGCAATATACACACTGAACAACTCACACACTGAGCAACATACACACTGAACAACATACACACTGAGCAACATACAGACCATCTGAACAACTCACACACCTAATAACTCACACACCGCACAGTACACACATGGTTCTATATGCACACTGTCAGAGCAACATACACACTGTGCAACTCACACACTGAACAACTCACACTTAACAACTCACACACTGAGCAACATACACACACACTGAGCGACTCAGACACCGAGCAACATACACACTGAGCAACTCACTAACTGAGTAACATACACACTGAGCGACTCACACACACTGAGCAATACACATAAAACTTGATGTGTGTTTGGAGGTAGCACTTTAATATCAAGTTAAGCTATCCTTCAGGGTCACCAAAATAAACAACAGGACACTTCCGTGACATTTAGTTTCATGAACTCCCAATAATTAACATTTTAACCAATCACTTTGCAGCCTCAAACATTCTATTATGTCTAGCCTTTAAATCAACAAAAAAGCTGGCCCAATTTTGAAAGGTTAGGGATCTTATTTCGCCGCAGTGAGCTTGCGAGGATCTATGTGAATGTGTTTTGAAAGATGAATGTGACATGGTGTAGGCCTACACGTATGTGAATTAGAATTCATGTGTCAGCGTGTCCGACATAATGACCGCTGTCCAGGGTCTAGTATCAAGTCTGTCATCTGCTTAGCTGACCCGGTCGATCACAAATGTCAGTCTGTGACAGGCAAAGGCCAATCGGCTTTAACACTTTAAGGACAGGGTAGGGCTTTAGTGCATGTGATGTATGACTGCCAGTGCTGTTGACCCTATATTAAACGGTTGATACACTCGCGAAGGTTTGCTATGATATGATGCATTGCTGCATCATGACGACAAATGAAAATGCCTCGAGGCATCATATCGTCGATGAATGGCTAATAGACCACTTCCCCATAGAGGTCTATCTGAATTGGGACACATTACAGCTTATTCCATGTAAGCCTGTCCTTGACTGTCACGGTGTGGGTCATGTGAGCTACAGTATACATGCCACATGATAGGTAGACTTTATTGGCCTCAATAAGTGTAAACTGGGCCTGAAAAATTATATCAGCTTCATATTAGTGTTTACAGTTAAATTGGATGATTTTTAGGGCTTTGCAATTAAATTGGGTGAGGTTTGAATTCGATCCAAAATGAATAGTGTAATCTCATTATGGGAATAATGCAACCCGGAGAATTGCTGTAATGGAATGGGTTCTATTTGCTGCTCCAGGGGGTATCGTAAAACCTTGCGTAAAGGCCGCGGCTAATATGCGAGTCAGATACCTCAGATCACCAGTGCGGCTTATAGGATCGGCACCAAATCGGGGTACGGTTTATAGGCGAGTTTTTGCTCCTATAGTACAGCACTAAGATCACCATAATCAGATTGCCAGTGTGGCTTATAGGATTGGCCAAAAGTCGGTATGTGGCTTATACGCGAGTTAAGCTTGTACACAAGGTGTTGCGGTACTTACAGTTACAATGTCAAAGGTCACCTCCCACCGACGACCTCCGCACCTAACGAGTTCCCATTCTCCCCCATTATGATGCACTTACACACTGAATCAAACTGGACAGTTTTACCACGATCCCATGTGAAATCAATTTAAGGTATCTTTTATGATTTCGGTGGTATGTTGTACAATGTATATGGATATGTTGTCATCCTTATCCAAATCCCCACTTTCTATTTCATTATATATTGTTGTGTATCTCACTTAGGCCACTCAAAAAAAAATCTGGTTTCTCATCACCAAGCACTGAAAAATATGACGAGGGCGTTGTTTTTTTTAATTTTTTGTTTTTTTTACTGAGGAGCCAAAATGTATAGGAAAAATGTAGATTTTCTGCGAACAAATTTCACACTTAAGTATTTAAGCGTTTATTAATTTACAGAAGTTGGAAAATGTAAGATATTCCTAGGCCACTGCATTGCTGAGAGTAGAAGCTTCAATTTGATACCAAATATGACAATATTTCTCAATATTTAACACATTTTTTCATTAAAAATGTACAAAATTAAAAAAAAGTTTTCCCCAAATCATGATTTTCATAATGCGCGCGGTGATGAGAAACCAGTTTTTTTATTTGAGTGGCCTTATTACCCGCATTTAGATTTAATTTGAGAATATTGTATAACCCCCACTGTAGGTCAACGTGAGAATATTTGGTCTATCTAATATGTTCTATAATGTTATTGTTAGGATTCCAAATCTTCCTTCTTTTTCTCCACTTTCCGAAGCCGGAACGCACGCCGGCCCCTCACACAGACACTCTGTACTTAACCATTTGAAAACTATAGCAAAATTAAAATGTGGGAGACCCAATAACGTGAACAACATCAGCCCATACTATATACCACCCCCAACCCTCTTCACTGCTTCGCCGACCTGTTAGCACTGGCCGGCTGACACGGCCTCCCGCCTCCGGAATTCCCCCTACCGCCCGCCGCCCCTTGGCACAGCGCCAAGGCCGTCCACCAGGCCCATTCTGTGACGTCATCAGGGGATCAATTCCCCCTACCTCTCAATGGGCGACCTTCCGGATGTGGACTGCACTTTTGCTATTTTTTCACTGTCTGTGTATTTTTGTGCCTTTTCTTTTTCTACTGGATAAAACTCGGGATGTTTAACTAGGGGAGAGATAAAACTGACTCTGAGACCTGTTTTATTTCACTCTTGATGCTATCCTAGACTGTGCTTGTGTTTCATTGCCCCAGCTTGAGCTTTTGGGATTATTTTTATATTGGATAAATTTGGTTGGAGCTATATTATAGCCTAATAGTAGATGCCCTGAGTAGAGACCTCGAGTACAGGGCAGTCCATACGTGTTAAATGCGGCTGGCCTGATATGGACCTCTCTCTAATGGCCTGTAAGGACGTTTGTCAACAAGTGAATAAACAAGCTGAAAAGATTTTTCAATATTCACAATCGACAAAAGGGGATGCTCAGGGGCACATCATCAAATTTAGTTGGGGTGGGGTGGAGAATAGGTAGTGTACTACATTTACTTTCGTGAAGACTCAAAGAGTCATATCAAGGGAATTTTTCAGGGGGTTAAGGGGGGGGGGGGCACCCCCTGTATCTGCTACTGACGCTTGAGTCCGTCTTTGAGTTTTAACAGTTTTTTGTTTTTTTTAAATGAAAATCTAGAAATTCTAGATTCTAGTAGAATGTCAACCGTGGTGCAAGACTTGTTAACATTTACCGTGTAGTTGCACATGTATGATGCAACCCTTCCCAACCCCAATATTTCACTACGTTTTTGTAGGCATTGTAGCCTAAATCGACATGAAGAAATAGTGTCTTGCTTCCCGGGCAATATTGGTCTAGATTGAACCAATTGATTTTTTTAAAAGTTGACACGATATAGGCCTACCGTATGCCCCTACTAGATATATGACTGCATTGGCGATGTGGCCAATGGACTAAGTGGCCACTGGACTGTGTAGCCAAAACATGGACGATGTGGACAATATTAATGCCAAATGGACGATGTGGCCCTTTTTAACATGGCAAATTTTGATGTATAATGACACATAGTCTACTACCGTAAATTCCCGCGTATAACCCGCATCTCGCGTATAACCCGCACCCCCAACTCAGGAAAATCCTATAACCCGTTTTTAAATCTGAAAATTAAAATTTTAGTAGTGTTCTATAGTGATAAAACCCCTCGTATAACCCGCACCCTATATAGGCATGTTTGGTATCAAATGGAAGCTGAGTTTGGTTCGCGTACAACCCGCGGGTAGTACGCGGGAATTTACGGTAGTTGTAGGCTATAGATCCACACATTTGTTTATTTTAACACCATTTATGATTGACAATCATATTTCTTACCATGTAGGCCTACACAGCATTCGACATGATTCGTTTCCTGTTTTTTTGGGGTGTTTTTTTCTTCTTAACTACCAGTGCATGTATTGAAAGGTCCCATGGGATAGCGTTTATTCCTATCAGTATTATATCTATCTACCATGGCATAAGCACTCTAGCCATACTAGTCTATAGACCTACTATAGACTAGGCCTACCGGTAGGCCTACCCGGTAGGTTATATCTATATACCTATGTCGATAAGTGTGGAATATGAATCATTGACAAGACATGGGAGTGAGTATGTGTAAGATCTGTACCACAGACAGGGGCAATCAGCAAGTGTGCAGCTGACTTTATTTAGATATTCACATATTTACATGGCATCCAGGCCAACCATGACATCATCGGCTCAGGATAGCTCGTCACTGAAACTGGGCAGAGATTATTTATTCGCATAATTTGTCGCCAGCTGAGGGCGAGACCTGCATGTACCAGAGGGCATTGGCAAATATGACGACCCAGCTACTGTTGTCAATCGAGATTGTGTGGTGTATTTTAGTCGTCCGGTCCAACTGGTGATGACTAATCTTCTCCAGATAGACCCCGATACAGCAGGGAATGGCCCCATGCAAACACTACAGGCGGACGAGTCGACCCCGACAAACATGGCAGGGGGGACAGCCTCCAATACACAACCCACATCAAGTGTTTAATTGACCTCTTTAGGCAATAATATATCAGTTTAAGCATCAAATATAGTAGAACAGGGGGTTCTTTGGTTCTGCTTGTGAAATATCATCATTTGAGCTTGTTTCCGCTGACTGGTCGTGGTAACGAAATTGAGGGTGTTCCCACTATATACAGCGGCCACCCCTGACATAATGGGCACGTCTGATAAATGGAGGAACGCCATTAGTGCTTTGCCGACGGAGAATCCCCACAACATGTAGACAAAGTGAGCCAACTGTGGCCCTGTAATGCAAGCACTGCTGTTTTAACCATAACTTTTGAATAAAATGAATGGAGTGTGACAAAATGTGAGGTGTTTCGCATAATGAGATGAGGTTTGCTGAGTTTTATCAGAGAAGACGCGTGGTCCGCGGTTATTTTCCACGAGACCTCCACAGGGCAACCCCGTCCTCCCAGAGGTGTTCCCCAAATATGCACCCCAATACACGTCCAAAGTGGGCTGTCATGAACAAAGAACCCATCAAATACACATATTTGCACCATAATCTTTCCTCTGTTGGTTCAGTCCATGCACTGTCAAATCATGACCTCTGAATTTTGGAGCATGAAAACCTCAAGAATCCAACTTACGTTTGAACGGCTGTAGGTGGACTGGTTTCCGACGTGGCATCCCCCGTCAACTCAACTACTTTGGCACCGGAATTCCGGATTTATCCCACGGTGAAATGTCTTCCATTGTACAGTAATCCATGCATCAAACCATCGTCTTTCCATTGGTGGTATTCCTGATTCTGGACGACCTAAATTAGTGGAGAACCAGATGGGGTTTTCTTAACACGAAGTGGGAATTTCTCTCGACAAAGCAAGCTATGCGCCATGACGTCATCGGGCTCTGCGCGGAACAGCGCTAAGCACAGACTTGCACATGTCTACACTATTTTTTTTGTTATTATTTATATTATTTTTTTCTTCAACGATTACGTGTCCTCCCACTGAATCCCTCCAGGTGCAGATATGATCAAACATAAAGAATGTTGAGACCGACAGAATAATCCATATTTGTATATCAATGCACAAATAAAGTGATTAATTATGTCATCTTTAATAAATATTTTTACTTGAAGACTTGTCAAGTTCATGACCCTCGCCACCCTGTATCCTTGCGCCGAGCGCCGACCGTAAACACGAAGTTTCACGAACTGGGGAATCCCGGGGCGAATGCCTGTCACGTTTGTGGCCCTTGGGTGGTGGTACCCTTTGTGCAGAATAACGCTATAGCTATGCCTAGACTCTCCTAGGCCTACATTTTCTCAACATCTTTCCTGACAGACATACCTGACAGCGACAGCGTGTGTGGCCTACAAGGTTCCCGCCACAAAATGCAAGGGCACTCTCTGACTGAGAGACGCGCGGGGAACGCTACCCGGCTAGGGAGGTTCCCCAGGAGGCGCGGGAGAAGGGGTCAGAGAGGGATAATATTATTAATAATTGAGGGGGGGGGGGGGGGGAGGGGGGCGCAATTGGGCAAGGGGGATTGATGACAGATAAATATAAGGCCACACCTTCTTGTTTTTAAGAATTATTTCTTTTTGTCAATGGATTTTGGTCACGAGAAAGTGAAGTGAGCAACAATTCTTTTTATTTTTATTAGTCTGACAAAAGTTCAACATAAACCCATATTTAATTGGTTGATCTGCAGGGATCAAAATAGAAAAAAAACCTTAAAAAAACAACTTTTTGAAGAAATGAGGCGAGCTAAGAGAGTGATCATTTTTTAACAACAGGGGGGGTGGGGCAAAAAATGTTGGACCCCTTGACCGGGGGGGGCAAAAAAATTTGGACCTCTCTTAGGGGGGGGGGTCAAAATAATTTAACGTGTTTTGAGCCAAAAAAGCCCGCGCGTTACTATGCTTCAAATGGCCCGCGCGCGAGCCGATTTTCGGCCCAAAGGGGGGGGGGTAAAAAATTTGTTGTTAAAAAATGATCACTCCCTTAATCCATTGACGATTTTTTATTTATTTTTTCATTTCCATTTCCGAAAATCAGCTGCACGCAATCCATTGACCTACTTTTCTTTCTGGGCTGACCTAAATAGGAAGGGGGTTAATTCAGTGGGGTTCAGACTCTAAAGGGGGGGGGGGGGGAGGAATTTATATATAGAAAGGGACTCATTTATTACTTTTAAAGCTTTAACTGAGAGGGTGTTTTTCCCCAGATTTTTTCCCTCCCCCTCCACAACCCCCCCCCCTCCCACCAATTAGCCGAAAATAACCACAAGAAGGATATAAAAAAAAAAATTCTAGACGTAAGAAATGCATAAAACTGTAGTGTCTGCGGTGGAAAGAAAATGACAATGCCGTAAAATAATGTAAACGAGTATCTTTATTGCCCTGGCACTCCTTGGCCACACCATCTAACTCTTTAAACCTAGGCCGCAGCCATGCCGGCGGTATTTAAGATGCACACTGATTCTGGGACATCGATGTACCCGCACCAATGGTCCCAATATGTCAGCAAAATCTACACCGGCAACTCCATAAGAGACTGCGGGCATGGATTCTGCTGCCTTCCTAAACCGGACGCATTTGTCTGTGTAAACTGTTGACCACTATTTATGTGCCTTTTCACCTTTGTGAGTCCTCATGTGTCGCCTTAAGTTCCCTGCCTCGCTAAACTGTCGATTGCATTCAGCACATGAGTAAGGTTTCTCCCCTGTGTGAGTTCTCATGTGCATCTTTAATTTCTCTCCACGAGTGAACCCTTTACCACAGTCTGGACACTTGTGAGGTCTTTCTCCAGTATGGATCATCATGTGGACAGCTAAACTCGCTGTAAACTGTTTACCACATACAGAGCATTGATTCTGTTTCTCTCCTGTGTGAGTTCTCATGTGTGTCTTTAAGTTACTCAGCTGTATAAACTGTTTACCACACTCTGAACATCTATGAGGTTTTTCACCTGTGTGGATCATCATATGCTCATTCAATGTACCTGCCATTTTAAACTGCTTACCACACTGCGAACATATATAATTCCTTTCTTCTGAGTGAGAAATAGTGTGTTTCTTTAAGTCACTCAAACAGAGGAACTGTTTATCACATTGGGGACATTTGTGAGGTTTCTTTGTATGAGTAAACATGTGCGTCTTTAAATGAACTGCTTTTGTGTACTTTTTATCACATTGAGAACATTCATGTAGTCTCTCATCTGTGTGGACCTTCATGTGTTTTTGAAATGCAGCAACATTGGTAAATTGTTTATCACATTGGGTGCATTGGTGGAATTTATCATCTTTGTGGATCACCATGTGTGTCTTTAGTAACGATGATGTTTGGTGGCGTTTTTTCGATGGGTAGGATCGCCTGCGTTTCTTTCCTGTTCTTGATTTCTCTAACTTCTCTTTGGCCACAGGAGATTCCTGAGTTTTCTTACCTATGTGTTGATGTAAGACATCATGTGTCTTCTCTTCTGTATGAGTCAGCATGTTTGTATGAGGGCTTTGATGTATATCTGTCTGTTCTGGTGCTCCATCATCTACATCTGATAATTGCAGTGTGTCACTGTCAATCTCTGATTTGATGGTTGCAATGCTTGAGTCCAACACATGATCTGGGATCTGTGGTTTAATATCTGGTTTAGATTTGTGATCTATTCGGGTGTGCATAAGGTCATGGACATCAGATCCATTGTTAAACTCTTTGTTGTGCAACGCTGTCCTGTTAACATGGTCTTGCATGTGTCCCCGAAGAGCTAATGGTGAAGAAAACGCTTTACTGCATACATGACATTTGAGGAGCTTCTCACCTGGTTCAGTCTCAGTCAGCTCTATGCTTGCATCTTTCGATGACACAAGAGTGAAGTTAGCATTATAGCCCATGAACACACATGTTCCTTGCAGATCTGCTGCGATTCTTATACTGTCATCAAAGCTACCCATGGCCTCACTGATATACAGTCCCGCCATGGCCTTCATTGCTATGTAGCCTATGTGTGCCATGTAGCCTTTTATCTCCTTCTCTGATGACCAGTTAAAGTCCACTCCCCATCTCATAGAGGCATACACTAACTCAGCAAAAGAGATGTCTTCCAATGGTTTATCCTCTACATACGCCCCTATGCTAAACTTACTCCTGCAATTCTTATTGGGTATTTGCTTGTCCCCCTCTTGTTTCATCTCATCCAGAGACCACCACAGCTCCTGTCTTTCCAGTTCTTCATGATCCACCTCAATCTCTGTTGCAGACATTACAGAATGTAGATCAACCTCAAACTCTGGTGCAGACATTTCAGGCTGGAGATTCCCATCTACCCCTGGTGCAGATACATGTATACCTTGTTGTAGATCCAACAGACTTAGTTCAGTGCTTGTTGCGGCACTGGATCACTCCTGGAACATAAAAGTACAAGTGCTATATTAAACTTTTTCATAGTAAATCTGTAAAAATCATGTAGACCTTTACCACATAAAAAAGATTGACCATGTGATTTACATCACAAATGACTCAGGGTCAGGGTGATAAAGTGATTGAATGAAGCTGTAAATCATTTCAGGAACAATGAAATATTTGTCAATTACTTCATGTTTAAATTGACATACCAATTTAAAACTAAATGACCCCTCAGAAGGCGTCATGTAAGACTCAGGGTGGTAACCCTGAGTTAATTACTCACAAGATAAATTATCTACTAAGGGAGTGATCATTTTTTAACAACAGGGGGGGGGGGTGGTTTTCCGCGCGGAGCGCGCGAAATTTTTTTCACCCCCCCCGGTCAACGGGTCAAAATTTTTTACCCCCCCCCCCCCTACGGGTCGGAAATCGGCGCGCGCGCGGGCCCTTTGAAGCATAGTAACGCGCGGGCTTTTTGGCCCAAAACAGGTTAAATTTTTTTGCCCCCCCCCCCCAAGAGGGGTCCAAATTTTTTACACCCCCCCCGGTCAAGGGGTCCAAATTTTTTTGCCCCCCCCCCCAAACCAACCCCCCCCCCCCCCCTGTTGATAAAAAATGATCACTCCCTAAGCACTGGCATTGGTACTCCAGGGTAGGCATAGTGCCACTGTATAGAGTGGTGGTAGTCTCATGTAAGATGGGGGAGTAGATATGGGACTGATTGAAAGTGGTATCCACTTCTAAACAACCTGATCTTTACCTACCTATAGAAATCATCTATTTTCTGATTATTGTTGCCTTTTTATCTCCTACACCCAAACACAGGATGTTGTGCATACACTCATACCCACTGATTGCCTCACGCGACCTACGCTGTGGCACCCAGTGAGCGCCGGCTGTGCGCTGCACGAGATGACCCATATGATGGCATTTCTGAAGCTATCACCACAGAGCCTATTCATATAACCTGTACCCGGCCTGGGACCTGCACCATGTGGCCCATGGGGTCCCCTCCTTTCACCATAGCACCCAGTCCCTCCCTTGCACCATATGACCCATATGGTCCCTCCTTGCACCATGGGACACATGCCAGGAAACTGGCCCCTACCTTGCACCATATGGGTAACTGGGTCCCCTCCTTGCACCATAGGGCCCATACCAGTAAAGTGCCCCCTACCTTGTACCATATGACCCATGGGGTCCCCACCTTGCACCATAGGACCCATACAAATAAAGTGCCCCCTACCTTGCACCATATGACCCATGGGGTCCCCAACTTGCACCATGTGACCTATTCCTTCAAGGTGGCCTACCTTGCACCATATGACCCAGGGGGTCCCCATCTTGCACCATATGACCTATTCCTTCAAGGTGGCCCCTACCTTGCACCATATGACCCATGGGGTCCCCACCTTGCACCATAGGACCCATACAAATAAAGTGCCCCCTACCTTGCACCATATGGCCCATTGGGTCCCCTCCTTGCACCATAGGACCTATTCCTTTAAAGTGGCCCCTACCTAGCACCATATGACCCATGGGGTGCCCACCTTGCACCATATGCCCTATTCCTTCAAGAGGGCCCCTACCTTGCACCATATGACACAGGGGGTCCCCACCTTGCACCGTAGGACCCATACAAATAAATTGGGCCCTACCTTGCACCATATGGCCCATGGGGTCCCGTCCTTGCACCATAGGACCTATTCCTTTAAAGTGGCCCCTACCTTGCACCATATGACCCATGGGGTCCCCATCTTGCACCATATGACCTATTCCTTCAAGGTGGCCCCTACCTTGCACCATATGACCCAGGGGGTCCCCATCTTGCACCATATGACCTATTCCTTCAAGGTGGCCCCTACCTTGCACCATATGGCCCAGGGGGTCCCCACCTTGCACCATAGGACCCATACAAATAAAGTGGCCCCTACCTTACACCATATGGCCTAAGGGGTCCCCACCTTGCACCAGAGGACCCATACGAGGACACTGGCCCCTACCTTGCACCATATGACCCATGGGGTCCCCATCTTGCACCATATGACCTATTCCTTCAAGGTGGCCCCTACCTTGCACCATATGACCCAGGGGGTCCCCATCTTGCACCATATGACCTATTCCTTCAAGGTGGCCCCTACCTAGCACCATATGGCCCAGGGGGTCCCCACCTTGCACCATAGGACCTATTCCTTCAAGGTGGCCCCTACCTTGCACCATATGGCCCAGGGGGTCCCCACCTTGCACCATAGGACCCATACAAATAAAGTGGCCCCTACCTTACACCATATGGCCTAAGGGGTCCCCACCTTGCACCAGAGGACCCATACCAGGACACTGGCCCCTACCTTGCACCATATGGCCCATGGGGTCCCCTCCTTGCACCATAGGACCCGTACAATGAAACTGGCCCCTACCTTGCACCATATGTCCCATGGGGTCCCCACTTTGCACCAAAAGACCCATACCAGGAAACTGGCCCCTACCTTGCACCGTATGGCCTAAGGGGTCCCCACCTTGCACCAGAGGACCCATACCAGGACACTGGCCCCTACCTTGCACCATATGGCCCATGGGGTCCCCTCCTTGCACCATAGGACCCGTACAATGAAACTGGCCCCTACCTTGCACCATATGACCCATGGGGTCCCCACTTTGCACCAGAAGACCCATACCAGGAAACTGGCCCCTACCTTGCACCGTATGGCCTAAGGGGTCCCCACCTTGCACCAGAGGACCCATACCAGGACACTAGCCCATGTGACCTATTCCTTCAAGGTGGCCCCTACCTTGCACCATATGACCCAGGGGGTCCCCATCTTGCACCATATGACCTATTCCTTCAAGGTAGCCCCTACCTTGCACCATATGACCCATGGGGTCCCCACCTTGCACCGTAGAACCCATACAAATAAAGTGGCCCCTACCTTGCACCATATGGCCCATGGGGTCCCCTCCTTGCACCATAGGACCTATTCCTTTAAAGTGGCCCCTACCTAGCACCATATGACCCATGGGGTGCCCACCTTGCACCATAGGACCCATACAAATAAAGTGCCCCCTACCTTGCACCATATGACCCATGGGGTCCCCATCTTGCACCATGTGACCTATTCCTTCAAGGTGGCCCCTACCTTGCACCATATGACCCAGGCGGTCCCCATCTTGCACCATATGACCTATTCCTTCAAGGTGGCCCCTACCTTGCACCATATGACCCATGGGGTCCCCACCTTGCACCATAGGACCCATACAAATAAAGTGGCCCCTGCCTTGCACCATATGGCCCATTGGGTCCCCTCCTTGCACCATAGGACCTATTCCTTTAAAGTGGCCCCTACCTAGCACCATATGACCCATGGGGTGCCCACCTTGCACCATATGCCCTATTCCTTCAAGAGGGCCCCTACCTTGCACCATATGACACAGGGGGTCCCCACCTTGCACCAGAGGACCCATACAAATAAATTGGGCCCTACCTTGCACCATATGGCCCATGGGGTCCCGTCCTTGCACCATAGGGCCTATTCCTTTAAAGTGGCCCCTACCTTGCACCATATGACCCATGGGGTCCCCATCCTGCACCATATGACCTATTCCTTCAAGGTGGCCCCTACCTTGCACCATATGACCCGGGGGGTCCCCATCTTGCACCATTTGACCTATTCCTTCAAGGTGGCCCCTACCTTGCACCATATGACCCAGGGGGTCCCCACCTTGCACCATAGGACCCATACAAATAAAGTGGCCCCTACCTTGCACCATATGGCCCATTGGGTCCCCTCCTTGCACCCTAGGACCTATTCCTTTAAAGTGCCCCCTACCTTGCACCATATGACCCATGGGGTCCCCACTTTGCACCAGAGGACCGATACCAGGAAACTGGCCCCTACCTTGCACCATATGGACTATGGGTTCCCCACCTTGCACCAGAGGACCCATACCAGGAAACTGGCCCTACTTTACACCATATGGCCCATGGGGTCCCCTCCTTGCACCATAGGACCTATTCCTTTAAAGTGGCCCCTACCTTGCACCATATGACCCATGGGGTCCCCATCTTGCACCATATGACCTATTCCTTCAAGGTGGCCCCTACCTTGCACCATATGACCCAGGGGGTCCCCATCTTGCACCATATGACCTATTCCTTTAAAGTGGCCCCTACCTTGCACCATATGACCCAGGGGGTCCCCATCTTGCACCATATGACCTATTCCTTCAAGGTGGCCCCTACCTTGGACCATATGACCCAGGGGGTCCCCACCTTGCACCATAGGACCCATTTGCTCAAAGTGGCCCCTACCTTGCACTATATATGACGCATATGGTCCCCTTCTTGCACCATATGGCCTATTATAACAAGGGGGCCACCACCAACCACCATATGGCCCATATGGTCCCCTCCTGAGCACTTCCACCATAGCACCCATACACTATTAAGGGCCCCTACCCTAGACCATATACCCCATGGGTTCCCCTCCTTGCACCATAAATGCCCTATCCAAAAAAGTGGTCCCTACCTTGCACTGTATGACCCATACGGTCCCCGTCTTGCATCTTATGGCCTACCCAAAAACATGAGGGGCCCCTACAAGACCCATACCAGTGAATTGGCACCTTCCTTTCACTTCATGACCTAAGGGGCCCCGAGCTTGCACCATAAGACCTATACCAACAAAGTGCCCCAACCACTAAGAGCAGGGGGTGAGGGACTAGGGGAGTGGGCAGGGTTGGAGTACAGGAGTAAAGAGGAGGGTCATACAGCATCATGCTATGCGGCTAAAAATATGATGCTCACTGTGGCTCCTTACTGCCTGTAGCTCCTTACTGCCTGCAGCTCCGTGCTCCCCTGAGCTCCGAGCTCCATGTGCTCAATGGCTCCCTAGAACTCCATCCTCTCTGGAGCTCCATCCTCTCTGGAGCTCCACGCTCTTTGGAGCTCCACTCTCTGGAGCTCCATACTCATCGGAGCTCTGTGCACCCAGGAGCTCTGGGCTCAATGGATACATGGAACCCCATGCTCTCTGGAGGTCCATCCTACCTAGAGCACCGTACCTTTGGAGTTTTGTGCACCCTGGAGCTCCCTGTTCCATAGAGCTCTGTGCTCCATAGACTATCTGCACCATGGAGCTCCGTGCTTGCTCCATAGAGCTGTGAATTCGCTTCATTGAGCTTCATTTTCTATAACACTCCATACTGCATACTCTGTAGAGCTCCCTGCTTTGTGAAACTGTCTACTTAACCCATGGAGCTCCTTATTCAACTACCTGTTTGGTCCCTATATTGCATATGGAGCTCTTTGGGGCATGGAGCTCTTCGGAGCATGGAGCTCTTTGGATCGTGGAGCTATTTGGAGCAAGGAGCTCCAGGGAACACAGAGCTCAAGGGAGCACAGAGCTCCAGGGAGTACAGAGCCCTTAGGGAGCAAGGAGCTTCAAAGAGCATGGAGTTCCAGGGAGCCATTGAGCACATATAGATTTGAGCTCTATGGAACATGGAGCTCCAGTAAACAAAAAGCTGCAGGGAGCACATAACTCTGGGGGGCACATAGCTCCAGCGAGCATGGAGCTCCAGGGAACCATTGAGCACATGGAGCTCAAGGAAACTTGAGCTCCAGGGAGCTGGTCATGGAGCTTGGATCCAGGAAATGTGGAGCTCCAGGGAGCATGGAGCTCCAGGGAGCATGGAGCTCCAGGGAGCATGGAGCTCAAGGCAGCACAGAGCTGCGGAGACCCTCCTCTTACTCCTGTACTCCAACCCTACCCTACTCTCCTAGTCCATCATCCCCTGCTCTTAGTGGTGGGGGCACTTTGTGGGTATAGGTCATATGGTGCAAGCTTGAAGCCCCCTAGGTCATGAAGTGAAAGGCCTGTGCCAATGCACTGGTATGGGTATTGAAGGGGCCCCTTTTTTTGGATAGGCCATATGGTGCAAGAAGGGAACCATATGGGTCATATGGTGCAAGGTGAGGGCCCCCTTGTTGGGATAGGCCATATCCTGCAAGGAGGGGACCATATGGGTCATGCGATGCAAAGTAAGGGCCCTTTTTTTGGAATAGGCAATATGGTGTAAGGAGGGGACCCCCTGGGTCATATGGGGCAAGGTAGGGGCCACCTTGAAGGAATAGGTCATATGGTGCAAGGTGGGGACCCCCTGGGTGATATGGTGCATGGTAGGGGCCACTTTCATAGAATAGGCCCTATGGTGCAAGGAGGGGACCCCAAGGGTCATATGGTGCAAGGTGGGGGGCACGTTCCTGGTATGGCTCCTCTGGTGCAAGGTGGGCAACCATGGGCCATATGGTGCAAGGTATTGGCTCCGATGTTGGGATAGGCCATATGGTGCACAGGATGGACTATATGGGTCACATGGTGCAGGGTAGGGGCCCTCTTGTTGAGATAGGCTATGTGGCGCAAGGAGGGGACCATATGGGTCATATGGTGCAAGATAGGAGCCACTTTCCTGGTATGGGTCCTCTGGTGCAAGGGGGACAACCATGGGCCATATGGTGCAAGGTAGGGGCCAGTTTCCTGCTATGGGTCCTATGGTGCAAGGTAGGGACCCCTTAGGCCATATGGTGCAAGATAGGGGCAACTTTCCTGCTATGGGTCCTATGGTGCAAGGTGGGGACCATATGAGTCATATGGTGCAAGGATAGGGGCTACTTTCCTGCTATGGGTCCTATGGTGCAAGGTGGGGAGCCAATAAGCCATATGGTGCAAGATAGGGGCCATTTTCCTGCCATGGGTCCTATGGTGCAAGGAGGGCCCCAATAGGCCATATGGTGCGAGGTAGGGGCCACTTTCCTGCTATGGGTCCTATGGTGCAAGGTAGGGACCCCTTAGGCCATATGTTGCAAGATAGGGGCCACTTTCCTAGAATAGGCCCTATGGTGCAAGGTAGGGACCCCATGGGTCATATGGTGCAAGATAGGGGCCACTTTGAGGGAATTGGTCCTCTGGTGCAAGGAGGGGACCCCTTTGGTCATATGGTGTATGGTAGGGGACACTTTGATGGCATGGGTCCTATGGTGCAAAATGGGAACCATATGGGCCATATGGTGCAAGATAGGGACCATTTTCCCAGTATGAGTCATATGGTGCAAGGTGGGGACCCCATAGGCCATATGGTGCAAGATAGGGGCAACTTTCCTGCTATGGGTCCTATGATGCAAGGTGGGGACCATATGAGTCATATGGTGCAAGGATAGGGGCCACTTTCCTGCTATGGGTCCTATGGTGCAAGGTGGGGAGCCAATAGGCCATATGGTGCGAGGTAGGGGCCACTTTCCTGCTATGGGTCCTATGGTGCAAATAGGGGACCCCATGGGTCATATGGTGCAAGGTAGGGGCCCCTTTTTGGGGATAGGCCATATGGTGCAAAGAGGGGACCCCATGGGTCACATGGTGCAAGGTAGGGGCATCTTTCCTGCTATGGGTCCTATGGTGCGAGGAGGGGTCCCCATAGGCCATATGGTGCAAGGTAGGGGCCACTTTGAAGGAATAGGTCATATGGTGCAAGGTGGGCACCCCATGGGTCATATGGTGCAAGGTAGGGCCACTTTCCTGCTATGGGTCCTATGGTGCAAATAGGGGACCCCATGGGTCATATGGTGCAAGGTAGGGGCCCCCTTTTTGGGGATAGGCCATATGGTGCAAAGAGGGGACCCCATGGGTCACATGGTGCAAGGTAGGGGCATCTTTCCTGCTATGGGTCCTATGGTGCGAGGAGGGGTCCCCATAGGCCATATGGTGCAAGGTAGGGGCCACTTTGAATGAATAGGTCCTATGGTGCAAGGTGGGCACCCCTTGGGTCATATGGTGCAAGGTAGGGGCCACTTTCCTGCTATGGGTCATATGGTGCAAATAGGGGATCCCATGGGTCATATGATGCAAGGTAGTGGGCACTTTGAACTAGTAGGTCCTATGGTGCAAGGAGGGGACCCCATGGGTCATATGGTGCAAGGTAGGGGGCACTTTACTGGAATGGGTCCCTTGATGTTACGTCGAGAGAGGCAAGGGTAATGGCCCCCTCGATGGTTGAGATAGGTAGGTCGAGAGAGGGGAATATCCTGTGTCCCTTAATGGGTCGAGAGGTGTAGGTCGAGAGAGGGCAGATTTCTGTGTCCCCTAGTGGGTCGAGAGGTGTAGGGCGAGGCGTGCAACTTATGGGTATGCCAACCTGATGTTGTGGGTTGCTGGTGGTAAAAGTTGTCACCCAATGAGTCAGGGCAAGTATTCGCACGTTCACATTTAGGTGGCAGCACCATATTATTTGTGCCAACTTTTCACACCAGTTGTGCAGTCAGTCGGTGACAACTTTTACCACCATCGGCCCACAACTTCCTGTGTTTGGCTTTCAGGGGAAAGCAAATACCATCAGTAATAGATGATTTCTAAAGGTAAGTTAAGTTATTGGTTCTTTAAAAATGGTAGGCATACCACTTTCAATATAAACATCCACATGATCCATCGCCCATCTTACTCTGGAGACTATATAGACCTAGGCTAATTATCATCACTAGGCCTATGACAGATCATAGGCATACATACATGATACAAGTATATTTCTGGACAGACTATGTCTATGACTGTCACTATGAGGTAGCAGCGAGCTGCCAGTGCCACTTTGGAGACGGGAGAATGTAGGGGTGAGTGGGGTATAGTGAGACAGAAAAGAAGTTTATTTTCCCCATAGGGCCTAAATTCTGAATAGGACAAATGTTTAAATCTCAACATTAAAAAGTGCATCATTTTCACTCTTTTTGGAGTTAGCGACATATTTTCTGTAATTAATGGGATTTGGTCTATGGACAGAATAAAATTTTGTCTCACTGTGTCAAAATATGAAAAATCAGGGGGCACAGTGAGACGCTATGGGCACAGTGGGGCAGTTTTACGGTAGTGCACTGTGCTAGACCATGTAATTAGGTGAATATATGGAAAATAAAACTAAAAACATATATATTAACTTTAAAACTTAAGAATTACACTTTTTGATAGTTATTGTGCATGTAGGTTATTAATCATGTTGTTGAAGTGCCACACTGTCGTATTAAACTTGCCTATATCATTACAGTAGAGATCTATACAATAAAATGATAGCATTAATGTTGTTTTTTTTGTTTCAGGATTGGAGTAGTTCAGGTACAAACGCTGACACTAGTATGGGAGATCAAGTGCCACTCCAACCATTGAACTAGGTGTATTGGATCCCCAGCCTGATATGTCTGCATCTGCGTTTGAGGTGGACCTACAGCCTGATATGTCTGTACCAGCGGTTGTGGACCTACAGCCTGCTATGTCTGCATCTGCGGTTGAGGTGGATCCCCAGCCTCATATGTCTGCATCTGCGGTTGAGGTGGACCTACAGCCTGAGATGTCTGCACCTGGGGCTGACGTGGATCCCCAGCCTGAGATGTCTGCACCAGAGGTTGAGGTGGATCCCCAGCCCAACATGTCTGCACCTGGGATTGAGGTAGATCTTCAACCTGATGTGTCTGCACCAGGGGTTGAGCTGGATCCCCAGCCCGAAGTGTCTGCACCAGGGGTTGAGCTGGATCCCCAACCTGAGGTGTCTGCACCAGGGACTGACGTGGATCCCCAGCCCAACATGTCTGCACCTGGGGTTGAGCTGGATCCCCAGCCTGATATATCTGAACCAAGGGCTGAAGTAGATGAAGAGGGACTAAAACAACAGGAGCTGTTGTGGGCTCTGCATGAGATGAAACAAGAGGATGATGAACAAATATCAAATGGAAAACACAGGAGTAAGTTTGACATAGGGCCCTATGTTGGCGATAAACCTCTCACAGACATATCATTCACTGAGTTAGTGTATGCCTCTATGAGATGGGGGGTGGACTTTAACTGGTCATCAGAGAAGGAGATAAAAGGCTACATGGCACACGTAGGGTACATAGCAATGAAGGCTATGGCGGGACTGTACATAAGTGAGGCCATGAGTGGCTATGACAACAACTTAAGGAAAGCAGCAGCGCTGCAAGGAACATGTGTGTTCATGGGCTACAATGCTGACTTCACTCTCGGGTCTCCAATAGATGGATACACAGACCAGCCTCAGACTGACACAGGAGAGAAACCTCTGAAATATCCCAATACTGGAGTCTTTGAGAGAGACCCGTTCATAAAGCAAGAATTCAATGTGGATGTTGCTCCTACTGGGTTATATGTCTCTATGCACAGTCATGATAATGACACCCTCCAATCATCAGATGGAGATGATCAAACACCTGAAGACCCAGATGCAGCACAGCTCCCTCATACAGAAATGCTGAGTCATACCCGTCGACACATTCCTACAGGAAAGAAGCCCAAGAAATCTCCTGTGGGTAAAGAAAGGTTAGGGAAATCAAAAACAGTAAAGAAAAACAGGCGGACCCACCCGGAAGAAAAAAATCACCAGTGTACTTTGTGTGATAAAACATACCCAAGTTCATCTCTATTGAAACGCCATATGATTACTCATGCAGAAAAGAAACCACACATATGCTCGGAATGTGGTCAACAGTTCAAGCAGAAGCATCACTTAAAAGTACACCAAATGATGATCCACACAGGAGATGCACCTCATAAATGCTGCGTTTGTGATAAACGTTTTTCAGGAGCATGTAACCTAAAGGCACACATGAGATCTCATACTGGAGAAAGACCGTACAAGTGTTCTCATTGTGAAAAAGATTTCACACGTTCCTCGGCCTTGAGGATACACATGATGAATCATACCGGAGGACTACCCTACAAATGTTCTTATTGCGATGCTTGTTTCGTCACATCATCACTCCTACAGACACATTTGATGATCCACACAGGCGAGAAAAACCACAAATGTGACCAATGTGATAAGCAGTTTGCCAGTGAAAGTGCAGTTCGAAAACACATGATGACCCATACGCAGGATACACCTCATGTATGTTCTCAATGTGGTAAGAAGTTCTCACAGGCAGCATATCTGAGGAAACATGTGGTAATTCACACAAATTTTAAACCACATAAATGTTCTCAATGCGGTAAACAGTTCATTAACATCAGTGCCTTGAAAAAGCACACGCTGACTCACACAGATGAAAGGAATTTTATATGTGCCCGGTGTGGGAAACAGTTTAAAACTGCAAGTGTATTAAAGGAACACATGATGATCCACACAGGTGAAAAGCCTTATAGGTGCACTGAATGTGGGAAACAATTTATACAGTCAACTCACTTGAAAATACACTCAAGAACTCATACGGGAGAGAAACCGCATCAATGTTCAGTCTGTGGTAAACAGTTTACAGGGACCCCAAGCTTAAAGGTTCACATGATGATCCACACTGGAGAAAGACCTCACAAGTGTCCAGACTGTGGTAAAGGGTTCACTCGTGCAGAGAAATTAAAGATACACATGAGGACCCACACAGGAGAGAAACCTTACTCGTGTACACAATGCGATAGACAGTTTAGCGAGGCAGGGAACTTGAGGCAACACATGAGAACTCACAAAGGTGAAAAGGCACATTAACAGACTTATACTGACATCAAAATTTACACAGACAACTTGTTTGATTGAGATATACAGTACCTGCTTCTATAAACCGAGAATACTGGTGAAAAGATCAGGTAGATACTATCATATACTTTTCCGCTGTCTACTGCGTGATACAACACTGGTGGGATAGACCCTCCAGAAAGTTAGGAAATTATTGTTGTATCTTAAGGCACCACAGGACTCACTGGTCAGCCTTAGGCCTCCATAGCTATAATACTGGTGCAGTGACACTTCTTACAGGAATCTCTCGTCTAAGGGACTAAAACCATGGCTTACATTACAACGTGTATCCCTGGTATGTGTCCAGGGAAATAGTGTAGCGGCAATGAAAAAAAAAGTTATTGGATTTCAAGACATTCTCATGTCTCAATTACCTATATTACACAATGTACCTTATAGTTATAGAAGATCTGTGTTCGATTCAATGGACCTCCATTTGAATATTTCGAGTTTCATTGAAATTGGCCACTATTATTCCTTTGTATGTACGTACTACTGAAATACTCTTGGAATATATTACATTAGTGATGAATGTGAGCCTATAAGGGCCCAAGCTCTGGAGATTTCATACTGTACATTGATATGTATATAACCTCAATTAATTGCTCCTTGCTCCTAAAAACCCCCAATTAATTAACTACCGTAACATTTAATTAGCTTGATATAAATTTAATAAAAAAAAAAAATATAAAAAAAAAAAATATATATATATATATACGGCGAGTTGGTGATTACTAAAACAACTGTCTTACTGTAGTGATGTGATTGGAATAAAAAGGTTAAAAACAAGCTTCCTATTGCCATACTTGCGTTCCAGATTTACAAAATATTCCGTATTATGTGGAGAAAATAAAAATGGTATTTATGCATTTGAATGCGGACCTCGGCATTTGAGTGCGGACTTCCACATAATGTGGGAATTGACGAGGAAACAGTTTAGTTTCCGTACAATGATTACATACTACCGGTAAACATCACAGAGGCAACATACAACTTGAGTATAATTGCAACGTTTATTAATCAGGCATATATAACAGAACTATCAATAAACAGCAATTAGAAGGAAATTCGTTTATGTTCTTTTTCACGCGAGAGGAGATGCTTTCATCATCAACTTAAAACTAGAAACCTGTTTTATAGCATATTAGCTCTACAGTTGCGAATACTCGTTAGTAACACGTTGAAATGAATACTAGAGATACTCATGGGTCAGTAATGACGATACTAGTAGCTACCCAAAATCGTACTTTTTACAATATGTTGGGGAAACAAATGTGAACATTTCGTGTTTTAATTTGTTAACAAATTCATAACATTAAACTGTATAGACTTATTTACAATTAACTGTATGCCATTCTCTGAAATGTCAGAAAACTACCGGTAACTTAAGCAAGCGGATAGGCTCCTGCTCTGATTTTTAATTCCCCATACAAATAAACCCCACCTGAGATAATACACCCCACGAAAACTTAATCGTGGTAATGGGGACTAAATTCTGTGGCATATATCACAAAACAGTTGTCTTCATGGTTCACCATAAAAGTCCCTGTAGGTCACTTGTCTGTTCGAGCTGTATACCATTGTTAGAAGGTCCATGTGCCTTTTCACCTCGGTGCGTCTTCATGTGTTGATTCAAGTTCCCTTTCTCAAGAAAACGTTTGTCACATACAGTGCATCTATGGGGTTTCACTCCTGAGTGACTCTGTATGTGTCTCTGTAAGCCAGTCAACCGTGTAAACCGATTACCACATAGAGAACACTGGTGAGGTTTCTCTCCTGTGTGTGTCATCATGTGTTCTGTTAATGACTTTGCATTTCTGAACGGTTTACCACATTCGGAGCAAATGCACTGATCCTCCCTTGTGTGGGTATTCATGTGACTTGTTAAACATCCACCTTGTATAAACTGTTTACCACATACAGTACATTGGTGAGGTCTTTCTCCGGTGTGGGTTCTCATGTGAAGCTTCAAAGAACCAGGCTGTAACTGTTTACCGCACACAGAACATTGGTAAGATTTTTCCCCTGTGTGGCTCGTCATGTGACTCTTCCAAGTATCACGATGTCTAAACTGCTCACCGCACCTAGAACACTCATAAGGTTTCTCTCCTGTGTGGGTTCTCATGTGTAGTTGTAAGGTAGCAGCTTCGCTAAACCGTCGATCACACTTCAAACACTTATGAGGTTTATCTTCTGTGTGTGTCAATATGTGTTTTTTCAAGGACTGATTCAGCCTAAACTGTTTCCCACAATGAGAACATTTATACGGCCTCTCTCCCGTGTGAATCCTCATATGTTCCTTTAGAGATTGCAAAGAGATAAAATCCTTTTCACAGTCAGAACATTTGTATGGTCTTTCTCCAGTATGTATCCGCATGTGTATCGTTAGTTTACTTGCTGCTGTAAATTGTTTATCACACACAGAGCATTTATGAGGCAACTCTCCTGTATGGGTCCTCATGTGTCGCCTTAAGTGAGCGGTCTCTGCGAAACATTTACCACAGGTGGAACACATGTGAGATTTCTCTCCGCCGTGAGTCACCATATGTCGCTTTAGCATGAATGGGCTTGGGAACGCTTTACCGCACTCCGAACATGGGTAAGGCCTTTTTAGTGGCCGTTTCTTTCTTATGTATGGTTTCTTGGCCCGCTCTCTGTCCGCAGGACTTTTCTCTTCCGTGACAGATGATACCACATGCCGGTGCATATATTTTTCTACTATATGGGTTATCATGTGTGCGCTTAACTTTGCTGCATCTTCAGAGACACTAGCACACAGAGGACATACATGAGAGTCTTCTGTTGTATTCAACCCTTTGAGTGCTTCTACTGTGGCAGGTGACTCAGCAGGGACATCTATTTGAAACTGGACATCTTGGTGGGTTTCCATATGGGCACAGGCATCCATCATGGAGCTAGATAGGTCATGACAGAGTGAACATTGATACATAGTGCTTTCAATGTGGGTTGTCGCGTGTTCCTCGGTACTACACTCAGGACTTTTAGAGCCATCTTTTACTTCCGCGTGAACACCCTTCATATGTATTGCATAGGTTTGGGAGTTCTTTAACCTCTTCCCACATTGTGTACATTGAATGGGTCCCTCACCGTTGTGTGCGAGCTTGATATGTGAATTCAAAACAACTTTCTGTTTATATCGTTTACCACAGTGTTCGCATTGATGAGGTCTCTCGTCGGTATGCTTCACCATGTGATGTGTTAACCCAGCCTGCAGCTTGAAACCCTTGCCACAGACTGAACACATGTGAGGTTTTTCTTCCGTGTGAGACTTCAGATGTGTTGCATAGGTTACGGAGTTCTTTAACCACTTCCCACATTGTGAGCATTCAATGGGTGCATCTTTGTGCGCGCGCAGAATATGTTCCTTCAAAGTAGTTTTAAGTTTATATCCTTTACCACAGTGTTCACATTGATGAGGTCTCTCACTTGTATGAGTCGTCATGTGTGCCGTTACCCCAGTCCGCTGCGAGAAACCCTTACCACAGACTAAACACTTGTGAGGCTTTTCTCCAGTGTGGAAGTTCATATGATTTCTTAAGTTGTCGGGACGCTTGAACCGCTTCCCACATTGCAAGCAGTGATAGGGTCTTGTGTCTGTGTGTGCGCGCATTATGTGAAGTTTCAAGGCATATTTCAGTATAAACCGGTTACCACAGTGATCGCATAGATGAGGTCTCTCGTCTGTATGAGTTGCCATGTGATTTTTTAATCCAGTCGGCTGTGAGAAACCCCTACTGCAGACTGAACACTTAAAAGGTTTTTCTCCTGTGTGGAAGTTCATGTGATACTTTAATTTGTTCTTATCTGGGAACGTCTTGCCACACACAGAACACCCGTTTGGGGAGTGTTTATCATTTTTTTCATTGGAGGGGGGTGCTTCTCCTGCTAGTTCATTTCCATTGGAGGGGGGAGCTTCTGCTGACTCATTTCCATTGGAGTTGGGAGCTTTTCCTGCTGGTTCATCTAGCCGTGGGTCACCCTTGTGCGTGTGCATATGCTCAACTACAGCTGACATAGAAGTAAACGATTCGTCACAAAATACACACACGTACGATGTACCTTCTTCAGTGTCGTCGGTTGACTCTATATCACTGTCAAGAGGCTGCGTGTGAGACTCGGATTGTGTGTGAGGCTGGGGCTGTGTGTGAGGCTTGGGATGTTTGAGAGGCTGGGGCTGGGTGTGAGGCTGAGGCTGTGTGTGAGGCTTGGGCTGTGTGTGAGGCTTGGGATGTTTGAGAGGCTGGGGCTGTGTGTGAGGTTTGGGATGTTTGAGAGGCTGGGAGTGCGTGTGAGTGCCAGGTTGGGTGCGACACTCAGACTTTGTGTGAGACTGGAGACGCTTAAGAAGCTCGGGATGAGGATGAGGCTTAGCCTGAGGCTCAGCATGTGTGTGAGGCCTGGACTGTGTGTGAGGCTTGGGTTGCGTGTGAGGCTGGGGCTGTGTGAGAGGCTGGGGCTGCGTGAGAGGCTGGGGCTGTGTGTGAGGCTTGGGATGTTTGAGAGGCTTGGGTTGCGTGTGAGGCTGGGGCTGTGTGTGAGGCTTGGGCTGTGTGTGAGGCTTGGGATGTTTGAGAGGCTCGGGTTGTGCGTGAGGCTGGGGCTGTGTGTGAGGCTTGGGATGTTTGAGAGGCTGGGGCTGTGTGTGAGGCTGGGGCTGTGTGTGAGGCTGGGGCTGTGTGTGAGGCTTGGGATGTGTGTGAGGCTGGGGCTGTGTGTGAGGCTGGGGCTGTGTGTGAGGCTGGGGCTGTGTGTGAGGCTGGGGCTGCATGTGAGGCTGGAGCTGCGCATGAGGCTGGGGCTGCGTGTGAGGCTGGGGCTGGGTGTGAGGCTGGGGCTGGGTGTGAGGCTGGGGCTGGGTGTGAGGCTTGGGATGTTTGAGAGGCTGGGGCTGTGTGTGAGGCTGGGGCTGTGTGTGAGGCTGGGGCTGGGTCTGAGGCTCGGGTTGCGTGAGAGGCTGGGGCTGGATGTGAGGCTGGGGCTGCGTGTGAGGCTGGGGCTGGGTGTAAGGCTTGGGTTGTGTGTGAGGCTGGGGCTGTGTGTGAGGCTTGGGATGTTTGAGAGACTGGGTGTGAGGCTCGGGTTGTGTTAGAGGCTGGGGCTGCGTTAGAGGCTGGGGCTGGATGTGAGGCTGGGGCTGCGTGTGAGGCTGGAGCTGCGCATGAGGCTGGGGCTGCATGTGAGGCTGGGGCTGCGTGTGAGGCTCGGGCTGTGTGCAAGACTCGGACTGCATGCTAGCCTTGTGAGGCTCTTCTCCTGTGGTAGTAAGCACAGGGTCCTCAGTGTTACAGCCAACTGCCCTTAGATCAATGATAATGTTGCATCCTGTAAACACGCATGTCCCCTGCTCTTCTGCTACTTTCCTTACATAGTCATCAACAGTACTCATGGCCTCACTAACATACAGTCCCATCATGGCCTTCATGGCTATGTAGCCTATGTGTGCCATGTAGCCTTTTACCTCCTTCTCTGATGACCAGTTAAAGTCCACTCCCCATCTCATAGAGGCATACACTAACTCAGTGAAGGTGATATCTTTTGGCAGTTTATTTCCAACATAGGGGCCTATGTCAAACTTTCTCTTGGGATGCCTATCAGATACTTGCTCTTTTTCATCTGGTTTTTCCTTGTCCGGAGCACACCAAAGCTCAGGACGTAGCTCCTCCTTGACCTCTTCAACCTCTGGTGCAGACATGTCAGGCTGTAAATGCACCTCTACTTCTGGTGCAGATATGTCAGGCTGTAGATGCACCTCTACTTCTGGTGCAGATATGTCAGGCTGTAGATGCACCTCTACTTCTGGTGCAGACATGTCAGGCTGTAGATGCACCTCTACTTCTGGTGCGGACATGTCAGGCTGTAGATGCACCTCTACTTCTGGTGCAGACATGTCAGGCTGTAGATGCACCTCTACTTCTGGTGCAGACATGTCAGGCTGTAGATGCACCTCTACTTCTGGTGCGGACATGTCAGGCTGAAGATGCACCTCTACTTCTGGTGCAGACATAGCTGCTTGTAGATCCATCTCAAACCCTGGTGCAGACATATCAGGCTGGTGGTCCCACTGATCTAACCTAATGGTTGTACCGAGACTTGATTTTCCATGCCTGTCTCAACGACTTCATTCTGGAACATAAACGTTTAAATATTATTTTTATCATAGAGTAAATCAGGCAGAAGGGCAAGTTAGCCACATTGTCACCCTTCCAAGAGGGAAGGGCCGGGGAGGCCATCTCAAGGTTATTTTTAAATGCGAAATTTTAAGAGACTTATTTCTAGATGTTAATAAAAGATATTATTATAAGCAGCACCAGGACTTTGGACCAATCCTACAAGTCACACTGGTGATCTGACTTGTATACTGTGCTTGCGTACTAGCCGTGGCTTTATGATATTGTAAAGTATAGCATAAATTCCCAGTCTGGCTTATGTTAAGTGCACATACTTGGGGTGCAGCTTACACAAGGGTTTCTGTTTGTGAAGCACACTACTGAAGTAGGCATGATCAGACCCCAGATGCGACTTACAGGATTTCCTCAAACACACAGTGTGTCTTATATGAGGGCTAGGCTTATAAACAAGAATTGACGGTAGTATTCAAGTATGTATGATTTAATTAATATCTTTAGCCTACAATTTTTTTTAAATAGGTCCACAAGACTAAATTATTTTCGTTCACATTTTCAACAAGAGATGTCAGGTCGCTTAGAACCAGACTACTAGCCCCTAGATGTGCTCCAGATTGACCTCGGTATCTCACTGGTGGCCGTCCAGTGTGAGATGGGGGAATGAACAAGATACTTATTGAAAGTGGCAGACCCAGTTAACTTTCCTACCTTTGGAAACAAACTATCAAGTCATTGTGCCTTCTTATCTCCAACATTTTAACATAGGAAGTTGTGGCTTGCTGGTGGTAAAAGTTGTCGCCACTGACTCCTACTGAGTGGCTTACTATAGAGTTTATGGGAAGATGGCAGCACAGTAGGTTACATTGGCTGTTTGAAGGTCTCAGCGAAGGAAATGCTTCTACTATATACTTTAATATAGCGGAAAACCCTATAACTGCAACCAGGCCATTTACAATTTCTGAAAATCACCCTTGACCTAAAAGATACATCCTTTCTTCAAAACATTTCCAACCAAAATTAGCTACTGACCACGGAAAATCGGAACACTGGTCTGTAGTGTAAAACCACCTGAATTTCCACAGAATAAATTGCATTTTCACTGATTCCCAATCTAGCCTTTGAAAAAAATGAAACTCACTGAGAATCCCTTTCCTATTATTTGATTGAAATTGGCAGACATTCAGCAGCATGTGTGCAGGTTTTCATTTCCAAATTATTTATGGATCATTCAGTGCTCCTGCAATATTCACTTCTGACCAGAATCGTATAGGACTCAGTTTTCTGCGGGATCACCCTCTATGAGACCTGAACTAGGGCCTTTGGAGGGGGGGGGGGGTCCCCATGTCGCGTGTCGGTTCTAAGAAATGACCATGTCGCATGTCTATGTCGCTTAAAAATGCTCATGCCCCATGTCGATTTTAAGAACTGTCCATATCCCATGTCACTTTCTTTTTAAGCCTCATGTAGCATGTCACTACGCCTCATGTTGCATGCCGATTTTAAGAAATGCCCATGTCGCCAAATCGAAATTTAGGGGTCTAGAGCCATTTAAGTGCTCAGCAGATAGATACGTCATTTCTTCAACTCAAACCCTGTTGTTTTATGGATTACAGGTGCTTGTTTTTTTGCCCCCCCCCCCACGTCTAAGGTGCAAACATATTTTGAGGTAGATACATCTACTAGTAGTCATTACGTACAGTTCTCCATCTATTAAGGCCACTCAAAAAAAAAATCTGGTTTCTCATCACCCATCACTGAAAAATATGACGAGGGCGTTTTTTATCTTTTTTTTTTTTTTTTTACTGAGGGGCCAAAATGTATAGGAAAATGTAGACTTTTCATGAACAATTTTCACACTTTAGTATTTAAGCGTTTATTGATTAACAGAAGTTGGAAAATGTAAGCTATTCCTAGGGCACTGCATTACTGACACTATAAGCTTTAATTTGATACCAAATATGACAATATTTCTCAATATTCAACACATTTTTTCATTAAAAATGTACTAAATTAAAAAAAAAGTTTTCCCCAAATCATGATTTTCATGATGCGCGCGGTGATGAGAAACCAGATTTTTTTTTTGAGTGGCCTAATACATCAGCTTGTGAAATAGCAATAACAAGTTCATGAAGACCTTTTTTAAAAATCAAAGTTTAATACCATGGGTAAGTTTCTTTACCAAGGTTTACAAAATCAACAATGGTTAACAAGACTCTTGCCCTGAATTATTGGGTTACTGCAAAGTATTAACTTACATACTTTCCCTTCAATATGATGCATTAAATGCCTGCAGTCTAAAACTCACAGAATATTTATATACATTAATTCTCATACATTATAATGGAACTTAATTTTAACTTTGAAGGGATAAAGATTCTGTAAGAAATATCATAGTATATCCACAAAATATCCAGAAATACCACTCATCTTTTCATATACCCCTCCTTATGTAATATCATCCATAAATTATCTAATTCTTCCATAAATAATCATCTCTACTATGGAGGATATTTCCACTTTAAAGGCTTCATCGTGCTTCACTATGCTATATATTCCCTTTGTCGTCATGATGCATGAATGCACCCTGGTAAATCAACTTTCCTATGATGCATTCATACATCATCCTGACCATTTTACGGTATGTATATTTTACTTATGCTGACTATTATCACATGTAGCATGTAGAGTAAAACTTTACAGCCTTCGGATTGGTTGTCTCAGCAACCAGTGTCTAGAACTACTTTCTCTGCTTATACACCTGGTGAAGAACACATATAAAAAAAACATGTTTTGTTACATCGAGACAATTCATATTATAGCCTGGTCTCTGTATGGGTCATCCAACTGTTCATTATTTTGAGATGATAATTCACGACACTTGGCATATAACGCAAGACCGTTGTATTCATGGTTCACCATATAAGTCCCTGTATGTCAGTTGTATGTTCTAGCTGTATACCAGTGTTAGAAGGTCCATGTGCCTTTTCACCTTTGTGGGTCCTCATATGCTGCTTTAAGTTCCCTGTCTCACTAAACTGTTTGCCACATACAGAGCATCTATGAGGTTTCTCTCCTGTGTGGGTCTGCATGTGTCTTTTTAAGCCGTTCGACCGTGCAAACTGTTTACCACATAGAGAACACTGATGATGTTTGTCCCCTGTATGCAACATCATATGTGCCTTTAATGGACCATTCCCTTTGAACTGTTTGCCACATTGCGAACATGTAAATGGTCGTGATTCTGTGTGGCTTCTCATGTGTGTCCTCAGGTTGGTTGCCTGTGTGAACTGTTTACCACATACAGCACATTGGTAAGGTTTCTCTCCTGTGTGGAGCATCATGTGTTCCCTTAAGGTACCTCCCCTTGTAAACCGTTTACCGCACCATGTGCACTCGTGAGGTTTTTCTCCTGTGTGGGTCGCCCGGTGTTTCCTTAAAGTACCGGGAAGCCTAAACGCTTTACCACATTGAAGACATGCGTAAGGTTTGACATCGGTGTGTGTTAGCATGTGTGTTTTCAAGGCACTCGATTGTGCAAACTGGTGACCGCATTCAGAACATTGGTGAGGTTTTTCTCCTGTGTGAGTTCTCATGTGCGTTCTTACATGTGATGAGGAGAGAAACCCTTTTTTACAATGAGAACATTTATAAGGCCTTTCTCCTGTGTGTATCATCTTGTGTCGCTTAAGAACTTCTGAACTGGCAAATTCTTTTTGACAAATAGAACACTTGTATGGCATCTTTTCTCCAGTGTGTACCATCATGTGTCTCTTTAAGCTTCCTACTTGTCGAAACTGTTCACCACAGTCTGGACACTTATGAGGTTTCTCTCCCGTGTGGATCAGCATATGACGGTTCAACGAAAATGCAGTTGTGCACTTTTTATCACACACAGAACACTGGTAAGGTTTTTCTTTTGGGTGGGTCTTCTTCCTATGCTTCTTTAATGCTCCTGGATTTTTAAACCTCTTTTCACACACGCGGCATTCATGAGTTCCCTCCTCTGTTGTGTCCACATCTTCAGGTGCTTCCCCTGAACTTGGTGGGTCAGCTGAAACATCTAGTTGGGCATCTTGATGGTTGTACAGGGGGTCACCGATATCTAGCACAGAGCTGAACGGTGCCTCACCAAACGGGACAGTGTTATAGCTCATAAACACAGTTGTTCCTTGCAAATCTGCAGCTTTCCTTACATTGTCGTCATAGACGCTCATCCCCTCACTATCATACAATCCCATCATGGCCTTCA
Source organism: Harmothoe impar (assembly GCA_947462335.1). Classification (NCBI taxonomy): domain Eukaryota; kingdom Metazoa; phylum Annelida; class Polychaeta; order Phyllodocida; family Polynoidae; genus Harmothoe; species Harmothoe impar. The sequence goes on along the minus strand of OX381718.1, from coordinate 22,167,639 downwards.
TGGCCATGTAGCCTATGTGTGCCATGTAGCCTTTTACCTCCTTCTCTGATGACCAGTTAAAGTCCACACCCCATCGCATCGAGGCATACACTAACTCGGTGAAGGTAATATCCGTCAGAGATTTATCCCCGACATAGGCACTTATATTAAACCTAGTGCTGTGCTTCCCATCGGGTTCTTGCTCATCCGGGTCATGTTTTTCCTTCTCCGGAGCCCACCACAGCTCTTGCTGCCCAGTGCTGATTTCAATTTGCTGCCCAGTGCTGATTTCAATTTGCTGCCCAGTGCTGATTTCAATTTGCTGCTCAGTGCTGATTTCGATTTCTTCCTCATTTAATTCATTAAGTGAAGCCAACTCCTGTGTGAGCAGAGCTGCACTCTGGTCGACCTCTGCCTGATCAACCTGGTTTAACAGGTACCTTTCCTCCTCCGTCACCTCAACCGCTGTTGCAGCCATATCTGGTGATGTTACAGACGTACAGTAGATACTTGACTTCCCACTTTATCTGGTTATGTTTTGTAATTTTCGTCCCACCCTAAAGAGGGTTATAGAAAAAAAAAAATTTCCCACTTTATCTGGGAATCCCTTTCTTGGCAATGCTCTCTTAAATTAGAGCATGGTTTACACAGATATAGTCTCAAGGTCTCTGTCACAGTTAATTATTATCCTCCTGTTTGATTATAGTGCGTGTGGTGATCCAGACAGCTCAGGTGGTAGACTGTCAGTCTCCCCCATTCAGACCACTTTAGCACTCTAATCTACCATCCCTGCAAAAGAAAAAAAAAACGATTTTGAGAGTTTTTCTTTAGATAAGAGTGTCTAGCAAAGTATGTATTACTAGGCAACAATAAGAAATATTCCTAAAACTGTGACACATGAGGTGAGAAAACAGCACATTTTTCAACTGGCCTAATTGGTCCACAAGACTGCCACTCAATGTTGAACTATATGTGAGTTTACAAAACTAAGAGGGTTTACTGAAAAAATTAAATAGCCCCTACCTGAAACTAAGAGGCAGGCAGAATGGTCCACGGTTTGATGCGGTCAAAACTACAGACCTATGCACTAATATGACCATGTTTTATTTAAGTCAATTGGTATCAGCATCAAGATTTACATCCATTGTAATCATTTTCCAAAAGAGTCACTAGGATATGACTGAATAGTACACTATAGTACATGTATCATATATACTAAAATGATCAATCAAAATACATTGTAAACGGCATGTATAAAACTAATATGGCTGCCAATGAGGCATCCATGTTTCTGATAAACTTATGCTTAATACAAATGTACAATAAACACAAACCCTTATGAGATCGTTTTATTGAACTGTATTGTTTGTTTTATCTTTGAATGACTGATAACTGCAGAAAAATGTCATTTACACTTCCAAACTGCCAACTCTTGATGGTGCTATATCATGCAGAGACCCACTAATTATACATAACAACGCTTATTGGCCGCGGCTTATAATTATATAAACTTCTAGGACTGCATGAATAACATTGAAAGGCAACAACTCTCTGTAAAGATGTAAACATTTAAACAGTCATCACATTTTGAAAAATCCCAAAATATCCCTAAAATATAATACAATGTACGCCGTGTACTTTATATATTATGGGATATTTGTACATGTACCATAACAGTAGCCTGACATAGATACATGTATCTGAATTGAATTGAAAAAGGACAGCTTTCTTAAACTTTAAACTAAAAAACTTCATCCAGAGAAACATCCAAAAGAACCTGACCTGACTTTTTTTGCTCATTGTCACACATTTTTGTCATTGTCATGAGTTTTCATGTGTTTTGTCCAGCTGTTTTTAGAGGTAAACGCATCAAGGCACACTTCACAGGGGTACACAGTGATCAGCTTTTTATTGCGGTAAATCTGTCGAACTTTAGGCTGAATATGAGAGGTCTCTTCGTGAGGTTCTTTCTCTTGGTGTCTTTGTTGATGTTTTTTGAGATCCCGTTCATGTTCAAAGGTCTGGTCACATATCCTGCATTTGGGTGGCCATTCCTTACTGGTATGGGAAGCCACATGACTAACCAATCCTGACCTGGACTGAAATATTTTCCCACACACAGTACACTTTTCTGTAGGTTTTCCTGATTCTGTGGTTGGTTCCTGAACAGAAGGCTCTCCACTCACAGTCTGAGAAGCACAACTACCCCATTCTCCCAGCTGTGTCTGCTTTGAGATATGATGCCGAAGACCTTGGACACTTTTGAAGGATTTCCCACATTTTTGGCATTTGCTTCGGGTCTTAGAGTGTGTGAATTCCAGATGATGAGCCAAGTATTGCTTTAGTCGGAACCTTTTCCCACATTGGTAACATTGATGAGAGCGTTCGTCTGTGTGGACCCCCATGTGTTTGTTGAGTATCCACTTCTCAGAAAACCTGCGCTCACAGACCACACACTGATGCGGCTTAAGCTCGGTATGTGCATCCAGCTTGTGTCGGGCGAGACGACTCGGTTGTAGAAAACCCCGCCCGCACTCATCGCAGAGATAAGGCCACACATTGGTATGTTGCACCATGTGTTTTTGTAGATAGGCTTCGCGATCAAAAACCTTGTTGCAGATTTTACATGTGGGCGGCCATTCGTCACTGGTATGGCCCTTGATGTGGCTGGACAATCCACTCGCAGCCTTGAAAGTCTTTTTGCAAACGCTACATTTATGGTCTGGGTTACTTTCATAAACAGTAGCTTTGATGAACTGCATCTTAGGGTGTACAAGATCTATGTGCACATACAAGTCAGTTTTACAGTCAAATTTCAGTTCACAAAGAACACACTTCGTGTGGTGCATCAATGTTGGTGTTTGTAGGGCATGGTCACTCGACTTTGAACTGCCCTCGCACACAGCATTGCCCTGAAGTACATTTTCTGGTTTATCTTCTTTGGTGTCACCATGAACGCCTGAGTGAAGTTCTGGGTGTTCCCTGATGTCTGTATTGCCACAAGATTCCTGTACAACATGATGATCAAGAGAATCCCTATCGTCAAATTTTCTGTTGCATGCACGGCACCAGTATGTCACTGGTGTGGGAACCATGCCCTTGTTTGTACCTTTAGTCAAGAGCTCCCTAAGAAGCCCCGGTCTTGAAGTGCGTTCTGAGGAGTTTTGAGTGTGTGCTATTATGTGCTTGGCACAAACAGTTTCATCGCTAAATGTCGCATTACATGAACCACACCGATACACCTTGGCCTTCTGATGTACAGCGATATGAGAGGTATTAATCCGCCCCACAAAGCCTGGTTGATGTTGAATGTTACCACCTTTGCTTATCTCAGATTCACTCTTACTTTTATTGTTCATAGGTCTTTCTTCGTTACTACCTTCATGTATCCTAGGATTCCAAGAATCACTCATCCGTTCCTCAGCAGTCATTTCCAAATCATCTGCAGATGTGCTTTCACTGCAGCATGTGTCAGCTTCAGACAATGTCTCACCTGGTTTCAAAATGTGTGTGTCTAAATGACTTTTACTAGAAGCTTCATCGTCAAATGCCTTTTTACACAAACTGCACCGATACAATGTTGCAGGTTTTTCACCTGGAAACTTTTTCCCATTGGGAGCATCAGCCAAGACATACTTGAGAACCTCTGGTTTTTCTGTTGCTTGAGTGGGTATTTTAAGCTTTAGATCACAACCCTGGTGAGTGGGGGCCAGCATATGTATGTCCATGTGTTGTTGACGGGCACTCTTATCCTCAAACATATCCTTACAAACACTGCTGCGGTATAATTTCTGACGTGGCTTCTCCTCTTGGACCCCTTCAGCTAACCGTACACTGTACGGCTTTGGTACTAAAAGATGTGTTTGTGCATGTTTGATACAAGATACCTTATCGTTGAACATCGTTTGTGGTTTCACACCATGCATTTTAACATGTTCATCCAAGGTGCTCCTCCACTTGAACTGCCTTCTACAGACTCTGCATTTAAAAAGTAAAACATCACTGATCCTTTTCTCCGTGGGTGATGGGGCAGTCACATGTTTGACAGCAATATTTGATTTGCTCCTCATTTTGCCTCGTCTCACTTTATCCCTGCGCTTATGGGCATATAAGTGACTCGGCATCTTCTTTGACATCGATTGGTTCATAATGGAAGCACTCAAATTATTAAAGAGACGTAATCACTCCTTAATTCTCCGAGTTGGCTTGCTTCTTGATGAATATCCCGTCAATAGGCCTACAGATGTATGCTGGGCCTACCAGTTATCACATCTATGCGTCTGTAAAATGAAGATGAAATGATTTTAGGGAGTGCTCACTTTTCAACAACACTCAACAAAGGGTGGGGGGAGATCTCGCACGGAGCGCATACTTTTTTTTTCGATAATGAGCACACCATTAAAAAGATATTTTCACAATCTGTGACCACAAATCGAAGGGAAAGGGTCAATGTCTGCGCCCTAGGCGCCTAGTTTCTCTTTTTCCCCACAGTTATAGTTATACCAGTTAAGCCTAGGTACTCAGTAGGTGGTTGGGTGGGTTGTAGCTAGTTGTGCAGCATCCAACTGTATAAACTAGCTACGTGTGTAGAGGAGAACTCTTCCCGCGCTCCAGGCCCAGGGCCTAACACTAGTTAGTAACACTAACTTATGGTGTTGGGGAAGATGCCACAAACCAAATCCACTAGAAAAATGGGTTATCCAATTTTTATTCCTGTTGATCACAGCTTTTTTAGTGAGGGGCTATATCAGGTGGTAACAGTTTCGGCGGTCAAGCCTTCATCAGACCCCTAAGCCTAACTGACTACTGGAGGGAGAATCATGGGTATTTATACAATCACTGAGGATTCTGGGTAATTCTAGTACATTGCATTATGGGTAACTGGGAATTATGGGTAATTTTCTGATACATTGTCGGCCATCTTGGATAAGCTAGTTTGGATTTACTAGATTCATAGTTTCTATACTTAGTAATGTCTCTTTACATATGGAGAGTTTAGGATAGACAGTGAACACTACCGGTAATCGTATAACAACAACAACATTAAATACAACCTGAGGTATATAAAACTCATATAATTAGTGATTTTAGACAAGTGTAGGCCTATTAATGGGATTGTACATCTGAGCTAAATTAAGCTAAGCCACCTCTTACAATTTCATTATGGTAGATGTATATGTTACAAATTTATGATAGTTAGTCAGATCTGTCCATTTTAAGACTACCAAAGTCCTCGGCTAGAGCTGGGTCTAGAGCCTGTAACACTGTCCTTAGTGACTAAGTAGTAAGTCTAAGTTGACTTAACTCTTAATACTTAAGTTAGGAACTTAGGGGTGGACATGGGGGAGGCTACTGTAAATCTGCTCTTGTTGGGTTTCTTCCAACCATACATCGACAGTACCAAGCCAAGGTACGCAGTACCTCGGTACTGTCGATGTAAGGGACAGTTCTTCCAACCATACATCGACAGTACCAAGCCAAGGTACGCAGTACCTCGGTACTGTCGATGTAAGGGACAGTCTCGGGCCCCGACTGTACGTTTACAGTCTGGGAGATTACTTAGGTCTATGTACCTACACTGGTCCACATACCCTGCTATACTCTATAGGCCCACTAGTATCAGCAACCATGGGAGTGTGGGTTCGAACCCCACTCTTGCTCAATTATTGTACTGTTGATATCTGCATATTGCACCTAAATTGAGATAATGTACTTAGTCACATATCTAATAGCTTATATAACTTAGGGAGTGTTCATTTATTAATTACAGGGGGGGGGGTGGTGAGATTTCACGCGGAGGGGCGAAATTTTTTTCCGCCCCCCCTCGAGAGCGCGTGGAACGTTTCGCGCCCCCCCCTCGCCGAAGGCGCCAGAAATTTTTCGCCCCCCCCCCTTTGAACTATAGTAACGCGCGGGCTTTTTTGCTTAAAAGGGGCTTAAATTTTTACGCCCCCCCCTCAAGAGGGGTCAGAATTTTTTTACGCCCCCCCCTCAGGAGGGGTCGGAAATTTTTACGCCCCCCCCTGTAATTAATAAAAGAACACTCCCTTATGTCAATTAAAATGGATTTATGCTTCAAATGGGCTAAATATATAATGTAAAAAAACGAAGCTACGTTTTTCCCAAGGTGGGATTCGAACCCATGAGGCCATACACAACCTTAGTCATGATCATGTGACCATAGCTGACCAATCAGTGAGCTACCTATCTCATTAAGAAATGATCCAGGATCCCGGATCATTTTCTAAGTAGGACATAGTCTTCATAAGATACAAACTTGTCCAGGCCCATTACAGCCTGACGGCTGTAATGGGCCTGGAGAGCTCGAGGCTGTGTAAGGGAGTGATCATCTTTTAACAACAGGGGGGGGGGGTGGTGGGTTTCCGCTCGGAGCGTGCGAAATTTTTACCCCCCCCCGGTCAAGGGGTCAAAATTTTTTACCCCCCCCCCCCCTTAGGGTCGAAAATCGGCTCGCGCGCGGGCCCTTGAAGCATAGTAACGCGCAGGCTTTTTGGCTCAAAACAGGTTGAATTTCCCCCCCCCCCTAAGAGGGGTCCAAATTTTTTTGCCCCCCCCGCCGGTCAAGGGGTCCAAATTTTTTTGTCCCCCCCCCCTGTTGATAATAAATGATCACTCCCTAAGGTCAGTAAGGTGTCACCACCCTAAAGCACTAGGCCGTGTTCGGAAATTTCAATATTGACCACCATCGACCTGCCATTTGAAACACTTAAAACTCTCACAGTGTTTAGCCACCTATACCATATTTTAGCTTATGACATGCAGAAAAATATATAACGGGTGTGACCCCAAAAAGTCAGGCTAGATTTTGGGTCAATCGCCATGGTAACCGGGTAGTGGTTTTGTACAGTGAGGCCTACGCAGCGTATAGATACACTATAGAGCCGTTTCACCCCCATAAACCTACACTGTTTATATGGAGTAGATAAATCCTTCTTTTAGGACTATAAATAAACACTTTCTGATCACCCTAATAACAAATAACCATGTATCCAACCCTTCTTTCCCTCCCCTATAGGCTAAATTCCGCAAAATATCAAAGTTCATAAGGGACTCTTTGGCCAGTAAACCCGGAAGTGACCCGATTTAGGGTGGTGACACCGTAAGGACTGTGCTGAGTAAGGTTGGAAGCTATCCAACTAATCTGCTCTAAGGGAGTGATCATTTTTTATTAACAGGGGGGGGGGGGTTGGTTTGGGGGGGGGGCAAAACAATTTGGACCCCTTGACCGGGGGGGGTGTAAAAAATTTGGACCCCTCTTGGGTGGGGGGTCAAAAAAATTTAACCTGTTTTGGGCCAAAAAGCCCGCGCGTTACTATGCTTCAAAGGGCCCGCGCGCGCGCCGATTTCCGACCCGTAGGGGGTAAAAATTTCGACCCGTTGACCGGGGGGGGTGAAAAGAATTTTGCGCGCTCCGCGCGGAAAACCACCCCCCCCCCCTGTTGTTAAAAAATGATCACTCCCTAACAACGTGGAGGCTGGGTTATGGACAGAACCAACGTTGTCGTTACTAGACACCATTAATCTGAAAAAGTCACCCTTTCTTCAGAAACTTTGATGAACATAGGAGTCAATCTTTCTGCTTTCTTGCTGGATTTTAGTGTGGCTAGGCTAAACAGGCTGTCCCAAGTCAAGTGACAGCGCCAGGGAGAGACCCGACTCTCCAAGTGGCGTGTGGCCGGCCCGGATAGTGTACTTTACAGTCTATTTACAACATTCACATTTCCAGTTATACGTTAAGAAGCATCCATACCTTCTTTTCTTGCTTCCGCACACATCAATTGCAGCTTTAGAATAAGGGGAATGGAAGAATTTCTCGCAACAAAATCAAGAAGAATCACCGTGGACACCGACTGAACGCCATGTCTATCCCACAATGCTTCGCGACCCTATTTAGTGATCAGACAACCCGCGAGGTGGCGTTCACGCGTCTTTGCCGCCATCTGGTGGATCATTGGCAATACTTAGACCGGATAACATTGCCGCCCTAGTTTCTCTTCAATGATAACAGCACAAAGTCCACCCCCTCCCCCCGCCCCCATTCCAATACCCTATGCTGATAGTAGACATAGACTCCCTAGTGTTAGAAAAGTAGGCCTGCAACGATAATGGCGGTTACACACAAGGTTCAATTTGCCTCCCATGTTTTGTTCTTTGTGATTGATTTATTCACGGTCAGCTATGATTTCACCTATATCTATAGACCTGGATCACCTGCTGGAATTGGCCCGAAACTAAAGTTTCTCACCATTTGGAATATCGTGAGTTGAACTTCAGAATCCATCTATGAATTTAAATGCAGAGTGGTCATAGGTTTGGGGCAGTGTATCGACGAGTCACTTATTCAATAGGGAAGAATCATCCAGCTATTGGTATTAGGCCTATACTGATACCGGTACTACTAGTAGTAGGGAGAGGGGAGGGGCTACATTGTATTACTAAAGGGACAGGGAGGGGGTTTGGTGGAATCTACAATGACAGTTGAGCAATATCTTTTTCGTTCCCCTATACTACCAATCAGCCGAAAGTAATCTTGACACTTTTCTTTTGAACCATGCGCTCAGGGGCTAATAATAATATCTCTATGACCGGCCTATTTACATTTTTTTTAATGGATTGCAATGAACCCTTGATCCAGTGTGTGATAAATCCACTCCCGTAACTTACATTTAGAATTTAGGCCTACTGGAAACAGTTTGTATAGCATTACACAGTCTTAATGATTAGTAAATCCAGTTATTTCAGCTTCCTGTTCCAATCATTGTATGGAGGGAACACATTGCATATATACCATTAGAATAGGATCCTATAGCACTAATCCATGCCATATTAAGGGAACCCACCAACGCATTAGAAAACAATTGATTTTTGTCTCTGTTTCAAATGTGTATTCTTGCAGTTATAACTTCTTTGATTTGAAAGCATTAATTATCTATGTTACTTTGCACAAGGAACAGGATGAACCCTTTTGTAATATTATATTTATTTCTCAGGGAGGGTGGGGGAGGGGTGCTGGTAGGGTGATTTGGGGTCGCCATAAATTGTCAAAGAGCAAAATACAGAGATCATACATTACTGTCACTTAAATACCAGAAAGATAGAAGTCAATTGTTACTATCTTTCTGTAAATACTATTGAATGGTCAATCACCACTATTATAGGACTACCGGTACCTATAAGTTACTGCACCTATTTTTTCATATGGAGACCAAACTGCATACATGATTGCATAAGCATGTATATTTTGTAATCACAATTGATTGGAATGATTCATGTAGTTTTTGAAAACGTTGTATTTGTGATATCATTTATGTAATAAATACACGTCAACAATTCACTGTAGGCCTAAAGGGGAGGGTGGTGACAGGGATGCCACCCTAATAGTCATATATATAATACATGTAATTCAGGGAGTGTTAATTCATTAATTACACCTGGGGTGGTGAGATTTTGTGCAGACGCCCTAAGATTTTTTATGCCTCACCCTTCGAGCGCCCTCCCCCTTCGGGAGCACCTCCCCCTTCAAGAGCGTTTTTTTTCAACCTTCCCCTAAGGGAGTGTTCATTTATTAATTACAGGGGGGTGGTGAGATTTCGCGCAGAAGGGCGAAATCTTTTTATGCCCCCCCCCCCTCGCTCTTCGCGTCCCCTCCTCGCCGAAGATTTTTCGCCCCCCCCCCCTTTCAACTATAGTATTAACGCGCAGGCTTTTTTGCTAAAAAGGGGCTTAAATTTTTAAGCCCTCTCCTCAAGAGGGGTCAGAATTTTTTACGCCCTCCCCCCTCAGGAGGGATCGGACATTTTTACGCACCCAACCCGCCACCCCCCTGCAACTAATAAATGAACACTCCCTAAAGGGAATGTTAACCCCCCCCCCCCCGGCAACTGGCATGTCGCACCGGCTCTCCGTACTACGCCAGAAATAGGTCAAATGACGTCACGCCCTCGTTGCCTGTGGTGCAAAGGTGTTTCCTACAACATGGCGGCGAGTCAAGGTTTCCCCGGGTTTGTCCGGTTCGCGTTTCACCTCGCCATTTTTACTGTGTACATCGTAGCTCTGTATTGGGATCATGTGTACGTTCCCCTAGTCAGAAGCCACCAGTTCGCTGGCCGATGGAAGTATCTCACTTTCCTAAATGAGGTAGGAAGATGTTCAAGTGATCTCGCTGCAACTCGTCCCCTACACCGCCATGGAGTCCCCCCAACCTCCATTCATTCAACTTTCAAGCTCTCACGTGACAGTTGGATCATCGTGTGTAGCATACATGAACAGCTGATCGGCAGTAGACCATAGCATTTTCGGTGTTTTAGGAATCTACCAACAATGCAAGGCAATCACTTAAGACATTTATCCCAATTTATCTTCTTTTGGATACTCTTACATATTAAAGTTACTTTAGTAGATAGTACTCTTGACAGTAAAAGGGGCGTGGCATTTTAACAACCACCCCCACGACAGTTTGATACCATAGGCCTGTTAATTAGTGTTACTCAGGCCTATACTATAGGCCTATCGGGTAGGGGCCTATTTGCATTAGCCAAAGAAACTACAAATTACAATGATGCGCTAGCCTCGGATTTGGGCTAATCTGTCATTATCTGAATACCATAGTGGTGGATTATCGCATAGGCCGGTACTGTCATTGTCATTGATCATGGCCATGGGCATGGGTCAAGGCTGGAGCCTTCGAGGTGTTAAACCTTTATCAGGAATATGAAGATATGCTACCGGTACAGGTCCACATGACATAATCATCCAACTGGCATCCAACTTTGTAGACTAGTCCAGGTTCTATTATGTATTAACCATCCCGGTTGAATCGACCTATATATGAATTATGAATCAATTCAATATACTAGTACACTCCTAGTACCGGTACTCAATAACACAGTTTTGATTAAATTATATTACTAGTATTTACTTTTTATACTATCCGTATTTAGGTACCGGTAATAAGTATGTAGGCCTATTTAGAATAAATCTACATACCTGGTACTGATAGTAGTCCTAGATCTACATGTACCATATATCTATATATCTATGTCCTACATACCAGTATCAACTTTTCACCTTTGCAGCTACTTCAGACAATATACTTCGGGGTAGCAATCTTGAACGATGTCTTCGGTTCCAACACAAACCCCGAAGACAACCAAAAGCAGCGATCGGGGCTACAGAAGCTGCGCGACATCATACTCACGAGTCTTGCGTTTCCAATGGGCACGGTATGTCTCAAAACCTAAAAGTTTAATGTTTCTAGTACCCATAACAGACTCCAGGGATTAAAGTTAGGGAGCCTTAACTGGAATGAGCCACGATAGTGTACATGTGTGTCTTTGGTGACCCAATCCTACCGGTAGATCTATTAAACAAGCAAAAATGGGTCCGTCCATTATTGTTTTGAGATTTTCAGATACTGTTATACATTTGTTATAGTTAAATAAGGTCATAATCAAAGTAGCCATGGTAGTAAATACATGTACTATACATTTGAAATACCGATGTCATGATAGTACATTTGTTATAGTAAAATAAGGCCATACTCAAAGTAGTCCATGATAGTAAATACATGTACTATACATTTGAAATACCAATGTCATGATAGTAGTGTGGAGTATAGCCTGTAGGGTTTAATACTTTAAAGTTATATGCTTTCATCATTTTCTTTCAGTTTGTTGTCGTTTCCTTCTGGGGAATCTACGCCATCGACCGTGAACTTGTTTTCCCAAAGGCCCTCGACGCCATTTTCCCTTCATGGCTAAATCATGTTATGGTATGTTCTGTCAATGTCATGTTTATGGTGTCACATTGGTCAATATGCTATAGATATGCTATAAACCTCTTCAACACTAGGTCGCTGGTAACTCAATGTAATTTCTGCAAATCCTGTGTTACAGGATGGAAATAGAATCCATTATGATATAAGATAATTCTAATAGAGTTTTGGTTTTAGAATACTGTTGGACCACTAGATCATAAGATCGTTCTTATTTTTCAAGCATACAACGGTGATCGTGTTCCTTCTCGTGGAGGTGTTTCTCGTGTACCACCCTTACCCAAGGCGCCGTAAAGGTCTCACCCTCTGCCTTGCCTTTGCCGCTACATATCAAGTTTGGTAAGTAAAAGCTGACTGAAAGTGAAAGCATAATATTATACTGATTGTTAGCTAATAATGAAAACCATATACCGTAACCGTTTCATAAACATATTAGATTAAACATAAACTGCAATGATGTGACATTATTGATGGAGATTTGTTTTTTACAATATTTCTTGAGACATGTAATACATCACTCAATTTTTACTCTTGCTAAGTTTTCAATTTTTTCCCTCCAACCTTTCAGGATATTCTTCATTGCATTCTATGCAGACATTTGGGTGTACCCAATATTGGCAGTGCTTTCTTGGCCTAGTCGGTTTGGATTCCTTGCAGTGTGCTGGGCCCTTGTTGTAACCTTCTTCATGATGGGAGAGGCCATCACCAACACCATTTGGGGTAAGCTCTTTACATTTCTTTGGGTAATAAAACCAACAAATAATGTTGATTATTTAGGGTATCATTGACATGTTATAGTACCCAATTAGATATAAAAGACATGCAATTTAGTTTATAGTGGTGCATTTATTCTGTACTTGAAAATGTAATCTACATTTTCTGAGTTATGTATTTTAATGTTATTTTTTTCTTGTTTTAGGTGTTCCATCAAAGAAAAGTTTAAAGAAAGCCAAGTGAAAATCTCATAGAAAATTACGGCCGATAGATTTCCAAGAGTTTCAGAGTATCGGGCCAAAAAGTAAGGGTGTGTATGTGTCAAAAATATGTAGTTGGATTTTAGCTATAGGATGACCATGTCCAAATATAATGATTTAAGTGTGTAACAGACAGACAATAAATTAATACTTTTATAAATTAAGGAATTAACAGATTTTGAGTTCTTATGAAAATATATGTATATATTCAAAAAGAAACATTTTCTACTTTCCGTCCCACCATATTTAGCCATATTCTCTGTATTTCTGTACATCCCAGCAACTATGTTTCTATGGCTACATTTATACAATGAGTCTGGTATCAATATTAACTCATTTGGTAGCTCCAGTCTTTGATACACACTTTACATCATGCAGATATAGATCGGTGTTGTAAGCATAACATGCATACTGTGACTTGAAGAAGCTGTGGTAGACATGTCTAAATAAAGTTTTCACCTTCAAAAGTATTCTGCTCATTCCCATGCCTAACCTTGCCTCAAAGAGGTGGACATTGTCAAAGTTCTAATTCCAACACTTCATGTTCTTCCATGGTTTTTATCAAAAGAGACTTTTTTGGGACCAGAGAAGTTGAACTTACACTTTTTTTTTACTGTGATTTAATGATGACTGAATAGGTAAACTATAGTAAAAAATATTATTCTATAGGGATTTTTAAATGTAATGCATTTTATATCATGAAGGTGCAGTTTTAACAAAAGACATTCGCATAATATAGTGATTTATAACTGTTGAATTCTGACTTAGGTATACTGGGTATCACTACCTTACCATTTCATGGTGTCAATTTTCTATCAAGGCATGGTCATTTCATTGATGTAAGAGAAAGGCCCAGTCTTAGGTATATATACTATTATAAAACATGTAACTGGATAAATGTGTGTGTCATCAGAATTATTTATATTGATAGCTAATGTTTATCACAGCAGTATGTGTGTGCTTAAATGTGCTATTTAATGTTGGATATGAATGAAAGACAAGTAAGGAGAAAACAGTTATTGTTAAAAGTAACTTTTCTGGTAATTGGATGTTGAAAGTTAGTTTTGATCAATGAACTTGTTATGGGTCCATTTAGTCGAAACGGTCGACCGTTTGTTTCTCCCAATTTAAAGCCAGATTCATTGAAAGATGTATGCCCATTAACTGGATACTGATTAATGAATTGGGGTCTATGTTTGGGTGCTATTGGTCATGGTTAGTCTCATCATTACACAAGTAACTTGTTATATCTGTCCTGTAAATATGTCACAATATACCATGTTGAAAATTTAATTACATGTATTTATGTAGTTTATGCCTACATTAACATGTTTAGGGAAGTTCTGTGTGGTTCTTGTGAGATTCATTGACCATATCATGCTCTGTTCATGAACATACGGGTAAGGTTTGTGCCTTGTTTGAAATGATTGATTATTGATAAAGGTCTATTACACTTTACACCAGTTGTGATTTACAGAAATAAAAAATGCATGAAAGATGCCTTTCTGTTCTGTTTTTTTTAGAACTTACTAAAAAATATTCTCTGCTCACATAGAATTGACCCAGGGCACCTATCAGATTTCTGTTTTTCTATTATCTGAAATAACAGTAGCCTAAACCCTTCTTCACAATGTTTGAACTTCCTGCTCTACTTTCCCATTCGTTTCTGGGTGCAGCACTGAGGAGGGGACATAGATAGACCTGGACTGCAGTAATTCATTGAGACACTGATCCCTTCATTGCTACAAGGGCATGTCCATATACACTTTATATGGCTCAAAATGGACATTTGGTGACACCTAAATGGCCTTGCCTCAGAACTTTGAGTTGCAGTAGCTCAAGTGGTAATAGTCACAGGCATCAGCCCCCCCCCCTCCCCCCCCAAAAAAAGGTCACCCGACAGACCCTATCTAAACAGGGCCGACCCTACGTTTTTTTATGCAACTTTGAAGAAATTTTAATATTTTTATACTCTTTGGGGGACAATTTTAGGTTTGCAAAATTTTGGAAAAAAATCTCCCAATTTTTACATATTTTGGGGTCAATTTTAGGGGGGAAGCAAAAAAAAAAAAAAAATCCGACCTACCGACCCTAGAGTTTCTTCCCATGTTACCTGAAACAAAACTTTTTTTTTATTTGGCCTCACTTGAAATACTTGAAAGTGGTTACTGATCCATATCTATCATATATAGTTTACACTAGTTGTGATTTACAGACATCAGATATACAAAACTTTGTTTTACAAAAGTTTATTGAAAACTGTTCAGATGCAGGGCTGCAATTATATTAGTAACCATCTACACCATATTATTTCTTGTAGATACAGTTCACAATGTGTATGGTATATCATCCCACTAGACCATAGATATTGCAGTCATCATAGTTGAATACCTTATACCAGTGGTTGATAGAGTATGTTTAATATAAATCAGCATGTTTAGCATGCTCCAGTACACAACTCCTAAAGCACATATCAAACATTCATTCAAAAAACCTGACAACCATTAGTACATCTGATTTCACATAAAATTGCATCAAAGCAGCCCATATTTGGAACTGAGTATACTTTTTACGTTCCATAGATGTGACTTATTGAGAGTACACTGATTTAGTTATTTGTTTTTAAGAAGACAGATAAGCTGACACATTTAAGTAATGAACTGCATGTGGCATAATGAATCAAACTTTATGTGGAGTACTAAAGAACAGTTAAAACTATTGTGATTTCAACATGATTGTATACCCAAACAATACTCCATACTTAACGATAGTATTAGTAGCTGCAATCTCTACCATGCAGCTATTTGATATCATGATAAATTCACCATTCTTGTTACAATACACTAAAGAATAACACTAATACACCACACATGATGCAATAAATACAGCTTGTAGCAATAAATACAATCACCAGTCACAATATGACTGATCCCATAGTTTGATCACACTTTTGTAGTAAATTCTTTAGTGAAATTGGCTAGTAAAGAAAGAAAGTATCATTTATTTTTTAATTGGAGCGCTTGTGTACAGCAAATGGGCTTACGCTATTGGCCCTGAAGCTAAATATGTTATAATATCAGTATAACAAATTAAACAAATGAAGTTACAGTCAATCTTCCATTATATCCTATTTATATGGATATAGATATCATTCCATATATTGTATGGGGAATATTCAAGTGTTCAAGAAGTTTCATAAGTTAAGTACCATATCCGACGTAATAATTGCGTTCCCCTGCACATTTTGGGGCCTTCCTTCGACTAGGATATATGCTAAATTTATTGCATCAAATATGGTACATCCACTTTATCATACATACAATTATTTCCGAGCACAGCATTTATACATGGGATACAAATTCTAAAACTGGAGGAAGATAGTAATATATAACATTAAATGGGAAGACATTGATTATTTATTATATTTATAAACCTACATAAGAGATAGTTTATTGAAGTGGTACCTCAATTCCTTTGTTTATGAAGTCTTTACATCTATATGTACCGGTATCAATACTTTTGTACAATATAATATGTAAAGACAATTTTTCAAAACTTACATTAACATAGCACATAAGTGATAACACCAAAGTAAAACCTGCTAACAAGGAGTTTCTGGTTAATTACATTGTAAACACCAAAAACTCGCACTAGAATCTAGAGCTAGACTTCAGAAGCCCTAGCATTAGTCTCATCACCCACCCCACTATGACAGGTATTATAGATGGAAAAATCGCGTATTCTTCTTGTAGTTTCTCCAGAATATCTACACAGGCCACAGAAACTAGACCAGCAGTCCATAGAAACATACACATAACTGCGCTAGAATTCTAAGCCAGCAGATTTATATCCTCTATCACTATATATCGGTCATGTATAAGTAGTAGTTAATAGGCTGTGAAAACAACAAACCCTAACCTGACACAACACTCTATATCAAGTTATTAAATTATCAATTGCATAACCCATACCCCTTGCTTAAGTCAGAACCAGCATTTATAAGTGTTTATATGTCATAACTGGCACGCTTTCTCCGTAGGAAATAATGCAGTAGCTGGATATAATAAGATGTACTATGTCCTGCATCAGTGTTAGGACCTATAACATATGTCCTGGACTAAC
Organism: Harmothoe impar; assembly: GCA_947462335.1. Lineage (NCBI taxonomy): Eukaryota > Metazoa > Annelida > Polychaeta > Phyllodocida > Polynoidae > Harmothoe > Harmothoe impar. The sequence continues at coordinate 22,150,770 of OX381718.1, read as the reverse complement.
TATTGTCTAAAAGTAGTCTGCTTGTTATAACTCTATATAGCATAAATAAACTAGTTTTCTAGATTTGATAATAACATCATGATACAAAAATGTTTTTTCATTGAGGCTTAAGATATCATGATAGTGATTTCTTAATACCAGTCTTCCTACTTTCAACTATATAGGTGAACTTCTTCACTTACATAACATAATTAAAAATTAAATGTACACCAAAACCACCAAAACCACTCTCTAAATTTTTCTTCACATAAATATCATATTCTTCACTTCAATATCATATCTAGCTGACAATGTTTGAGTAAGTAAGCACAAGGGTAATTGATTCAACAATATACATTAATGTCATTTTTTAAATTACACCACCTTTCAATACTTTCATGCACCTTTAAATGCTTTGATTGCACATATCTGAACTGACTCTGGTGAACTAATGCATGCAAAATTGAAATTTATTTCTACCAAGTGTAGAAATCATGAAAGCTATATATTTGTTCACATGTTGAATACCAGTAAGTCAATATCATACACATCCAGAGTGAAGATGTAAACCGAAAATAGACAAAGGAGACAAAAAGTGTCATAAGTTATAAACAAGTGGTATATAAAGGGTGATTTCTTTCTCTCTTCTATTATCTAAACTAATGTTTCTCACACTAATTTAAGTATCACACCTTTCATCCTTATAATATATTATAATTCAAACTATCTGAAATGCAGTATAATTACTAGGTATGTTTATAACTGAGGAGCTACAGCTCTGCTGCCCTACCAAGAATTTTTTTTTTCAACATGACAGTATACACCTGAAGTATAGTGTGATTTCCAGCATCTAAGTAACTTCTTGGAGGATATACTTCTACATGTATAGGAATAACCACAATCACAATAGCTAGCATTATCTTGTTACTGACAACCATATTATAAATAGCACAGCATTTATGTTATTTGTTAGGTATAAGTGGCACATTGTAAATGTCTTTCAAATTTAAGACAAAGACACTTGAAGTAAACAAAACCCTTGTGAACCTAAAGAGATTCTAGTCATATGAGATACAATTGAAGATCATGTCTGCAGTATAGTAAATGGAATAGCCTGATTGGCTGTTCTTTGTTCAGAGCACAGCAGCAGCACAGCCAGCTCTACTAACCTTCATATGATTCAAGGCTGTCCACTGGTCTGTTTCAGGATCGTAAACTTCTGCACTTCGAAGTCGATTTGTTCCATCGAAACCCCCCATTACATATATTTTCTTGTCAATGACTGCCACCGCAGGCCAGGCTCTTGCAGTTGTCATGTGACTCACAGTTGTCCACTGATTTGTCAGCAGGTCATACCTAATTGGGATATACAAAAGTATTTGTTCTTAATGTATTTGTAGTACGGAAGTAAGATAGAATAACCTATACCATGAATGTAAAAAGAAGAAAAACTGACATTTGTTCCTGTGCTTTTTCCATACACTATTATCTTTTCGCAAAAACATGTGACCACATTCTTAAAATCAAATTAATGTTAACAAAAAAGAAAGGATTATTTCTCACCTTTCTGCTACATCAAAGTAGAGGTGGTAACGTGTTCGACCGCCAATTGCATACAAGTAATGATCCACAGCAACGAGTGCCAGTCCAGATCGTGGATTTTCCATTTCAGCCACAAACGCCCACTCACAGGTTTCTACATCGTAACACTCCACACTGGCCCGGTCTGTATGAAATGTCTTATCATGTCCACCTGGAAATATATTCACATATAACCATTGGTTCTTTCAGTCATAATTTAACACTGTTTACTTCCATGAGAAAACATTAAGTAGGCTACACAATGTATTACACTATTACTGTTTGCTAAAAGGTTGATTTAACAACTGTTTTGAATAAATAAATGTTTTCGGCTGATATCCATTATTTCAATGTACATTGATATCTATTAAAATTTAAGAGTATGTGGCTCTACTAGTTATTTCACACCCACCAGCGACATATATCTTGCCATCACAGATTGCGACTCCAGCACCGGCCCGCTTTTGACGCATGCAGGGTGTGAATGTCCATATGTCAGTCTTGGGATCATATCGCTCCACCACATTAAAAGTGTTGTTCCTATCCTCACCACCTGCAGGCAAAGGACCAGTTGTATATCACAGAATAGTAGAGGACAACCCAGAATTACTGCTGAGTCTAGTTTTCACTTTTATCCCAATGGTGAAAGTTTGATTTTAATACACACTAAATGGCAGCCAGTAGAGCTGCATATAGCTTGCTGCTCAGCATGCTAATGGAGAATATATTGGGAAGTCTTCTGACAAGTGCAGGTATATCCTTTTATTTTCTGTGCACCAGAAATGTTCAGACATCTGCTTAATATGGTCATCTCTCTCTCTATATATATTTTTTGAAATGTTATATCTATTCTGGAGGTATCAGGCTGGGCTCCTGTAATAACAATTATCGTGCCCATACATTCCTGAAATATTAGCACATTGCATGCTTCACTCTAGCTAGAAATACCTCTGCCACAGTAACTGAAGATAGGAAATAACAGCTGCATCTTACCTAGGGCATAAAGGTGGCCACCAACACAGACAGCGCTGAGGAATGACCGTGCCACCTTCATGTCTGCAAGGCGCATCCACTCTTTGAGTAAGGGATCATAGCGCTCTACACTCCTCAAGTACTGTGTGTCGTCTTGTGGTTCAGCCAGGGCACACTCTCCTCCCACCGTAAATAGTTGGCCATCCAGTGACGCAGCACTAATCGCAGTCCTTGCAACTGTCATGTTACACTGTATAGATGAGAACAAGTAGCACATCATCATACTGCTGCATTTGTAAACAAATGTGCTGAATCTGTGCATATTTGAATCACACAGTTTTCTATAACTTTTCATACATCTATAATTACATTTTTAATGTATCAGAAAGATGTGAGCTCTTAAACACATTACAGCTGGAAAAGAAATTCAGCACTCTTAACTCATCTGTTACTTCCCCCGCCTCCCAGACACACCCAACCACACTTCTGCTGACTAAATAACACATTGACATTGTGTCAGGAGTGTGCTGATGGAGGGGGGAGGGGGGGTAAAGGAGTAGGGGTATATCAAGTTACAGGAACAAACCAACATCTTTAACAGGCAATACTTCAAAGGGGATCCCTGCAAACTTCTGAGAATGCAGAATCAGCTGAGCTCTGGTACTTACCATTGGTATCCATTGGTCCCTTAGAAAATCATACCGCTCCATGCTTTTCAACTGACTACATGTTCCGTTCCGGCCCCCCATCACAAATATACCCAATGGTTGTGCCCGATTTGAGATGGAGGCCAGGACATTATTGTCCTCTTTTGCTTTTGTGGCCATGTTGACCATAGTTCGGCACTTCTCACACATACTGATTATGTCGTTGTGAAGGACGGATTTAGTGAGGAAGGCTGTGTCCAGGAGTGCATAACGGATACACTGAAGGACCCGACAAGCGACATCCTCAGAGCGACTCTCCGGGTCTGCATTAATCCACTGCATGGCAGCTGTGAACACCTCCTCCTCACTTGACACCTGAAAATAAAGTAACAGATAAATTAGAATACATAGTAACTAATATGAAGTAGGTTTAGGCAAGTATCTCTTAACTCTTGTGAATAATTTGTGACATATGAGTTTAGAGTTTGAGACGAACTACCCAAAGCACATCTAACGTGTCTGTCTGTCATTGGAAAAAACTGACCAGAGGATTGATATTTTATCTTGAAAAGGTTGTGGATGCTTATTAGATTTCTTCTTTGAAGCATTTCTTGTCTGTTTGATTGAACTCAACAAGATTGTAACTCCTCATATAATCTGAAATGCTATCGACCAACTTCTAAAGGTGGAATAATTACATATTTGCATATAAATGAAACTTAATGTCCCAACTTCTTTAGTATTACACACCTGAAGTTGGTCTGAAGTTAAGAGTTCTATCAGGCGCTGTTCGTCTAACGTAAAAAACTCTTCATGCTGTATAACCTTAAGGAAGTGTTGGTAGATGTATCGGCGTGCACCGGTTTCAAGCTCAACACACGAAAACATGTCAGCAAACGAATGAATACCTGCAAAGGACAATCATAACTCATATAGAAATGCATGCTTGAATTCATATTTCGTCAAAAAGTGATCCAGATATATATACCCAAATCTATACACATGCAACTATTAAATTTCATATCAATTAAAGTTTGAAAAGTTTGAGTTTGTCTACAATCACTCTGTATATATTGGGAAAGACAATATAAACCTTTCCAAACCCAAAAAAAAAGAAAAAAAAAAGATGGTATCATCTGTTCTACTTTGATGATGACCACCCAACCTGAATGATGACTCACCAAGGCAGTTAGTGGGATCGAGATGCTGCTGGAGAAAGTGGCAGCACACATTGCGCAGACTGATGAGGTTGAGCATGCTGGCCCCCTGCAGCAGCAGCTGTACATTCTCTATGGTCACCTCTACTGACCCATTATACACAAAGTCCAGCAGCATGTCCATGGTGGTCGGCTCGATGCCGTGAATCTCCACCGTGTTGCGGTCCGTCTCCAGCATACCGTTGGTGAACATAGCTCGCAAGTACGGGCTGCAGCCCGCGAGGACCACTTTGTGCGCATGGAACTTCTTACCCTCGACGCTGATCACGATATCGCACAGTTCCTGCTTCTGCCGCAGTTCTGACATGACCTAGACATGCAGAAGAGCAGCGGAGATAAATTTATACCTAGGCTATGGGAAACTGTTCACTGTTAGCTACCTAATTTGTGATTGAACTAAAACTTATTTTAAGGTGGTTGCCTATAATGAATCACAAGTATCTAGATTCACTCCAAATATTTCCACAATATACCTTACATACTTTAAAACCAAGTAGTGAAAAGAAAAATAGGGGGTCCCGAGCTACTTTTTTAAATATTGAATTTTGAAAAATAAAACTATTTCTCCAACACTAGACCAGAAACTCATCTATTTTGTGAGTAATGGTAGTAGAAGTATCACCATTTTTCTTAAACTCCGCCAAAATATTCTTCAGATCATGTCTAAATTAATAGTATCAATTTGAACATATGGTCCCGTGCATAATCCAGTGGTTTTGGGCAACTTAAAATAAAAAGTAATGATATTCTATAAATTGAAAGGTAGTATAGACATAGTTACATATATGACCACTTGCAGACCAGCCTTTGTGGCCTAATAGGATCAGCACAGAACTTAGACACTGGGGTTGTGAGTTCGCTCCTTGCTCAGGTCTTTCTCTATTTTATATACTGCTACATATGAGAGCTAGACACATCACCTGCGCAGAAATCGTCGCAATGGGCGTATTCATGGTGGTAGGCAACCACCTTAAGCTTCTTATTTTTCACCAACAATTGAGGAGGATGCTCGATATGACACATATAGGTTATATTAGATCATTTCTACACCTAACATAATCTTATGGAAATGCTGTTACCTGAAAGGCCTGACTAGCATGGTTGTGAATGGAAAAAAGTCTCGCCTCAACAGGAATCATGGTGAATCCAGCCGCTGCAGCACCTGACCTGTTGAAATTGATTTATTGATTGGTTTAACGTCTCAGCATAAATAAAGATTGATTGTGTGATTAACATCACATGTGACCCAGGGCTCTAATCAAAGAGAGCAAGAGAGGACAGGGTGGGGAAGAGACATAGGGCTGTGGTAGAAGTTGCAGCAAAAACTGCAGTAAAAGCCACCCCTCTGGTCGGAAAACAGAGGGGCAGTACCAGCCTGTAATGGTAAAGGAGCTCCGGTGGTCGGACGCCTATAGGTCCCTTGTGCAATCCCCACTGGCGGCTGCCATGTTATTGTGATTGGTGCATAGATCACAGTTAACACAGGGAACTACAGTGACGTTAGAGCTTGACGTTCACACCCATTTCCCTCCCTGTCCCCCCAGTCTGAGTTGCTTGCACAACTGGATTTAAACCACTCTAATGCCACCATTTCACTGAAGTTCAAGTTGAAATGCTCGGTCAGTAAAAGTGGGAACCCGATTTGGCCCATACAGACATCTACCCCATGTGGATATCCCATTTAGACAACCCCATGCAGATATTCAATATGGATCCAGGCCCTGGAGGAATAATTCCATCCCCCTGGAGCAACCCAGACACATCTTACCAAAGCCCTATATCCTGTGCACAGCAACCAATATATAGCAAGGTTAGGGGTAATTACAAGAAGCCCCCTTTGTAAGTTCAGCCCAAAGAGTTGGATATTAAGCCTAGGATAAGTAGAATCAACCTCACATTTGGGATAGATTTTCAGAGATCTTCAGACAATTAAACCCTTTATACCCACAATATTGCATGGGGACTGCAGGCTATACTTGTGGATACCAGCAAAGTGGTCTCCAGTCTAATCATCTGGCCTTTACAGATCACCTGGTCACAGTAAATTGACTTTTTCGTTTGCAATTTTCACTAGGAAATATTATTTTGTTCAAATTTGTAGATGAAGGGCCGGACAGACATAGGTTGCAAGTTTGTTTTAGTGTTATTCCTTCTTCAAAATATGCAACAGGAACTTTATACAGCTGCATCAAAGTTTGACTGCAAATCTACTTCATTTTCTGGAAAAGCGTCTCCCTAAGACCCAGGGTCCCCTGGGTCAATAAAGCCTTTCCCGTACCGGACGGGATTGTCTCAAATTTAGTCAAACAGATATTTAAATTCTTTCTGTCTAATACAGCAGTGATCAGATCTATCTAATAATCTATGGATGATTGGATCTATGAGTTTTCAAAGTGATCAAATTTATGGTGCGAGGGACAAACTAGGCAGATCGTGTCGTCATGAAATGAGTAACTTAATAAAAAAATAAAAAATAAGGGGCACGTCCCCTACTCTTTTCGAAGAATAACAAGTGTTCTTTTATTTGCCTGGTCCTACATACCTGGGCTAGTACCATAGTAAGCAGGGCCAGACAGTCCATTGCCTTTGATATCTCAGACGTGGTTCACTGAGAAGAGATCACAAGGCAGACCTGCAGCAAGAAGGGCCAGGCCCATGCATATGGGCAGCGGCTGCCAAGACATCTTGATTTAGTGACTGATCACAGCAGACAGCAGTCCACCTCATGACCTCACAAGTTTTTGTTGCCCTTTTCTGGTATGTTCCATTCCCTTAAGGAAGTCACATCTGATCAAAGCAAATGCCTAGATATAGCAGATATATCCTCTACCGGTATACCCGGTACCAAAAGTGGTATTTTCATGTATAAAGTTGATAATAAACACTATCAATCAACAAGCCCCCCCCCCAACCCATCTTCCTTCAATACCTTCATGAATCATGCAGGGTATAATTAATTAAAGCACCAGATACATGCAGTAGATCTATTTGTATATATATATATATATATATTTATTTCATGGTGAATACGATCTATCAAGGCTAAACCTATGGGAGTACAATATGCGAGTGAAGCGTGCAATAACCCCCGGCCATATTGCACGCTCTGCCCGTATTGCACGCTGCTAGGAGTCGCCATGGGGTTGCCATGGGGTTGCCATGGGGTTGCCATGGGGTTGCCACGCTACCAAGGGTCACGTGACCTGCGCGGAATTCAAAATGGCGGCACTACGGACGTAAACAAACACCGTGGAAGTAAAGAAACATCGTGGAAGTAAAGAAACAGACTGTATTTCTATTTTACATTGAAATACCCTGAAATAAACACAGAGCGTCACTTAAAAGTCACCTTGTCTGTGGTTATCCCACTTGGGGTGCCTGGCCCGCATTGCACTAGGCCTGCGGCCAGCGTGCAATACGGGCCAGGCACCCCTCGTGGAATAACCACTGACTCGGTCACTTTAGCGTGCAGCTCTGTCTATATATATATATATATATAGACAGAGCTGCACGCTAAAGTGACTGAGTCCATGGTTATTGCAAGAGTGGTGCTAGGGCCGTATTGCACGATGGCCGTAGGCCGAGTGCAATACGGCCCTAGCACCACGAGTGCAATAACCATGGACGAGGGCACTTTTAAGTGACGCTCTGTATTTATTTCAGGGTTTATGGATGTAAAATAGATCTACAGTCCATGTTTGCTTACTTCCACGATGTTTGCTTACTTCCGCGGTGTTTGTTTACGTCCGTCGGCCGCCATTTTGAATTCCGCGCAGGTCACTTGACCCTCGGCAGCTCGGCGACCCCATGGCAACTCCATGGCGACGCCATGGCAACCCATGGCGATCCCTAGCAGCGTGTAATACAGCTCCAGCGTGCAATACAGCCCATGGTTATTGCACGCTCCCCTCGGGAACGGCCCCACCATAGGTTTAACCTTGATAGATCGTATCCACCATGAAATAAATATATATATATATTTATCCATGACCCATGTATCTCATGTACCTCTCGCAAGTTTAGAAATAAAAAAATCATTGTCATTGTATTAAAAGTTTAATGTAAGGGGTACCGGTCATTAAATGCTTTACGTATGCTCCTCGGGATACCGAGACATGCTCTTGCTGGAGAGACATTTGCTGTCTGTGGTCTCCCCAACATGTGGTACTACTATCAGAAAACTAGTTCATAGTCTCATATGTCGACTTACAGCTTCTGAAAATGAACTAATAAAAAGCATGGTGGACCCCACAAGAAGTGATATCCGGTACACATCCCATATATGGAAAGGCTGGTATAAAGATCTGTATATTCACTTTTATATCCCATAACCGTACTCTTATACTTGTATAATATGTTTGTGTGTTTTATATACTATGGACCTTTGTAATACTATTGAGTCTGAAATAAAAATTGAATTGAATTGAAAATTTAAATTGGTGGCAATATTAAAGTGGGTGTATAATTCTGTCATGCCTCTGGTCTGGGCCTCAGACTCAGTGAAGCACGAGACAATTATCTTTCAGAGGCTGTGTGCCTGTCTAGCCAAGCTCAGACAGCGCTACACTGCCTACACCATAGGGTACACTCCCGGGGCTACTCTACATTATAGGCGTCTAGCCGGTTGCATTATCAACCAATGAGAAAATTCCCTGGCCTTCACTGCGGAATTCTTAGGGGGCATTATGTAACAGCCTGTACCCATTGTGATTGCTGTATTAGTGCTTATCTCGCTGGTTACCAGATCAAGCAATGGTGCCCCCTACTAAGGAACCTGCAACACTGACTAACTCAGTAACTGACTACTGAGTGAGTGCAGACTCGGGACTGACCAAATACAAAAATTTACAATGGAATACCCACGAATATGCGGGAAGTTAGACTTTGTCACCTGTTAATGAGGAAAGATAAGATAATAGTTGTTTCTTTGCATAACAGCTTGAAGATATAATTTTGTCACAAAGTGTTATTTGTACCTGTTTATATGCCTCTTGAAAGCTGTCACTTTGCAATTTCGCCACGAACAAAACAACTTACCTCTGCCGTGCATATTCCAGAATAGGTTCGCCGTGTATTTAGATATTTCTAAACATGATAGTGTAATATTAAAATTATTGCCTAAAGAAGGCAATACTACTTATTATTTTTATTTAGATTTACTAGGCTTAATTTTACATATGCACAAAATATTAATCTTTGCGAGGTAAGTTGTAGCACTCTTCTGAACGGGAGGGAGAATCAAACGCTAAAACGTCAACATGGCGGCGCCCATGTCAGAAAAGCCCAACCCGAACAATCCGATTGTTTTCTTTGATATCACAGTTGGAAACACGGTATGTGTACTTTGCACCAGAAAAAGAAAGACATGGGTTCTATACACTCCCTATTTAGTATAAAATATTGCTGCCATAGTTGCTTTTACGGTGTATGGAGAAGAAGTTTGACACCCGGCGAGGTGACGCGCTTGTCGCTTGGGCGATAATATAGGCTTATCCCACTTGCGATACCGTACTAATTCAATTCAATTCAATTCAATTTTATTCACACACAACCCCTTTTCGGGGCAAAGGAGAAAGGGTAAGATAATAGATGCCGGGTGTAGCCAAAAGTTCCTAGTCAGATCTATAATAGTGATAATGAGGTTGAACACAAGAGTGCACAAACATAGCTGTCATGCGTAGTTTCAATACATGGGTGACTAACCTATATGTACATATACCAGAGGCCTTCGGCCTCTGGCGGGTTGCATCCCTCCCCATCCCCTGCCTGCCTGCGTGACCTGACCTACTTGAGCTCACCTACATAGGCCCCACTGACCGCTCAGCCTCACTCACAGTATGTGTGGTTCAGATTGACCCCTCATCCCCACCCTACTCACGACATATGGCATGTCTGTCCGTGTGTCGACGCCCGCAGTGGGTTATGTAATCAGAGAGGCCGAGACGTTATAAGAGACTATTTAATTACAAGTCAAGCTATATTCGTATTAACACTTAAACAGCGAAATATAAATAAAGCTGACATGGTCTTGCAAGAAAAGGACGGGATAGAGCATGCAGTCACCTGTTTGAGTGAAGAGGACATAGCACCATGCCAGTTGCTACCCATGTTAGCATCTCAGTTCAGATTTTGACTTGTTTATTTTTTTAGGTTTCTGCTGTCTCTTTTCCATCCTTTCCTTCACCAACTTATCTTTGAGCTGCGAAGCCTTCGAGGTACTAAGAGGTTGTTTTATAGATTTTGGCAGGCGCTTCGTGTTAGTGTTATTACAGGCTCTATTGCCACTTTTGGCCCTGCTGTCCACCGAAATCGTTTTGCTCTGCGCGTACGGCGTATCACTGGCACTGCAACCATCTTCCTAAAGTGTAAGATTTTAGTTAATTTCCTTCTAGGGAAGATATCTTCATTAGAATCTCGCAGACATTTGTAAGCAGCGCACTGCAGATTGGCGTTCTGCGCCGATTGGTGAATAGCGCCCAACAGTACCACTATCAAAGACCAAGTAACCTACTACTCCCGTGTAGGTTGGGTCGCTGCTTGTTGGGAAAAGCTGCCCAGGCTGGGTCGCCAAGCATAGGGCCACACCAAATAAAAAAGTTGGTCTACGCATTTTGCTTTTCAAAATTGGTGAGGGCGGACGAATTTATTATTCCCCCCCCCCTACTGCTACTTGCTCACTTGTTTAAATGATTTGCCTAATGACTTGTCTAAATGTTGCAGGAAATAGGAAGAATCAAGTTTGAATTATTTGCCGACTATGTGCCCAAAACTGCCGAGAACTTCAGGTGAGCAAAATATTCCCATTGGCATTGTTATCTGGAGACAATTTTAGTAAAAGGAGAGGGAGTTGTTTTACAGTCGACTCTCTCCTTGAATGCCTAAAGGCCTAGAAAAATAAATTATGTTTTCGGTAACCCAAAGCTACCTCTAGCTTTTCCGTCTCTCAAATTTCGAATCACAAGTATATTTAGACATGCATGATTCCGGTCTTGGTATTTCAAAAAAAAAAATCCCCAAAAAAATCCGACCATAGAGCTCTACCTATTTTTTCCCCACACATTCTATTGTGCTAGGCCCCAGCCACCCCGGGGACTTCCCGAAAGTGACAGCATTAGTAGAGCGGTGGCTGTATAGTCTAATAGTAGTATAGGGCACTAGCGCATTAGGCTATGGGGGCCGCCATCTTGGCTCAGAGCAATGCATTGTGGTTAGGCCCCCGACTCCAGAGCAGTGCATCATGGGTGAATTTCTTATCAGCACCTTTGTTCTAGGTGTGAGGGGAGGGGATTAACCTGATAGGGAGATGGGGGTGTAGCCCCCGACTACCTGAGTTACAGGATGTGCTAGTCCCGTATAGACTAATAGAGGGAATCAACAAGTACTGCTCTTACTGATGCTGAGATAGGACACATGTATATTTAAGTTGGAAAAAAAAACACGTCATGAATTTAATACATTTTATGTTTAACGGTCCTTAGGCAATCGTGTACGGGCGAGTACAGGCGGGATGGAGTGCCTATTGGATACAAGGGCTGTCAATTCCACAGGTAAGTACATGTGTACCCACCTCTTGGAGGGTAGGAAATTGGCTCAAACGGTAGAGTGTAGTACAGTGTACGTCAAGGGCCCAAAGGATTGTGGGTTCAATACTCAGTCTCAGTATTACCCTGTTGTTTGACCTGACAACTTTCCCTCTGGTGTGGTGCAACATTTAAAGGCCTGTCCATTTTACACTATGCATACATATTCAGCATTACCTAAATATTGAATCTGTGCTTCACCTCTTGTAAAGCCTCGCAGTATAATTTTATCACGGTTATCGCACATCTGATACATGCATTGTGACGGCTAAGGGATAGCTCATATACCCGGTACCTTTACTTTAGTATTAGCGAAATGTATGTTGGTTTAGGTCGTCTGGTATGTAACTCTAGGGCCACTTAAAAAAAATTGTCAGCTTTACGGATACTTTCCTGAAAAAAGGGGTGCGGGAGGGCGGCTTTTTATTTTTATTTTTATTTGCTTTTTGGTTGATGAGGGAGGGCCTTTTTTTTTTTTTTTGCTCAAAAATATTTGAAAGACAATATTTCTATGACAGATGCATCCATTATTAACCTGTACGTAATGGGGTTCAGGTTATAGATATAAGAATAACAAGTAATATGCTATTTGAATTGTGATTCTACACAAAATAATAGTTGAGATATGGCAATTTTAGTTTTTTGGAGTTATTTTTCATTGGAGGCGGAATTCTTAGACATTTTTTTTGGAAATGTTGAATAAAAAGCACTGATGCGGCCCCTTTTAACTGATGCGGGCGGTGTCTGTAAAGCTGATTATTTTTTTTAAGTGGCCTAGTATATGGTATATACATGTACCATACAAATCACTTCATGAAATGTAAGAAGTTATAACTTAGCGAAACCATTGCTTTTTATAGATAAAATAGATGGAGCAATATTAACGTACATTTTCTCCCATCCTTTCTTTTCTAGGGTGATCAAAGATTTCATGGTGCAAGGAGGGGATATTGTCAATGTAAGTAACAAATGACTAACCTTCCACACCTCGACACTACCGTGCTTTCAATGGCTTGGATACCCACCTCTCAAAAATTAAGGAGAAAACTATCACGAATGAACCTAGAGATCCTTTACAGTTGTAAATTATGCCTTTATAAAACTTTGATATGACCGAAAAGTAAGATAATGATAGTATTTTAATGGTCTTTATTATGAAACTTAGTGATTTTGAAGTTAATGTTGGTGGTGGGTTCTTTTGAAGAAATATCTAAATCTGAGTCCGATTGATATCAACAGGGTGACGGCACAGGACTGACGAGTATCTACGGAGGACCGTTCGCAGACGAGAACTTCAAACTCAGACATTTCGGTCCAGGGATGCTATCCATGGTGAGCACAAAAACATAAAATATCTAGACAGAAGTATTCAACTCATTATGATAAATTTAGATTATATCAGCTCATTAACATAACAATGGTTAAAGGGGCATTCTCACAACTCACACTTAACCACACAGTAGGCTAGAACAGTACTAGAATTGGCAGTGGGATACGCTCGGGGATTATGCCACTTTAACATTAAATAACAATGGCTACCACTTGTTATCAGTATTCCATTTACCAGTCATTGGATGAATATAAGATATTAGGAAGATATACAAAGGCGACAGGGCTACTCGGTTAATACAAAGGGTTGCTATACACAGTCGCATTGGTTTTATTATATTAGGAAGTTGGATTGATAATTAATTATTGTGTTCATATTACAGGCAAACAGTGGTCGGGACACTAACGGATGTCAGTTTTTCATAACCTGCGCAAAATGTGATTTTCTTGACGGAAAACATGTCGTCTTCGGTATGTGAATTTCTTTCACTCAAAATACCTTAACATTAACATTTTGCATAACAAAAGGTTACATAAAGTTTTTGAGATTAATTGTCAAAACTTTTAAGTTTGTAGCTGCTGAAGATTATTGCAGGCATTTTCGATCTAAGGGCTTATATTATGTCACGAAAGAACTTGAGTAGGTGTGGAGAAATTTGCATGCCAACCAAAAGGCAATACTGTAAACGTATTTAAATTCACGGGTATATATATTTTCGTGGAAGAGTGAAAATCGGCAGAATGCATGCAAAAAATTCATGTGTTTTCAATTTCCGCGCAAATAAGTACAAAGCGAACTTCAGTAGTCAGTACTTTCATTATTAAGTGTACTTAATAATATAGTTCCGCTTTTATAGATACACTACATCTTTGTTTCCAGGGCGCGTGGTTGATGGCTTACTTGTACTACGTAAGATAGAGAATGTGCCGACCGGACCCAACAACAAACCCAAGATTCCCGTCGTCATCTCGCAATGTGGCGAGATGTAGTCGCTCTTTATCAGACATTCTTTCATCATATCAGTAATCACAAGACTTTCTTATCATCACTCATCCGGCGGACTCCCATCAGAAAATGTTGGGCTAAGCGAAGACATCCATCAGAAGGGCGATTATTGTGTATTTTTCTCACTGCCTCTATACACATTTCATCTCAGATATGTAGAAACATTTCAAAACAGTGAATTAAATAAACAAACGAATATCTGAAAAACTTAATTTTATGCAATGAACTACCGCGTTTTTTTACGAAATACTTTTCTTTAATGATTTTTGTTATAGTCATATGAATATTGCGATAATTATTTCTCGTAATTTTATCGCTTATCGAAAAGAGAATTTTCAAAATCCAATTGCTAAATGTCATAATGCTATAACAGCGACAGCAAGAACTGAAATTTTGAACAGAGTTTCATTTACGCACATACCAAATAAATATAATTTATCCCATGTGGAATTGTAGCGAGGTTGCATATTTTTTGTATAAAAGTATAAAAAGAAAATGTGTTTTGTTTACTCTATTATTCATATTACAGGGACCATGACAGTCAGTTACATATTGATCTTAATACATGTACCTGAATCATGTAATCATATAAAGAAAAGACGGACAAATAAGAAAATGGCTTTGGATACACCTAACTTTTATTAGTTTCTTTCACATCAGTATTTACATCCAAATAGTTTTGAAGTTGTTGAATAGTATTTACAGTACCCTTTGTATTTAAGGCTAATATAAGAAAGCACCAGTGTCAAGACAGCTTTTACCATTACGTACTTTGCTTTTTTAAACTGTACATGCACGTTATTGTTACTTATATACTTGTTCTCCATTGCTTCTATATAGACAGCCCCAGGCTGCCTCTAATAGTCGAAAACAAACATTTGTCCCTGATCTATACGAGTTATTTTTCATTTAGATTTAAGGGCACTCTCCAAATTACCCCAACAATTTGTAATAACTGACTCTTTAAAATATCTCAACCTCTTAATCGTTGACTTTTAATACCGATAGTACTTTTGATACCCGCATCTCGCGTATAACCCCAACTCAGGAAATAACCCGCACTGGGGGCCTAATTTAGGGGAGTTTGGTAATGTAGTACAATTTTAAACAAATCCTCTTATAGCCCGCAACCTATATATAGGCATGCTTGGTATCATATCCAAGCTGAGTTTGCTTTGCGTACACATGGGTATTACCCGAGAATTTTGGGTATTTAAAACTTATTCTAAGGCATTTCGTTTGTCATCGATGTAATCACCTCAAAAGTCTGGAATTAGCAATCAAATTCATATGTATGTAAGCAGTGAATATTGGAAAGTTTTTTCTGAAGTTCACAATGTCCACTGTTTTCTCTTGATTAAAAATTCCTCGTATAATTGTTTTGTACCAAGCCAATTTGAGCAGACAGAAAATGAGATATTGTAAATGTGTTGTCAGGTCCTTCAATGTATAGGTCTATTCTAGGGCAAGAGACGATACAAATTAGAACCAATACAATACCTGAATTCCCAAATTTTACAACATAATAATGTAACCCTTTAAGGTCCGCACACTTCTTTATTGCACTATGTCCTTTGTCGTCATGATGCATGAATGCAGCCCAGGTGAGTAACTCACCAGTGCTGTCTGCAAGCATCATACCGACCTTATGGGGATGATACATTCCGGATGGGCCGGCATGATGCGTTAATGCAACCTGGGCAAGTAGACTGACCAGAGCTGCGTTATAGTTCTTGAAGTGGTGGTCTCCTCTTTTAAAGGGTTAATTGGATGTGGAATGGTGAAGACTGAGGATACTGGGAGACGCTCAGACATTGTTTGAAATGAAATCTCGGTTGAACAAAATATGCGCCCAGACAAGCGCCTTTATTACAATACTGCCTTTTCATTCATCCAATATAATTATTGCAAGTATCACGATAGTATTCACAATATACAAACCGGGATCAACAGCAGGACAAAACCATTATTATGGTAATAATAACCCTCTTTAAATTACTTGATGTTGTCAAGACTCCTCTAAATCAATAAATGGGCAGCACAAGCCAAAATATTACTTCCCAGGCAATTTCATGCAATACAAATGAATTTTTCCACTTAGTTAAATATGACCCTGAATGTAGATTTCCTCGACCCAGCAGTTTCATCATCTGATAGAAGGTCATCCACCCTCTATATTACTAGAACATTCATTTTGAGGGATAGTTCCCTGGGAATACCCATTGAGAATGAAACAGTCATGATCAAAATGACAGAGTTGGGAAGAACAAGTTGGAACGAAGGTCAATATTCTACAACTGTAGGCATGCATGTTATAAATAAGGCTTAAAAAGCTACACAAGATATATAGGCTTTCCTCAAGAAGCCATCCAATATCACCCAAGTTGCGGTTTTGGCTCTTGAAACGCTTAAAAATTTAACATGACCAACCCCCGATCAGACTGTCGGGTGTCCTACATCCCGACACAGTTTGACCGGTAAAACAATTTATGGTCTATGAACTGCATCGGTGTAAACAATTCAACATGCAAGTGTGAATCAAACTAGTGTAATTAGGGCTATTATAGTGGAAATTATTAGCAATGGTGACATTTTTATTCGCTTTGGCAATGCCTATAATCACCTCGACCACACATTGCCCCGTATGTTGTGGAAGTTTTGATTTTACTTGGACAATTTTTCTTCACGTTTATGTGTCATACACACAAAAAAAACAAAAGTAAATACCAAAAATACCCTTACAAGTGTACGTGTTATCATTTGCCTTGATTTTCTTTTTCAGTATTTATAAGATGGTGACCTTTCATGATGAATCCTTTGTTTCCTATCTAGTTTCCTGGATTCTTCTGAGATATATAATACTAGATACTGTGATTTCATCGGTTTGAAATAATATTTGACCACAGTGTCATAATCATATGTTCTTTCATGAAACACCATTATAAAGCGGAGATAAACATGACTAATTTACAGTTTCCACTCCAGCAGATTTCAGGCAGATATATGTAACCTAAAACCCTCAAGAGTAAAAAACTGAATGCAATGCATCTCCACATGTTCCACTACTGTACAGAAATGAAGATTCCACTGCGGGAAAAAATGCTTTGGATCAATCGCGTAGAAGGTAGCAGGTCCTAACCACCGCCTAGACTCAGTCATCTGCCGAGGCGCTACTACGACCGTTGAACAAGTACACAATTATCAGACCCACAGTTGTATCACGTTGGCAGAATCTACGCCGCTGCTACACAGATGCATGTACACGTATATTCACAAACACTTTGTACATTCCTAGTTCTCCCCGGTCCCACATGGTGGCACTCTGGCCGGCCCTCAGGACGCGGCCACCGTTGGCGTGGCGGCTCCGGGCACCACGCCGTTTTGGCCGTGAGCGGGGAGCTCGGCAGAGTTTGTGGCCATGGCACCAGATGGTGCACTGTTCTGTTTGTTGCGGATCTCAAAGACTTCCTGGATCGCTTTGCGGAAGCAGTGGAAGTTGTAGTCTATCAATCCTGTAAGAGAGTTCAAACAGACCCACAATTAATAAAACATATTGGGTATTTCTTATCCACTCTAATGGGCAGATGGCTTGTTCTAAATAGATGAAATTTTAAGTTTTATATAATATGGTGAACACCTGCCTGACTAGTCACATGTATTCCATACGAAGCAAGGTACTTTTCTGACTTATTCTCATTATATTTACCCTACCCTGCAGCTAAATTAATTGTATCTATGTCAGCTGAAGGATGCTATGGACTTTCCAATGCATCACGATAGTTTTATCTAAATCCCCCTCAGAGAAGGTTACACTTTCCCCGATAACATTATTAAAACGCCCATTTCTATCTTGGTGACAGACAGTTGTATTTATATCCACTTACCATGTCTCTCGAAGCCGTCCTCTCGTAGAATGCAGACGAGGGCGAGGTATCGGTTCACCTCCCGTAGGTAGAGGATGGTGGCGTTATTCAGCTTGATGACCGACTGAGACTGACTGTCGAACGCGCTGCTCTCTCCGTCCTCCTTGCCATTCTCCGCTGTGGCAGTACTGCAGGCACAAATGTCTTAGTATCAAAGCATGTGAAATACTGAACAGATTATAACACTATGCGGGTACAGAAGGTTAGCCGTTGCTTATTTTGATTTTGATTTATTTTCTATCATCACAAAAAAATTAACAAAATATGTTCTGTGGGGGACGATATTATTTTTTGACTATTTTTATGATTACAACCAATAAACAGGAGAAGAGATTATAAGCTATGCTTATATTAATATGCTTTTATTTTCTCAAAAAAGATAAATGAACTCACCCATATATACACGAGACGTCTATGACTACATCTATCATATCACAACATAGCTCGTAAGAAAGCATGTCCACAGGTGAATTGTCAGTCGCGATGTATATCTTGCTGACCACGTCAAAGAGGAAGGCCTTCTCAATGCCAGAGTTCTGGAAGGAACAGTTTTTAGCTTTTAGTTTGCAAACATGTTTACACATGAGCTTTTGAGAATGAGCCATATATTTAAATCCAAACGCACTCAAATTCTGTCTTTCCCACGTTGCAGATATAGCCCAAAAACAATTCTGGTTCTTTCTACAACGTATCACATTGGATACAGACATATAGCTTTAACTCCACAAAATTGTTATTATTTAAACAGATTCAGATTCCCTACCCACCAGACCACTTTGAAAGGTCCCAGAGGCAGCACTTACCGATATGAATATGTTGAGCAGGTTTTCTAACGTCGGGAGTTGGGGAATGAGTTTTTGAATCACTTTGCTGAAGGCCTCGAATATAGAGTGGTCGTAAATGCTTGTCAGGTAGAAACTGAAATTCAGACAAAAATGTGTTGACACAGATAGCGAAATTAGAGAATTCAAATTAGATTGCCATTTCTTACCTGTTTTTTTTGTGACATAGAAAGAAAAATTCAAATCCAAATCAGATTTCCATTTATTACCTGATTTTTATGATGAAAATCGAGTCGATATTTAACAAATGGTAAATTATTTAAAGGGTTCCGGGCTAAACGAAATTCATAAGTTAACCACGACATGGCCGTGTCCACACATCTTCCTAGCAAATATGGTAACAATATAAATCTTTAAAACTTAAAACATGAACTATATCAAAATTAGTTCTGACCTAAGGTCGAGGTTCTCGAGGCCAGCGTCGGCGAGATGGTCGTTTGCCCGTTGGTGGATGTCGCGTTGCGTCTCAATCTTTTGGTCGTCAGAGAGGCCGTCTACCTTGTGGATGAAGACTTCAAACCGTATTGATGGGTTCACCTTGTAGGCTCGAGATACGGTCATGTGCAGTTTGGCCAATGCATCCATGTAATCATCCTGAAATCATCAAAATAGGATGAAGTAATACCATACGCACTGTAGAAAGGTGGTCTATGGATTTCATGTTTTATATTTCAGTAAATGCTTAGAACAGCTATTTTTCTATATTGATTCCTGTGGGAAACCAAGTCTTGTTGCTGCAGAGAAGTTGTTGTCGCCACCTTTTGCATGATGTACAAAATCCATAGACACAAAAAGTAAAATAAGCCCGGTGGACAGCTGTTTGGATGTGGACTAAGTACTTTATGGTGCATCACTCATGCATCCTGGCAACGACTAAAGTGAATAGGGCATTGATGCACTATGCTGCCTTGAAAGGGTTAACTTACCTGTGCATCTATGACAAATATCAAGGCTCCACATGCACCAAATATCATGTCTGAGTCAAAGGCCGGGTCGAAGAAGTCGATCTGTCCGGGGAAGTCCCATATTTGGAATTGTACAAATGAACAGTTGGATATGTCTGCAACAAAGGAAAGACAGTTTAGTTTGGCTTCATGAAATTATAAACAAAACAAGGCAGGAGGTTTTAAGTATGAGGCAACCCTAAGTTAAGAGGGGAAGAGACCAGAAAGATAACTCCAACTCATCCCCTCCACCCCTAACACCGCAAAAAATGATCCCTCAACCAGAATGCCGACATTTGATGATGAGCTTTTTATGGTAATGTTTTAGCAAATACTATACACCAGGTGCATATCACATAGCAGGATTCTATGAAAACATGATTCATTTAGGCCACTTAAAAAAAATAATCAGCTTTACAGACACCGCCCGCATCAGTTAAAAGGGGCCGCATCAGTGCTTTTTATTCAACATTTCCAAAAAAAATGTCTAAGAATTCCGCCTCCAATGAAAAATAACTCCAAAAAACTAAAATTGCCATATCTCAACTATTATTTTGTGTAGAATCACAATTCAAATAGCATATTACTTGTTATTCTTATATCTATAACCTGAACCCCATTACGTACAGGTTAATAATGGATGCATCTGTCATAGAAATATTGTCTTTCAAATATTTTTGAGCAAAAAAAAAAAAAAAGGCCCTCCCTCATCAACCAAAAAGCAAATAAAAATAAAAATAAAAAGCCGCCCTCCCGCACCCCTTTTTTCAGGAAAGTATCCGTAAAGCTGACAATTTTTTTTAAGTGGCCTTATTAGAATTTTTTTTTTACAGAAAGACAGTATTATGTTGGTCATAAATATACTCACCATCTTTGATAATCTTATTTGTGCTTTCTAGGAAGAGTGTTTCATTTGGAGACATTTTGTGAAAAACGACTTTCTGGATTGAAGACTTGCCGCTCCTACAGAATTAGTAAATCAATAAATTAATATTATGAACTCTCGAAAACTACTTTTTGAAAAGCGGTGTGATGAAATAAATATTGCATTCGATTGGATTAAGAACGCACTAAGTGTGCAGACTTTATCAGTTAAAAAGTTTTGTTATCTACATCATGGTTACATAACAGTTTAAATAGGGTAATAAAACCAATTTGATTGAACATGATTATCATACAATAGCTAAGTTTGTATTTTACCATAATGTAAGCTTTATATTTCAGGGGTCATTTAATGTTATTACAAATGAGATCTGTTCTTTAAAGGATAGAACACTCACCTTCGTAGCCCTATCAGGAGGATGCGAGGTTTGGAGTCTGAGGCGGTCGCTCCCTGTCCCTCCGTGTCGTATTCCTCCGGCCCGTACCCAAAGTCCTTGGGGAATGAGCCAACATGCATGCCATGGCTGCCCGGGTAGGTGTCGTCATCATCATACGACTGGAACAAGAACATGCAAATTAAGGTGTGGGAACCACAGTCTTACACTTGTAACAGGGAGACAGATCTATACTGAAGTTGAGAATCTCGAGAGAACATGCCCTGGGATGACAGTGGAGATGGGTTTCATTTCACCTTTCACTGTGGTGCTTTCGACCGGTCAATCCTCCTCGCCAACTTTAAATACTATCCCACCCAAGCACTGTACCCGTCATGAATGTTGAAACAACAATTGTCCTAACACTTCATATACCAGTAACCTCTCTACATTTTGTGCAACCGTAATGGAAAGATTCCAACCCACAAAAAGGACATAAATTGCTAAAACGTCTAAAATCAAAAGATCTAAGCATAAGAAGGCTGCACTGGGTAGAAGAGTGGTTCTATTATCTCTTCTACTTTTATCACTTCTTTGATTTCATTAACCCACACTGTCTTTGCATCCTTACTAGTAATACTACTACTATTACTAATCAACATAGTACTCATTGGTGCTGAATATTACAAGAGAATCTATTTGTTGGTGCTACCAGATGTCCCTGGCCTACCCTTGATCTAGAACTGCATGATTAGAAAGGTAAACATGTTTAATATTTAAATACTACGGTGGCCTACAGCTAATTTTACCTTGTCAAATAAAGAGTTTGCCAACTTTAAGTGTCTATTAATATTATGTAGACTAGATGTAGGCCTATGGCTATACATGACAAGTCACATAGGGTAGGCAGAGTAAATTGATAATTCCATAACTTTGTACCGACTACCGTAAATTCTCGCGTAGAAGCCGCGGCTTGTACGCGAGTCAGACTCTGAGACTCAGCTTTCTTTTGATACCAAACATGCCTATATAGGGTCCGGCTTATGCGAGAGTTTTTATTAGTATACTACAGTACCAAAATCGCAATATTCAGACCCCCTCTGCGGCTTATATAATTTGTCAAAGTTAGGGGTGCGGCTTATACGCGAGTGAGGCTTATACGCGAGAATTTACGGTACATCAGTAGACAGCAATGCCTGTGTAACTTTTCTGACCCCTTCTTTTGTTTTCTTTGTATTAATAAGAGACATGGAGGAGCCATTCCATGTCTCTGCTAGTGCTATTATTAATACCTCTCATGCGGTAGCCAACCTAGACTGTAACTTACTGTAAGGCACTTTCCTGGTTAAAAAAACAACTTGCTAGGCCGCCTGGTCTAGGCTTGTTGGATTGCTTCAAACCTTACATCGACAGTACTGATGAATAAGTTGCTTAAAGCTGTACAAAGTCAAACGACATCTTGTTTGGTCTAAATCCGCGCCATGGAGTGACGTCACTTTTATTACCGGAAGTTAGTTGAACGCTGGTTACCCGGTAACTTATTTTCCCGCGTCGTCAAATCTCAATACTCCTCCTCGGCAAGTGAAAATATACTTTGTTTGATACCATACACAATATGAACATAAACTTTTAGAATACACAATGAATAACTATAATGTGTTACTATAAAATAAACACTCCTCCTGGATGTTAAAGTCCTTGACTTATCAGTGTCTCTGTTTACTTAAAATGTTCATTGTCTCTCAAAATCTTTGAGGTCTTATATGAATAAATGTTCTCCAGTAAACTGGTCTTCAGTTCTTAGTTTCCTCCAGTTAACTGGTAATGTCCTTAAAATGACTCAGTGGTCAAATATTACAACATGTCTTTACACAGTTCTCACAAACTAGTATACATGTATTACATAAACTAGATCTCATTAGTTTTAGTATTATATATTAATACAACAATAACTTCTTATGTTGTCTTACTTAACATACTCAATAGCATATACCTTAGCTATTAAAAGGCAATCATAAACTTAGGTCTTCCATATGTTTTACATTAAACCATACTCAATAGCCACCACCGGCTATTAACAATTAATTAAAAAATAATACCTAACCTTGGAAAGAGCGGTTACTAGCACATCATTTCCATGTGAGGCTTCAGCCCTCACCTCCCTAGACTAAAGAACTTCTCCGGTTCTGCACCTGACACTTCACACCGAGCGCATGGATCCACATGACTACCAAATATATATGCTACCTTCCTTCTGGTCCATTCACACCAGATGAATTTTAGACATGCAGGGACCCCTGCTATAGGCTAGGCCTACACTGCCCTCATGTCACGGGCCATCACCCCGAATAATGGTTTTGTCTTTGATACCCCAGTTCTCACCACCGTCCTATCAACTCAATCCGGTCCATCAACCGGACCAGTGGTTTTGGTTTCATGTCCACAGTACCGCGACTGTCATCATCGTTGCGGTCCACTATACCGCATGTGGTTTTGGTTTTGTCGTACACAGTAGCGAACTGTCCTCACCCATGGCGGTCCACTTACCCCCCTTCTGAATGCTTCATGTAGCTCATATATCACCCCTTCCACGACCACTATCCATCTCCGAGCTCCTCCTGCCTAGTCACCACAGAACCCTAGAAGTCTTTGTGTCCTCCACCGATACCTGGTCTCCGGTACCTTGCATCACTTCCCACTGCAGACACACTGACGTCACACTGCAGACACCTGACATCACACTGTTGCAGCTACCACCACACAATCACTTCCTTGTGCCTCCGCCACCATGTTGACAATTCACCAGAACTAATAATGTCACCCACAGATCTGCTGTATATTCACAGTGCAAATGCCTGTTGACTAGACTTACAGTGCCCCTGTGATGTTACAGTTCAGCTTAATGTGTGTATAATAAAAGTCAGTTTGTCACCACAGTTGCACAATAGATAGATCCTCTTCTAAAGCTGCACTATAATGAGTCCACTTCTTAATAAAAACTCACTTAGCTGATATCTGAAACATTAACTCCTCCTTCTGGACTTTATAATTTCAACCCTCCTTGACTAGACACAGCAGATTGTTCTTCCTGTAGCACACAACATCTCCAGTGCCTCTGACACATCTGCTACAACTTCTGACGTCATCTGCAGTCCCCTGACGTCACCTGCAGCCTCCCAACGTCATCTGCAGTCTCCTGACGTCTACCTCAGTGTTAGTACTGTTACAGCATCCACTAACACAGCTAAACATATCTACTAACCAGCTGAATACACATGTATCTGTCGACTCCATAGCTACCACAGACACAGTGTTCTTCTGTCTTATACACACCATGGCATACTCCTGTGATACAGGCTGTGTGTATCATCTCTGTGACTCGACAGCACCATTACACATCCACATCGACATACCTGTGTACACGGCATGGCACTTCTCAGTATCACTCAGCAGCATAACGTACACAGCGTCCTTGCCATTGTCACTTGTCCCACAGTCTTCCTCACATGTATACAAACATGTACCAACCTGCTGACCGGGGCTGCTGACTTCCCTGTCGACTTTACAGTACAGCTTCCCTAGCATCTCAAGTCGACACAAACATGCAGCATTGTACACGGCGTCCTCGCCACTGCTGCCCCCCACTGCCAACTCTAAAACGTACATCGACATCGACACGGCACCTCTGCCTAGGATGTGGCCGCCCCACGCTATCCGTCATTCTGCTCGCCTCCTCGTGCATCCACCACGGGAAAACACTCCAAATGTCGCTCACACCTTCCCGGACCTTGCTGGCACGTTCCCGGGGCATCCCGCACGCATCTGCTCGCCGTACACACGTACGTCTCTCACGGCGACTTTCTAAATGGCCGTAACTCTTCTTCTAGCGGCCATCCGACCCTCCAATTCTCTCACAACTTACTTCAATCCTTCACTCATCCTTCCAGCGCAGTGGAAGGGTTACTGGGCTTCCATAACCTGATGAATAAGTTGCTTAAAGCTGTACAAAGTCAAACGACATCTTGTTTGGTCTAAATCCGCGCCATGGAGTGACGTCACTTTTATTACCGGAAGTTAGTTGAACGCCGGTTACCCGGTAACTTATTTTCCCGCGTCGTCAAATCTCAATAAGTACCGAGGTACGCTGTAAGGTTGGACTGGAGGCCATTTGCAAATTATTTGGTAAAAACTATTCCGCTAGAGGGAGGCATTAATACTTTTTGTATGTCGCCCCCTGGCGTTTCTCAAAGCATATCCATTTTCATTGGATAAAAGAGATCACGTGACTAGAGTGTCATGGCGGCATGAATCAAATTTCGGCAAGGAGAAGGCTAAGCCATATTTTGAATCTCAATATTTCTTAATTAGCAAAGTAAAGGGAACCACAAATATTCAACAGAACCCGAGAATAATGTTTAAGGTACATGTTAAAGCATTTACCTAGGCAAATAAGTCTCATTTGTAGCTGCTAGAACGGTGCGACAGCAGAGAGTTGCAAATGGCGTTTTTCGGGACCAAAATATAAGGTCTAGCCAATGAGCCCCTGTCCAACCATACTGCGTACCTTGGTACTGTCGCTGTATGGTTTGAAGCATTCCAACAAGGTCTAGGCCTACTCATGAGGATGTGACTAAACAAAAATGAAATTGAAGTTTTAATCATCTTTAGGCCACTCAAAAAAAAAAAGTTGTTTCTCATCACCGCGCGCATCATAAAAATCATGATTTGGGGAAAACTTTTTTTTTTTTTTTTACATTTTTGATGAAATATATGTTAAAATTGCCAAAATATTGGCAAATTTGGTATCAAATTAAAGCTTATGCTGTCAGCAATGCAATTAGCTAGGTGTAACTTGCATTCCTACAACTTTTGCTGATCAATAAAACTCCAAATTACTAAAATTTGAAAATTGATCGCGAAATGTCCAAATTTCCCTATGTAAATTGCCCCGAGTAAAAAAAAAAAAAAAATTAAATAAAAAACGCCCTCGTCATATTTTTCATTGCTTGGTGATGAGAAACAATTATTTTTTTTTGAGTGGCCTTAATACATCTACAAAATGTAGCTGGGTAGGCCTAGGCCATGGCTTGAACTGGCTTGTACCGGTAGGCCCAATGTCGTATAGATCTACTTTTGATGAGATCCTCTTCTTTTGACAACTTTTTTTTTGTGGGTGTCGATCATCGCTACCCTAGGCTTAAACTAAATAATGTGTTAAGCCCCGGCCACACTAGGCTGTTTTGAGCAGATACGACCCAACCCGACCCGACAATCGGGTCTAATTTACCTGGCCGGTCTGATAGAGTTGTGCATGCCAAACTCTTCCGACTGTCGGGTCGGGTCGGGTCGGATCAAGGTCGGATCACGTCGGGTCGGGTGAAATCACCTAGGTGTGGCCGGGGCTTTAGGCCTACTCTACCACGATAAAGGTACACCCTTTGATGTACGCCAATACGGTAATGTCAACAGCATGTCAACAAGTGTCGCATCAAACTTCTTGGTTGAAAACATAAAAACACAAACATACACTGAGAGTGAGACAGTGAGTTTGCAGAGTAGACACTGGACAGTCACAGTGGGTGATAATAGACACTGAAATTCCAGTCTCTAGTGAAATACTGGTCAACCTGATTTCCTTGCCTTGTGTTTGGGTAGATGCACTAGAACTACTTACAATTTAGTACAGTAAATCATACTCCTAATGTTAGTATATAGAGTAACACAACAAATCTATACTTACCATGTTTCTCTCATCAAAGTACTGTGTATCATGTGATCGTTCTTGTGACCCCAAAACAGACCACTCTCGTTGTACAGAGGCCGCCTGTGTGTTCGGAGAGGGGTTCATTAGGCCAGGGAGGCGCGCGCTTTTGGCGAGCGGCGCGCGCCATTTGGCATACCTCCACCATAGGAGGTGTGCCTAGGCGCGCGCCCAATATTGCCTAATTAACACACGGCTGTACTCTGCCTTCACAATATGGAGTTATTTGGAGGGTGTAGCACAGCACACCAGTGTGGTCTCGACAGGCACGAGAGGCCATAGTTCCTCCAAGCTCCACCAGACAGCGCCAATTGCCGGGCATTCTTAGTCAGAGGTCGACAGAGCAATTTCTCTCTGAGTGACCTGGCATTAGAAGAGGCGGCACCAGCCTCAAACGTTCGAATCAGATATTGTTAATTAACTTAAACTCTGCTATTATAAATTTGACATACTAGCGAACGTAATATCTGTATCCAACAGAGGGGAGCTTATCTGAGGTGGTGCCATCCCTTGTTACAGAATGATAGGCAGGTGCGTTCGCTGCCTCGATCGCAATTGCTAGGGCCCGTGACGTCCTCGGGACTAGCGCGCGGTTGCCGCGTAAAATTGAAGGTTCTCCCTGCCCCTCCAAAGCAGAATTCCTATATAGGGCCCGCTGTTCCAGGACTAGGACATGCCTATTACACATAATGACTTTGTTTGATATAGGCCTAAAGTGCAAGGAAATAGATCAAGCCTAGGTCCAGACTCCAGCTCAGCTAGGTCTAAACCTGAGTAGGCCTACCGGTAGGCCTACCAAGATGGCCAAGATAGATTTGACCATAGACATCAAGGAGTAGACATCTTCAAATTCCTTGATTTGACGTTTTAATAGGGAATGGCCACAATTTATCCACAGGGGGGCCGGGGGGTTGTTGGTTGGGGGGAGGGAGGCGGCAATTTGACCCCTCTAGAGGGGGGGGGGGGGGATTTCAACCCTTTTCCGCGAAAAGGCCTGTGGTGCCTGGGCTATATTCCTGTGACTTGTAGGGCCCTTTAATCACATGGTGCAGGATATATGTGACGGGGCTGTATTCCTTTAATTCATACTCCTGTCAGACACGGTGTAGGCCTAGGCTATTGAAGCTGTGCCTCGATATTATCCCTGTGCCTTACACTACTCACATGGTGTTGGCAAAGCATATATGCCTGCATCTCAGGCCTATGCATGTGTCTTATAGAACTAAGTAGGCCTACTTCTGACATGGTATCTAGCTGTGCCTGGATTATCTCATACTACTGACATAGTGTAATGGGCATGGATGGCAAAATTCAATACGTCGGTGACATGGCTATTTATCAAAATTGACATGTGACAGATCAACATACAACTTGGGGATCCCCTCCCCCCCCCCCCCCCCCGCTCCCATCTAGACCTCCAGTGTAAGCTTAGCTGTACCTGGGTTGTATCCCTGTGTCTTACACTACTGACATGTAAGATGTAAGTACCTGGGTTGTATCCCTATGTCTCATACTACTAACATGGTGTAAGCTATACCTGGGTTGTATCCCTATGTCTCATACTACTGACATGTAAGATGTACCTGGGTTGAATCCCTATGTCTCATACTACTGACATGGTGTAAGCTATACCTGGGTTGTATCCCTATGTCTTTTACTACTGACATGATGTAAGCAGAAAGATAGGAGTCATTGTTTATTTCTTTCTGGTGTAAGTTTTCCTGGGTGTTAGGCCACTCGAAAAAAAAGTGGTTTCTCATCACCAAGGTCTGAGAAACCTGACGAGGGAGGCTTTTAAAAAAAAAAAATTTTTACTCACAAGCCAAAATGTATAGGATAATTTACAGGTTTCTTTGGCGAAAGTTCACATTTTATTGGTTAAGAATTAATTGATCTTTAAAAGCGAGGAAAATGTAAGTTATTTCTATACCACTGCATTGCTGGCATTATTAGCTTTAATTTGATACCAAATATGACCTTTTTTGTCCATTTTGATTAGGGTTTTCTTCAAAATTTGGCAAAAAAAAAAAAGTTTTCCCCAAAACCTGATTTTTATGATGTGCGCGGTGATGAGGAACCATTTTATTTTTTTGAGTGGCCTTATCCCTTGCCTCATACTACTTTTGTATGGCACCTTCCAGCTAGTCCCTTGTTGCATACCTGTGTCTCATATTTTGCAGAAGGAGTAACATGTACATTGGCATATAATGAGCATGCATGAATATTGATTCTTTTAAAAACACCTCATAATACATAAAAATGGAGCAGTGGCGGATCCAGGACTGTCTAGAAGGGGGGGGGCCAAACCTGGCCAACCGGGAGTCACTATGTGTTTCCCGTGAGCGAAGCGCATTAGCTATACCTATACTAGGGGGGTTTGGGGGCATGCCCCCCAAGAACAGTTTGTTGATCTAGACTTGAAATAGTGCATTCTCATGCATTTTAGGACACAATGTTCTCAGCCCTCCCCCCATTTTTTTTGGGGGGGGGGGGGGGGGCAAGGCCCGTCGGGCCACCCCCCTGGATCCGCCAATGTGGAGATAGAAATTTCGAAATTTCCCTGGATTTCACACAAAATGTCCATTAAGGAATGGGGCAATAGAACAATCGTCTGCCGTCATTCTTAGTTAATGTCTTCCCTCATAGATTCCTAGGTTTCTGATATGCCCACCCCTGTGTAGACTCTGCCCCCGTCTGTCCCAGTGGGCACAGAACATTGAATCAACATTGAAAAATGGTTGTCAATGTTGATTCAACGTTAATTCAGCGTTGATTCACCGTTGATCGGAATTCTGTGCCCACTGGGGTATTATGCTCTGTGTAGGCTATGGACACTGTACCAACACTGATGTTTCCACCACGTGGACAGGACATCAAAGATAGCGGATGATCAGTTGAATGGAAGCAAGGTTTGTCCTGATTTCAGGGTGTTCCTGGGGTATTTAGAATTTACACTTCATAATGGATGGCTATAATACCTATCCACACCAAGTGGATATTGATTGAACAATCATAAGGGCCTAGATATATTCCGCATTAGCGAGATACAGTGGCTCCACCTCGTGGACCACTGGTACCAATAATAACCCTTTGCTCTGCAAGGACCAACTCAGCCATATCTCGTGTCCGAGATTAGGGTACAAGCAGGGTGTGAGTATTGTGAGTGGGTTGTACCTGGGCATTCCCTATGTCACTTGTCCCTCATAGAGTAGTGGTTAGCATGGTGGATTCATCATGCAGAGGACCTAAGCTCAAATCCCTGTCAAGTCATATCTTGGTGTCCATACCATGCATTTACATTATTATATATCAAATATGTTTTGCTTTGATGGGTAGAAGTGAGTAACAACTTTGAAATTATATCAAAGAAATATCAATACTGTTTGGACAAAATTTGTATTCCTATTTCTTCAAAGGAACTTTAGATATGTATAAAAAAGAAAAGGTATTCGTTGTTAATGGTGTGGTCACCAAGATATGACTTGACAGGGATTTGAGCTTAGGTCCTCTGCATGATGAAGCCACCATGCTAACCACTACACTATGAGGGAAAGGTGACATAGGGAACGCCCAGGTACAACCCACTAACAATACTCAAACCCTGTTTGTACCCTAATCTCGGACATGAGATTTGGCTGAGCTGGTTGCTGGAGGTTAGAGGATATACACTGGTACCAATAAACATGGCGTTGTACACAGGTCATCTCGCTAATGCGGAATAGTATTTGGCACCATATTACACAATGAGTGATGTCCTGACCACACTGCTTGATTGTTGTTGTGATGTCCCGTAACACATGTTTTGATGCCCGTACCACGGTCGTCTGTTGTGTATAATATATATATATATACATTCGGTTATAAGATTTCTCACATGGACAAGAATAAAAACAAAAGATATATACAACCATACCTTAACAAAATGAAACATTTAATGACTGTTCCAGTCGGGGGCTGTAAAATTACTGATACGATTTTCACCGGATAAGGTTCTTTAAAACTTGTACTGCAAGGTTGGAGAAGGGAAGGGGAGGTCGGTTGAGTGGACTGGGGGGTGGGGATACTGCTCTACATGAGATGTCTGCCTCTGCCTAGCTCATGAAAATATTGATAAAACTGCTAGTCTAGATGCTTATTTTGTTAACCCTACTTCTTTGCCAAAAAGTAGAACAGACCATTCCTATTTTCCCGTAGTGATAACTAAATTTTACTTTCAATAACACTATTTAGTCTATTTGTGACATACTGCAAATGAAACACTAATGATATAGGCCTACCAGCAGTAGGTCTACCACTGGTTGGTGGAGGGCAGAGAGCAAAAGCATTTGATAGTTATCAAGATTTACTTGTGCATGCTGCAAAGCACAATGCTTGTGTTACGGGACATCGCTTGCACACTCTGGCAGCGTGTTACGGGCATCAGTGGCAGCGTGTTACGGGACATCACCATGTAATCACAAACTCCCATTTTCTCACCAATTAATAGGAATTACACATTAAAAACAATGGATATAGCAATGTTACAACCTTAAGAATATGTGATATAAATTTAAATGTGGAAAACGCAGTAGAAGTATGGGAATCTTCTCTTTTCTGTCGGAGTAATCACAACAGGTCCACCATCTTTGATGTCCTGTCTACATGGCGGGAACATCAGTGTTGGCACATTGATGGATACGCATGGGCGGATCTAAAGGTGTGAGACTAACCCCTGTGAAGAGGAAGACAAGAACATGTTAATCAGAGTATAGACAACCAAATTGAAAAGTGACCATGTGTAGGTTTATTTAGATCCTATAATCAGAATATGCTGATGACTGGCTGATGGTGGGGGGAGGGGGGTACTTTCTCTTTACTCCTGGGGGGGGGGGGACTTTTTTATACCTATTAGGGGGAGGTCGGAAAATTTTAGGGGATGTCATGTCCAAAATCCACCACTTCCTGTTCTCAAAAAATGACCACTTCCTTAATTTATATCATTATAGGTTCAGCGATCCCCTTTACCATGGCAGTATTTATTTTAGCCTAATCATGTAATTGGAGTTGTCCTACTACATTTTATGGAGACCGATGTCCCCGCCCGATGTCATTAGCCTAGTCATCCGTAAAATAAGATCATTCTTCCCTGCTCTTAGAAACCATTATATCCCAAAACCAGTAGTGCACAACATAATACATGGCCATAGCTACCAGTACAACAGTACATAACTTGACGATATTCAATTCCCTATACATACTGTGCAATCACCCTCTGTAGTTTTTCTTACAAATCCACCATCCACCATAAGAGATCGACTTACTCCTCAGAGTTCCTACAATGACAGTGTTCTCCTGCAATCACAGCAATATGCCCTTTAATACTTTCTTTGTCTCATACCAAGGACATCCCATGCCAATTCTCCTGAAGCCATAATGAGATTTCATTAAAGAATCTGAATGTCTGAAATTTTGGCTGTTGATACAGATATTCTGGCTTTTTGCATTGCACGAATTGATGCAGATCACGTTAATTTGATGCAGATCACGTTTGGATGGTCTACCGTTATCTGCACTACTGCAGATCACGTCAGTTACTGCAGATCACGGATGTACAGATGTACAACCTTAAGGGCGGAAAGTTGCCGAAATTAAAGTGGCAATAATCACCGAGCGTATCCCACTCATAATTTCAGCACTGTTCTAGCTTACTATGTGGTTAAGTGTGAGTGGTGAGATTGCCCTTTAAGGGCTCAAAGTCGCAAAGTCCCTTTATAGTAGACCATTTTTACTAAAGCCAAATTTGTCCTTAAGTCGCCAGGTCGCTTCAATAGCGCTTTTGGCCCCTCTGCAGCCACCCATAGCGATACCCCCCCCCCCCCCCACACCTGCTCCAAGGCCTCCCATCCCGCACGACCTCAACAGTACAACAATCCTTACTTTCCCTGACCATACGTTCGTAGGCCCTATATTAACACACACTTATCTTCCCTTATCTCTCTACACCTACCTCCATGCTAGTACTATGTGTGTTGGTGTGTAATGAATAGAGGATCAATGCTGATAACAGGAGGGGAAACACCAGGTCCCATGCCTTCATCCTTATCTGTCCCTATCTGCCGACATGTCCTTGTATCCCTACATTACACAATAGGGACTTTAAGGCCAAAAAGGTTTGTCTTAGGTAACCCGACCGACCCTATCAAAACAGGGCCGACCCTACGTTTCTTTTATGCAAATCTGAAGACATTTTTGTATTTTTACCCTTTTTTTGGTAAACTTTAGGGTTTTTGGAGAGGCCGGCTAGTACTTCCATGTTAAAAGAAAAAGTTTAAAAAAAAAACATCCGACCTACCGACCTACATTTTCTTGCCATGTTACCTGAAACAAACCTTTTTTTTGGCCTAACCTCAGCACCAGGAATGAATTTTAATTTTCCTCTGACCCTGCATTCTTTCATGTGTGTAAAATGGAATTCCCAGTATCGCGATTAATGATATACATGCACCATAAGATTACTTTTTGATTTTGGTTAATCATTTTTTTTAGTAAATTTGCCCTCCCTCTGTTGGGCCATGCCCATTCCTTCTTATTATTGGTGCTATTGTTTTTCAATATAGATCTATTATTCTTGAAACATATGTTTTACGATTATATCACATCACCCCAGGTTTACTGAATAGCACTGGGGAGAAACCCTCACAACTATCCCAAACTCTTGATTCTCTGCTTATGATTTCTCAAAGTGAGTTGACTGTCACGTCCCTTTAAATCCGCAGGTCTCGGTACCCCTCCAGCGGCAGTCGGAGTGGAGTACAGGGGACAGGTACTCAGCGCTATATATAGGGGCACTGGGCCTTTAAGGGCAGCATATAAGCATATAATAGTGTATTTATGTGCTATGCCCCTTGTATGTGGTTTGCTGTGAATGCAACCTTAGCGAGTTCCTTGCGAGTTCCTTGTATCCAAGCATCATGCTGACAGAGGACAAGGTTCACTAAGGGAGGGTTCATTATTTATGGCAGGGGGGGGGGGTGAGCGTTTGGCAAATCGAATACGTCAAAAATAATTGGTCCCCCCCCTCCGAATAGGTTGAAAAAAAAAGGCCCCCCCCCCTCCGAACAGGTTGAAAAAAAAGCGCCCCCCCCCCCCCTCACCCTGGATCGTTTTCAACTTTATTACAAAAACGATGTTGGTGTCTACTAATTGTATGCATTTAATCCTGGGCACTTTTTTACCTACAATTTACTACCTTGCAACAAATGCATCCATTTGTAAGGTGTTTTAGTGTAAACGTCTCATGATACTCGCTGGTGAGTGATAATAGTCAAACCTCAGACACTCGACTTACATACCGTTGAGTTTAAGAACCCCAGTGCTTACAAATTGGAAGCTCCCATACCCTCAGTGCTTACATGAGGCCGGCACTTTTTTGAAGACTGACAAAACGGTGGGCTATTCTGCGTGTCAAAAGTGATGCAGTGAGAAATTTGATGGGAGTTTGAGGAAAATTTTAGAAAATTTTGAGAATATTGACAACATTTGGTAAACTATAACACAGGCTGTTACCAAAATTCGCGACATTTCAACGTACTAAATTCGCGACATTTTTAGGAATACCCCTAAAAAAAAAGGCCCCCCCCCTAAGAATAGGGTAAAAAAAAAAGGCCCCCCCCCCTCTGAATACCCCTAAAAAAAATTGCCCCCCCCCTCAAATGCTCACCCCCCCCCCCTGCCATAAATAATGAACCCTCCCTAAAGTACTTTGCGGCCCTTAAAGGATTAAATTATATATATATACTAAGTATTTTGTTTGCGATACAGCTTTTAAAAAAGATGGCGAGACACATTGGGAATTTTTAGACATGTATATGTTGTGATTGATAAAACGCGTGACTTGTGCAAGTCTAACTAAAGCGCTATAGGTATAAAGACCCAGATACCATACAGATAGTAGAGAGGTCACGTGACCCATGCCGGACAGTGTGATAGTGGTCATGGTTGACCGGTGCATGGGGAGTCAGTCTGAGTTCAGGGATAGGCACGGGTAGACGCTATATAGGGGAGATAACGATGGACACACCAACACACTACAAGGCAATACCAAGGTAGGTAATGAATTATCTTGTTGACAGGAGATAAATAGATGTTGGAATTTCTCCATATTCGTTTGGCTTGAACAATTGTATATGACATTTGTTACTTTCTTCAGTTTATTTATAACGCCGCGGCTTGGGTATAGTGACGGTAAAATGTTTCAATGTATATTTTATTTGGTTTCGGTTTATTGGATCTAATCTGGCCGGATCCAAAACTTAGCTGGGGAGCATTGCTCTTCTGCTGCCAGTTCCCCAGGCTAAATTCTTATATTGTTACCGGGGTTATTGATAATACAGAGTTGTTGTGTGCTATACTGAACGACGGCATCCTATCATGTACGTATACCATACCGTCGCGATCAAGCGCCAGTTTCGAAAGAGAGCCGGTCTTGTATAAGCGCCGGGGGTACAGAGGCCTTGAAATGCTCCTTAAGCACTGAAATAGGATCTCGTATAAGCGCCTGCCTTGGGATTAAAGGACCCGTGAAATTGATGAGCGCCCCGGCGCTAAATCGCGACGATACGGTAGTTGTGTTGTGTTCTTGAAAAATATGACGACGGAGGTGTCTTTTGGTGTGTTTTTTAATACTGGGGAGTACGAAAACGTATGCCGTATGAGGAAATATAGCGACTAAGGATTTAGTACTGCATGAGCTGTTTGCTGATTTGCAAAAGATGTGAAAATAAAGTTAGTTATGGCCCAATGCATTAGGCATCATATTTTACATTCAAAATAGTAGAATTTCTTCTCATTTCCTAACTACCCTTTTCTGTAATTAGTTCAAATCCCGGATCCTCTCATTAAAACTTATAAAGGCAGATGATATCATATTTACTAATACATTGGACAATGGTTTATAAAGTAAAATTGAAGACCATACGTGTGTTATGAATGTAGTTCTCTTATACACAGCGTCTCCCAGGAATATAATGGGACCTATTAATACGAACATAACCCCAAATTTAGCATAATAGAATCTACATTTAATACAGGCAGTGAATATATTATATTTGAAAAGGACATTTGCCGACACCGAATGCTTGAACATATAGTTGTCCTTCCGGGAAATGTCTTATTTTCCTCTCAGGCAGCTGCGACCTGAGGACTCACCCATTCCAGAATCCCCAATATGGAAACGCAGGGCCCCATCTCGTGAGAATCTCAACCGAGGTCAGATGACTGTCGCTGGAGCAAGAAGTCAAAGACCGGAAGTCGGCCATGGAGCGGAAGTGGCTGATGAAGATGAGCGAAAGGCAGTTGATACAAAATGTGGATTCTTCTGTTGGCAACCGGACTGGTTACAGCGATGTGCAAATATGAAGGTGGGTTGATGCTTTTGTGTTTTATTGTATCAGACCCGGTGGCGTTACTGAATATGGATTTATGGCCCATCAGCTTTTAAAGGCGCACTGAACCCACGACGCCATTTGCGTACAAAACTCGGCAGGGCTAGGTCCTCAACTCAGTGCGCCTTTAACTATATGGACTGCAACGTTGCCCTAGAGCAATATGTGTTGTCTTAATGCACCAATGCAGTGCAGCGAGGAACTCGCCATATCTATACATTGGTCAGTCATTATGGGGCATGGGCGACCACTGAATGTAAGCAGGCGTCTAAAGATCAGGGTGGAGATCAAGTGTTCCAATCCATTGGAACAGTGTAGTCAACTCAAAATACCCCCTCTCCTTTGAGCATCGCATTCTGGTAAAAATGCATGCATTTGGATGCATTAAAATGCCACAATCTCATGATTATGCATAGTAAATAATATTGCTTGGATCCAGAATACACAATTATGCATTAAACTGGAGATGGAGCCACTCTAACAAAGTCCCCCCTCTGCTTGGTGTCAACATTGCTGCGATCCTTAAAGTACATGGTCTGCATACCTACAACACTGTGAGGAGCAAGGAAAGGACAGGGGTCGATGTACAGCAAGCAAAGGTATTCAGTGTCGTGACAACAGTGGCTTACCTTGTTTCTGTGAACAGAAACATGTGAAACACCCCGAGGTTTAACTAAGTAGGTGCCCGTGTTATGGGGTGTGTCAACCAAGTAGCTGATGCATGCATGCAGACCTTGTGAATTACTCGCCAGGGCTGTGTTCATACATCATGATGACAAAGGTCATATTGCATTAAAATACCATTAAACAAAAATCGTTATACAACGTTGTATAACGTTTCTCTATGGCTCCTTATTATGGCAAAACGTTATATAAAGTTACAACGTTATTTTGAAGTAAAATAACATATTTTTGTCAGCTGGGATGCTGCCCTAGCTGGTTCAAAGAAGTACTTTACATATTACTCAGGTCCAAAAAATTAAAAGGTGTTCTTCATGTTGCATGGTCTAAGGATCTAGGGTAGTTAGGTCGAATTTTTAATCATTCTTTTAACCTTTAGCATGAAAAGTATCAAGAAATCGATGCCAACTGACAACAAATGACAGACAACTGAACTCGTAAATAGCCCCAAAATGTGTTTTTTCTTCAAAATTGGATAAACATCTTATCGGTGGCCCTGTTTTGCTAGGTAGGATCGGATAACCTGAAACACAAATTTTATTTATTTTGGCCTCACATCAAGAAACTAATTTTATACATGTTCCTCCTGTAGCTGTTTGTGGCCCTGATGGCGCTCCTGTACCTGTGCACCTCCACCTTCTACGCCTACCGCCTGGGGGTGGTCACCACCATGGAGAGACGCTTCAGGCTGAGCAGCTCTCAGTCTGGGCTCACCATGAGCAGCTTTGAGATCAGCCACCTGTCCTCTGTCCTGCTGCTCAGCTTCTTCTGTAAGGCGGCTCACAGACCCCGCCTGGTGGCCATGGGAGGACTGCTCACCTCCCTGGCTGCTGTACTCTTCATACTGCCACACTTCTTATATGGGTTGGTGATTTTATCTTGTGTGCTGTTCTACACTGTAAGCAGTTGGTTGATTTTTGTTGTAGATATACAGTAGAATCTACTGTAGGTGTACAGTTTATTGTAGATGTACAGTAGGATCTCAAAGTAATGAATATTAATTTTTAAAAATCTAAATAATCTACTGTGTTAATCTACAGTAGGTGCTGTAAAGTTACTTAGGTGTGGTGTGGTACACTTACTTTTTACAGTGCATGTTGTTTTGCCTTTGAATTAAATGTATTGCACATAGGATAACGATTAGTGAGTAGAGT
This sequence comes from Harmothoe impar, assembly GCA_947462335.1. NCBI lineage: Eukaryota > Metazoa > Annelida > Polychaeta > Phyllodocida > Polynoidae > Harmothoe > Harmothoe impar. The sequence goes on along the minus strand of OX381718.1, from coordinate 22,112,476 downwards.
TATACAAAATTAAATTGTTTGAAATACAAAATGCTGTAAAGATGTATCAGTTAAAACTGTACATGTATAGTCATTAGAGCAATGTGATACTAAGTTCACCAATGGCATAATACCCCAAGTATTGGGCAATTCCTTTTTGGGCTGAGTGTGCCATTATTTGTCTTCTACTATTGCTTCTATTTCGTTATCAATAAATAAAAGAGTCCCCTTTATTTGTTTCAGGTCAGGCATTGCTGATACCAGCTCGGTCTCTGTAGAGGTGGTGAGTAACACATCTGGAAGTCTGAGTACTGGTCAGTCATTGTTCTGCGTACCGGCAGCTAACGGTACCGTACCAGGCTCAGCTGGCTGTACCGGGGACGGAGAGAACACGGATACATCTGGTGCTGGAGGATCCTACCCAGGGGCTTTTGGCCTCTTCTTGGTCTCTAGCCTTGTCTTGGGAGTGGCCTTCGTTCCCATGAACACCCTCGGTTTGGCCTATATTGATGATAATGTGGACAAGCAGAAAGCTCCATTATACCTGGGTAAGAGGTGTTTATGGTTTCTGCATACTATAGAGTTCAAATTAATGGGAAGGTCCTGCATTATCAACAAAAATGTACCTTTAAAATTAATGACAAAGGTAATGACTTCATATCCACACTAAAACCAACTGATGTTGGATGATCAAAAATGTATCAATTCTTCATTTTTGTTTTTTGCAGGAATTGTAATGGCCATGAACCAGGGTAGCAGCATAACTGGCTTTCTGTTAGCTGCTCTCTTCACCAGTATGTTTGTGGACTTGTATGGTAAGTTCCCTCCACTAGTATATGTTTGTGAACTTTTATGGTAAGCTCCCTTCAACAGTATGTTTGTAGACTTGTATGGTAAGTTATCTTTACCAGCATGTTCGTGGACTTGTATGATAAGTTCCCTCCACCAGTATGTTTGTGGACTTGTATGGTAAGTTCAGGGTTCCCCAGTACATGGTTCCCCAGTATGTTTGTATATGGACTTATATTGGGTTAGTTATCATCATTAGAGTGTTCATCAATTTGTGTAGTAACTGCTCTTCACCATTTAATATAGATCATTGCCTTCACCAATTCCATGTCTTGTGAATTATGCATCACTGCATGCATTCCAGTATTTTGGCATGGATGTTAAAACCATGACCAGGGTCATAGCTCACTTACGTACACACATCATACATGTACTTGATTATTTCTGTTTTTATGTGACTCTACAGTGGCGTAGGAAAAGGGGGGGGGGAGGGAGGCCCGGTCCCCCCCAATCACTGAGGAGGGGGGGGGGGGCTGAATATGTTTGGGCCCCCCCAAAATTTGTCAAGACCTTTAATACAATACACACAATTTTAAATCCTTACCTCTCCTACATAGAGAAAAGTGGGTGCAGAGGGGACTGGGCCCCCAAATCAGAACTAAAGTGGGCTCAAATGCTCCTTTTCTATACAGTCTAATATAAGTGTGTATATGATGCATCATGCATAAAAACCGATACTTAAAGCTGGTTGGAGTGGGCCCGCCTGGGCTCCAGCAATAAAGATTTGCTTCCTACGCCTCTGCTCTAATACGATTATTGTCACCTTTACATGATTTTTAAATGACTGTCACTGGATGTAAATTAGGTCATTTTCTTGATTCTGTAAATCATAGGAATTCATACTGAATTTGCCATGACATGATTTAAAGTCTGTCCAGGGAAGTCCTTCTGCCTGACCAAGGTGCCCCCAACACACCAATCCCCCAGGCGCCAACTAGAGTGGTAGTGGAGTGTTCAGAGATATATGTGAAGTGTTGCTACATGAGTACCAGTGGCGTAATGTTACTCGTTGTGAGATATCGGAGCTGCTATCAGATTATGGTAGCGCTATCAGGAGTAAAGTAGCCACCAATAGGGTTCATGTAAACAGTGTGAAAGTTAGCCACGTCAGCTATAGGCAGAGGCCCCAAAGTGGTGGCTTGTCCCCCCCTTGTTCCAGAGTTAGTCAGTAATTATTAGGAATAGAGTAAATACTGTCTGACAGTCCCCTGACCTATACCCTATTCCTAATAGCTACTGATTAACTCTCAGATTGGAACTACCCAGTGAACAAAAAAACGTTATATAACATTTTATAACGTGATATAACGTTAAATAACGTTTCTCTAAGGCTCCTTACTATGGCATAACGTTATATGAAATTTTATAACGTTATTTTGACGTAAAATAACGTGTGTTTTTTTCTTGGCTGAGTAGCCACCCGTTGGCGCCTGTGGATATGGGGGCTTCTATAATAATTCCACGCACTCAGTGGGCTGTAAGCCTGCTGAGTAAGGGGGTTAGTGACTAATAATGTATCATGTAAAACAGGGATGTTTATTTTTCAGGAGCAATCATTTTTATTCCTAATGACCATTTCAAGGTTGCAATTCCCCAAATACTATGTCAATAATGTATACATTCCTCCTGCCCACACAGACCCAGGGTTTGGCCCTAACCACCCGTCGTGGCTGGGTGCCTGGTGGCTGGGGGCGGCGGCGCTGGCCGTCTTCATCATTCTGCCTGCCATCATCATGTCCTGCTTCCCCCACGAGATGCCCAACAGACCCATACCAGAGAAGGACCCAGAGGAGGAGGAGAAGGAGGCTTCAGACATCAGTAAGTATACAGACAGCTATATGAGTGCGACATTTAAAAATGATGGTGTACAATGCATGGACCATCCGATTTAAGTAACTTTTAGCAGAATATATAAGCTGTTTAATGGCCTTCTTTAATCAGTTTGAATCCAGGGGCGTGGCAACCGGAGGGGACGGGGGAAGGGGGGATGTCCCAACTCTAAAAAAGGTCGAACCTAAGGCCAAATAAAAAAAAAGTTTTGTTTCAGGTAACATGGGAAGAAACTCTAGGGTCGGTAGGTCGGATTTTTTTTTTTTTTTAACTTTTTTTTTTTTTTACTTTCCCTCTAAAATTGACCCAAAAAAGTGTAAAAATGGAGAGTTTTTTTTCCAAAATTTTGTAAACCTAAAATTGACCACAAAAAAGTCTAAAAATATAAAAAATTCTTCAAAATTGCATAAAAAAACGTAGGGTCGGCCCTGTTTAGATAGGGTCCGTCGGGTGACCTGAAACAAACCTTTTTTTTTTTGGCCCAAAACTAAAAGGTCAATCCAAAAAAGATCAAAATGGACCAGAAACCCCCCCTGCCACACCCCTGTTGAAGCAGCTTGAAGCAATTTAATTATTCCCAGATTAAAATTGCTTAAAGTTATCACAAGCTGTTTTAAGAAGGACATTAATCAACTTTGAATTATTTTTTAATCTAAAAGTGTATACTGTTCTAAAAGTGATCCTGCTGTGCCACCGTTGCATATATGGTACATTGCTTTATTGCAGATATCTTATCTGGACTGAAGCGGTTGTTGACTAACCCGGTGTTCCTGCTACTATCGATCGCGGCATGCCTGGATTGTCACCTTTTTGCTGGTTTTCTTACCTTCCTTCCTAAGTTCCTGGAAGTCCAATTTAACCTGAGCGCATCGTTTGCCAACATCCTAGCAGGTAGGCACCATATGCTTCGGGCCGAAGTCATGTCTTTAACCATGTCTTCATGTTTGCAGTCAAATTGCCCTATTGAGAGGGTCCATTAGATTGGTTTGAAATATGGCTTCAGGTAAAGCCCTGAGGTTGTGTTGGTAAATATTATGTTGTGAATAATTTTTCTTTTGCTAAATTGTCTTTTTTTTTCACTATGGGGTAAACAGAAAATGATAGAAAGGAGAATCTGTTACTTTTCCCATCATAGATACATGTAACAGAAATAGTTATGTTACGATCATTAGTATTATTATTATTATTATTATTGTTATCATTATTATTATCATTATTATCATTATCATTATTATTATTATTATTATTATTATTATTATTATTATTATTATTACTACTTTTATTATTATTAATATTATTATTATTATTATTATCATCATCATCATCATCATCATCATCATTATTATTATTATCATCATCATCATCATCATTATTATTATTATTATTATTATCATTATTATTATTATTATTATTATTATTATTATTATTATTATTATTATTATCCCCTACAGCCCTATTGTCGGGGGTGACAGGCATGATGGGGTCCTTCATAGGGGGCGCCATCAGTTCACGTCTGGGTACCATGACGAGGACGTGTGTCTTCCTGATCGTCAACTCGGTCGTAAGTACCACCGGGCTCGTCGTCCTCGGCTTCCTCTCCTGTGGAGACGTCACCATGGCCGGACCCAAGCAACTAGGACCGTGAGTTTTACTCATCCAAAGAGTGGTGGATCATACACACCTGGATCTTTTGTTTGCGCAAGTTTTATTTTGTTTGCGCAAGCTTTATTTTGTTTACGCAAGTTTTATTTTGTTTGCACAACCTTCTGGTTATCAAAAAAAGGGGGAAAAAAGGATGTCCCCTTAGGGGCTCCGTAGTACCAACACCTTGGATACATGGTGGGCAATGGCGGGGGGGGGGGGGGGGGGTAGGGGTAACATGGGAAAGTGCTTCGCTTTGACACCATTTCCACTGAACATGATGATATTAAAGTATTTTGGTTATGCATTCGACTACACTATAGTACACACCTACAATAAATCATTGCCATGAACAGTATAGCACATGTAATAATTATATGACAAGCTTCTTTAATTACCATTTTTTGGGGGTAGCATGAAATGAAGAATATGCTTATTATGAATAATTTCCATAACTGCCACCACACGTATCACTAGAAATTAATGTAATTAATCTTATAATATTATCAACTCAGTCTAATTTATTGAAATTGATATCATTCCATTCCAATTAACCCCTTTCCCCTCCAGGGGCAGTTTGACATGCGCTGACTGTGTGTGTGGGTTGGAGTCTGCGGGCCCGGTGTGCGGCTCGGACGGCGTCAACTACCTCACCCCCTGCTGGGCAGGCTGCACCGACATGCCATCATCCTCAGTAGGTCAGCTTTTACTAAATCATAGATCTATAGATGTATTTCTTAATTGATCCGTCAAAGTCTCAGCATAGTTAAGGACGGCATGATGCCTTATAATGCATCATGCCCTTGGTCGTTATGATGCTTGAATGCAGCTCGCCAGTGGTGCATGCAAGCATCATAACGACCCTACGGGGTTCAGACACCACCGAAGGGTCGGCATGATGCACCAATCCCAGTAAACACAACGACGTTGGTCAGACGTAAATCTACGTTAAATTTTGGTGTGAACTACGTAATTTTAGTAGGTTTATCAACGTCAAAACGTTTTAAAAGGTTTATTTACCAATCTCAAACCTGCAGGTCTGATCCACGTAGCTCCTGAAGAGGTAAATCTATGTTTAACACACTACATATAATTCTACATGGTGGGACTCAGACAAAGACTTGTAATATATTGCAGACAAATTTACATTTACAAACAATATTCATACAAAGTAACCACTATAATTTTCAATCTCATCTCATTCTACATGGTATATTATTGTAGTTCAATTGAACAGCCTGACAGTATAGATCTGTTGTATAGTTTTGGCTGCAGAGAGGCTTTGTATTTCTTCCATTACCACCAATGTGGTGTCCTCACAGTAAAGTGCCTCAAAGCACCTATTCTTGCACAATACTTTAATCACCTGTCCTTTATAAATAAATATTCTATTGAATGTGGTTTATTTGCATGATATTGAATTCACAATTAATGAGAATTTACTGCTTGAATGTGGTAGATTTGTTAAGGAGCTGTAATATACTCTCCATAATTGATAGTGCTGCCACCTAGTGTGACACGGAAAAGTCATCTACCCAATTGAAGTTGAAAAGTTACATCTTTTAACGTAGATCTACATAGAATTTTTACGTCTGAATGAGGTAGATCAACGTAAATCAGACGTCTACATCTGTTGAACGTAAATAAACCTTAACGTTTTGACGTCTACAAACCTTCCAAAATTACCAATCTCAAACCTTTTGGTTGGACATCTACCTAGAGAAACCTCTGAGCTACGTTGGAACTACGTAGGGTGTTTACTGGGATGCAGCACCGGCGAGTTACCCATTGGGACTGCATTGGTGCATCATTACGACAAAAAATCTTTAGCGACATTTGTCCATAAAGGGTTAAACCCGCAGATCTTACGGCACGTGCAGTAACAGTCAGAGTGCAGTCGGGACAAGTACTCAGCTCTATATATAGGGGCGCTGGGCCTTTAATAATGCATTTTGTCCCTTTCTGATGTGACGGTACGGGGTGGGCGGCTCCTGGACTCTGCCCTGTGTAACATCCCAGCTAACAAAAAAACGTTATCTGACGTTACAATAACGTTTTCTAAAGGTTTGGTAAACGTTATAGAATGACGGAAATATGACGTTATCTGACGTTAAAACGTTGACTCAAAATAACGTTATAATAACGTTATACAAAAACGTTTGAATGTGTAACGTTATGACAACGTTATTTTACGTTTTTCGGGGCACAGGAAGGGAATATACAGTCTTGAATGGGAGTTGTACATCACCTAGCTCCGTGGCCTCTCTGTCTAAGGCGCAGGGTATGTAATCGGAAGGTTGTGAGTTCAATCCTCAACCATACAGGGGGAATACGGGACACCTAAGGGTTTTCATGCAATTTCTGCCATTCTGGTGACCATAAGCAAAATATGTTTTTACCTACTTTTTAAGCATTCCTCTTTTATATTTAACTGTGTTGAAGAAAAATTTCCTCAAACTCCTTAAGGTACAATGGTTGTAGTTAATAATTTCAAAGATTTTGTGACCCATATTACCCCACGGTGGGGTAATACGGGTCGCCATTGTGGGGTAAGATGGAACGAAATAGGAATCGTTAGTGAAAATGGCCAAATATCTTTCATGCATGGGTTGAATTCTTTGAATGAGAAGCCTTTGAGGTACCTTAACAAAATATATGATGATTTAAACTGTCCCAAAACATTATAAAGATACTTTGTTACCTCAATGAGTGCTATTTTCCTATTCTTGTCGAGATAATTTGTCAAAATATTAAATAATTAGCAAAATTTGGCAAAAATTTAGTCTTTACATCGTTTCCATGGTAACCAGGATGTCATGATATACCCAAAACCCTATCTATCAGATGGGGCTCCTCTATAGCTTTAAAACAAGCTATTTTGTGACAATTTATGTTGAGATGCACACTAGAAACAGCAAAAATTGTGAATTGTCCTTGATGTTCAAATTGACCCTGAAATTTCTTGTATTTTCATGCCGCCATTTTGGAAAATGGCCACCACACAAAGTATGACCACATGCAAATTTGACACATGAAAAAAAATCACAAAGAACTAAGTTTATTTAGATATGTTGAAAAAAAGTAGTTTCTGCAAAGGCACTCTTTCATGTGGAAGTTTTAAATAAGATTAATAGTTTAACATTTTTGTAGAAAAAATGTATACAAATTGCCATAGGGATTGCCTTTGACCCATATTACCCCACCGAAAAATGAGGTTGGGGTAATACGGGACACCACACAAATAATGGTGTCAATTCCTAGACACTTCACAGAAAATAACCAAACCATATTTAATTTTATAAGCTATGGGGTGTTATATCCTTAGCCCCTGAAACCAGAAAATATATTACCATTTTGCTCAAACTAGGGGCTTACATAAATAATGATGTGTCTAATTATGCTTTACTAATCAAGATGTCAGCCCTCAATATTCCAGGCATTCAATTTCATTTTCAGCGTATAATTCAAATAATAATTCCTCCAACAACATAATGAATGTTGCAATAAATATGATCTGATGCCTACCTTTTATTCTAAAACCAAAACTGAGTTCTTAGTGTCACCTTTCAGTAAGAAATATCAGTCTGAAATGAGAGTGTCCCTTATTATCCCATGGCCCGTATTACCCCATCTTCCCCTAACCCCATCAAACTATTTTGTGATTTTCGTTATTATGCATTTCATATACATTTAGAGAAGTTACATATGAGGGTAGGGGGGGTTCTAGCCCTAGGTTGTGAAAAACATTCAAATGTCCACAGTTAGCCTTGAACCACCGACCCTCAGACATGCATGGAACACTTTGGCCACCAAGGCTCTGTCAAACTGCAGGTATATTTCTATTTCCGCATAGGTCAATAGCTGACCAAAGATGCGCGGAAAGCTGCGTAATGCACGTGATTTCCATTAACAAAATCATTAATTAATGGGCGTTTCTTAAGACAGAATTTGTAAAATCATGGGGAGGTTGACTTGAGATTCGAACCCCGGATCTTTGGATCACAAGACAAACGCTTTCACCATTATACCATGGAATCTGATAATGATAATATCGTTTTAAAACCAACACAGCCGAAGGCTGGTCAGCAGGTCCACAGGGCCCATACGGACCGAACCTGCATGGAATCTGTTGTAGCAGGCAACTAATATATAGGAATTTGTATTCATCCCACATGGCCATATTCTGACCATTCTATTATCTTTTATATTTCAAATATGCCTTAGCCTATACCCGCCGGCCACTGTTTATAAACAAGTCGCTAACATGTCCATGATAACCCTATAGAAACGTTAAATAACGTTAAATAACGTTGTGAATACAAACGTTTATATGGACCATGAAATAACGTAAAATAACGTTTTACATGCAACGTAAAATAACGTTATATCTGAGAACGTTTCAAAACGTTAAAAGACGTTTTTTGTTCACTGGGATGTGTGTTTAACCCTACAGAACCTGACAGGGTGTGGGTGTGACGGTGCGGGGTGGGCGGCCCCTGGACTCTGTCCTGTGTAACATGTGTGTATGTTTAACCCTACAGAACCTGACAGGGTGTGGGTGTGACGGTACGGGGTGGGCGGCCCCTGGACTCTGTCCTATGTAACATGTGTGTTTAACCCTACAGAACCTGACAGGGTGTGGGTGTGACGGTGCGGGGTGGGCGGCCCCTGGACTCTGCCTTGTGTAACATGTGTGTTTAACCCTACATAACCTGACAGGGTGTGAGTGTGACGGTACAGGGTGGGCGGCCCCTGGACTCTGCCCTGTGTAACATGTATGTGTGTTTAACCCTACAGAACCTGACAGGGTGTGGGTGTGACGGTGCGGTGTGGGCAGCCCCTGGACTCTGCCCTGTGTAACATGTGTGTTTAACCCAACAGAACCTGACAGGGTGTGGGTGTGACGGTGCGGGGTGGGCGGCCCCTGGACTCTGTCCTGTGTAACATGTGTGTTTAACCCTACAGAACCTGACAGGGTGTGGGTGTGACGGTACGGGGTGGGCGGCCCCTGGACTCTGCCCTATGTAACATGTGTGTTTAACCCTACAGAACCTGACAGGGTGTGGGTGTGACGGTGCAGGGTGGGCGGCCCCTGGACTCTGCCCTATGTAACATGTGTGTTTAACCCTACAGAACCTGACAGGGTGTGGGTGTGACGGTGCGGGGTGGGCGGCCCCTGGACTCTGTCCTGTGTAACATGTGTGTTTAACCCAACAGAACCTGACAGGGTGTGGGTGTGACGGTACGGGGTGGGCGGCCCCTGGACTCTGCCCTATGTAACATGTGTGTTTAACCCTACAGAACCTGACAGGGTGTGAGTGTGACGGTGCGGGGTGGGCGGCCCCTGGACTCTTCCCTGTGTAACATGTGTGTTTAACCCTACAGAACCTGACAGGGTGTGGGTGTGACGGTGCGGGGTGGGCGGCCCCTGGACTCTGTCCTATGTAACATGTGTGTTTAACCCTACAGAACCTGACAGGGTGTGGGTGTGACGGTGCAGGGTGGGCGGCCCCTGGACTCTGCCCTATGTAACATGTGTGTTTAACCCTACAGAACCTGACAGGGTGTGGGTGTGACGGTGCAGGGTGGGCGGCCCCTGGACTCTGCCCGACCTCCTGTAACATGCTGATACCGTATGCCGCTGTGCTGGTCACTGTCATGCTGATAGGCTCTCTCAACCCCACACCTGCACTCGCACTCACCCTCAGGTAAAGGACTGTTCGATATTAATATCCATCAAATTTACGTTATTTTACGCCAAAATAAGGTTTAAAAATTATATAATGTTTTGTCACAACAAGGAGGCATAGAGAAACCTTATATAACGTTGTATAACGTTTTATGTTTACTGGGTTAACCCTTTATAAAAAGCATGATGCATCAATTTTTCATGTGAGTAGTTGTCATCATGATGTATACCGAGTAAGCGCCAGTGGGCAACTTGCTTTTACCGCATTGACAAATCGCTATGGTGCATCTCCGTAGGAAGGCATGGTGCATGACTGCATTAAAGCATTATAAAGCATTAAAGATACGTTTTCATGAAAACATGTATTGCTGCTATCATTAAGATAGTCTGAGATAGGTAGATTGTATTTTTCTGTTGTATATAGAACGTATTCACGAGAAAAGCTTTGCAGCCATCCTATTAGGATTTGCCTGGGCTTTACAAATCTAGAGGTTCGCTAAAAACAAGTGAAACTTAGCCGAGACAAGCTGCGGTGATTGCATGAGAAATGTCTGGTCACCTGAACCAAACCATTTCTGTTGGCTTAATTGAGTAGATGTTTCTCTTATGGACTTTGGCATATCAGGATTCACCCACCTCTTAATATTAAAAGAGCTCATGATGATTATATTCATCTTCAATTACAATTTTTTATCATCTGTATCTTTATTTCCCATATACAGATATAATAGTCCTGACCATCCGTTATATACTGCATTACTGTTGGTATGTGACTGTATAACAGGGTGTCTAACCCTTGTAAATATGAAGGTACATGTAACTGTATGATACTGATTCCTGCAGATATGTAGACGTAGAGCTGAAGTCTCTCGCACTGGGCATCTTCAATTCAGGCCTTAGTCTCCTCAGTAAGTATCTAACATTTCTTATTTTCAATATATAAGCCTAGATATATACCAACCATAGACCCTCATACCGTAAAATCTCGCGTATAAGCCGCGGCCAGTACGCAAATCAGATCGGCAATGCGGCTTATAGGATCGGCCCAGGGTCGGGGTGCGGCTTATAGGCGAGTTTTTGCCACTATGATACAGTACTAAAATCGGCACATTCAGATCGCCAGTGCGGCTTATAGGATCGGCCGTAACTCAGGGTGCGGCTTATACACGAGTTAGGCTTATATGCGAGGTTTTACGGTCCTCGGCAGTTGACCGTGTGTTAGCCAATAACCCCCCTACCCAGCAGGTTTCATGTGTTGCTCACTAACCCCGTCACTCAGAAGGTTTACCATCCTTTACTCACTAACCCCCTAATTGAGTTACTTGGTAACCCTCTCAGATTTCTACGAATTAAAACTACCCTTAACAATGTTGGTCCTTGCAACAATAATAATTATGAAATGATTTTTAATATGATGATTAGTAATAAACACCTGTAAAATGAATGTTATATTCATATTATTGAAATTCATCCGTCTGCGCCATCTGGTGTGGATATAATTATGTAGATATAGATGCATGAACGATAATACAAAGGAGATTAACCCTTTAATGGCTTCATAATACTTAAATACGTTATGCCATTTGTGTTCTTACAGACCATACAGGGTTGATAAACTCTCAGAGGGTCGTCGCGATGCACCAATCCAGTGCAGTGTTACTCAATGACACGCGTTGGTTCATCATGATGACAAATGTTTAATTAAGTCTAAGCTGACATGCTATCATTAAAGGTGTAAATACAAATGTCTACCTGCAGCATACATCCCTGGACCGACGATATTCGGGCTGGTGGTGGACGGGGCGTGCCTGGTGTGGCAGGAGGTGTGTGGTACAGCGGGGGCATGTCTCTGGTAAGAGGTTTTGTTGTATTTCGTAGCCTTGATTATTTTCAAAAGCTGTCTGTTAATATATAAATGATCGTGAGATAGGAGGCGAGGAAGGAAGAGAAGAGGGAGAATTGAGGTGGAAGAAGAAAGTAGAGGAGTGTGAGGGAATGGGAGGAACCGAGGGAAAGGAAGGGGGGCGAGGTAAGTCAAGGAGAGAGGGAGGTAGAATGGAGAGGTAGAATGGTGAGGAGGGAGAACGGTGAGGAGGGGAATGGTGAGGAGGGAGAACGGTGAGGTCGAATGGTGAGGAGGGAGAATGGTGAGGTAGAATGGTGAGGATGGAGAATGGTGAGGAGGGAGAATGGTGAGGAGGGAGAATGATGAGGAAGGAATGAGCGGTGGGGAAAAAAAAGTCAAAACTGAAAAACTGAAGGGTGGGAGTTATAATATAATGTATGACTGTTTAATCTAAGTGCATTAAGATTTACCACAGACAAATAGAGTTAAGAGAGCACTGCATCCTGAAAAACGGTATTATAATCTGTATGTCGGTCTAACAGGTATGACCTCCCACGATATCGCCTCATCATCCACGGCCTCACGGCCGGCCTCCGCGCATGTGCAGCCGCTTTTTACATTGGGCTGTGGATCTTACTGCGCAGCCGCCAACGGAAGGAGGAATCTCAACGTCACCTGGAGGAGAGCATGCCTATGACGGCCTCATTAAGGAAGAAGGACACTGGGAACCATGACGTCACAGGAAGGTGACGTACGTCTCAATATGAGATGGCGTGAAAATGATGGTTTTGTATTGAAATGATGTTATCATAGTGTTCTGACTACGGGAGGGGTAATTTCCTTTATTGCAAAGGGGCTGGACGTATTTTGGGTTCCCTCCTGTTATTACTTGTAGGCCTTGCCACTAAAAAAGGGTTGAGATATTCAGGTTACGTAATAGATAGACTATGGTTATGAAAAGGTATACAGAATTAACCACAGCCTTTTGGTGGGACCAGACGAGGGCGAAGCCCAAGTCGCCCTACCAGAAAGCTGTGGTTAATCCTACTTACCTTTTCATAACCATTGTCTATCTGTTTTAAACCACGGTATGCAATATAACCAAGGTGTCAAGTCTATTGTTCTACCCCGCCACCGTGGTTTAATTCTTGAAGAGACACCCCATTTGATATTCATCCAAATCTCCCAACTTCTCTGTTCTCAAACCCTCTCACACACCACTCCCTATGTTTGAGGAAAATGCCATCATACATTTCACTGTTGTTGTACAGTGAAATTCAATATATAGTATTAAATACACACTCAGAAAAGTCAGCGTCATTGTCGCTAAAACCACTCTCACCTGAAAGTCAGGCAGTGTCTGACTTTCAGGTAAGAGTGGTTTTAGCGACAATGACGCTGACTTTTCTGAGTGTGTATAGTGAAATTTAACATCAACATTCATATACAGTGAAATCCATTAAGTTCATATCTAGATATCACACAGAGAAAAGTATAGGAGTCCACTGTGACTCCCCCATGGCTCTGGTAAATAGGAGTGTCAATATGAAGGGTCAACTTGAGTTGACACTAATAGTAGAGAGCCAACTCAAGTTCACCCTTCATATGAGCAGAGTCATTAGCTGTCTGACTCTCTATTTTACCAGAGCCACATGGGAGACACAGTTGACACCTTTACTTTTCTCTGTGCATGCATTGAACTTCACTGCATGCCATCATAGTTCACTATATTTTGTACTTCCTGTCCGATACTTATACGTTTTGATTTAAGGATGATCGAGGATGGTTTTATCCTTTGCATTTAATTACGTTAGGGATTTCATTAAATTCAAAGTTGCAGCCGAATGATAAATGTTATTCTGTTGAAATATGTATTCAAGTCGTGTTCACTGCGCTGACTTCACGTGCCCGCATTATGCTGTTGTCTATCTCGAAACTCTGAGTTGGAGACTAAAATGTTATAGAAAAAATACAAATACAAATGATCGTTGCTATTCTTTTTTTCTCCATAGAGATCATCCATTTGCATTTTACAAGACAATTAGAAATGACACATCGCATTCATTGCCAGTATAACTCAAAAAAAGAAATGTGATAAATTTGATCATCAATAAGACCTGGACTAAGCCTAGTTAAGCAAAATTTCTCTTTGTCCATTAGCATCGATTTTCATGGCACTCTTGAATCAGTGAGTTATTTGTATGTACAGAGCTGTCGCCTCTATGGAAAGGCCCCTATGTAAAGAGAAACAGACAACACAAATCATAACTGAATCCTAATTCTGTTTGCTTATCACCATCCATAAAAGATTACACTATTTATCTAACCTCTAAATATTGGCAATATTCCAGGATGAATGTCCCAGAAGAATGACAATTGCGTTTGTTATTTGCGCTCTCAATCATCTTGAAAAATATCTTCCAATGTAAATCTTCAATTAAAAAGATTAAACAAATGTATACAGTAATGACCAATGGTGAGTATGTGCGGAGGGCAAAGAATGCAAATTGCACAATGAGTATAGAGTAAATGTACCATATTGGCCCGTAAAGCGCCTAGGCTTAATGATTTCAACGCCCCTCTACCCCCCGCGCTTATATGAGACCGGTGCTTATTTGAGACCATAACATAGTGCACGACTATCTATTTCAACAATCCTGTGCCCTAACGGTTATTCCTGCGCTGATTGTAAACCCAGGGGCGTATACGGGCCAATATGGTATTTATGCTTATAGAGAGCGATGACTTTTAAACTGCTTATCAGGCGTGATTGATTAAAAGCTCTACAGAGAGACTGTTAGTCCAAGAGGCCAGACAGATCCTTTCATGTTTTGAGCACCAAATGATTTGACAGCAGATTCTTTTGTAAAAAAATCTCACGAATTCAGATTTGTATTTCTTACAAAAATCCGATTTGGCGTTATCTCACAATCAGCCCTTAAAGTAGGTCACTGTCTACTTCCTTAAAAGTCAACTTATTTCACTTTGGCCCTCTATTATCATGTAATATTTATGGTCTTAAGGGTGAGGGACCCTCTCTTGGTATTTACATATTTTGTGTATTATATTTTCCAAGATGGCCACCATGGTAATTGAGATTTGACGATTTTTTAAGTCTTATATGTCTGGAACAATGTTTAGTGTTTATCCAAATGGCATAATAGCTCAATGGCAGATTTTAGGGGGGGGGAAACGGGCCCCACCCGACCCCCCCCTTTTGAGAAACAGAAGAGGGGGAAGAGAAAAAGAGAGAGAAGGAAGAAAAGGGGAGGAGAAAGGGATATCTGACCTTTCTGGAGGCCAAAT
Organism: Harmothoe impar; assembly: GCA_947462335.1. NCBI lineage: Eukaryota > Metazoa > Annelida > Polychaeta > Phyllodocida > Polynoidae > Harmothoe > Harmothoe impar. The sequence goes on along the minus strand of OX381718.1, from coordinate 22,097,336 downwards.
TTGGCTTTTTTTAATGCCAAGATATGGACCTTCTGATCCCCGAAACTGGCCCCTCTCTGATCCCAGAGCCCGGCCCTTTCTGAACCCTGAGCCTGACCCTTCCTGACCCTCAAACTAGGCCCTAAACCTGGCCAATTCTGATGTCCAAACTTGGCCCTTCCTACCCTGAAACTGGGCCCTAAACCTGGCCCTTCCTAACCCTCAAACTGGGCTCTAAACCTGATCCTTCCTAACCCTGGGATTGGGCACTAAATCTGGCCCTTTCTGACTCTCAAACGTGGCCCTAACCCTAGCCCTTTTCCTCCCTAAACAATGTTCCAGCCTCAATGATAAAAGATGAAAGACTGGGCTATAGTATATCATGTGTCAAATTGATCCAGATTTCACCATTTCTAATTTAGACCTTCAGAATTTTTCAAAGTTTTCCACTCCAAAAAGAACGTCCCAGCTGCAATGATAAGAATAATACAGATCTGAGCCATATGTTACGTATGTACCAGATTCCACCATTTCAAGTTTAGACATTATCCATAGCAGCAATAGATAGCAATAAGCACTGAAATGTATTTATTATTCTGTGTCATCCTCTCCATCAGATTCATCTCTTCCATATCTGTTTTCCTCATAATGTCAACTCTTCCTCTTTACCCCCTTCCTCAACCTCAAGTAGGCCTTCACTAATATGTCCTGTACTGATTTCGGGAACTAAGTGCAGTCAAACCAGTTCATCAGGTAATGACCATCTTTTAATGTCCATCCATATTCCACAGGGTCCAAATGTTGAGGAATTGGATGCCATGCTCGCTTCCACATAGATGACACCAGTTTCTCTAAAGCGTGTTAATTTGGTGGGAAATTACTGGGATTTGCTCCTTTTACCAGCTGTAGGAGATCTCCTTCCTTCTTTGGGGCATACTTAGTTTCAAAGATAGCTAGCCTTGCCTGGTTCACTTTTTAAATTTTGGCTTCCCATACAAGGCACACGCCCATGGCTCATATTCAGTTCTCAGATTTCTTTTTCAGATGGTTTACATTATCCTCACCATGTCTCAGTGTATGACTTATTTCTCAACAAAAGATTCAAAGGTCTCATTTTCCATTTGTGGTTGAAAGCTGGTGTGTAGTCACTGCCTTTTATTGCATGAGCCCTGGCAGTGCACATATCACATCAGCGTTAAGGTTTCCCACCAGTAGTATAGTATGTATCGGAACGGGACTATAGTTAAGTACTGTTTATTACTCAATCGACATGCAGCCAATCAGAGGCCTCCATTTGGTCACGTGACCCGTTGCCATGGTAACGTGACCTACTTAGGGCTCTCAGCCAATCAGAAGCCAGCATTCTGGGTGACCTACTGACCTACTTAGAAGCTCTCAGCCAATCAGAGGCCGGCATTCTGGTAACCATGGTAACGTGACCTACTTACGTCACGTGACCTACTTAGGCTCAGCCAATCAGAAGCCGGCATTCTGGTAACTAGGGTAACGTGACCTACTTAGGGTTTGTTTGTAAACAACACCACGTGGCTCTCTTGTTTGTAAACAACACCACGTGACACGTGACTGTTTGTAAACAAACAAACAAAAAAAAAGTTATGTAACTTATATATAGAAATAAAAACACAACAAGATAATTTCTTTTCTTTTCATTTTATTCTTTATTTTCATTTCAATCAGAAAAAACACACAAGTTTATGCTTTTTTAGCTTGCTTCTTCGATTTGCAGCAACTCAACAGGCCGCAAAGTCTCACGCCGCCGTCACTCGCACCACCACACCCCGGACGACTTCTCTCCAATAGACATTGCACGACTTTGGATAAATCCAACACCATTTCGGCAAGGCAGAGAATCTTTGCCTCCATGAAACGGCCGCCATCGCAACAACCCGTCACAACAGCATCATCGATAGCTTCTGACTCACGGCCCGGTCGCTCAGCTTTGGGATTTTGCTCATGCGCATGACGCACTTCTTGGGGTTTCTTGTTCGACATGCTTCAATTAGGAAATGAACGCAATGAGGTCCACAGGTGTCAGCAGAAGTGTCTTGTAGTTGAATGCGGTTTCTTTGCCACTTGAACGGAGCAGAGCGTTCCACGAAAGACAAGAACTCCGCACTCAGCGGCGGTAAGCCGAAGGAATCAAAGTAGTACACTTCACCCGTGCTCGACACGTAAAACGCCACCCAATGCTGACCTGGTAAATGTTGCGGATCTGTGTTGCTCACGAAACAAGTGTCTTTGATAGGGTGCTTCGGAATAGTGTCACAAGAGAAAACGCCCAGGAAACGATGTTTTGTGTGAACGTTTTCCTTCAACACTCTGCTTATTTCAAGCGTGTTCATACGATACGCCAAGTACCGCCGTCTTGTCTTCAGTTCATGTGGTAGTCGGTGACGGGGTGTCGATCTCGGGTCAGCTCGACGACGTTGTCGTACACCAAGTAGAGTAGCACCGTTGTTGTCGCTTGTAGCGCCGAGCGGAAACTGACTTCCACCCTCAGCTGACCCGCTCTTATAAGGTTCACGCGACACCCGTCGTGCGATCTGTCTGGGGTTAAGTCGAGGGGGAACACCGTGTAACCGTTCAGGAATTGATCGTATGAAATACCGCAGGAGCGCGTGCCCTCGTACATCCCCGTTTCCGTGTGTAGCGCCAAGTACTCTCTCACGGCCGCTTTGGTCTTAAAGTCGGGCACGTAGGCGTCGTTCGGCACTTTCTGATCGTTCACTATCACTTGAAGCGAGCTGATGTCATAATGCTTCATCTCGAACGGGTTCTTGGTGTAGCTACCGTTGAAGGCGTCGTGGTCAAGGAAGCAAATCATCATCGACTTGGGAAGCTGGCCTGTGTTGGAGTGCGTGTAGCTGTGATCTCTGTTACCTTGAGGGATGGCGTACGTCGTCACCTCCACTCTGTTCACCGGGTAGTCGAAGGGCCCGTGTTCTATCACCGCTCTCTCGTGCGTTTCCGCTACAGCGTCCGCCACCAGCACGCGTCGCACGTAGAGCTTTGCTTTGTAGATCTTCAAGCTGTAGCCTCCGTCAGCGGCGCACATCAGATAGAAAGAGGGCGCCGCTTGTTTCAGAGTGAGATTGATTTCTGTCTCTCCAACGATGAGCTTCGGTTGATGAGCCAGGTCAAAGTGCAGTCGCGCCATCAGCGAAAAGCGCTTGTTGGAGATTAGCTTCTTGCGCGCTTTGTACCCCGCATTCGCGTCAGTCAACGTGTCAAACTGACCGGGCGTATCTTCATGCCACCCCTGGGCGCTCATGACGCCGTCCTTCACGTCTTTGTTGTAGTTGAGTAACCCTTCCAAGTAAGCTGGGTAAGGGTAGGTCTCGGTGTTGCCAGACACTTTGAAACCGCCGATGGAGACTTGGACGTCTTTGAAGAGCGAGTGAGCCAAGTTGTTCACCGGAGCTACCGCGTCGGTGTCCTCGATCGCCGCTCCGTTCGCTTTCAGCACTTGACATTCCAGATGAAGGTAATTCTCGTTCAGGTCTGTGTACTCTTGCGACTTGTTGATGGTGAAATTTATGTTACCTCCATCCTCTAAAGAGTTTTTTGTTTCTATCCCCAGGAAAGACGACTTTAAGATAGTAGTCTGAGTCGGCGCTACGGTGTGCAGGTCGAGCTCAGAGAGCGCGCACTCGTTACTGCTCTCGTGTACGTAAGCCATTGTGTTCTCTCTTCACGCGGCCGACAGACTGACGCCGGCCGCCTCCAGTCTTTTTATTTATACCTGAATAGTCCATGAGCTACTGGCACCCCTCGTGCACCCCCCCCACAACTCACCCCCATAGCATTTTTTTTGTTCCTTAGGGTCCCTAGAACAAGATTCAAGATGTTAACATTGATTATCTTGGGATGCACTACCGGTTTTGGCTCGTTATCCATGTGCGGGTTCACAGCACTTTTGGGTCTGTTTTTACATCACAAAATTCTGGAGGTATGTTCAGACTTTGAGCTGTAATAGCACCTTCCCATAGAGGATATCTAAGTAAGGGGCTCATCTGAAAGAAAACATAATTTCCTATTGATTGATGGCTGTTATGTGCATGAGCATTGAGAATTGGCTGCGATAGAGGCTCGGGAACATCGGAGTTTGAACTCGCAAATAGGAGTTTTCACCAAGAAAATGGCAGTGGACACTACAAACATAGATTTAATAACCCCTTATCCCACATTTGGCCACCCAATCTCATATGATATCAATAGAACAAACCCTTTTGATTAATTTGAGCCATAGAACAGCATTTTCTGATGACCACAAATAGATTTATTCCCTTAGGTAAATGGACACTCCCTTGCTCCGACAGCACTTCATTTCAGGTGATTCAGGACTGCACCTAGGATAAAAGTACAATCTATTATAGTAGACTGTTTACAATGGGGTTAAACTAGTCCTAAAAAGGATACTGATTAAGAATATTGCTGTTTCTACAAAATTTGACCTTGTGGAGAGGCCATAAATGGTCAAAATCCAAGATGGCGGCTGATTTATTAGAATTTCGCTTCTTAATGTGTAAAAAAAAGGGTCCAAAAAGATTCTAATGACAACAAACCCCAGTAAATCCACCCTGGAGAATACAATGGAGCCCTTAGTCTGCTGCTATAGCTAGTTATTGCCTAGCAACAGTTGCTTTGCATAGCAAACAATCCAAAAAACATGCGCGTAGACAGCTATTTCCATAGTATTTCATCTGAATCGAAGTTCAGATGAATGCTCTTGGATACATGATAGGAGTGACACAGGATACAGTGAATACATCTCTAAAACAAGAGGTTGCCTAGCAATAGCTGGTTTGGATAGCAACATAGCTAAAATCCATATCCCTGTGAGGGCTGTGAAAAATGTCTTCTAAATACCAGGAATTCAACACTGACTCTCAGACATAAATTCTTGTTACAATTGATAGAGTGAGTTAATGTTGCTAGTCTGAGGTAATAGAATAAACCAAAGACTGTATCATTAACACCAGAGCTGAAACCCCCTTCAGGCCATCTACCCCCCACTCACTCATTCTCTTCCTCATAGCAGTGAGATACTGCTCGTGGCATTGGGCCCCGCACAATAAAGCGGGGCCCGATGCCACGAGCAGTATCTCACTGCTACGAGCCGTGTTCCAGTGCTACAAGCAGACTCACAAACACATGCACGCGCACATGCACCCACACACTTATGCGCAACTTTAAGATGAGAAAAGAAAGGACCTATTGTCCGATCAAACCTGAGAAGTCCCATAGGGTCTATGTACGCTTAGACGTTAAACAAATCAATCAATCATTCTCTTCCTCTCCTCCCTAGGGTCCCCTCCTCACCACTCCCAGTGTCCACCTACTCACATTAAATTGTGGACCACCCTTACACTGCCTCTAAATGAAAACTAGATCTGCCTAAAAAACGGACTGCACAACCACTTTATAACGATGGCCATCTCGCTTGTGATACCTCTGACGTAGAAGGCAATACTGCCCAGGATGGTGCTGCTGTACTGGTGGATCCGGGTGAGGGTACTTCTGCTGCTACAGACACTGTTACTGCGGCTGGTGCCCCTCCTGGAGGAGACACTGGCCCTTTACCACACAAGAAACACAAGGCTAAGCCAACTCTCTCTGCTATACAGGAGCAGCTCGCTGAAATGAGGGCCATGTTTGATGCAGCTATTGTGGCAGCAAAGATACTACTTGTAGTGGAGGCCCACCTGTCTCCCTCCAGTCTGCTTCCCATAAGAGATCTGCTACTGCTGCCCCAACCTCCAGCCTCCTCCTAAGAAGCTTTGTCTGGAGCAGGATGATTCTGATTCTGAGGACTCATCTCAATGTGGGATGTCCTAGACCAAGATGTTCAATGGACCACAAGTAGAGCCTATTCAAAAATAGAGTCAGAAAACTCAATATTGTTCCTGAGAGGGAAGCTTAATTTAATAAATCACATCTGACAACCTTTAAAAAGTCATCCCAGTGCTAGCCTCAGCCTACACCGCATGGACTAGTAGTTTTGGGCTGGAATTACTAGACTGGGTGTTTCACAGTGCCCAACAGAGGTGGTCGTAGCCGGTAATGAAGCGCAGGTCCCTCGACCCCTGACCCTGGAACTTCCTACTCCTCAGTGTGCGGAAGTGGGTGTGGTGGGGTGGAGATCTATGGGGTCAGGGAGGTATACATCTAAGATCAAAGGGAGACATGTGCCATCACCAACTGGGATAATAATCAAACAAACTGATATTGCCATGGTTGATATTGCACATCAAAGCAGAAACCATTGCTATTGGCTAAAACAGCCCCCCCCCCAACCTCTAGGGGTGCACTGTTGGGGTGAGGTGGGGATGGGGTGATGAATGGGCATGAGAGGACGAGTGAAACAAACAAACCTGTTAAACCTCTTGTCAAGACTCTCTTCTCCACCAATAATCATCCTTGACATAAATGTAGGATGAACCTGCACACATGCATAGCGGCCAGTCATTCCAGCAACTGGGCGGTCTGGGCTTATGCCAACACTGGATGGCTTACTGCAATGTCAGTGTACCTAAAGCGTGTGCTATTCATAGCATGATATAGAATTAGCATGTGCTGAGCTGGTAATAACTGTGTGCAAGTATGGAGTTTAGCTTGGTTGCTATCCAAACCAGTTATTAGTAGCAACCTCTTGACAAGAGTCAAGGTGAGATGTGTAAGGCCTCTGGTTTACTTCCGGGTTACTGGTATCTCCAAATCCTTTTTCACAACCCTCACAGAAGTATGGATCTTGGTTTGGTTGCTATGCTAACCAGCAATTGCTAGGCAACCACTTGTTCTGTTGGTTGTTTTTTCTGTAACCTATGTCAATTAAAGTATGATATAAAGTTGATGTATCTGAGAGCATTCATCTGGACTTCGATTCAAATGAAATACTACGGAAATAGCTGTCTACGCGTATGTTTTTTGGATTGTTTGCTATACAAAGCAACTGTTGCTAGGCAATAACTAGCTATAGCAGCAGACTAAGGGCTCCATTGTATTCCCCAGGGTGGATTAACTGGGGTTTGTTGTCATTAGAATCTTGTTAGACCCTTTATTTATACATTAAGAAGCGAAATTGTAATATATCAGCCACCATCTTGGATTTTGACCATTTATGGCCTCTCTACAAGGTCAAATTTTGCAGAAACAGCAATATTCTTAATCAGTATCCTTTTTAGGTCTAGTTTAACCCCATTGTAAACAGTCTACTATGATAGATTGTACTTTTATCCTAGGTGCAGTCCTGAATCACCTGAAATGAAGTGCTGTCGGAGCAAGGGAGTGTCCATTTACCTAAGGGAATAAATCTAGTTGTGGTCATCAGAAAATGCTGTTCTATGGCTCAAATTAATCAAAAGGGTTTGTTCTATTGATATCATATGAGATTGGGTGGCCAAATGTGGGATAAGGGGTTATTAAATCTATGTTTGTAGTGTCCACTGCCATTTTCTTGGTGAAAGCCTCCAATTTGCGAGTTCAAACTCCGATGTTCCCGAGCCTCTATCGCAGCCAATTCTCAATGCTCATGCACATAACAGCCATCAATCAATAGGAAATTATGTTTTCTTTCAGATGAGCCCCTTACCTTAGATATCCTCTATGGGAAGGTGCTATTACAGCTCAAAGTCTGAACATACCTCCAGAATTTTGTGATGTAAAAACAGACCCAAAAGTGCTGTGAACCCGCAGATGGATAACAAGCCAAAACCGGTAGTGCATCCCAAGATAATCAATGTTAACATCTTGAATCTTGTTCTAGGGACCCTAAGGAACAAAAAAAATGCTATGGGGGTGAGTTGTGGGGGGGGTGCACGAGGGGTGCCAGTAGCTCATGGACTAGAACGCCTAGGCGCTTACCGGTCGAATACATCCCCTCTACGTCTCTTGCAAGAGCCACCGCCCGTCTGAGGAGAATGCCGGCGACGTTTCGACCCTTTCTTAGACGCGACAGGCGTCTTTCCTCCCGAGAACGCCGTACTCGCCAGTCTCTTCAGAGCGCCTGCGCCTCGGTCTTTCACGCTGCTCTTTAAAGTCCGACCCGCCAGCACATCTTTAGCTACGCCCACACCGGCGCGGAGCAGCGTTTTTCCCACCGACTTCAATAGCGGGGTAGCCGAGCGCATCAGACCTAACAGAGCGCCGCCCAAACCGTGCCCGCTCTGGAAAGAGCGCCCGCTGTACACGTTGACGCCGTTGCCCAGCTGCGCGTTGTAGTAATCGCTGTACCCTCTGCCGACAGTGCGCCTGGGTGGAAAGTACGGAACGCGTTGACGCATCATTTTTCTCTCTTTCAGCGCTCAATAGGTCTCAGATGAAGTGTCACGGTCACCTCGCCTCTACCGAATGGGATGGAATGACCGGATCGGTCTCTTAAATAGATGCCGACCTCGGTAAACCTCTTGGATTTCAAGGGGAAATAATCCAAATGGGGAAAACTGATAGCTTGCACGCCACCTCGACGCTTTCCGCCTCTGTCCACCGCCACGCAGCGCAACAGCGGCACTTGCATGTCGCCCACACGTCTCTCCTGGATCATGTCGGTGTATATGTACACAGAGTGCACGTCCCCGTAAACATCCATCGAGTAGGCGCCGGTAGTCGGCGACGCGAAACACGTCTTCTCTCCGAAGCCTAGAACGCATGCGAGATGCTGACTCAGCAGGACAGCACAGTGTCTCGGCGGTTTGATGGTGACGCGTTTCGTCTTTGCGTCGTACGATAAGATCCACATCGGTTTGAGCAAGAAGCTGTCGCCCTCTAGTCTGTCATCTCGCAACGTCTCACTCAAGCGCTCGATTAGGGTGTGGTTGCTTCCGGTGAAAATAGGAGGTATCTCGAAAATGTTTGGCATGAAACTGCGCACTCCCATGTCTTTCTCCATCTCTTCGATCATCTGTCTTGCTTGATCGCTGATCGCCTTCTTCTTCACCGCCGGGGACAAGAACTGCTTGTATACGGCATTCGTCTGTCTCAAGTCGACCTCTCTCTTGAACCTTTTTGTTTCCGGTTTCAATTGCTGCTCTTCCGACGTGTCTGATATCTCTTCCACCGTTACATAGCTCGCTTCCTTCCAGCTCAGCGGGAATTTTGAGCTGAACGTTAGCTTGCTCAGACCGTTCGCGTTTTTCATTCCCCTCCAGTCTACCTGTGGTTTTTTTCCTTCGGAGAATTTAGTTTCTTTTAAAACCTGGATCGCCTCCTCTAGCGAACCTTTGGTGCGCAGAGGAACAACGATGATCAAGTCGTCGTCGTGCACGTTAGTCCATTCTGTAGGGAGGATGATCTCAGTCAGAGCCGCTTCGTACGCTTCGGGCAGAAGGAGCGGCGAGTCGAAGTGAGTTCGGAAAGACGTCAAGCTGTTGTCAGGATAATACTCCATAGAGCTGTTGCTAGGTAGAGTGATGTTCATTTTTTTTTTTTTTTTTTTTTCTACGTTATTTTTTTGACGGGGATCCACTCGTTGAACTTGTCGTCGTAACCTAACCAACGTACGAAAGCTAACTCTTTACCGTCGACGGTCTTGCGGCGCAACACCTCGTCTATCAGGTAGTTGTTGTCGTAACGACTCTTGTACACCTTCTGAACCTCTTCCGGGTAGAAGACGCCTTTTATCTCCTCGCCCTTGTCATCTTTCAGCTCGAACCCTCTGCTTCCCAACGTCTTAGCAACGTCGACCACTTCCTCGCGCCAGTTTCCCTCGTACCCTTTGTCGAAGGCGCCTTTAGTTCTCAACATCCTCACTCTGTCACCCGGAGCGATGACGTCGACGGCGGACGTCTTTGTTTTTTTCTTCTTTTTCCATATTTCGTCGATTTGTTTGTTAGTTGGGAGATCTTGTCGGTAGAAAACTGTTTCGCTGTTTTCCGAGCTGACTTGAGCCGGCGCCATTTTCAACGTCTTGTGGTGAGTGCGATTGTAAGAAGACACTACATGGTGCAGTACGTCTACGTAGCGATACGTGCGCTTGTGTGTGAAATAACGCCACAGCTTCTCCTTCAGACTGCGGTTCAAGCGCTCCACTAGACTAGCTTTGATGTCGTCGTTCTCGCCAGTGAAGAACTCTATGCCCTCGCTCTTCAAGTGATCTTGAAAGATCTTGTTCAAAAACTCTTTCCCCTTGTCTGTCTGAACAGTGCGCGGTCGTCTCTCGCCAGTGCCTGTCATCTCTCGGAAGGCCTCGGTGACATCAGCGCCGCTCTTGGATTTAATGGGAACGGCCCACGCGTACCTAGAGAAAACGTCGATCGCCGTCACCACGTACCGGAAGCGGTCGTTGTGAGACGCCAAAGCTTGCATGTCCATCAGATCTATCTGCCACTGCTGATCGATTGCGCCGGTTATAGTCTTGTTCCTTGCGAATTTTCTCCGAATGGGTTTATGTTTAGTGTAGGCGTCCAGCGACACTAAAGCATCTCGGATGACGGCCGGGTTCAGGTGGCGAAAATGATGTTTCTGGAGTTTAGTCACGCTAGTGAAACTGGAGGGCGCTTTGACGTCGGTATATCTAGCTACTACGCGCTTCTTTTCTTTTTCCTTCTTGGTCAGTCTCTTCACTGGTTTGCCCATGGTGGGCCTGTTGAGGGCGTGAACGACGAGCTCGCCGCTAGGCGGTTGCGCCCTCTCCTTTTCTTACTCGCCACGCTCCTATAGGAAGTCGGAGTTTGGAAAAGTTCACTGTCGTCCTCCTCGTCGTCAGAGGATTGATCGTCCACCTGGAGAGAAGAGTCTGCTGCTGCTACTGCTGCTGCTGCTGCTGCTGCTTCTCCTTCTTCCGAGTCGAAGCTCGGTCGTTTCCGACCTCTGTCAGCAAGCCGTGTTTCCAAACTTCGGCCAGGTCCGCTCGCTTTATACAGATGGATTCCGATCAAGGAGTCTGTGGGAACTGCCTCGCGCAGCGCTTTCGTGAACGGCGAGTAGCCCGCCGGTCTGGGCGCCGTCTTCCTGAACCTGGCAGCGTCGTTCAGTAAGTCCACTATGTTGATGCGATGCTCAGGTGGTATTCTCCGACCCGACATCTCGCGCACCGCACCGTCCTCGTTCCACTTGATCACACCGGATTTCTCCAATTGTTTGTACAGCGCCACGGTCCGAGTGCGATTCCTCTTGGGAACTTGGTTCACCAACCGCTCGAGTAGGGACGCGCTGGCCTCTTCAGCAGACTGACGGAGGTGAGCCGGGGGCGAAGAAGAGTAGGACGAAGAGATGTTGCTGTTGTGGGGATTCGCGAGAAAAAATTGCAATCTATTCAACAACCTTCGGTATTTCAACATTTTCTCGCGCGATTCCAAAGTGGGGTCGTTCAACACTAAATCCAAGTCCCTGTAGATAAACTGTAGCACCTGGTGCGAGGCCGCGTCGGGATGAAGGGACTGTTCTGCCTGCTTGTGGTAATAGGCCATGTCGGCAGGTAGGCGGGCGGCGGTGGCAGGAGCGGAACTCTCGTTCTTTTCAGTGCGCTCATCAGGAAGAGGAGGAAGGTTTGGAGCAGTAGAAGTACTAGCAGCAGCGACTGCAGTAGTAGCAGCGCTAGTAGTAGCAGCAGCAGCGGGCACATGATGAAGTAGACCTGCTCGTGATGATTTGTAGAGCGTCTCAGGATCCACGAGCGCTAAACGTTTGTAGTGTTGTTGCTGCTCTGAGTCCGTCATGGGGACGACGGTGGCAATGACGCTGGTGGTGGCGGTAGTGGTGGTGGTGGTGGTGCTGTCGGCGAGTAGGTGTCGAATGAGGTGTCTCATATACGGAGAATGCTCTTTATAAGCGGTAAGGCCATCCCTATGAGAGCCGGAATGAGGAAACCTCCCTCTTGTACCAAGACGCGTCTCTTTTTTTTGATGGGCGTAGATTTTTTGCCGACCTCCCTCAACACGTCAGCCGATTCTCGAAGCTTGTCCAGTTGTTTGTCGCTGAGCGGGATGTTCCCTACCAGTAAATTGTGACAGATCTCACTTAACGCTGCGATCAGATCGTCGCTTCCAGAGTCTATTAGATGCGAGCAGTCCTTTGGCGAGCACTTAGCTAAGTGCTTGAGAGTACCAAAGTGTCTTTCGAGTAGATGAGAAGACATTTTTTTGCTACTGCTTTCTCTTGTTCTTTTTTTTGTCTAGCGGTACGAACACTAGCTGAGAGTGTATGGACGTCAAAGAGGAGCGTATTCTCAGATCGTCAGGTGTTGACTGCTTGAAGTCCAGAAGGAGGTATGAGTGAGGTCGCTTGAGTTCATGGGTAAATATACTAGAGAGGGCCGCCGCGTTGGACGGAAACACCTGGCGAGACAGACTAGCTATTTGCCCCATGTCGCGCGGGTTCTTGAAAACGATCATGTAGTGAGCGTTCAGACTCATAGTTCGAAAGTCGGGTGATTTCTGGAATAGGTTCTGAGTGATGTATATGACGCTCACGTTCCAGTGATGCGAGTATTTAGTAAAGATGTCGGCTACCACTTGCTGATTGGAACTGCTCATCAGATCGTCCAATATCAGTAGAGTGTGGGGTCGTAATGCGTCTTCTGCTACTTCCACGTCTCCCGCTATAGACTCTTTGCTAGGAAGACCTTCTCTGAATTCCACACCGTACTGATTTTGCATTTTTTCAAACAGAGGTTGCCACTCGCCGTAATGGTAAAAAGTCTTTTCCACCGGCGGCGTGACCAAATTGTTCACGTCGCTCAGAAATTGATCCACCAAGCGCGATTTTCCACAACCCGACGGACCGCTAATGATACAACTAAAGGGTCCTTGTAGTCGAGCGTCGAAATGAATTTCTGTGAAGAGTTTGCTTTTACTACTGGACATTTTTTTGTTTTTTTTCAGGACGCGTCAGAGAGCGGTTGTGTGTCTGACTGTCTGCTGTGTTTCTCACTCGAACGGTCGGTAGTGAATGGTTGTGGAGAAAAGTCAGCCGACCTTTTATTGATACCGGCCGGTGTCACAGTAGCGGCGGCAGAAGTGACTTTTTTTTCTTTTTTTTTTTTGCGATAAAATTCTATTTTCACTCAATAGTCATAAATGTTTGTATCAGACTCCAGAGGAGTCTGATACAAATATTTATTTTTTTTTTTTAAAAAAGAAGAGGAGGAGGAGGAGGAGGAGGAGGAGGAGGAGGAGGAGGAGGAGGAGGAGATTAATTTTTTTTTTTTTTTTGATCATTTAGGCAAAGCTCGTCGCTTTGCCGCTTTTTTTTCTATTTCTGTGTTGTGACACGATCGTCTCGAAAAAGCAATAAGGCGTGTGAGCGTGGCGGTGACAAATACATATTGGAGCGTATGGTTTAAAATAGTGCGTCCCTATCTTCTTCAATTCGGCTGCGTTGCAATATGCGGGATAACAAGTGACGACGTCGAAACGTTTAGAGACCGTGTTCACGTCGGCCACAACGCGCGCCCACCGAGTGGGAGCTGCAGTCGCTCCCAAGAAACCGATCGGCTTGTCGAATCGTTTCATAGCACTTATTCTCACTTTATAAGAGGAGGCAGGGTGAGGAGAGTAGCGGCGCTCTTTCTTTTCATGAAACGCCCAACGAGTGGGGGCGCTGAGAGCGGCTGTTATGCAATAGTAGAGTAAATGCTGTTCTGAGAAGACGGCTCTCGGCCATGTCGCTACGTTTTCCTTTTCCGCTCTTGTATAACGACGATGGCGCTCAGCTTTGCATTTCTCGAGAATTCGGTACGCTTCAAGAGAAGCGTGAACCTCAACTACGTGACGCTCTCTCCTTTGAGATAAAAAAATAGCCGGGCAGTTGAGGAGAGCACTTTGTTCGCGCGACCGTCTTTTAGAAACTCGCGCCCTCTGCAGCGCCATATTTCTTTCCTCCGAAACAAAAAAGACTGAGTGAAAATAAAAATTTTTAAAAAACAAAAAGCTCAAACAAAAAAAATAAGCAATAAGCAGACTCAGCTCGAAATTCCCTGCTGGCGTGATGGCGGTGACTGCAGGCGGTGGCGGCGGTCGGCTGGCCGGCGGTGGCGGTGTCGGCGGCGATGGTAGAAGGGTGTGTGGAAAGAGAGACGCATCTCAGTCTTTTATAGGAGCGGCGAGTCTGACATTTTCAGCTGTCGCATGCTGACCTGCTGCTATCATAAGAGAAACAAAAGCCCTAATCACGCTTTTCAGCTGGATCCTTCCACCCCGCCAGACATGGATCCAGATGGGAAGGTGGTTTAAAATTAAATCCGTGTACCGACTGTCATACAATAGAGTAATTAGTTGAACGCGTGTTACCTGTATAAAGGATTAGCGGGTCATGGGCTCAGCGTGTGTATAGAAAAACAACTACAGGTAGCGTGAACAAAGCGACCCCCTCCCTTTCTGTCACTCTGTCTGTGACTAGAGGGTGTGCGTGTGGTAAGCGGCTTAAATCTAAAGAAAAACAAATCACCCTCTCCTGTCGTCAGCAGTCAGCCGGCCGGCGGCTGGAAAATGCGATTAGAGGGATGATGAGCCGCGTAGTAAGCGACTTAAGGCTGATCTAAAGACCTGCCGTGAGGGGGCAGCTGGCCGGTGGCTTGAAAAAAAAGGGGGGAGTAAGGGTATATAAGGGGGAGTGAAACCGTATTCGGCATCGTCATCATCGTTCACGCTACTACTACTACTACTACTACTACTACTACTACTACTACTACTACTACTACCACCACCAGCACCGCACCTCAATTTGCAGATCCCCATGATGGAAAGTTGCTACCGTGACATGAAGCGGAATGACGAAGCGGCGCGCGAATGTGAAGCTGATGCTGTAGCCTCTGCTACTGCTGCTGCTAGTGCTGCTCAGCGTGCTACTGCTGCATTTACTGCGGCTGTTAGTGACGCTGGTTGTGATGACGTTGTTGTTGTTGCCGCTGCGGCTGTGACTGCTGCTGTTGCTGCCGCCGATGCAGCTACTCATGCCACCGATGCCGACGCTGCTGCTGCTGATGCTGTTGCGGCTGCCGATGACGCCGCTGATAACGCTGCTAGTGCCCGCTCTGCCGCCCTTGCTACTGTCGCTGCTGCTGTTGTTGCTAATGCTCACGCTACTGCTGCTACAGCTGCTGCTACTGCTGCTACCGCTGCTGCCGAGGCTGCTGCCGCTGCTGCCGATGCTGCTGCCGATGCTGCTGCCGATGCTGATGTTAGCAGTCGCGTCGACAAAGAATCGTCATTTGTCACTCTTAAACCTCCAGTTGAATGCGCGACGAGTAGTAGGGCTACCAACGCGACGGCCGGATGGTGCAACTGGTGTCGGCGCTTCTGCTCGTGCGCTTGCTTTTCTTCCAGTCCTACCTGCTGCTGCTACGGTATGATAGTGTTATAGTGTTTGAATGAGAACGCGCGTAGTTACACATAGACGCTGTAACAGATGTGCTTTTTTTTTGAAAATATAATTTTAACATAACATGGAACTTGTTGTGTTTATTTTCTATATATAAGTTGTTTGTTTACAAACAGTCACGTGTCACGTGGTGTTGTTTACAAACAAGAGAGCCACGTGGTGTTGTTTACAAACAAACCCTAAGTAGGTCACGTTACCCTAGTTACCAGAATGCCGGCTTCTGATTGGCTGAGCCTAAGTAGGTCACGTGACGTAAGCAGGTCACGTTACCATGGTTACCAGAATGCCGGCCTCTGATTGGCTGAGAGCTTCTAAGTAGGTCAGTAGGTCACCCAGAATGCTGGCTTCTGATTGGCTGAGAGCCCTAAGTAGGTCACGTTACCATGGCAACGGGTCACGTGACCAAATGGAGGCCTCTGATTGGCTGCATGTCGATTGAGTAATAAACAGTAGTTAACTATAGTCCCGTTCCGATACATACTATACTACTCCCACCATTTCTGTGACATTAAACCAGTATCCAGGCAGACGTTAGGCAAGACACTGTGAGTCTTGTTGAAACTGTACACATGGTAGAGCAACAAGATAACGATATCTGTGTCTTTGGCTCTCAGAGTAATCTCAGCTTGTTGATTATGTCCAAGGAAATGGGTCAAGTGGAATATGATTCTGGTATCCGCCTCTTGATGAGAACATTCAAGTTCCTTGATTTCTTGTTTGATGACTCCTTCTCCAGTGGCACTGAACTCAAAAATTTGTCATGAGAAGTTATGTAGATTGTGTGCCCATTCAGGATGGGTAGATATGCTTCTTGTGCCCACTCTTGAAGCAGGAACTTCACTAATGATGTTTTAAAGGACTCTGGCTTTATATCAGCCCTCCAGTCCTTTGGGTGTTGCCAGTTATTTGTACAGAATTCTTGGATTCTCCCTGCTGTTGTTCTGTCCTGGTAGGGGCTTTGATTTTTGGGCTGTCATACATACATTGTCGAACCTGTAACAGGTATCACTATCCATCAGAAAAAGTTGATTGTTCATGAAGGATGAATGAAATCACCTGAATTGTGCACAGAAATTGGTCCACTTCTTTTTGTACTGCCGCTTGACCTTCTTCCATCTAGTTGGTATGGACTGCTGTTTGGGCAGTAAACTTAAAGCATGTTTGTCTATGTATGCACAGTATAAGAGATTTATATGAGAACTATACCTATAGGAAATCACCATGTTCACCTTATAGCATTTGGATAAACACTTGATATGGTTCTAGACCATTTACAAGCCCATAAATCATCAAAATCTCTATTCCCATGGTGGCCATCTTGGAAAATGTAATGCACAAAATATGTAAATACCAAGAGAGGGTTCCCCAGCCTTAAGATCATGTATATTTATAATCATATTACATGATAATAGAGGGCCAAAATGAAATACATGTACTTTTCAGGAAATAGACGGTGACCTACTTTGAGGGCTGATTGTGAGATAACGCCAAATCGGATTTTCGTAAGAAATGCAGATTTGAATTCGTGAGATTTTTTTACAAAAGAATCTGCTGTCAAATCATTTGGTGCTCAAAACATGAAAGGATCTGCCTGGCCTCTTGGACTATGTGTGGAGAATGAGGTACACGGATGGTGAGTGGTATTATAAATTGGTGTAGACAGCAAGTACACACTATAATGTAGGCCCCTACAGAGTAGAAGTGCACACAGACTCTGATTGAAGATCGTGTTTGACAGCCTGAGGCTGTGGGAGAGACTGTCTACAATCCATGATGCATGGAGCCTGGGTATGGGAGGCATTTATTATACCATTTTCACTTGACCTTATAGCTTTGTCATTTGTAAGGTTGGTCAAACATAGGACAGTGAGAGGCTATGCACCCCCTATCACATAAGAAGATATTTGGCAGAGGCGTAGGAGGAAAACCTTCATTGGGAGAGGGGGCGCAAGGTGGAGGGGGGGGGGGGGTTACTCAAACAAGCTTTAAGTATTGGCTTTTATGTCTGATGTTTGAACTCCCTTTAATTCTGATTGGGGCCCATGCAGGTCCCTTTGCCCCCACGTTTGCCTATGTGGATGACGTATTAAACTTTAGAAATTGTATCATTATGTCCTCTGTGATAGCCCCCCGGCCCCCTGGCCCCCTGCCCCCCTGGCCCCCTGGCCCCCTTTTCCTACGCCACTGATGTATGGCTAAACCCGATATGATAAGCCCGTATAGGAAGTGCACATAATTCCAATAAGACCCAAAGGTAGTAGTATAGGGAAAGTAGAACACAAGGGGACCAATCACTCCCTTGATATTGCTTTATGTACATCTGCATTGCATACATGCTCAACGCTGAGTTTCACATAAAAATGGGCTTCCTACTCCCCTGGACGATCCATGATCGGGTAGCACCGAGACATTGTGTGTGTATGGTGAGTGAGCGCCTATGTTAGGAGAGTGAGTGTGGCTGTTAACGTGAGTAGCTCGGTGCTACTCAGAGGCACGCTGAGAGCCGCTCAGTCCGCTCAGAGAGATGCCAGCCGTCCACAGTCTCCTCCTCCTGGTGCTGTCCACTTTTACTGCAGGGGCACAGGGTGCACAAGGTGAGTGGAGGCGTCATCTGTGTCAGTCTGTATGCTTCTACAAGATGTACAGTGCACAGAGATCAATGTGAGTATAAATGACTCAGTTTTTCTCTGTGTGGGAGTGGCATTAGAGCTACTTAATCAAGCCGTTAACTCCCACTGCATATAGAGTAACTAACCTACTAACAAGTAGAGTTAATTTTACTAAACACAAACTATTTATTCTTTCTCATCTTGTGATCTCTCACCCCATATCTCTCAACCTATCTCTCTCTCTCGATGCAGTATAACTGTGTATCTCTCCCTCAGTCGTGCTGTATGTCTGATTGTCCCCTTGTGCTCCCCTTCTCTCTCTATGTTATCGGGTAATTGTATGGTGATATACTAGAGTGTTTCAAACTAAACATATATCGTCAACTGGATAGGCCCTAGACAAAGTAAGTGATTTGTGGATTACATTTTACCATCTATTTAGAGAGCCTATAGCTCTTTCGCATATTTTTCTATTTTTGGAAATGATATTTCATGGCCTTTTTGGAACCAAACTCATCTCCCTTATCTCATATTCCAATTGTTAGAAAGTAAAACTGCCTCGAGAAAAGCTGTACTAAATGAGTTACAGGTTTATCGAATATCATGTGAATGAATAAAACTTGTTTAAACAAAAAAACAACAAAAAAACCCATCACATTTAGATGAGAACTCTAGACCATTGCTAGTGGGGTGTGGGTGAAAATAGACCATGTTTTGTGCTAGGAGCTATACACAGTAGGGGGGTTTGATGGGATTTTGGCCGTGGCAGTCATGGTGCATCAGCAGCTGGTGTACATAAATGTCCCTACGATACTGCTTTTGGTGAGATCACACTTCTCATGGACAAAGCAGAACAAAGCCCATAGCCACCAACAGCAAACAGACATCAGGCATTAGTATGGCGATTGGAGAGTGAGGCTATGATTGGGGAGTGAGGTGCACTGGTAGCTATTGTTAGACGGTTCTAGGAGCCTTTCATAAAACTGAGATCATTGACATTAGATAACATAATCTGCGGGCAGTAGGCGGGCAATAAATATTGAAATGAGAACTATATACAGCTATCTTGAATGTGAGAATTAAACCTTTTGATTCAAACAACATCATTCGGCCCTTATTGAAATAGACACTATAGCAATGCATAATTAATGGCCTATAAATTAAGACTTCTTTGTTGTTGTATATGCAGGCACCATTTCATGTTTGCATATCTTTTTAAGCAGATCGTTATAGCTATATCAGTTTAGTGGTAGTTTTAAAATAAAATGCTACCTCATACAATCAATCAGTATAATTGTGCCTACGTCCCATCCAACAGACCCAAGTGGCCCCTGGTGGGTCACAGGTGGGCTGCCATATCGGGCCTCTATGCGCTGCCCACCAAGGGCCCACTTCGTTTTGACCAGAACTACCAGCAGGGATCCATATGGGCTTGCCCAGATTGAAGTCGACTGGCCCTGTTAGGATCTAAGTGGGGCCCAAGTGGGCTCTATTATTTGGGGAACACACATTGGGACGGGGGTAGGGGCTGGAGGGACGGATGCAAAAATCGTAGCTGTAATCATAGCCTAGTCATAATCTGACACTCTCCTGTAGTTGATGACCATATTGTTGAGAGTAGGTAGAGTGCTGAGCCCATGGGAAACCCACTAACACTCCTGTATAAGCCCCCATGGTTGCTGCCTGAAAATCACCCATACTGACATGCAGCTCTAGGGTCTGTTGTTGCAGTAAACACTACAGTATTATAATGCACACATACATTTCCATTCTCTTAACAATAGCCTTACATGAACATCCTTTCGCTTCATTGGCAATATTTCCAGAGCCAATGTAAGTATTTACATGGAGACAATGTGGGTGATATATATCTCTTTGTGCACTGAAGTGATTATTTCAACTGGAAACTCAAATCGTGCAAATCTAATACATTGCACTTGGGTGTGAAATCATAGTGTAATCTGGTTTCCGTGAGAGAAAGATTGAAAGCCACACACTCAGAATTCCATATTGTTCTTTTTTTTCTAAATACGCAGACAAGGATGTGTTTGCTGTAGTGATGGTGCCTGATGTATGCTGGGAAGGCTTGTACTCTGTATGTGTACCTAACACTCGTGTAGTGATGGGTCGTCTAACACACCTGTACTAAGGACGAAGCTGACTTATATATACTCTCCAAATCACCCCTTCCATTTGGTGTCACAGTACAAATTTGCCCCCCGAATGTCGTAAATAGTGCCAATGAAAAACGGTACTACTGTGCATATAATCAGTGGTAGGTGGCCTTGAATTTGTCACAGAATCATAATCTGTGGCCTGAATTGTTGCCAGAGGCCTTAGTAAAAAAAAAGAAAAAAAGTTGGCTGTTGCCATGGTAACCCTGGGTGGTGCTTGGAGGGGTCAAAGGTCAAGGTCAAAGGTCGCTGGGCACCTGTAAAATTTCTCCAGTTTGGGTTAGTCAGTTTCCATGGCAACTAGAGCAAAATCAGAACACACTTTTTTTATGCGGGATGCAAATAAAAAAATCAGATATGTGTTAAGCCTTGATTTAAGGGGTCATTCATTACTGCACACTTAAAAGAACCCAACTTTTTGCCTGTCTGAAGGAGAAGAATAGGGTCAGAACCAGAAATGTTGTCGGCTATTTGTACTGTGACACCATTTGTGTATGTCTATTCATTCAGTTATTATATCAACACACCTTTGAGATCAACACACTTTTGGCAAATGTGTAAAGTGTGTTGAAGAAAAGGGTGCATGTGTTTAAGGTGGTTGCAAACAAAAGGTGATAAAAAGTATGTAGGTTTAGCACACTTTCTTTTAGAGTGTAAAAGACCCTCAATGGCGGCATGGGGATTCAATGCACGATGCTCTTATGTCGGCATGATACAGTATAGCACCACGCAGTATGAATGCATCCAACCGACCATATGATGGATTGGCATAATTCATTGTAGCACAAATGAGTTGCTCATCGTACTGCATTCGTGCAGCACAATGACAAATGAATAAGAGCTTTGAGGCATCCTTGAAATGTGAATTGAAATGGATTCGTGATGCGCACCTCTTGAGTGAAGAAGATTCATAACAAAAGAGTTTCTTACATGGACAGAAGGTGGGAATCTATAATATGGATCCCTGCTCTTATTGTTTTTCCCATGTGGACTGAGTCCATGAGGAGTCGACCATAAGGCCACCTTAAAAAGTGGTTTCTCATCACAAAGGACTGAAAAATATGACGAGGGAGGCTTTTTTTCCTTTTTATTTTCAACCTCGAGGGCTAAAATGTATAGGATAATATATGTTTTCCATGACCAAAATCCATACTTTACTAATTAGTAATTTATTGATCTTTAGAAGTGGGGAAAACGTACGTTATTTCTACTGCATTACTGGCAGTATTAGCTTTATTTTGATACCAAATGTGACTATATTTATCCATTTCATTATGTTTTTCATCTAAAAAAATAGCTATGGGGGTTCATTTTCGGATTAGCAGCCCTATATAGTCAAGATAACACATGTAAATATGTCCTACTTATCTAAAAGGAACCTTTCTTGTCGTCGTCGTGATTATGCACCAATACTGTGCAAGTGAGTAGCTCAATGGGGTGCATTAATTGCTGCATCATACTGAATTCATCAAAGCATCACGCCGAGTACAGCAAAGCACTATATGATGCCTTAACATTGTTAAGGCCAGAAGACCACCGGGAAGGCTCATAATTATAATCTGACTCTCGCTGAACAGCATTCTAGGATAGACTGTATACATCCCCCAGTAAACAAATAACGTTATACTCCATTTTATAACGTTATATAACGTTATAATTATGTCAACGTTTTTCTAAGGCTCTTTAGTATGACAAAATGTTATGTAAAGTTTAAATCGTTATTTTGACGTAAAATAACGTTATTTTGTTAGCTGGGCCATTCTGCGTCCATAGACCCATTATGACTTTAATGGCGGATAATACGAGATACTACTGCTTATCATAACCATCTACGACGTAGGGAACATCTTTATTTAAGTTTTGATGGCGACGTCCCTGCCAAAAATACACCCTCAGAAAAGTGAGAGTCATTGTCGCTAAAACTACCTTCACATGAGAGTCAGTTGCCTGACCCTCAGGGGAGGGTAGTTTTAGCGACAATGACTCTCACTTTTCTGTGTGTGTACATGTAAGAAGAAGATCACTGTTTATAGACCCTCCCTAACGAAGAGCTGCACATGCGTTTGGGTCATAAGGCCCATCACCATCAAAGGCTCGCAACAACAGTGTGATGGCCAGTATAATTGAAGCAGTGCACACTTTACGCACATTTAATTAGTTTCTTGGCAGGTTGACACAGATCTCATACTTGGTCTCTTTCCTCTTGTGTTAAAACAGACGGCTCGGCCCAATCCAGTGAAACAATAAGAAAAGAGGGCAAAACCTCTTTTGGTCCCAGGCCTCCTAAACAATATATAATTTTATATGGTACTCTTTCGAGCAATACAAAAACAATATGTGATGCAGTCCTGTGGCCCACCCTCCTTTTGCACTACTTGTATCAACAGATAATCCTGAAAGGTCAGCATAATGCACCAATGCAGATTGGGGGCATCAGTGACTGTTGCTTTAATGGTACGTCGTGACATAGATTTACATGAAACAATGAAGCAGCATGCTGTCCTCAAAGGGTTAAAGCTGTATATGCTATTCATGACAGTGTGTTATAACGGTATAGGTGCTGGCCGGTCCCACACAGCAGAGACCACCTACGGGAACTGTGCCAACAGCAGCAGGGCATCACCTGGTTACCATGGTTACCGAGACATGGTGTGGGAGGTGCTGCAGGGGGTGGTACAGGACAACCACCTCCCCCACCTCCTCTACTTCAGTCATAAAGCACACACTGCTGACTTATACAAGCCCACAAACGGTAAATACTTGTATTTCATTGAAGATACATTATGCAAAAGGCCATGCCTATGGCTGTGTCTCACGACCTTGAGCCAATGTTTTTGTCTCTGACCAGGTGCCGTCTCTGACCAGGTGCCGTCTCTGACCGGGTGCCGTCTCTGACCGGATGTCGCTTTGGTAGTTTAGTTATGTTCTACCAACAGCAGGAGGCTAATGATAATTACATAAGAGCTGCCATAACGCTTTTACATAGCCTTATATATATGAGTATAGGTTAACATTAAAAAAACACGTTTTTCTGACACCAGGTCAGAGACGGCACCCGGTCAGAGACGGCACCTGGTCAGAGACGGCACCCGGTCAGAGACAAAAACATTGGCTCAAGGTCGTGAGACACAGCCCTATATGAAATGCAGAACTTTGCAGACATTGAATTTGCATCCAGTTGAAATTTGGGTTGTATTGCATAAGGTATTGGGGTTCAAACACTTGAATATCAATCAGAATGACAATCTTTTGCTTTTGTAGTAATCAGTTCTCATGATATTGTTGTTCTCCTTATTAACACAATCGGCATATATGCATAGAGATGGAGATGCAAACCTAGCTGGCAGTAGCTCCAGCCCAAATTAAAAATATCTGGCCTCTGTGGCTTTTTATTAGACTGATGTGAAAACACTTGCCTCGGAAAATAATCTGCTGAAAATAATCAAATTATGATACATTTTAATGATGATGACCAACTCTTCTACCACTACTAGATACTCCCTTCCTGATAGTGGACCTACCCTGTAGCTATCTCAACACTGGTCTCTCACACTGGAGTCAACTCGTGCCACCCAGGACACAGGTTCTTAACATCGCCATTAGGTGTCCCCACCAGTACTTCCTGACGGTGGTGAGTACCAAGCCTAGATTATTTTTCTGAGAAAGTCTGGTTCAGAATGGAAAATACATCTAGTTGTATTAACATTTGTATTAAAGTATCAGTCAGTCACTCATGGGTGAAAAGTGTGCATGCTGTTACAATGTACTACATTAGCGAAATTGAGAATAAGGTAATTCACAACAAGGAACACAAGTAAGGTTAATTATCCTTTATTCCCGAGCATGGGTCAGCTCACACCAGCTAAGTATTTGAAATGTCTCTTTGAGTATGTCTGTTGCTGGACCGATGTCTATACATCGGTTCAGTGGCACAAGGTCCCTCAGGCCCCGTTCAGGGTGTTCTGTCGGTCCCACCTGCCTCCCCATATTTGCAACAATATATATAATTTATATATATATAATTATATTCGCAAAACTCCAGGTATGAAATAACTCTCTAATTATGAATTTCAACATAAATCAATGTTATCAAAAATGGAATTGAAGTAAGGTATTTTCCCCACCTTATTTCTAACACTATAGCCAGTGCTGGATGTACCCCCGCTCCTCTCACCCATGGTTAACCTAATATTAGTGCACGACCAGCACAGCCATAAGACTGATACCAGTGATGATGGCAATGATGTTATCAATGCTGATAATGATGATGAAAATGATGATGATGATGATGATGATGATGCCGATGATGATGATGATGATGATGATGATGATGATGATGATTGTCTGGATCTCGAGACTCTGCAGCAGGTTGTCAACACATGGGGGATGGTGGCGGGATTGGTCTATGTAATTCCTGTGCAAGACCAATCGAAGGTAATTTATAATAAAACTAACTCAATAAATAAAAAAATTGGTACAATATAATCTCAAGTACTGGATATAGGTTTGAGTATTATTTCTAATTATATATTAGAATGAGAATATCATTTCAATTTATTTACTTTGACCTATTCTGATGAAGGAATTAATAATTCTTTTCAGTCTACCAATGGTCCACCCCTCCTGGTCTGCTCTGGGCCTATAATAGGCATGGATTATGAGATTCCCCCATGTGGAAGGTTGAATACCCTGAGTTGTCAGAGGTCAAATGTCATCAGAAGTAACCAACAATATCATGGAGATATGTCAGGAATGCTCCATGCATATTTCAGTGGTTTTGGTGGTCGGCATCTAACTATAGGCAGCATGGCAGTAAGGATACTTTTCTCAATGCACCATATACTTTTGTCAATATGATGCAAATGTAGCTCTACTATTTATTTTGGAAAAGAGTGAGTCTTTATGAATATAGACAAAGCCTCCAATTTCAACTATTGTCCATCATCTATTGGGGAGGGAGAACCTTATTTATATTGCTGATTACAAACTTAAGGTCCCTAGTAGTAATAAAATATACCAGTAACTCGTTTCGGTCGACATTATTACAGTATATATATATGATAATGAACTATAAGGTCAAATCCCACAACGCGAAAAATGGGCCAGAAAGTGTTGATTATTGACATAAAAACAAGGGGCAACTGTTGCCAATGTTGTAAATCGCAAAACTTGTCCCACGATGTTATGCCTCTCCAAATCCCACAGTGGTCAATAATAGGCAAGCAAAGTGTTGCACGCAGGACTGGTTAATTGATCTGTTTGAGGGGAGTTACTTCACAGTATGATTTGTCCTCACTATTCCCTCTTAATTAGCCTAAAGATATTTGGAGTGTCCCCCCTATATAAGCCAAATCATTGACATATTCCAATAAGCAACATTTTCTAGGCCTTCCGGGGCCAAATATCTAACTCATTTGATCCTTGTGATTTCTCAAATCACAAGACAAAGGCAACCCTTTCTCACTGATTTGTTTCTTAGCCAAAATAGGGCCCAAAATCGGCAATAAGACCAATTCACAACATTTTCTGACCCTCTCTCCGCTGTGGGATTTGACCTATACATCGCAAATACTGATTTCTCTTTAATTTGTTTAAGTCTTATTCTAATACCAGGCTAAAGGGTTCATGATGCATTCATATCCTGGCACTAATACCAAGTATAAGGGATATATCGTGGAGCTAGTCAAGGTTTTTGCGGAGCAACTTAATTTCACGTGAGTTCTATATGTGTTATATTATAGAATAGCAGCCAATAGATATACCGTACTAAGTATTGAATGATAAAGCTACAAGCCATTCAGCCAGAAAATCTGTAAGGGAGATTGCCCCCTGTCCAAAGCTACATTACTCGTCTATATATGTGGGGCAATACTTGACTGTGAACTCCATGAATGGTTTCTGCTTTTTATGCCTGTTGTATTTCAAAATCATTGGATAAATAAGAATTATGAATTCGATGAAAATCAGTCCCTGCTCCACTCCGACTCCTACTATAGGGTAATACGTGGTGCACCTTGAAGTACGTGCTTTGTCCAAATACAGGACTTTATTATCCTTGTTGAAGACCTTCCTACCGACGCCAGTTTACATTATTCATTGCATTTGTATATCGAGTTATACTATTCTCATTTCAGCTACAGTTTATCCGTGTCCACAGACTCTAAATATGGATCAGAGTATGCCAATGGCTCGTGGTCAGGCCTAGTAGGCAGGATTGTCAATAGGGTAAGCAGTGGGTCAGGCGGTTTGCATGAAGCTCCGCATTTCCGCAACGCTAACTATTGCATAAAGCATACAGCATACTGTCACTGTACAGTTGTGTACAGTCGGTCTGGCACCAGTGCTGCCTAACCACCATTCATTCATAGAATAAAGATTGTGTCTTACCAGGGGACAAGGATGAGCTAAATCCCCATAACTAAACCCCAATAAAAGCATATTGATTATAGACATTTACCTGAATGTTACTCAAGCACCAGGCCCAAAGTGAGATAATTACTTGCCATAATATTAACACCATGTCATGATATTAACCCTTTAAGCAAGAACAGTACATGATGCCTTAATGCTTCATATTCTTTCATCGTCCGGATGGGTCTGATCCCAGTGGGCCCAAAATTCAGTTCAACATTGGATCAACATTGACAACCAGTTATCGATGTTGATTCAATGTTCTGTGCCCACTGGGATGCACTAACACAGTGCCAGCAAGTTACTTGCTCGCACTGAATTGGTGTATCATGCTGACTCTTCAGGAGTGCATCAACTCCATAATACTGATTAAAGGACATGCTGTCTTCAAAGGGTTAACCCTATGTGTCTCACGAGATCAGGCCAATGTGAAAGTCTTTGAAGGGGTGCAATCTTCGACCGGGTGCCATCTTTGACTGGGTGCCATCTTTGACCGGCCTAATAGAAAATGGTTTATTTAGGGTACATGTCAATATAAACGGGCGGAAAAGATTAATGGATGTTATAACACTTTGAAGTAGTAATTAGTAGCCCATTCATATCTTCATCTGTCCTGCATAGACAGCTTTCTATGAAGCCGGTCAAAGATGGCACCCGGTCAAAGATGGCACCCAGGCAAAGACGTTCACATTTGCCTGATCTCGTGAGACACAGCCCTATGTGTCTACTGGTAGGAGGTGGACCTGGTAGTGGCAGATATCTCGGTTGTAGCGGCCCGCATGGCGGTGGTGGACTTCACAACCCGACATTGGGAGACACGGTTAGCCGTCACTGTGCGCACAGATGGGCGTCCTGCAACCTTCATCTACTCACCCTTCTCATGGCAGGTAAAGTGAACTTGAGTAGATACATATGTCTGATTTTGGACTTGTAAGAACCACGATATGCAATACTTGTTTGCAATGCGTTTGTGGCCATAGACAAGTGGACCTCGGGGCTACTACATTAAAGGGGAATTCTCACCACTCGCACTTACCACATAGCAGACTAGAACAGTACTAGAATTGTGAGTGGGAAACGCTCGGTGAGAATGCCACTTTAATACAATTACCCATCTGTTTGAAGGCTGACCGAACATTGAATGCTCTGTACATGTGCAGCACTGACAGTGTTGTTACTTTGACAGGTATGGACACTGATTGTTGTGTGTGCAGCACTTACAGCAGTTGTTACTTTGACAGGTATGGATGTTGATTGCTGTATGCAGCACTGACAGTGTTGTTACTTTGACAGGTATGGACACTGATTGCTCTGTGCAGCAGTGACAGCAGTGGTTGCTTTGACAGGTATGGATGTTGATTGCTGTATGCAGCACTGACAGTGTTGTTACTTTGACAGGTATGGACACTGATTGCTCTGTGCAGCACTGACAGCAGTTGTTACTTTGACAGGTATGGACATTGATTGCCATCATGCAGCACTGACAGCAGTTGTTACTTTGACAGGTATGGACACTGATTGCTCTGTGCAGCAGTGACAGCAGTGGTTGCTTTGACAGGTATGGATGTTGATTGCTGTATGCAGCACTGACAGTGTTGTTACTTTGACAGGTATGGACACTGATTGCTCTGTGCAGCACTGACAGCAGTTGTTACTTTGACAGGTATGGACATTGATTGCCATCATGCAGCACTGACAGCAGTTGTTACTTTGACAGGTATGGGCACTGATTGCTATGTGTGCAGCACTGACAGGAGTCGTCGTTTATATTCAGGAGCATGTTTTTTCAAGATACCAGCGACATAAGCGAGGTCTGATAGAAAGACTGTGGCTGGCCTTTGGTGTCTGTGTCAACCAAGGTGAGATTGCATGGTAATAAACCACACTTCTCTTTTAGCTGAAGCACTTTACTCTTACAATTCATGGTGAAGTTATCAAAATTTTCCAGCTTTATATCTCCATTCTATATTTGCATAATCAAAATTTGAATGACAATCATTCCAGGGTCTCACGATCTACCAGTGTTGGTGTCATCTCGTGTGGCGGTCGCCTTTCTCATGTTCGGGGTATTGGCCCTTATCGCACCCTTCAGCGGGACGCTCGTCGCTTCCTTCACGACCCGCAAGGCGGCTCTACCCTTTAACACTCTGGAGGAACTTGCTGCAGACAGGGAATACACACTTATGACCATAGAGGGAAACACAGCACATAATGTGCTCAAAGTAAGCATAGCCATCATTAATCTTTATGGCACTGTATATATATATATATGGATCATTCGACTAAATTCTGTTAAAGCATAGCATATGAAGGTACTAACCAGCCTTTCCGAAGACCCTAAAATTGACCAAAAAAGGGTAAAAATATAGAAATTTCTTCAAAATTGCATAAAAAAACCTAGGGCCGGCCCTGTTTTGATAGGGTCGGTTGGGTGACCTGAAACAAACCTCTTCTTTTTGGCCTAGGCACTATAGAGATTCTACGTTTTAATGGCTATCACTACCATGATACAATGTAGCTCAACAGACGACGCTAACAAATAATGGTGTTGTACACACATGACGTTGTGTACTATCATATCATTAGAAATGCGTTAAGGGGCTTGGAATAATCTGTTTCAACCCGTATGTATCTGGGCCTTGTCGTTTACTGATTCACAGGTCGTTCCCATGGTCTCAGTACCGATATTGTTAGTGTAAGTATTATGTACACAGTGGGGTAGTTATGTTTGTGTAAGTAGTATTCCGCACTAGCAGGATGTTTTGGTTCTGCATTGTGAGACCTATAGCTGAAGCCAGTTTTTGGCCAGTCCAAAATCGGAAGTTTCAGGGGTCAAAGTAGTTTGATTGAGAGGCACATGTACTTGAATATTCCTTATGTCAGCTGTCCGGATTGGGGGAGTGGTTAGGACATTGGATTCTCAATGCAAGGGTCCTGACTTCGAATCCATGCCAAGGTATCCTAGTTTACCTGCCATTTAATTCATGTAACAATATCATAAACTTGTACCTAAATATAATTAATTTTCTAGAAAGCTATAAACAGAAATAAGAAGAATTATATATATGGTTTCGTTACCACATATGGCTGGGAGGGATTAGAACTCCTGTACCTTGTATCATGACTCCAATGTCCTAACCACTACACTATACTGGACACAGGTGACATTAGGAGTATCCAGGTACAACCTATTCACAATACCTGCACCCTGCTTGTACCCTAATCTCGGCCACGAGATTGGCTAAGCTGGTTGCTGTGAGTACTGGGAATAGACCTAGTACCAGTGGGAATGGCGCTATCCACTGATCATCTTGCTAAGGCCCTATACACAAACAGTGATTAGTTTGGGGTAAGTAGTATACACAAATGGTAAATAGGTTGGTGTAAGTGGTATACACAAACAGTGATTAGGTTGGTGTAAGTGGTATACACAAACGGTGACTAGGTTGGTATGAGAAGTATACACAAATGGTGAATAGGTTGGTGTAAGTAGTATACACAAACAGTGATTAGGTTGGTGTGAGTAGTATACACAAATGGTGAATAGGTTGGTGTAAGTGGTATACACAAACAGTGATTAGGTTGGTGTAAGTGGTATACACAAACGGTGACTAGGTTGGTATGAGAAGTATACACAAATGGTGAATAGGTTGGTGTAAGTAGTATACACAAACAGTGATTAGGTTGGTGTAATTGGTATACACAAACGGTGACTAGGTTGGTGTAAGTAGTATACACAAATGGGTGATTGCATGATTGGGCGATAATGTCAAAGCTCACCTCAGGAGGTATGGATGTCATGCAGTATAGATAACATGCACTATAGTTTATATGAAATACGTCTGAATTATCTTTTGTGATATCCAATATATACACAATCCAGGACAGCATACTAAAGGATTGTCACATTTTGAGCTGGTGTGTATATGTGTGAGCTGCCAGAGTGACAACCATGTACCAGGATGCTAGCTCTGATCAGTAGAAACAGTTAGCATTGCCCACTGGTTTGCACACTTCACTTTGGAATACGCAGAGGCCAGGCTATTTCCATAAGAATCGTACAAAATGCAAGTCAGTATGGTGAACGTTCATGTGTGTCTCTTTAAATTGACCGATATCGCCCTCTGAAAATTTTCTTTTATTGTTGCCATGGCAAACATTTTCTCTAGAATATGAAAAAAGCAAGACCATAAACCGAGGAGAGCACGTCCCATATCTGGTGAAACCCTCTGGTATAACTGGTATCCTTACTCTGCACCTTTTATATACCTTCAGACAGCTCGCCGGGGCACGTTACGCAAACTGTGGTTGAAGATGTTGACTAACCTCAACAGTAGCCTGCAGCCTTCCGTGCCCGCTGCCGCCTCTTTGCTGTTTGGTCCTGGCCCCGCACAATGGGCGTATATTGGTGAGTTCAGTGACATGATCTGCTAAAAAATAGAAGAAATTTGAAAAGAAAAGAACCGTACTGCACACTGTCCATTTTCGGAGATTATACAATTATCATTTGCCTTCTCTTGCTAAAATGTTAAGATTGAATAAGGTAGATCAAGTAGGGACCGAGTTGGGGGAAGCTTGATTTTCGGCTGTTTTCTGTTGGGTAAATAATACGACTGTAACAGTGATGCCTTAAACCTAGCACTTATAAATTCATATTAATGATCATAATAAAACACCTAAAAAAAACCTGTTATAAAAAATCAAGAAGCCAATATTTTGTCAAACTCAAGAATTCTTTCAAGCAATAGAATTAGATTATTAAAATTATGTGTGTTTTGTGTGTTAGGTACGCGGACGTCGTCCCGGAGTCGCTGGGAGCGGCTGGGGCGGTGTGACTGGGCCTTCCTACCAGAGACCTTCTACCCCAGTGGGTTTGCTGCAGCTCTCCCCCGGGGGTCTCCCTACACCGACCTCTTCTCCAGTGTGTGAGTTGGGCTTTTGTGTCACTCATTACATTAGCCATTTAGGCCTAGGTTTTTAACTTGCTTGAACGATAGTAACCCTTTAAGTTCAGCGTAGTGCTTTAAAACATGATGCTTTTTTGTTGGTATGATCGTAGGTGGCATGATAGTGAACGCGAGTAAATTGCCGGCAATACGTGTTTAGTGATCGAGATTAGTGCATGAAAAAAACGGAAGCGTTGATGGCTATGTTTTACCAAATTGGTACAAGTTGAACCTCTATGATGGCTTATTTAGAGCATATCTACATAGAAACCACATTCTAGAAAGTAATGAATCACATATTCTCAAACAGTTTTTTTCTTAATCACGCCGGGTGACCCGATCATAGAGGTGCGCCTGTCATACTCATAGAGGTGTGCTGGTCATAGAGTTTCAACTTGTCTCGATCTGGTGAGACATAGCCTAACACATCTTGCTATCCTTAAAGGGTTAAGGAATGCACTAATCAGCCTCTCTGTCTAATTGCAGGATATCCCGTGCAGCTGAGACGGGTCTGCTCTCCTGCTGGAAGAAGCAGCACTTTAAAGCTGGGCCCTGTGTCAAAGGAGGCGATAGGCGAGTTATAGACTGAAATATCATTTAGGTCTCTGATAGATCATACAGTGTATAGTTCTATGTCAGCATCGTGGAAGAAGCATGTCTCATTCCAAAAACATAGCATACCTACACGGTGGAAGAGTACCTCCTAGTTAGAAAACATTGACAAATTTAATGATAATGTAATGCATTGTCTTATGACCCACACCCTTTGATCTATCGCTCATTTAACACATCGTGCACAAGATGGGCGGACTAGCAAACCACTCTTTGGTTTGGGGTAATTTGGAATGGCCGGTTTCATCACAGATCCCACTATAGAGATCTGGAAATATCTCTCAATAAGGCCCAATGCCTAAAAAGGCATATGGGAGAATCCCAAAGCTAGACCTTCCTATACATCGTTAACTATGAATTTGACTTATAACATGATGTGTATCTTTAACAGACCAGCTGGAGGTCCTTCCTCCATGTCCCCCCGGGAGGCGGTGGGAACCTTCCTCCTCCTGGCCATAGGGATCAGCGTCTCCACCCTCACTCTTATAGCCGAGATTATGACGTCACGATCTCGCAGGAAGCATCGACGTCATCTCTCGGGATCGCGTGGTCCGGACGAGGACGCTCAAGACGTAGAGAGATGGGGTTGTATATGTGGACAATGAGACTGGTTATGCTAATTATCAAACTGTGTTTCTATGAACTTCTTAATAACCGTGTCGCCATGGTGATTTATCCTAGTCCTGGTTGCAATAACCGACAAGATTGTAGGCCTATCCATTTATACATTTCAGCCGCCAACTGTAAATTCAAGGCATAACATGGTAATTTTTGAAAACAATTTCCATATTACAGAAAGAAACCACAATATTTAAATGCTTCTAAACACCAGCCCGATATTCAACAGAAACTGATCTCACAAGAGAATGGCACCATGATGATAAACAAATATTAGAATAAAAGCTCTCTGTCTTATTATGCTTTTTTCAAAAGGGATCAATTCAAGAGCTGAAAGAAAAGGATGAAACCTGTAGAACTTAAGGCCATCGCAGATAGGCCCGATCCGATTCCAAGGCGACTCAATTGGCCGTTCCAATCGGGCAATATCAAACATAGTTGATTGTCTCAACTCAATCGGGAGAACGTCACTGCACGCGCGACTTGTCTGCCTAGATACCGATAGACCAGGCCCATCTGCGGTGCACGTGGGGACGAACCTGCCAAGTGACTAGACGCCGCCCATTTTACCTGTAATTTTAAAAGGCCCACTTTTCCAGTAATCTTAATCAGTTTACAGGCCTATCCTCTAGATGGCACTACTGTAAGTTGGTAACATTGCTGTATATATCGGGGGCTCTGCCCCCGCACCCCCATTTTCTTTCTCTCGTTTTTTCCTTTTTTTTTGAAACAGTAACAGAAGCCATCTACCTCTAAAGGTTACCACTACCCGAGTTTCTGGTCTATTCTGACAAAAGTAAATCTGCCAGATCAGGCCAAAAAAAAAGAAGGTGTGCTTCAGGTTACATGGTCTGAAAATCTAGGGTAGGTATGTCGGATTTTTTTAAAAAGATTTTTCTTGTTTACTTTGGCCTGAAAAGTACCCAGAAATTGACTCACGAACTTCAATGCTGACTCGCCGACGACCACCTTGACTCGTGAACTATCAAATCGACCCTTAAATTGCCCCAGAATGACCTAAAATACAAATATTTTCCCAAAATTGGATAACAATTTCTAGGGTCGGCCCTGTTTTGCTAGGTAGGGTCGGGTAGCCTGAAACACCCCCTTTTTTTAAAATTTGGCCTCATGGTAACACAGCCCTAACACAATTGGTTGTTTATGTTATGGGTTATTTGGAGGAATCCTAGCTTTCGGCTGTTAAAGGGCGCATACCTATAAAACACACTCCCAGAATATAGCAGTTACCAAAGATATCTACCTTTATCCTCTTCAAGGTTCTAACGATGTGGACTTAATCCCCCCTTCCCAACTCAAGAAGAAAGCCTGGAATTAAGCAGGTGTTTATCACCTGGGCTTGTTCTATTGTTATACAGAAATACGTGAGGGTCAATATCATTAAGTCTATATCAGAATCAAAGATAATGGAAAATGTAGATAGGCTCACGTCATTTCTAAATGTTTAACCTCTGTTATATGCGACATTAACAGGATAAATACAATCACAAATGTAGATGATATAAAGACAACACATCTATATATAATTAGATACTAAACTATATTTCAATGGTTTGCTCTCCCAAATGTCTACCCTATGCCAATGCTAAGTAATCCTCCCTTCTATACCCTGTATAAACATTGGACATGATAATAGAATTAATTTACTATCTGATACCTGTAAGCAAGTCTAGTAAAACACTCATATCTTGAGGTATATAAGCTGTGAACTAATAAGGTCAGGTTGATTTACGGTGGTGATACCTGAGTTGACGATGCACTGGTTCTTGGTCTGTACTCTGGTGGTGTTGGCCACATCCGGGGCCCTGGGACATGGGCGTCTCTGGGAACCGCCAAGTAGGTCTAGCTGCTGGAGAAAGGGTTTTGATGACTGTGAACCCAACTACACTGACCATGAGCTCTTCTGTGGCGGCAGAATGGTGGGTACTTATTTCATAGTGGATACGGCTAGCACTATGCTTAAGTACTAGAATTCTCGTATCCCCTGTGCCTCATGGGATACAATGTCCACTTATCTCATGGTCTATGACGTCATCGTTTGTTCAAATTATTACGGCTATTTATTAGCAATTTGAATTTATTTTGAATTTAGAGACTTGAAATAAAGGTAAAGGGCCATGACAAGAGGCATTTTGTACCATTGAAGTTTCTGATGCTATTGCTGATAACGACGAGGGAATCTAGAGTACAAGCAAGTGCTAGTTAAAATACAAAATATTTTCACCATTACGCTTGAATATAGAGAGCACAAACAGACTGCTTTCGGGGAATATTCTTGTGTGTTGACATGCCCTATTATGTATTTCATCATTTAGAAACAATGGTTTGAGAATGGTGGCAAGTGTGGAGTTTGTGGTGATGATTGGTCCAAGGCTCAGCCAAGAGAAAATGAGGTAACTGATAATTCTTTTTCTTCTGTAAAATATAAACGTAATAACTGTTTCCTAAAGATTTTCAGCTAATAAGATAAACGTGGGAGATCAGCTACGACCCATAGGGACAATCAATCTGACTTCTGAGTTGAATAAGCTTTGAAACATTTGCATAGCTTTTATCACGAATACGGGAATTTATAATAACACAAATATGTTATATCACAAAGATGTTGTCCTGCCCGTCAAAGATGGCTTTTGTGCTGCTGGGTAAATGGGAATTTTTATTAGCGGCTCTTTCTTCAAATCCAAATTTTGATGAACAAAACTTGCACGATTTTAACTCATCATTGAATCAACCTCAAATGCAAACCGACCTTTTCAGAAGCGATTGGTTAAGGTCGAATGCACTTCGTAGGAACTCTATTTCTACTACCTAGTTTCAGTAGCCCATGCCATACCGTTTTACACGGTACATATATCCTGATTCTAGCAACCCAGCCAAAAACAGATTATGAATTATAATACATTATTTCTTTATTGATAGGCAGGTGGCACTTATGCTAAAGGGGTAATTGTGGCAAACTACAATTCTGGCTCTATGATTGATATTGAAGTCTGGTTGACCGCCGCACACATGGGCTGGTATGAGTTCAGACTCTGCAAAAATGATGATACAAGCAAGTAAGTCTATGCATGTTTTACTATCTATTAGGTAACTGTAAAATACCTTTTTATTTTCACCTAGGGCTCTACAATGTATACATTTCATAATGTTGGTATGCATCATTCGCTGAACAAACGGTTTAACTCCCGGGGTAGATTGGCGGAGGGGAACGTTATTAAAGCCAGGGCTGGATGATTTTCCAACAATTCATCAACAAAATCATATCATTGTCGATGGCTTCAAACGGTTAGCCGAGGTATATATGCTCTTTATTCAGGATCATCACCCACGAGTGTCTGAACCAGAACCTGCTGAAGCTGGCTGATGGCACCACACGGCACCAGGTAGGCAGGTCAGGAACTGGAATACACACCATCAAGGCGCACCTCCCAGCCGGCCTCACCTGTAGTCAGTGTGTGCTGCAGTGGAAGTACCACACTGGTAATTCAGATATCACATCTCAAATATATCCCTTTTTACATTTTTTATTGACTGAATTCAACTTGAGTTTTCAATTATGTTTTGAGTCAATATTGCCAATGGGTTGGTACAGAGAGAGAAAGGTGAGCGTCACTGTTGCCAAAAGCACTCTCACTTGAAAGCCAGGCAATGCCTGACATTCAGGTGAGAGTGCTTTCGGATGTCTACATGTTGATCAACCTGTTGCCACACTGATGAACTTAGGTTTTTGATGTCAATTGTATACCTTTGATAACATTGGCCATATACCATTGGCAATATACAATGCCATGCCACTGGTAGCTTACTGTATAAGAAACAATGCTGTTGATTGGTG
Organism: Harmothoe impar; assembly: GCA_947462335.1. Taxonomy (NCBI): domain Eukaryota; kingdom Metazoa; phylum Annelida; class Polychaeta; order Phyllodocida; family Polynoidae; genus Harmothoe; species Harmothoe impar. The sequence continues at coordinate 22,060,798 of OX381718.1, read as the reverse complement.
CACTGCTATCACATGGTATGGTGTTATTGCTGCTATTGAGCATTGGATAAAGTAACATGATGTCTTCATTCACCTTTGTCAGGTAACGCCTGGGGTTGTGATGATTCTGGTAAATGCTGCAACGGCTGCTCTAAGGAACAGGAGGAGTTCTATGGATGTGCTGATGTCAGCATTTCATAACTATCCCAATAATCATGTTAACCACCTCATCAAGTTTACTTTAGCTTGCTTGATCTTCATTAAATGCAGGCCTTTCAGTGTCCTACGTTACAGTGAACCATTTGATGTTCTTGACAGTTTGGCTATTGTCAACCTAACTTTAGATAAATAAAGTGTATAGATATATGCATCTTTGTTTTCTCATGAATTCCTAGTTTCTAACTCAATAATATAGAACTATTGGATTTCTTTTTTGAATACTTTCAGTTATTGGATAGATCCTCTCAACCACTATCGTTTTTATAAATAGGATAAACCCTCAACCTGGACCATTATTTCATGTGATCTGCTGGTTTAATTCGCCATAGTAATATGTAATAAAAGTAATCTTATATAGACTTAGAAATCTTTGGGGACATCCGGAATTATGTCACACAAAATATTGGCCATTTTGAACACCAACCCACCCCCTTGTGAACGCAAATACGTGCTAGCTCTCCTAGGTGCGTGTACAAACGTTAAAAGCGCAATCTTAATTAAGACATCTTAAAATGTCTTAATTGGATAGTGTATCTGCTACCTAGTGTCACATACCCACACTATGCTACCTGAGTTTTGCCTTTATAGTATGTACCCTGCACCCAGTTGAGACAATATAAACATCTAAAAGGAAAGAAAAAAACGAAAAAAAACGGGGGTTGGGGGGCAGAGCCCCCCATTACATACTAGTTAACTAGCCTATCCTACCATGGACTGTGTAGGCATATCACTACTAGTGGCGCCGTCTTCATTTGCTTAGAAATATTTGTAAGATAGTCTAAGATAATTTAAGATAGTCTAAGATAGGTTAAGATAATTAAGACTGTCTTAATTCTTAGGTTAAGATTGCGCTCTTAACGTTTGTACACGCACCTAGGAGAGCTAGCACAGGTGTGCCTTGTGAACAGTGCTTGAAAACAAGGGTTAAATGATGTAATGATCATGTATATGCTTGTCTTAGGCACTGAAATCACTAAAATATAAAAGCTAATATAATTATGGTTTTATTTCTTTTATTCAGTAAGTTCTAACTCATCGTTTCTAAATAGCATGTGTTGTGAATCTATATTTCTCGATGCCGTGCATTGTAGGTCTTTATTTCTGATTGCTGTTTAGCTGATGCTGACGTCCGCACAGCCGTAAAACTGTTCCTGCTCCCCCTTACCCGAGCCACAGCCAGTCTCGTCACAGCCCCATGAGTTGCCTAGAGAATACATGAAGATTGACATATTGTAGATTTCTATTACTGTGCAATATAATGCTTTAAAGTCTCAGTTTAGGCAATTTACATAGTATACCTTTGTTCCTGCTCATATCTAGGTAAAATAAAGATGTTAAACATTATGATAGAAATGGATAACTGTGAAATCGGAAATCCTAAATGCAACTATGATCAGTTTCTATGGGGTGTCATGCTAGCCAATATCACATAGTTCATGTCAGCCCAATATTGCATAGTTCATGTAGCACAAGAACATGTAACTAGAAAATGGCAATAGAAAGTAATCAAACTGGAACTTATGTGTTCAGTAGTGTTTCACCTGTGTTGTACTTCCACTGCAGCACACACTGACTACAGGTGAGGCCGGTGGGGAGGATGGCCTTGATGACGTATGTCTTCTTAGATACGTTCAGGGGCCCCTTGTAGCGGGTGCCTCCAGACTCCAGCTGCAGTAGGTTCTGATTCAAACACTCATGTGTGATGATCCTGTATGAAACAAAGTGGGGTAGCCATATATTTTGGTGACCATTTACCGAAGGCAGTATAGTGTCTCAATGCATGATGTCATTTATATGCATGGAATTGGTGTATCATGAAGGTGAATGAACATGCATCCTTGAGGCTTCATGCAATATTTAAACAGTTAATCCAAACAGCTCAAGACTGGTTTATATACCATAAAACCTCTTCTATAGGCCACAGTTAGTACACAAATCAGATCGCTGGTGAGGCTTATAGGATCGGCCTGTAGTCAGGGTTCGGCTTCTCCTTGAGTTTTTGGTACTATGGTACAGTGCTAAAATCACCATAACCAGATCGCTGGTGCAGCTTATATGATCGGCCCAAAGTTGGGGTTGGGCTGATACGTTAGGCTTATCCACAAGGTTTAACCGATTTTTCTGATTTCATGGCCGCTACTCAGCCAGTACTGAATGTACATGTAAAAGAAGATAATACACCTATTTGACAGTAAAGGGAAAATGCTGTTTATCTAATAATTTGCATGATGACAAATAATAATGCTTCTTCTGATAAGGCCTATTATATTTTCAAAAGCTAAATTACATATATTTCTAAATGTATAACTCACTTGCTTATGTCATCGTTCTTACAAAGTCTGAACTCAAAATAGCCAAGGTGTGCTGCAGTCAGCTCAACCTTGATTTCAATTGTCTGGCCAGCACTGTAGGAGTCAACAATGACTCCCTTACCATAAGTCCCTCCCGCCTGAATGGGAAAAGCAGTTACTTAATGAATAAAACATTGTGAAACAGTATTTAGTGTGAAGTACAAAGTCAATGTAGATATGCATGGATATATATAGTACAACATCTCATGAGAGCATAGTTGTCAAGCTGTAGTATACTTGAACATAAACATGAACGAAGAAAACTTAAATACTTGTCTCTAATGAGAATCATCTGTAAATTGTATATAATTTTACTTCACCTGATATAATTCAGTAGAGCATGTTTTTATATCACAGTTTCTATGCTCACCTCATTGTCTCTCGGTTGAGGTTTAGACCAATCATCTCCACAGACTCCACATTTACCTCCGTTATCTCCCCATTGTTTCTGAAATTGAAAATGAAGGCATAACGATGTAGCACACAACGATAATTGATCTAGCAAATAGAATGGAGAACATGAGTTTCTAAATCAAAAGGAGCATTTTTATCTTTACGAAAAGTGGATGACAAAATTGGCCAAACAAAGAAAGTGACATCAAATAAATGGTTATTGCATAAGAGACTTCTAGCCTGATCCAATGATATAAATTGATGAAATAGCACTTACACCTGCACCACCACAGAAAAGCTCGTTGTCATTATAGTTAGCAACACATTGATCAAATCCATATCTCCAACAGGTGGAGCGACCCGGTGGTTGGATGAGCCGCCCGTGTCCCTCTGCTGTCTGAGCCACCAGCAGCACCGCCACACACACTGCCACTAGCCGCAACATCTTGTACTGAATCAAATATAATACACTGTAGTATTTTGAACCATAAGAGACAATGACGGAAGGTTCCGAAAATGACAGCTAATTCTATGGCACAATTGGGTAAAAGTACTTTTTTTGAAAAAAAGTACTATCACTCACTATTCTCATAAGCACAATCTCATTCAATATTCAGCAAAAGGAACAAAATCTTACGCAAAGGGTATACAATTATAATGGAATGAATATGGATTAGAATCCTATCCTTCAAAACAGAATTGACACACTCAGGCCTACCTGTAGGTGGTCGGGATCCCTCGCACAATCTAACTAAATGCAGACTGATATAAAGTTTAAGTATGAGCACTTGTGGTGCTGCACGGGTGTGCGGTTCCCACACTTGTCAGTACTCCTATCTCAGCTGATATCACCATTTGGAATTATCCGGTTAAAAAATAATAAGGGCAGCATAAGGCTTCAATCTATTATGCCTGTATAAATGCAGTGAGTAATTCACCAGTGCTACATTAATGTGTCATGATGGCCCTACAGGGTCGTTACTCTCCCAAAGTGATGGAATTATAGTCCAGTGCCAGAGAAGTATTTACCAGTCCTGCCTTGGTGCATAAACCTGAGGCCTTGAGGTATTATACCATTCTTCAACAATGAATGAATGTAGCTTGTAATGAGAAAAGTGTACAGTTTTAGAGCATCTCATCCAACTGCAGACAATAAATCAACTAGAGTCAACCCAGTATTAAGTGCCATTTTGCATCACATATATCCGATTGCCTATTGGGGGATCAATGCATAAAGTATGTAACCATTTTGCATCTTTGCTTTCTAATGAATTCCTAGTTTCTCAATGATAGAACTAACTATATAACTACGGTTTATTTGCAGCTTTTGGATAGATCTTTAATATCGCTCCCCAGGATAAAACGTTCACTGTACCACTCCCTGATTTTACAGATCACTGAAGTCCAATGTCGGGAAAGATCGTTTGGTCGGAGGGTTTTGAGAATCTAATGGCTATACATGTGTAGGATAGGATAACTGCATGTACAGTTGGTTACTGGTGTAAAAAGATTTAACTGAGAATGTCGGGTATGCTATAATGCCATAGGTTCGTAGAATTACGCATATGTACATCCTGATACAATAGGATGCGAATAAATAGTAAACACCATTAAGACTCCTCCTAAAGATGTATTTGTTCTCAATTGCACTTTATTTTATAACTAGCATTATACCATTGACACCCCACCAACCCAAACCATTTATAATCTTTTCAACATATTCTTTTATTTCTTTTTGTTTACTTATTACATTTGGATTAATGCATATCAACACCAGCTCATGGTTATTCATAGTACGAAAAACAAGGTTCACAACTATTCCTTTTCTTAGATTGTAAGCCAAGTATTGCGAACGCATTAATTCCAGTATGATAGTAGCAGGATAATCATCATGAAGTAAACTCATCAATCTTCTCATATTACTATGTTCACATTATAACCATCAACGAGAACTGAATCATTATAGCATCTCAGAAACATAAACACTCGTTCAAACTCAAACTCAACTGAAGACAGTTTTGATGCATCAAGGGCCAATTGATCTATCATATACATGATTGCAAATAAGGTATTACTGTAATCCTGTAATAGTTAAATACACAAAACATATGTTATAGCTGCATCTGTATTTCTGTAAGCTACCCTGCAAAAAAGGTGTTTAGATCCTAAACACAATCCTAAACAGATTCCTGCCCCGTTTTTGTCCACACAATATGATCCTAAACATGTTTAGACAAATAATATGTTTAGCTCAGTGCTTAGACATTTATGTGTTTAAAGCAATGTGTTTAGGACAATGAAGTGTTTAGAATTCAAGAATTTAGCATTTTATTGTGTTTATCTGTCAAGTTTTTAAGGCTAAAAGTGGTGTGCCTAGAGACCTATTATTATTGCGTTTAGATAAATAAATGAATAATTTTATTTCCATATAATTTCTTGAAGAGACTTCTAGCAGCCCCCCCTTAGGGCAATATGTGCATCATTATTTCGCATAGGCCTCTATTTTAACATAGACACAGCCTTGAGTCAATACAACAGACCTCCAGGAAAGATAATGCTTTATCTATTCTTAAAGTTCTTAAAAGAGGTGTCTATGTAGCTGATGTATCTTTATTGCATTGTGATCATAGTGATATAGCATTCAATCCTTGCATCCTGCAATGTGTATTATTATCCTTTTGTATCTCATGCAATTTAAATCAATTAACTCAGATTTAAGCACCTTTAGATCCACAATATCATTAACGTGGTTGTAGAAACTACAGCCAACCACAGAGCTGCCATCTGGTATGTGTTTGATATACTATGATCTAAACACTACATGTTTACATCCTAAACACCAACTTTTCATACTGTTTAAATTCTAAACATCTAAACAGATTCAATATAACTGTTTAGGCATTTAGAATAAAAGTGTTTCATTCCTAAACAGAAGGATTCAAAGACACAAACCTAGTAAAATGTTTAGACTTTAAACATGTTTAGACCTAAACATGTTTAAAACCTAAGCACCTTTTTTGCAGTGTATGTGTCGTGAGGGTTTAGCTGATGCTGACGTCCGCACAGCCGTAGAACTGTTCCTGCTGCCCCTTCCCTGTGCCACAGCCAGTCTCGTCACAGCCCCATGAGTTACCTAGAGAATACATGAAAATTGACATATTCACCCTCAGAAAAGTGAGAGTCATTGTCGCTAAAACTACCCTCACCTGAGAGTCAGGCAGTGCCTGACCCTCAGGTGAGGGTAGTTTTAGCGACAATGACTCTCATTTTTCTGTGTGTGTTGTAGGTTTCTACTACTGTACATCCCAATATTGCATAGTTCATGTTGACCTAGTATTGCATAGTTAACCCTTTATGGCCCTGCATCAACTATATAGTTGATGCCATGGCTGGCCGAGCATCGACTATAGTCATCAAAACTCTATGGAATCTAGCAAAGGCTTGGCCCAGGGAAAGTTCCTATAAAAATGCCCCATCCCCCACAGCTGGTTTATAATATTTTGGCTTGCCTTAAAGGGTTAGTGCCCACCAAATATTGCACAGTGAAAAGATGTACTATAACAAGTTTTCAAACTAAAATGTTGAGTAGTGGTTCACCTGTGTTGTACTTCCACTGCAGCACACACTGGGAGCAGGTGAGGCCGGTGGGGAGGTGGGCGTTTATGACGTATGTCTTCTGAGATTTGTTGAGGGGCCCCATGTAGCGTGTACCTCCAGACTCCAGCTGCAGCAGGTTCTGGTTCAAACACTCATGTGTGATGATCCTGTATGAAGAGGGGGATAGATTTACATGTTTAGATGCCCATTATACCCTTTAAGGAAAGCATAGTGATTAAATGCATTTGTCCTTTTGTCCGCATAATGCAGCAATGACAAGTGACTTGTTTTTGCTGCATTCATACATCATGCCAGCACTGCTTGGTTGATACACGCCCAAGGGATCGACATGCAATAGTTTTGTCAATAAGACTGATTCATTCCACTTCATTTATATTTGAAAAGGAGAACTAGTCAATTAGTCTATGATTTTTTTTGTTTCATAATCAACTAGTAAGAATGATATATCAAAGTAAATGAAAATGAATAAGATATTCTCATATTTTCTGAACCATAAATAATCATATTTTACAGCAAAAGAACTTTGCATTATGACAAACAATGATACCGTAAATTTTTGTGTATAAGCCTCACGTATAAGCCTCACGTATAAGCCATCCCCTAACTTGGGAGAATCCTATAAGCCACACAGGCGACTTTAGTATTGAAGTAAACATCTAAAAACTCACATATAAGCTGCACCCTGACTTTGTACAGATCCAAAAGGCCACACTGGCGATCTGACTTGCATGCTAGCCACGGCTTATACACAAGAATTTACAGTACTTGTTTTCCTAGTGCCCATTGGGTTATATATAATACATATGAAAAGAATTTGTAACTTACTTGCTTGTATCATCATTCTGACAAAGTCTGAACTCAAAATAGCCGAGGTGTGCCGCAGTTAGCTCAACCTTGATTTCAATTGTCTGGCCGGCAGTGTAGGAGTCAACAATAACTCCTTTACCGTATCTCCCTCCTGCCTGAATTGGAAAAGCAGTTTCTGAAAGTGACCATCCTCACAAAGGGACTGTATGTGTTTTTCTAGTACCTTCAAGTAGGAGGTGGCATGCTAGTGCAAAGAGTGAAGTTTTAATACAACTAAATTGCAATATATGGACTCAGGAGCATTTCTCGCAACAGCTAGCTAGATATAATCATCTGACCTGGACCTAGAGCCCTCACCTCCCCCATGACCTGAAACCCAACTGACCATTGGGTTTCCACACACAGGACAACGACATTGTTCCATATAATTTATTTTGATTATTTATTATATATTTGGGATTTTTTTAATATCCAGGACACAACATCCGTCCTTTGGGATCAAGGTACACCATCTGGGCCAGATGCCCATAAACTGGCTAATACCATCAACCATTGTGTGCGGTACATAATGTAAGGAACGGGGGTCCTTGAGTATGTACCATAACACATATATGATGCGCTACGTCTACATTTTCTGCTACTCACACTAATATCTTACCTATTTCTAGTGATCTTAAACCACATTATTGAAAGCTATTCCTGTACAAGTGAAATACATATACCATTGACTAGATACAGAATGATTACAGGCAAACATTCATGCCTATATGTCTTCAGTATAAATAAAAGAATTTACATACATACATACATTCACAGTCTGAAGTATATGTAGTCAATATGGACATACATGGATATATATAAATTGCGATGGAGGCTAAACTGTTTTTAGAAATAATCTTGAAGTAATGACAGATCGAATGCAAAGCTTTACATGTTTTACCTCATTGTCTCTTGGTTGAGGTTTGGACCAATCATCTCCACAAACTCCACACTTGCCACCATTTTCTTTCCATTGTTTCTGAAATTGAGATGTTCATTCATATGAGGCATCTCAGAACATGAAAAATGTAGTGACTACAATAGAGTACATTAATATCCATAATATTATATGAAAAGCGGAGGGAAAAGTGATGGATGAACTGAAGAAAGTGTAACTGCAATGACATACAATTGAAAGTGTGCAAAAGATTAGTACAAACATAAATATAGATCAACAAAATACTACTCACACCTGCGCCACCACAGAAAAGCTCATTGTCATTATAGTTTGCAACGCATTGATCAAATCCATATCTCCAACATGTGGAGCGACCCGGTGGTTGGATGAGCCGCCCGTGTCCCTCTGCTGTCTGAGCCACCAGCATCACCACTGCGCACACTGCCACTAGCCGCAACATCTCGTCCTGAATCAAATATAATGCACTTTAAGACAGAAACATACAGGGCATGTAAACGTCCATGTAGCCACGTAGACAATGCCTCAAAGGGCATTTCTTACGCTCTACGCACCCGTCACCATAGCAACTTCTGTACTCGCATAGAAAACGCGTCCTGTTTCTTTTCGCCTTTAAGTGTAGAAAACATTTGGAGGTGGCAAGATGTGTTCAATGTTCATCATCATGCACCATCGCAGCTGAGGCTGTAATAGTGCATGGTGACCCTTGAGGAGCTTAATGATGCACCAGGCCAACAAGGCACTGTGCATCCTTTATTTAAGTTTTTCTGCAATACACACCTTTTTGCAACAGGATATATATAAAAATATTCCCCTTTGAAACAGATTTGAGACACAGGATTGTGATAGGCCTATCTGGAGGTTGTTCGAGCCGCTTGCACGATCTAACTAAATGCAGGTCAATGTAAGGTTTAAATATGGGTACCTGTAGTACTGCCCGGGTGTGCTGTTCCCACCCTTATCAGCATCTCATCTGATCTCAGCATTTGGAGTTTTTCCCTTTAATTGTATGAGATGGTTGTATGAATATAGCCCTAGTGAGTAATTCACCAATGCTACATTAATGTATCTATACTCTACTTAGGGTGCAATATCACACAAAACCAAGACACTACCATGTACAGAATAGTTGACCTTTTATCAGCTGAGAAATACAAGGTGTTGGAAAATTGCTTAGTAAGCATGTCGAGTGAATCCACGTTTCAACCAAATTAATTGGTCTTCTTCAAGATGTCTCTACTCTCCCAAAGAGGTATGGTATGGTGTACTAATGTGCCGGAGGTTTCCCCAAAAGCAAACACTGCTGAAATCATTTATTATTGCATTACAATTGATGTGCGATTTCAAAAGAAGATAAGTTGATTTTTTGTGCAGTATTACAAAATAAGTGGTCTGTAATTGAATGCAGCCTTTCAGGGTAACTTTTTTGTTGGTTGTTCAAATAATATTATGCTTGTACTGACATCACTAAAACACTGAAACATCTGTTGTAATTGAGTCTTTATTTCTGAAAGCTGTGTGTCAAAACTGTTTAGCTGATGCTGATGTCTGCACAGCCATAGAACTGTTCCTGCTTCCCCCGACCCGTGCCACAGCCATTCTCGTCACAGCCCCATGAGTTACCTAGAGATTACATGAAGATTGGCATATTTCTTTGTAAGTTTCTACATGTATTATTTTATGTCTATATATATGATAATATACAGTCTCAATTTGATCAAGATAGTAATGTTTGGTAAAATATACAGTATTTCCATCAAACTGATGGATGGAGGGAACATTTTGGCCTCCACCAATCCATCCCTCTGTGGACGAATTGGTGGAAGCAACAAAATGCAACATGCAAAATGCAACAAAATTAAGATCCTTCCATCAGGGTTGACGGAAATATCAGAAATGTTGACGGAAAAAGATATCACTGTATTTTAATAATATTGTTGAGATTTCCACCCTTTTTCCCCCAAAGCTGTCAGTCATCAACGTACAGATCCCAGTTTTCTTACCCATCCATCGACAGACTATTTCAAAGTAAAACATAAATGAAGAAGTACAGTAAAAAGCTATAAAAGTAAAACTCAAATGTTCAGTAGTGTTTCACCTGTGTTGTACTTCCACTGCAGCACACACTGACTACAGGTGAGGCCTTTGGGGAGGTGGGCGTTTATGACATAAGTCTTCTGAGATTTGTTGAGGGGCCCCATGTAGCGTGTACCTCCAGACTCTAGCTGCAGCAGGTTCTGGTTCAAACACTCATGTGTGATGATCCTGCATGAAAAGTGGAAGAGGTAGGGGTAGCTACATATCTTTATGTGACTGTTATTTTACCCTTTGAGGGGGCATAGTGTATCAATCCATTACTGTAAAACCTTGCGTACAAGCCTAACTCGCATATAAGCAGGCTGATTCTAAAAGCCGCAGCAGCCATCTGATTATGGTGTCTTTAGTTATACTGCACCATAGTGGCAAAAACTTGCGTATAAGCAGCACCTCTACCCTGGCCGACACTATAGGCCACACCGCCGATCTGACTTGCATACTAGCCATGGCTTGTATGCGAGGTTTTATAGTGCATCTTTTTGTTAGTTTGATGCATGAATGCAGCATGGGTGAGTAACTTGCTATTGCTGCATTCACGTGTCATGTCCATCCTACATGCTTGATACACACCAAAATAATAATCTAACAATGTGGCGTTACCTATCAGCACTGATTTGATGCATCATGACAGTTATCATCCAATCACGATGACAATGATCATATGTATTTAGGGCCTGTTGTGAAAACACTTAAATTGTACATATCTGAAAATGTATAACTCACTTGCTTGTGTCATCGTTCTTACAAAGTCTGAACTCAAAATAGCCAAGGTGTGCCGCGGTTAGCAGAACCTTGATTTCAATTGTCTGGCCAGCAGTGTAGGACTCAACAATGACTCCTTTACCATATCTCCCTCCTGCCTGAATGGAAAATGCAGTTTTCTTAATGCAAACAAGTTGCAAGACAATATTCAGTATGTAGTATATTGTCAGTATGGACATCGCATTCTTTTTGAATCAGAATGTTGTGTGAAGCAACCCCATTTTTGCAGAAAAGGGATGGATGGTAAAAATGTCTTCAGGAAAGAATCTTGAAATATTGGGGTTTCCATTCTTACCTCATTAGCTCTTGGTTGAGGTTTAGACCAATCATCTCCGCAAACTCCACACTTGCCATCATTTTTCTTCCATTGTGTCTGAAATCAGCAGTTTCAACAGTAGATCACATGCAATTGATTTCAGCAAGGTTAAGACCAAAACATGTACAATAATGCGGATGCCATACTGGAGGTATGGAGGCTTGTAGGCTTGACGTTCTAAAGACCTCTGTCTATACATAATATTATGTGTAGCAGGGATTGATTCCTATCATGATTAACTAAATAATAAATACACTAAACTAGCGCAATTGTTTAGATACTATGTAAGTAAAGGGAGGTATAACTTACATGTAGGACACACATTTCAATATGTATTGGACCATTTCAGCCTACCTTGCATGATTGATCAAGTACAGATGATCAAATATAACTCAATTTAAAATACTTACATCCTTTCCACCACAGAAAAGCTGATTGTCGCTATAGTTAGGAACACATTCATCAAATCCATATCTCCAACATGTGGAGCGACCCGGTGGTTGGATGAGCCGCCCGTGTCCCTCTGCTGTCTGAGCCACCAGCAGCACCGCTGCACACACTGCCACTAGCCGCAACATCTTGTACTGAAATCAACATAATACAATATACCTGTTTTAAACATGTTGAGGGTGGCATGATGGTTCAATGCTTCATGTTCATTTTTTGTCATGAAGCCGAGGCTGTAATAGTGCTGATCCTTGATATATATTCTCTAGGGTTTGAAGTTGATGCATCACGGCAACACGGCACCAAACCTCTAAAGCACAAGTGTTTAAAGTACTTTGTAAAAGGATTATTTGCAATGTGCATATTTGTGCAGCAGGATTTATGTCAAAAGTGTCCCCTTCAAAACAGATTTAAGACAAAGGATTATATATAATCAGCCTACCTGTGGGTTGTCAGAACCCCTTGCACAATCTAACTAAATGTGGGCCAATGTAAGGTTTAAATATGTGTGTTGTTCCCACTGTTATCAGTACTCCTATCGTAGATATCATACATGGGCATTATAATATACAAGGGAGGCACGAGTTATGATAATATATTTATTACTTTTGGAGTAAAATGGTTTTTGTGTTGTAATTGATAAAACACAGAATAAGATAAGACAGTGGTAAGAGAACATAGTATAAGTTATGAACGTTGAAAATGCTATGTTATAGCCAATGTTATTTGACCCATAGGTGTCCTTGATTGTCTGTCTTTGGGTGGTGGGTGGGAAATCGTTCCACCATGTACGCTGGCAAATTGAAAAGTGGCGGGGATTGGCGCCGTGTGACGTAGGAGGCGTCTTGCGCATGCGCAGTGAGTCCTGTACAGTTATGTAAGCGTACCCCGGTCCTTGTTATATAATGGAGGAGAATTATAAACGTATACAATTCTGGCCACATTATAATATACAAGGGAGGCACGAGTTATGATAATATATTTATTACTTTTGGAGTAAAATGGTTTTTGTGTTGTAATTGATAAAACACAGAATAAGATAAGACAGTGGTAAGAGAACATAGTATAAGTTATGAACGTTGAATATGCTATGTTATAGCCAATGTTATTTGACCCAGCCGAAGGAGTTTATATATTGGCTAGTGCTCTGTGAACTGAGGTCCTGGTAGTGTTGAGGGGCCGGATGTAGGCGGCCACCGCGTCACTGGCCCAGGTTCCGTGTGTTTTAATGTCTTGTAGACTGGCGCCATTGTTGTGGGCATGGAATGCCCCTCCACGCCTCAGGCTGTGGAGTGACAGCTTGTTGTGGTCAGCCCCCATTGCCTTGAGGAGGGTGACCCACTGGGTATCAATGAAGTGGATTGTCATTGGGTGGCCGTCATCATATGTGATGAGGGGCTGTTGTAGATGATATGTGGGCGCCATGATGAGTAGACGGCTCTAGGCCGCCATGGGGCACAGGGGGGACCCGGGGACGGCGTACAGGGTCACTGTTGTGGCGCTAGCTGAAGACTGTAGTGTCTTAGACCACTTTAGGCGGATGATCAGGTGGTCGGTGGCCTGTGTGACGTCACCCCTGACAAATTGGCGGTTGACGTCGAATAGTTTGATTGACCGGGCCGCTACATTGCTCTGGCGGAAGAAGCCCACAAACATGAATATGAGGGCCACTCTGACCTGGTCCGGGTATTCGACCAGGTGCAGTTGGGTGATGCACTTCCTGAGCAGCTCAGGCTCCATCGGAAGCTTAGGGGTTGGGATGTGGCGCAGAGTCAATTGTAGCCCCCTGACCGCATTGGTCACACAGGTGTGGAATAATGGGGTGGGGTCAAGGCCGGCATTCTTAAAGTAAGTTCTGATGTATCCCAGGGAGTTTGTAATAGTCCCTATGACGTCTGTGGACCGGGACAGGTGTTCCAGGTACCAGCAGATGTGGTAGGGCTGAGGAGCGTGATGAGGGATGTGGAGGGCCTGACAGAAGGCGACGTAGGCCCTGATGGCCGACGTCCTGTTGGCCACTGAGCCCGGCCTGTAGGCGGCTTGTTGGCGCCGCCTGGCGGCGTCGGGGTACCTGCGGGCAGAGGCGCCTATAAGAAGGCAGTAATATTGTAAGACGCGTAGTCAATGCTGAGCAGCTGGAGGTTGTTCTCCCTGATGAGGCGGTCGGCATAATTGGCCGCCGCATCAGAGAGGGGGGCGCGGGATAGGGCGTCCGCTATCACCATGAGTTTGCCGGGGACATGGACAAACCGGAAGTCAAGCTGTCTGCGGGCCTGGAGGTACCAGAGTGCTCTGGCCGCCGCCGCCAGGATGGGGTCACGTGGCCGGAGGCCGGTGAACGCCTCCACACTGGCAGAGTTGTCGCAGCAGACCAGGACCCTGGAGCCAGGGGGTGAGCGGGATGTGAACCGGCGGAGGGCCGCAACGCAGTTGATTCCCTTGAAGTGGTGGATGTCTTTGCCTTCCCAGAAGTGGTCGGGGAAGGTGTATTTGTAACACCGCGACCCATCTGTTGCCCCGCCGCCGCGCATGCACGCGTCGGCCCAGATGGTCATGTCGATGTGGTTGTCAGGTATAATGGCTTTCCCATTATACTGACGGAGGAAGCGCTTAAACCAATGTAGGTCGGCCTTGACTGCGCTGGTGACCTTTACAGGTCCTGGTCCTGCTGCTCGTAGGGCAGCGAGGAGTCTCCTCATAAACAGCTTGGCCGGGGGAACCGCCTTTGCTAGGTGGGTGATTCTTCCTATGGCCGACTGGAGCTGCTTGAGGGACATGAATGAGATATTGGTGAGGTGAGCCAAATTGTCATAGATCTGTTCCAGTTTGAACTGGGGGATGGAGATCTCATTCTTGCTGATGTCAATGTGTATTCCCAACCATGTGTTGGCTTGTGGTGGGGGTTGGCACTTGTCGGGGGCCACCGTCAGGCCGAGGCCAATGAACAGCTGGCGGGCTGCGTCATAGTCAGCTGTGGCCTTGGCCTTTGAAGCACTTATGATGATGACGTCATCCAGGTACATATATGCGGTGATGCCCCGGCCATGCAGTGCGTGGATGACAAACATTGCCGCGCGCTGCATAACAAATGATGACATGACAGCGCCAAAGGGCATGGCAGTGTCTACATAGTAGCGGCCGTCGTGTTGTATCACCAGGAGTGGGAGGTCGAGTAAGTCCACCCGGAAGTGGCGGTAGGCGCGCCTGAGGTCCATTACGGAGATGTGGACCTCATCTCTTCCCCATTCTGTGATAGTGTCGAGTGGATTTGTCACAGTGGGGAGGGTGTGTGCGACCTTCACTCCGTTGTATGTGTTCTTTTGGATGTACGCGTTAATGCCGCCATCGCCGTATGACAAGTCCACTATGAGGCGGCGTTTGTTGGGGTCTGACTTCTCGCGCGTCATCATGGGGCTAACAACCATCCAGGGGGTGAATGGGGGGCGTGTGAACGGGCCCAGTAGTGCCCCTAGGCGGACCTCCTCCTCCAGGTATGTGTTGACATGTGTGGGGTGGTGGGTAGCCGAGGGGTGGTTGTCGACTGGAGCTGGCGTATACTTAGGACCTCCGGTGTATTGGATGGGAAAGCTGTATGTAATGCCGGCTAGTACCATACCATCGTCCGGGTGTCCAGTTGCCTCCTTCTCCCATTGGTTGACCTGAAGGTCGGTACTGAGGGGGAGGCGGGCGCCATGCCAGTTTGGTGCATTAAAGGACCTAACCTTATCATACATGACTGCCGTAGCGCTTGGGAACGTGTAGTCAGGATAAGGCCAGTTTGCGTATTTGTCGAATGCACAGTTTTGACTTCCGGCTGGGGGCGGAAGTGGGTTGTCCTCCTCCAGGGCGAGGCAGTCGCCTGGGGTGGTAGGCTCATCCACATATTCCAAGTCCCGAGGGTCAGTATGGGGAAATTGGATGTGTTGAATGAAGTCGGGGAGCTGTGAAACGGTATGTGTCACAACTTCCGGTGTGGCACGCTGTATTCCTCCAGGGTGGGGCGTTGATGTGTCAGTGTCCGCTGTAGCAGCGGGGGTGTGACATGTGTCGCGTGCTGGAGGCGGGTGCCGAGGCGGGGCAGTGCCGCGCCATGTGTTGTCAGTCAGTCTGCGGTCGGCGAGCACGTGGCTTTGTTTGTAAACAGAAGGCACGTGGCCGTCGGCTGGGTTTGCCACGTGGGTCTGTTTACTTTCGGCAGGCGCCGTGTAGATGCCTGCCGTGCTGCGGTGTGGGTCCGTGCAGACGACGACTTGATCCAGTTTAAGGCCGGAGTGGGCCTGGGTGTCGTCTCCCACGAGGGGAGGCGGGCCTGTAACTACTCCATGTACACCGGAGTGGGCGATAATGTGGGGGGAACGGGTAGAACAGTGTTTCCCCGGCACATGTGTTACAGGTCGGTTGGTGGTGCGGGTGGCGCCGCCATCTTGGGTATGGTGTTTACCTGTGACGTCACGCTGGTGGGTGGGGGCGGCAGACCACGGCTGTGGTCGGCTGCCCTCTGCCACCGGGCCGCGGCTGTCAGTGTGGGGGCTGGCGTGTTTGTAAACAGTGTCATAACTAACATACTCACACGCCTGGCTCCCGTCGGGGCGGGGGTAATCCGCCCCGGCCACTAGTTTTTTGGCTGTTTGTCCTGTTTGGCAGCCGCACCAGTAGGGGTGCCGCATGAGGCACCGTCCTTCTGCTGCTGGCCACCTGGAGGGTTGTTAGGCCTGCCGAGTGCCTGGCGGGCTTTTGTGCACTGGCGTGTAGTGTGCGTGTGCTCCTTGTAAAATATGAACATACACACACCACAACAATGGACCAGTGTGACCGCTCCGGTCGCGTGGTCCGCTTTGAAGGTGCACTTCTCTGTGTTGTATGCGGGACAGGGCAGTCTGTGTTGGGTGTCCTGTCCGGCATTGTGCAGCCAGCTGAGGCGGGTGCGCTCACTGGATACAAATGCATAATCCTTCCACGTGCGGTCACCCTCCTGTACATAATCCATGCATGTCTGTGACCATAGCAGGGGGCCCTCAAACCCATGGGTGGCTGTGTCCTCCGCCACCTGTGATAAGTGGGTCAGTAGGTGAGCCATGGTGCTGTTAGGTGAGGGCTGCTGGGTGGAGAGCGTCATGCGGGTAAATGCACACACAAACTCAGCTAGGGACATATCTCTCTTATCTCTCCTAATGCGTTTGCGTACATCCGGGGGGAGATATGCATTGTAGGGATCTGAATTGTGTTTGCCTGTCGGGTTGCCCATGGAGGGGAACTGCGCTGCAAGTGCTGCTTCCGTGTAGGCGTTAAATCCGAGCTGGCGGGTGATCTGTCTGGGCGGCGGGATGTCGTAATCCTCGTCTGATAGCGACTCGTCGTCTGACGGTGTATCGTCGTCCCGGCCTCCCCATCTCCGGCGGGGGCGGGGTGGGTGCGTGCCGGGCGGCATGGTGTTTACCTGTGACGTCACGCTGGTGGGTGGGGGCGGCAGACCACGGCTGTGGTCGGCTGCCCTCTGCCACCGGGCCGCGGCTGTCAGTGTGGGGGCTGGCGTGTTTGTAAACAGTGTCATAACTAACATACTCACACGCCTGGCTCCCGTCGGGGCGGGGGTAATCCGCACCGGCCACTAGTTTTTTGGCTGTTTGTCCTGTTAGGAGAGTTAGCGGATTCAAAATCGTTCCACCATGTACGCTGGCAAATTGAAAAGTGGCGGGGATTGGCGCCGTGTGACGTAGGAGGCGTCTTGCGCATGCACAGTGAGTCCTGTAGAGTTATGTAAGCGTACCCCGGTCCTTGTTATATAATGGAGGAGAATTATAAACGTATACAATTCTGGCCACATGATTCTCGCCAAGCTGGGATTCCATTATTGCATATCTATGTATGACCTTCGGCCCCCCAATTTGACATAGCGACATGGCCACTTCTTGAATTCGATATGGCGACATCCCCCCTTTTTTAATCGACATGGGACATGTAACTGACATGGGCATGGGGAATTTCTTAAATTGACATGCAACATGGGGCTTAATGACACGAAAAAGACTATTGGAAAGTGCAGCAGTGTAATCAAAATAGTCCAGATTACACTATTTCAAGTCTAAACTTTGCCAAACCCCAGACCCCCTAGTTGCAGTTGGAGCCAGGCTCAGATGTGGGAAAATCATATACCAATAAGCCGCATATAGGAGGACTATATAGTACTGCCACTCGCCTAAAAGCCGCACTCTGGCTTTGGGCTGATCCTATAAGCCGCACTAGCCATCTGACTCGGGTACTAGCCACCGCTTCTAGGTGAGAAGTTACAGTAATTATATCAGAATAGAGCAGTCTATTTAGGATATTTAAGTTAATTACATTCATTTTTGAGAAGTTGCAAGGAAAAAACTCAGGGCGATACCAAGCATTACACCTGCGCTAATCAATAGTACCATCTTATGTCAAAGACTGGCACTGTCGTACCACTACCAAAGAGCGGCTCACACAACAACGTCAGCCAACTGATGGATCACCTGCTGAGGGAGGAGATTATCTCACCGTTCCAGTCGGGCTTCATGCCCCATCGATGCACTGGCGATTCAGGCTTCTCACTACTACATGAAATGTACACATGAAATGTACACTGCTGGCAACAATGGTCAGCGGTCGGCCGTGGTCTTCCTCGATATGAGGAAGGCTTTTGACACGGTTGACCACCTGATTCTACTAAACAAGCTTGAGTCATTCAACCTGGGAGGAGAATTCATCGAGTGGCTCCGCTTCTGCCTACAAGGCCGGAGACAGCAAACGAGAGCAAACAACCACACCTCAGCAAGCCTACCGGTGGACAGAGGGGTGCCACAGGGGTCCGTAGTCGGCCCGCTTCTCTTCATCTCCTACATCAATGATGTAAAGGATGTAATCCTGAATTCCAAATTCTTCCTCTATGCGGACGATTTAGCCCTAATTGTCTCAGGAAAGGATGTTGACAGGGTGCGAGTCCTGCTTCAGGATGACCTGGCTAGGGTCGGAGTTTGGTGTATAAAGAACAAGCTCACCGTCAACACCAACAAGACGCAGGTACTGTGGTCATACTCGCAGAGACTGCCACCTATTCTGGACAACGCGACCCTGTACTTGAACGACCAGCCCTTGGATGTAGTGACCCAGTTTTCTTACTTGGGAGTCACTATCGACCGCTACCTCGGCTTTGGGCCACATCTAAAAAAGAGAATCAACCTGGTGCACGCGCGGCTTAGACAGCTGAAGCGCATAAAAAAGGCATCAGACACCAAGACAACCATACAAGTGTATACTACTATGATCCGCACCATAATGGATTATTGCAGGTTCGTGGTCAACGGAGGCCCTGTGTGGGCAGTCAGGAAAATGCAAACTCTCCAGAACGACGCCCTACGCCTGAGTGAAGGAATCAGGGACCCCAGGGGCGTCGACATTGATGAGCTTCACGTGAGAAACCAGGTCCCAAAACTACTACCGGTAATGAACCGGGGACTCGCGTACCTTCATAAAATGACCAGAGACCCAGACAACATTGTTGTCCCTACTAGAGTTCTACGTGGCAACAACCAAGTGCGTCTAAAAATCCCCAGGTCTAAGAAATGGATCTTTGACAAGAGCCCTGTTTATCGAGGTGCACCGCTGTGGGATGAGTTACCAGGGGAAACCCAACGCTTGCTCTACAAAGACTTCGTCAGAAAACTCAAATCTGCATAAAACTGTGACCCATTGTGATGGTGTCAACAATTACCCGTGAAGGACATAAGTGATAAATAACTGTCTTCTTGTAAATAACCTTGTAAATAATTATCCTGGCTATTAAATGAAAAAGTTCCTCTGTAACATTTTTAATACGCCAATAAATATCAACAACAACAACAACAAAATGGTCTGAAACATGGTCTCCCACCAAACTTGATGGTCTAACATCTTTGCACTTAAGCTGTGGTCATGGGAAAATCCTAATAGTTACAAATGTAAATCGTGACCAATTCTCGCTTGATGATAGACGAAACGTGACCACGCCACCCTTAAAGGTAGATATGCCTATACGTTACACAGCTGTCTGATCCCATGAATAAGATGTCAAGACCTTTGTACACTGAAAAAGTAAACGTGTCTCCAGACTCGTCTAAGTGACTGTCATGAAATAAACGAGTCAAGAGTTGTCTAACCTATCAGGTTACCATTCCACAAATAAAATCTGGAGCTGGCAAATGTCAGGTTTTTGACTGGAACATGCCAAGTGGGCTTTTTATCTCCAGCTAGAAGACCCATTTTCTTGTCACTTAGACAAGTTTTTGACTTGTTTATTTTGTGACAGTCACTTGAAAGAGTCTGGAGACAAATTTACTTTTTGAGTGTAGTTGAAGGTACCAGTGCGTGTGTAAACACAGAATCACACAGAAGGATGTAAAAGTAGCATATATAGTATTACTAATACTATAGGCGCCACTCATCCTCACACTTTTACGGGGAGTGAATTCTCCTTTCGAATTGTATCAAAAGCTTTTTAACAAGAGTTATATTGGTAATGCATCAATAACACCTGTATCACATATCGCACCCAGAGAACATGAGTGTCAGCTAGACTCAGCAGGCGAGTCTAGCTTTGCCAGACTTCAAGAGGATTAGGTATAGCTGTGTACTAGTATGTAGATTCCAGTAGTACTAGGAACGACGTGAGGACGTCTGTCCCGAGGGGAGCACTGTAGGTCCTTCCTGAGGGGCACTCTCTCAGCATTACTATGTGTGAACACGATTCCAAGGGAAAGGATATCTTTTTGGGCCCTAGGTAAGGGCCCACGGGGACCCTTGAAAAGTGGTGCTTTTTAGGCAATTTTGGAGGAAAAGGGGTACATTTCAAGGCAGAGTGACTAGAAAGACTCTCAGATGACAATTCAATTTACCATTTCTCAACTTTGAAAACAGATTTGTATGTTTCTTGCAGATTGGGCAAGGCTTAGGTTTACATTTTGTGGGTCATCTCTATCATTTTCATCAATCACTTGGATAAGGCAACTTCTTTTGTGGTCCCCCTTGATTAGGGTACTATATTTTGCTCAATTTCCTGTAAAAACGGTGCTATTTTGTTTATTTGCCTCCCGTTTTAAGGGTCCTAAATTTGAGGTGATGTCATCACATAGCTACTACAGAAAATGTAGGGAGTGCCCCCCCCCCCCGGGGTGGGGGGGCAGACGTCCTTCCTAGTGGGGAGTTCCCTTCTTATTCCTGTTTTTATCCAATTTATTGAAAAATATATCAACTTTATTTTTGATGCAATAAGTACCAATTCGGTACGATAAGTGCTGTGATCTACCTGAATTAGTGTGACCTGGTTGCATTAGGCTTAGCATGATCTTCTTATAAAGTGTGACGGACGTGGGAGGTTATTACCCCACTTACCCGCTCTAGTAGTTAGTCAATGTACGGACTTTGCAAACATGGAATAAAGAGAGGTCGGAAAGTCGCTTTCAACACCATTTTTACTATAGGCAAATATCTGCGAAAGTCGCCAGGTCGCTTAATTTTTATACCAGGTCGCCAAGTCGCCTGGAAAACAGCCCAGGTCGCCAGACCACTTATATATGCCCTGGGTAGTCTTATCTAATACCCCTAATGGACACATCATAACAGCAAAACATAGGACGATAAAATGGATATTAGTCAAGCATTATGATAATTTCGCAATGACTATTATGAAATATTTTTTGAGGAACCAACCAGTTGAATATTCAAGAAATGCATTTATAATGCGCAGTATATGACTGAAATGTCTCGGGCACGTCTATATAATTATCTAGATAACACGGTGGCGTTGTATATATGATATGGTGTGTGGCAGCATGTATAAAAGGCTGGGTGTGTGCTGCTGCTGTGGGTATACACCACCTGTAGGCACCTACAACCCTACTTCACCATGGTGCATCTCATGCTGACAGTGCTGCTGGTGGTGGCCACACCACTCAGCGTTCTAGGACATGGCCGTCTCAGAGAACCTCCCAGCAGGTCTGTCACAATGCTCTCCTTATTCATTTCTATATCTGTAATGGAAAGTTTTTATTTATTGTTCATTTACAAATTTATTATCATTATCATGCCAGTGGAGTTAAGTATCTTTTTTTTGTTCCTTTGATAAAATTGGTATTTGCATGTACCCCCCACATTCTAGTTTAGTTTTATTGTAATACAAGCTAAAAAAAAATAAGTTCTTATTCATAACACCAGTGTTGATCTTCAGTTACAAATGTGTTTTTCAAAAAAAAAAATCGTATAAAATATGAATTTACGTTCCAACAATCATTATGATACATCATCTAACCATAGGTCCAGCTGTTTCCGGGAAAAAATGCCAGGGTGTGTGACTAACTGGGACGATGACGCGCTCTACTGTGGAGGCCTGACTGTAAGTACAAGGTTGTAATACATCTATAATCATAATTCAATAAAAGAATGTCATATAAGGCCTAAATAAGAACTTGTGCTGAGGTGACAAGAACTATACCCTACACTGTTAGAAGTAAGTACTGTAGTTGAACAGTATAAAAGGAGGTATTTTAGGTTTCCAGTATTACATACTGTACAGCTACAAACTCACCTACTGTTATCCACCATCTGGAGATCATGGGTTCGAGTCCCACCTGGGCACAATAGGTAGTACTGTTAAAATGTACATAAAACATTTAAATGATACAAATGCAGATATTCAAATATCACTAGCTAACATTTATATGTCAATATTGGTGGAAATGCATGTCAAATGGGTTAAAGAAATAAAAAAGGAAAAACGTACTTCATACTGTGCCAAGGTAAGACTTGATCCAAGGACCTTCTGTGTGTGAGTTTTACAGTAGGTGAGTGTCGCTGAACAGTATGTGATACTGGAAACCAAAAATACCCCCTTTTGTACTGTAAATCTACAGCATACCTCGCTGTGCAGCTACACTAACTTCTGACAGTGTATGTTTTGTTGGCAATGCCATTAGTTCTCTGGGCCTTATTGATTGAATTGAAAAATTGGTCATTGGTCATAATTGTATAGGGTAAAGCAGTCTTTGGGATTTACCATTATCTATCTTAATTGTATTTCAATCAATCAATGTTGAATATTATACATTTAACCAAAGTTCCGCCAAAATCAAGAAAAATCCCTCAAACCCCAAAATACACCCCCCCCCCCCCCAAATTATAAACGCTTACTAGTGATTATTTATGTTATAAGTGTTTGACATTGATCATTCTAATTATCTATAATCCGTGCATGATTCTTCTAAATGTCTATTCCCTTAGTAGGCCCTCTTTGCCCTATCTCCGCTGCTGCTGTGCTTTTCAGGGCACCATTCCTGTATCATACCGACGACATGGCATGAAGCATTAAAGTG
Organism: Harmothoe impar; assembly: GCA_947462335.1. Lineage (NCBI taxonomy): Eukaryota > Metazoa > Annelida > Polychaeta > Phyllodocida > Polynoidae > Harmothoe > Harmothoe impar. The sequence goes on along the minus strand of OX381718.1, from coordinate 22,037,491 downwards.
CTATGCTGTCCTTAAAGAGTTAACAATGATCCATGTATTAAACCCATACAGCACCAATGGGAGAATAATGGCGGCAAATGTGGTGTGTGCGGTGATGCATGGGACCTCCCCCAGCCAAGAGATAACGAGGTACACTTATATTCGATATAAATTATACCTAATTATCATAATAATATTTCTTGAATATACATTTTTACAGTTTATATTAACCCAACGTGTCTCTTCCGAACCCCAAACATTTCCAGTCGGATTAAACTACATGTGTATGATATTATTCAGTCGTTACTGGGAGAATCTATGCAAGTTTGAATTTTAAATACTTCTTAAGAGAAATATTCTAACAAAACAAAGGTTAATTTACAGCCATTTCAACCCCTCTGCCACAATTAAGACATTGATTTTGGCCGTACACAATCCGATCTTAACTTCTCCACTATATTGACTTCTAGGCTGGTGGAAAGTATGGAAAAGGTGTTATTACGAAAACCTACACCTCTGGTCAGCTGATTGACATCACTGTACAACTCACTGCTAATCACCTAGGCTGGTTTGAGTTCAGACTCTGCAAGAACGACGATATTACTAAGTAGGCTATGTACTCTCTGTGCTCAACAAGGGAAGAAACTGTCAGTTTAGATAGATTAGAGTCAATACCATTTATTCATTTAATGGATCTATTGATATATTCCATAGAACTCCCTTACATACAAAATATTGGTTTCATGGATTTCCTCGTGGGGTATTGTCGGGGGTATTATAGTGGGACCAATGGTGAAATAAGGGTATTTCACAATATGTCAGGTGATGATAAACCATAGAGTAGGAATACTCAGTCATTCAACATAATAGTAAGATTCACCCAGAGATGTATTTAATCCTTGTAATCCAACCTTGAACAGGATCATCACCCATGACTGCCTCAACATGAACCTCCTCCAGCTGGAGGACGGAACCACGCGTTACACGGGTCCCATCGACCATAACGGTAACTACAACATCAAGGCATACCTCCCCACCGGCCTCACCTGTAGTCAGTGTGTGCTGCAGTGGAAGTACCATGCCGGTGAGTTAGAATAATTTGGCCACCAATCATAGTAACAAAAATAGTTAGTTTTTAAGTGCAATGGGAATACAGGTTTAAGTTAGTACATCCAGTGATTGAGAATCAAAAATATATTTTCCTAAAAATGAGTCAGAATATTCACAAATGATATGCTTCCTTTCCTATCTTTTCCATGTCTCCTAATTCCTTACTATTTTGCTCAATATGATTTTAGTGCTCAATATGATAATATTTCTACAGAATTTAGAATTTGGTGAATATCGTATATACCCACTTTAAACAGGATATCATGAATTTTTTTTTTCTTCAATGATAAATAGGTTTGAACACAGTTCACATGTTTGTTACAAACGACTCTCTAACCTTTTTCAGGTAATAACTGGGATTGTGACGCTCCTAATGACTGCGGTATGGGCAAAGGTCCACAAGAGGAGTTCTATGGCTGCTCTGACATCACCATTGTCTGAACCTCTGATGAATCACATGCATTAATGAGCGTCAAAGATTATATCAACGTATTAAAGTCATCACAGTAATCATGTCTGCTTTAAATAAATGTTATTTCGAAGATTAAAGATCCTCTCTGTTTTAATACAGTTCATGTTTAATTGAATACATTATGCTATTTTAGGTCTCTTTACATTCCTTGTGTTGAGGAGAACGATGAAAATAATAAGAATGGGAAATAGTACTGGTATTACGTATGTTGTCATGAATCAAACAGAATCTTAAAGAATTCCATATTCCACCTATTGCCGCCATAGCTTCTGTAGATTGGCCAGTACTTCAGTGGCCGATGGAATGGATTTATCAGCCGTTTTCTTGTTTTAAAGTGGTTTATCTTTGGTCAACAATATAATTACAAAAGTGATGCATTAAACCTTTCATGATTTGCATTGTGTTCCTAATAATAATTGCAGTAAAACACGGACGACAAACCCACAAAGTGACATTTCCCCAAAAGTGCCCAATTTAGCAAGAAAAGAGTTCAAAAATGTACAAACAAATCCCCCCCCCCCCCCTCACCATAATGGCCATTTTAGTTTATTGGCATTTTTGAACCTTTTTCTCCCCAAATTGGGCCTTTTTGGGAGAAATTTCACTTTTTTCTCTTGTTGACCTGTTTTCTCACCAAATTTGGCCTTTAGGGGAAATTTCACTTTTGTCCATTTTTTTCTCGCCAAATTGGGCCTTTTTGGAGAAATTTCACTTTTTTTTGCATTTCTAAACTTTTCTCCCAAATAAGCTCTTTTTAAACAAAATTTAATATCCCCCCATTCCCTTATATTCTCCCATTGCCCCCACCACTTGCAGGGCTTCATGTAAATGCTAAAGGGTACCTGTCACAAGCCGTTCTTCACAGTTAACAGATTGACAGCACCCATTTCTGAAATGAAAATTTACTGCAACTCTACAATTGACTGCATGCTACACAGTTGACACCTTGACAGGCGTGATTTCTCATTTGCAAATGTGATAGTAAAATTGAAGTTATGGTGTGAAAGTGAATTTCAATTTCAATTTTCATGTTGAAAAGTGAATTTTCATTTCAATTTTCAAAAAATGAATTTTCATATCAATTTTCATTTCTGAAATGGAATTTCACATTTTAACCCTCCTGGGCCACTGTACTACAGTATAAACTTTTAAAAAACCTGCTGGCCAGTTGTCATTATGGTCTCATTGGATTCCGCCGGTCATGGTTCTTCTATTGGCAATGGCCAATTAGTGTAACTTTGGTAACACTGTGCAACGACGAAAAAAAACCGGGGGCAGACCTACCTGACTATACTAATTTGAGGTCACTGAATCAAAATATGATGGTAAAAAATGCCTCATAAGTCTCAGTTTCAAGATATTCCAACCATGATTATTTGTCGGTCTACTACTGAATATATGGTCCGACCAATATACAGCAGAGACAGCATTCATAAAAAATTGTCAATTTTCTTTGCCTGGCAGAGATAACATGACTCTGAAGCAGATTTAGTGGTAACATACCATAAAAAACAGGATTCTACACTGATATGAAGCTAAATTAGTGATATTTTACCGATATTAGTTGAAAAAATTCCATAAAATATATAGATTCATCCTAAAGCGATATAACATTTTTTTAAGCTACTAAGATCAGGATTGTGACTGGTTCTGACAAGAGGTACGTTCAGGGAAGTTATTATTACTGTTTTTAGCCCCCACCAGTGCCAGAATCCCGAGAAGAGTAATAAATAGACAGAAAATTGCTCGGATAACCCTTTATGCAGAATACAATGGTAGATCATTGGTGTTACATCTTTAGGATTAAAATTCTATATCTATAATGGGTTTTCTAGACAAAAATGGTGCAAAGGCCAGTTTCTGGTTACTATGGTAGCCATTGACACAGTCAAAATATTGGAAATTGGCTCTAGAATATTGGAAATGTCATCAATATTGCAAACCTCAAAACAGGCCTTGCAAACTCCTTTCAGAACCAATTTTCTACTAAAAGGTATCCTTGTATGAGGATATTTGACCATAAAACCTAATTTTACATGAAACATTAGCCAGGTACATTGCTGGAATATGGTCAGAGGTGGTCCTTATGGGGAATACAATAGGAAGACAAAGCGACCTTTATAAGCACTAGTTATATGTTTCAAAGTGTTATTTTGGACCTATTTATCCACAAAGAATATTTATTTCTATAACAGATCAGTAATATATTAATAATGTAACTAGTTAATAATGAGTTTTACATTTTTGCAAAGAGGGCCCACTAAGGTAATAGACATTTAGAAGAATCATGCACGGATTATAGATAATTAGAATGATCAATGTCAAACACTTATAACATAAAAAATTAAGTAGAAGTACTACCTAGAAAACTGTCGGACCTTACCATTAATGATGTAAGGCCCGACAGTTTAATAATTGTTCCAAAATGACTCTTTTGGGTCTAGGCATAAGTCAATTCTCACAATTCTTCTCCCACTTGTACTACACATATGTCTCTCAGGATTACATGTGAAATTGATATTGGTTGGCTGTTACTAGTAGGTTATTTGAGGCTGCAAAAATTAAAACTGTCGGGCCTTACACAAGTGTATTTTAGATATAAAGGGCAACAGTTAAAAAATTCTAAGAAATATCTGAGTAAAACCTTTTGATTTGCTGAGGTAATACTGACACCTAATGAAATATGCTGATTAAGAAGGGTTATGAGTGTCTTAGTTCATAGTGGGGACATATGAAAAATGTCAAATAAGGCTGGAATCAGTTTTCAAGTGTATTTTAGCGCTTTGAGGGGTCCGAAATAAAAAATATCCGGCGGACAGATAAAAACTTACATTTTTCTGAAAGCCTATGGTGTTTCCTCATACATGAAATCAGTGAAAGAATTACTGTGGCAGGTATTCTTTGGTATTCAGCTGTTTGAAGTCAAGAACACTCCAAAATACCCAATTGGTACATGTTTGGAAAATCTAACTGGGTATACAAATAAGACCATGTGAAAATCTGAAAAACTGAGACTTACCACACCATTTTGAGTGCTATTTTTGAATTCCCCAGGTCAAAATACAGAAGAATAATTGAGTCTGGTCCCGTTTTTTTTCAATTTTTGAAAATTTGTTGTACAGTGTAATCGGCCCCATAGAAGTGCCCGGATCATACCCATATAGGAAGAAATAGATATCATCACCCTACCATTTAAAGAAAACATAGTGATATAGGCCTATTATAATGCACTGTTTGTAGATAATAATTTAAGCATTGCTCTCACTGATATCTATGGTAGAGCCTTATTGTATTGATTGTATCAGATGCACAATTACATGTATGTGTATCATATCTTTCCATTACATTTTAACTTTGATAATTCTGGAATAATTCCTACTAAGTCATTTTATCATGAGTGCAATATGTAAACACATACACATAAACTATGATTCCCAAAGATTGACTACTAGGTTTATATTTCTCTTTGTCAATATTGTTTGATTCAACTTAAATGCAAAAGAAAGAAAAAATGTAAAATGAAATACAATATGTTATCCATAAGTGTGTGAGCCACCAGATGGTTGCATTTAAAGTGGTCACGACTTAGACTTTGTGAGCCATGGCATGTTCAGTGTAGATGGGAAAGGGCGCACTGTAAAAGTCACCATTGAATATACAGAGAATTAATTACCGGTGCATTACTGTATTTGTGATGCGAGTTAAGTATTGTATGTTTTACAAAGGAGGACCATGGACAAGCATATTTTAGCACCCATTTTCATTTATAAATTAGGATTATCAAGTAATGTGGTACATCATTTAATAATTATGTATGATTTATGAGGCATTGGGGTGGCTTGATGAATTGTTCATGGATTAGAGAACGAGCTTTATCCCTTGAGAAGAGCCGCATTATGCTTTATTCCAGGATACATGCTATATCGTCCTGGTACATAAATGCAGCCTTGGCAAGTCTACTCACCAGGGTTGCATCTAAGCATCATGACGACCCTTCGGTAGGGTACCAACCCAATAGGGTGAGCGTGATGCATGAATTCAACCCTAACGAGCACTTCCCAAGGTCTAGATTCATGCATTATGACGGTGAAGGACATATAGAGCATTACCACTTCAAACTCGGTCCTTAAAGGGTTAGATATCATGGTGTGATACATGTGTATATATAAGAGGAGTCCTGCTAGGTGTAGATTCTACACAGGAGGAGAGGCCTACACCATGATGAGACTGTTAGTGACTTTGCTGCTGGTGGCAACACCCCTCTGTGTTCTGGGACATGGACGTCTGCAGGACCCACCCAACAGGTAGAGGTATAATCTTATATTACCTGATTTATGGATTGAGGTCTCTTAAGGGGAATTCTGACTATCTCAAAATCGTATGTAAACCCATTGAGACTTCTTATAGGTCATTAATATATATTGTAAATTCCCGCGTATAACCCGCACCTTACGTATAATCCGCAACCTTGGGAGAATCATATAACCCGCACCTGAGGTCTGGAAATTGCCATTTTAGAACTGTTGTATACTTTCAAAGATCCTCGTATTACCCGCCTCTAGACATTGGAATAATGACATTGTGTAACCCGCAGTAAAGGTTTGGTTATACGCGGGAATTTACGGGTAATCATTGCTCAACCCAAATAAGGAAGTCATTGGCCGAGGCATATTGATATTGCAGCTTTCCACAGAACATGCATTATTACATTGAAAATGACAGGATTCTGTCCTAATGACATGCGATATGTTAAGAATGGTGTATGTTTACAACTTACTGAAATTCTGATTGCGCCACAGGTCCAGTTGTTGGCGGTATGGCTTCAAGGGCTGTGCCACGAATTACGATGACACGGAGTTGTTTTGTGGAGGAATGTCCGTAAGTGTTCAGGATTGACAGAGAATTGAATGTGATTCTAATTGGTATATAAATAATAATGTGTGTTTAAACAAAGTGTCGCATGCCTTTGTTAATGTCCTTTGTCGTTATGAACCATGAATGCAGCCCTGCTCAGTCTACCTACCAGAGCTTCATTCATGTATCATCATGATTAATGCCGACCCATTTTTGAGTGTACCAGCAGCTTCGCTGCTGTAAATATTTGGTACAATGGGGGGAGGGGGGTGCAAAGAAATTGGCAAAAACAACATGGCGCCTGGCGAACGTTACTACCGACCAGGACCTAACAAATCGCCTCGGGTGAAATGCATTATGGGAGCAACATCGATATCAATATGGTCATAATCAACTGCATATAGGGTCGCCGTAATGATTAAACCACTGAAATCAGCTTACTTGCTTTATACTTGAGACTACTTGTCAGGACTGCGGTCAGGTAGCATACAGACAAAGGCCACAGAGCATTATAAAGCATGCCGCGGACCTTAAACTTTAAGTGGTAATAGGTTAAACCTTGTGAAATGAATCAAATGTGCATGCATGCGAACACAATTATCCACAATTGATACATGCATTGCAAATGGATCCAATATAAATCATGTTTTTCACCTCATACCAGCACCAATGGGAGAGGAACGATGGCAAATGTGGTCCATGTGGTGACGCATGGGACAAACCTCAGCCGAGAGACAATGAGGTAGCATTACTCTTATATCCTTCAAATTGTTTTATTTTAAACAATGTCATCATCCATCGATAACAGATCAGTTGCATGTTACAAGTTTACAGGAGAAACATAAGTCTCATTATAATTTACGAATAATGCATTTGATAAAAGTTGACCCTACAATTAATGTTTCCAACATAAAATGTCCAACACATTACTAAGAAACATTAGAACCTGTTAATGTTTACATGTAGTACTAATCATAAAGCATTGCCTTCCTTATGCCTTAGGCGGGAGGCAAATATGGTAAGGGTGTGATCGTGGACACTTACAATGCAGGACAGACCATTGACATTGTTGTGAACCTCACTGCTCCACATCTTGGCTATTTTGAGTTTAGACTTTGCAAGAATGATGACGTTAATAAGTGAGTAAACTATACGCCCCCAGAGAGGAATGAATAACTAGTATGAGAGAGTGCACTTAGCGATAATTGGTAACGAGAGATTGAACCGCCGAAAGCGCGTTACATATACGAGACAGGCCAGCTTGCGCCAGGGTGTAGAATGGCGAGCTCCCATTGCCCGTAGTGCTAAAGGCCCGATTTTCAGAAGCTATTTAGAACTAGTAATCCTGCGAATTTCGAAATGGTTTTACTACTGATAGGTAGATATATATTTATAGTTTATGATTCTTTAGGTCATTTCTTCAAAAAAGATGTTGCGTAGGCTACAGGACTGCTGATCCGAAAGGTACTTTGACTATTTCTGCCCTAAACTGTCCTCCCGTGGAGACAACGCACAGCTACGCAAAGGATTCGATGCGCGCTTACTTCACTTCACTTTCCACTGTCGATACGCATAAACTGGGCTAACTAAAACAAATTAAACCACATTCGAGTCACCATTAGGTATTTCTTGTTAATATAATACAATATAAAAGTCGGGCATGGATCAGAAATAACGATTTTGATAGGTTTAGCACGGGTCCACACCTCGTCGAGCTCCGGGATTTCCGCTAGATATGGCCAAAAACGGTGAAATTGCATGATCTACCGGAGTTCCCTCTGCCTTCATTTTTCACCCAATCCTAAAATAAACCTAAGAATATGTAATTTCATGTCAATATCTACCCATCCATGGTCGAATTTTATTCTGATTCCATGTATTACTATTTTTAAATAGCTTCTGAATATCGCATGTTTCAGCACTGTGGGCTATGGGAGCCTCTCGCCGCTACACCCTCACGGCACACTGGCGCTCTGGGCCCCAAAAGCTGCGCCGGGAACCCTGTCACAATGCTAAGTCAATGGGAACGTCGCGCAGAGCCCCGTCTTACGCTATACGCTTATCCTCCTTGGTCTTTGCTATACGCTTATCCTCCTTGGTCTTTGACGCCCCCTTTAATCTAATTATCATCTCTGAAAGTAAAATATTTCAACGTCTTTAGTAATGTGGACACAGTACATGTCCCCCTATCTGAGTGGAGTTTACCACAATCTGAACTAATTTCATTTAAAAGTGAACAAGATAGAGAACATTTTATGAAGTATGCATTATAGTGAGGGCAATCTGACAATAAGGGACATCGGTTATTCATTAGAATTAGCTTTGTGTGTGACATGTCATACAACAAAATTGACATGCCTCAGAGCTGATATGGAGAATATGCATCAAATAATAGGGGTGGCTGGCAAAAGATTGTTTAAAATCAAAATTTAGTTGTTAACATTATTTAGTAATTAAGTAGTTCTTTACCATATGATTATAGATCTTTCTATAGGTGTGAAAGGTACCACTAATACCAATTTTTGTAGAAAAACATTGTAATAAAATTTGTAAATGTCAATTAAAAAAAGAGAGTTTTTTTCACTACCAATCCAGGATCATCACACATGAGTGTCTGAACCAGAACCTGCTCCAGCTGGCTGATGGCACCACCCGATTCACGGGTCCACTCAACACCAAGAAGGTACACACCATCAAGGCTCACCTCCCCACCGGCCTCACCTGTAGTCAGTGTGTGCTGCAGTGGAAGTACCACACTGGTTAGTCAATTGATACATCTCAAATATGTTTGTTATTTTCTCATGTTTTCCCGTCTCACTTGATTAAAGTTTGAAAGATCTATATTGATTTTTAAGCAAATTATTCTTAGACGCACACCCCCAGCGGGCACAGAAATTGAATAAATTTTGCACACAGGTTGGTCAATGTTAGTCAACCAGATTCATCCTTATAGCACATCTACATGACCATCTTTCTTACCTATTCCAAGCTAACTTCAAGCTATCCATGTTTTAAATAAGATATAGTCTGCTGTGATACATTGAATTACTAAATTACCGAATGTGAATTTGAAATAGAATTGGATATGTAAAGCGGCATGCCATATTTGTGGCTGCTGTAATAATGTAATATAGGTTGATCCCCCGTCATGGAACGATCTGACCATCTCCTGAACTTTGGTTGTGACCGACGACTTTTTACTATACTCCTATGCACTACTTGAATTGTATATATTTTGTCTGTATTTACAATATTGGTCGACTTGAAAAACGTATCTGATGTGAATGTTTGGAACCAATAAAAATATTAAAAACTGAACTGAACTGAACTGATATTACAATAAGGGCTGAGAAAATTTTCCTTTCATAATATTACAAATTCCTTACAGGTAACACATGGGGATGTGACAGTACCAACGACTGTGGTCACGGCAAAGGTCCACAAGAAGAGTTCTACGGCTGCTCTGACGTCGCCATTGTCTGAAAATCCACTCCTGGAGATAACCATGACAACCATAACTGAGATGGCATAATATCTGAGCTGAGAATCCTAGCTGTATGAATTAAAATAAAAACTTAGAAAAATAATTGTATGTTAATGTTTAATGCAGCATTTAATACCGATTGTTCTTGCTTATCCACTTGTCTCGGACACCGACTTTAAAGCCAAACTGAGAAAAGGAACAGAGTCAAAAGGGAGTCCAGGCTTGCCTCCAGAATGACTCACTTTTCTACTCACTTTCTGACTCTGTTGGTGAAGGAAGTCAGTACCTGACCTTAAAAGCGAGTTACATGCTTCCCCTATTAGAGAGAGCCCTGGTTTTTTCCTCCAAAATGACTCCCCTTTATGACTCCCCACCACAGAGTCCAGGTCCATGCTGCAACTCCCTTCAGAAAGGCAGTCTAAGCACAGTGACTCCAAATGTAAAAGGAGTCATTGAACCATAACTCTGTGCAGTCGGCTCAGTTGCACTCAGGCCACTGTAGGGGAGACCGGGGCACGTTGAACCGCTTTGACACCTTTATTTTTTTCCTGACCTTGCTAAAGGAATCTGAACTTTGATTTTGTATCAAGCAGTTACCTTGTATCATTGTGATATAATAGAACCTATTGCAAGGCAAATGTGGGCTGTTCTTGTATTTTTCTTGAGTTTTTAAAAATAAAATCTTAGGGTGGTTCAATGTGCCCCGTGCCCGGGGTAGGTTGATCCACCCACTGGGGCACCTTGAACCACATGCATTGAACGATCCAAATAATCACTAATATAGATCAATAATTGAAATTTCGGTTGGAATTAGTTGCTATTGTTACTTTTGCATGGGATTGAATGTAAAAATTACACATTTGATGCACGAAAGTCACTCAGTTATAGCTTCTATAGAAGTGACTGAGTTTGTACCTTACAGATTTTTATTAGGGTCAAATTAAACCAGTTTAAGAGTATTCCTGTTATTTGTTCAGTCTGAATAAATCATTGATTACATTCTTCTATAATGTAATGCGCTGTTCTGCCTCTGAAAAGTGATAAATCTGGGAATAAAGACACTGTAAACATGTTACACAAGAAAAAAAATTCACAAACCGCAAACTATGTATTCTATCATAAATTTATAACCAAATTGTATCGAATTTGTTTATGTCATTATCCATATTATCTTCCCTTGATACACTTCTAACATTGCATCATTATTCAGTCATTTAAGAGTCTTAACACCATTGCCAAAGAGCTCCGAAAATCGGGGCACCTTGAGCCGGCTCAAGGTGCCCCAGAGCTTGGAGCACCTTGAGCATGGCTCAAGGTGCCCCATTTTTTGTGGCTCAATGTGCCCCATGCTGGTCATCACAGATAAGATTGATGTTATTCAAATTACATAACACACCCAGCAGTAAAGTTGGGTTCTATTCAAGGATTCATATGTATACTTCGACCTCCATAGAGATCTTAGGCCAGCAATGTTTTTTAACGAAACAAGAATAAAAGTTTAACAATTGCAAATATCTACTTTCAAGGCCATAAACCTTTAATGTTGTCTAACTTTCTCATCAGCATCCTAAAATCATAATGATGTTGCTGATCTGAACTGTCTATATAAGGGGGTAATATAGTAGGCATACTGCCAGAAAATTCCCAAAGGAATAGCAAAGAGAGCAGGCGGCTCAACGTGCCCGGGTGGTCAACGTGCCCCGGTCTCCCCCTATGTCATGCCTGGTCACCACTGATGGTATAGAGGCATCTATTGCTACCAATACAGTGCCAATTATTATACTGTGGAAATACCAATATTTGGAAAGTTAGCCAAGTTTTCATGCAGCAAAAAGAAAAAAATCATAAAAAATGGTAAAAATCTATCACATATTGCCCCATCTTCCCCTCAGTACATCGGGAAACCCAACTTATCAGCACCCCTGACTACTTAGATTGCTGGCAATATATGTTTTCTCGATAAAAAGCCAGCAAAAATAAGACCCACAATCAATATTTATCAAATTAGGCCCAATCACCCAAAATACTCCCAAAGTCTTATTTTACTAGTCAACAGGACACAATTGGGTGGTATGGCTACTTTGGGGGTTGCCATCTAGCAAAAGTTGTTAGATATCACTCATCACTTGGCAACTTTATACACTGTAAAAAGTTATTGTTCCTGAACAGCAAAATGTGCTGTACATACACAGTGCTTTTGCTGTGAAAAATGATGGAGCAAAATTTGCTGTACATGTACATTTCTGTTGCCGCAGTATGGCGTATATAGCTAGCTCATTTTGCACAGACGTGGCCTATAGGCTATATATATACTTTTTGCATTGCTACGTCTGTGTCTAATGAGCTACGTTGGGTTTGCTAAAGGTCCCTATTGTATTACCTCACAAGGTCTTTAGTCTTTAGACATTATAATCAATCAGTTGAGAAATAGTAGAAAGGTATTGTGGCACAAAGGATCACCCGTCTAAAAAAATTGACAGGGGACATGGGACCCTCCCCCCCTCCTCCCCCATCTTGTAAACCGTTAATGTTTATCGGGTGATGATGGAGACCTACATGTACAAATATGTCGGCTGATAATATTTCGATTTGAAAACGCACTGCGTTTTGAAGCCTGCCATGTGTTGCATTCCCACACATTCATAAAATTCTCTGTATATAATATACTTAAGCTGGCATATTAACAATTACGATAAACCCAAAATCCATGGCGACAAAAACCTGCGTCAAAACGGTATTTACCCAGTGGGCACAGAACATTGAATCAACATTGATAGATGGTTGTCAATGTTGATCCAATGTTGATTCAATGTTGATTCAACATGGAACTGGATTTTGTGCCCGCTGGGTAAGTGGTTTCGCCGTGGATTTTGGGCTATAGCCTGATGTGATGTATTTAATGTCAAATTTAGGCCTACAGTTTGGCATGGGTCCTCCATTAGCTGACAAGGCAAGCAATATAATTCCTCAGGATATGTATACATGGTACATTTAAAAGTCCCCTGACATGTTATGTTGGTTGGTTGGTTGGTTGTTGGGTTGCTTAACGCCCTAATTAACAGCTGAGGTCATTTCAAGGGCGGTGATGGTGATCGAATCTATGGATGACTGAAGGTGGAAAGCACGCCCCTACACTTTTACCGAGGCAATGGTTCTTTTACATCCCACACTACATAGGCATAGTGTGAGATGGACAGGCCTTTGAAATGCTGTATGTCTACCACAGCAGGGGGGGGGGGGGGGACATGTAAAATGACTTCGCAATATAGGGAAGCCACTTCTCAGATAGCATGTGATTTCAATCATCTTAAATTTGATAACCACCATACAGCATATTCTCACACAGATAAGGGAGCAGTCATTATTTAACAACAGGGTGGGGCTGGAACTTTTTCTCACCTCCAAAATATAAAATTATTTTTCTTCTTCTTATAAATGTACCAGCGTGCAGGCTTATTTTTGGAGAAAATATGTGACCCTCCCCCTACAAGAGGGTCCAAAATTTCCTCTCCTGATAAACCCCTCTCCCCCTCCCCATGTTAAAACATGACCATTCCCTTACACCAATTGACACCCCCCCTCACCCCTCTAACTCTGTATAACCCACCTGATACTGCGACAGTTCACTCTATACACCAATACATCACTTAGTAATTAGATCTCAGGTTGTACTCCCATCTTCACTATGTGGGTATTGGCTGTCTGTGTGCTGGTGGTGGGGCTGGTGGCAGATGTCCACAGTCACGGCAAACTCCAGTCTCCTCCAGGGCGGTCCACCTGCTGGCGGTACGGCTTTAAGGGCTGTGTCAATAACTACAACGACAATGAACTCTTCTGTGGAGGCAAAGGGGTAAATTATTATTTTAAAATTGTATTTCTTTTTTTTTTAATATTTTTTATTTAATAGGTCTTCATTGAGATACAGAATGATCTTCTCCGACCAATTTCGGTACACCTGTATATCATACATGTTGTAAAATTACTTGAATTGAATCTGTGATATGATAAATTGTAAGAATTGATAATTCATGTTGTATTATGCTAATATTGCAATGTAAATGGATTGCTCTTTGAGTGACATATAAAGTGTAGGCCTAATATTTGACACAGTGTCTAATTTATACAATATAGGAATCCCCTTGGGAAAGAAATAGCGATCTCATAATTGATTATTGTTTTATACATATTCAAGATTGCTATTGTTATTAATCTTGCTACAATTAGGGAAACATTATCATAGGCAAAAAATCATCGTTAGAATCTATTCCCATATTTTTATCTTTGAATTAATTAATTATAATCATATCTTTTTTCAAAGCGCCAATGGAACCAGAACGGTGGCAAATGCGGGATGTGCGGCGATGCATGGGACCTTGCACAACCCAGACCCAATGAGGTAACGTGCCAAATATAGTTTGACTTTTATTCAATCTTTTTAATGTGGGGAGGTCAAAGTTTGAAACAGAAGCCTAAAGAATATCAAATCAAACTATTAAATTCTACAGTAAGCAGGAATTGGAACGCGCAAATTCACATGTGTGGCCGAAATCGTCGATTCACATGGTACCGAAATTGCAGCAGCAATGACTACTTAATACAAATATATGATGTTTTTTTAAAGACGGTCATGTAACATGTCAGTATGGAATAACATTTATTTGCATTGATAAAGGAGGGAAAGAATGAATCTGGCACTGCAGCGGGAGTTCTCTGTTGCACTTGAGGTGACTTCTGACATTTGGTTTTGAGTTTGTAAGAATATCTATTTTCCTAAATACAACTATATTACATCAAGTACATAGGTGCATGTTTAGGTCTTGTCACCTGACTATTTTACTGCAGGCTGGTGGTAAATATGGTAAGGGTGTGATTGTGGCCACTTACACTGCGGGACAGACGATTGAGATCGGTGTGAACCTCACAGCGGCACATCTTGGCTATTTCGAGTTCAGACTCTGCAAGAACGATGACATTACTAAGTGAGTAATATCTGATAAATATCAAATTGCTTTTGTTGCCTTCCACATAGTGATTTACAAGACAACAATTTTTTATACCATTATTCTATCATTTTGAATGAAGTATGGTATAGGCCAAACTATCATATTGAATGAAAAATTGCAAGCTGCATCCAACCATCCACAAAAATCCCTATCATTAAACAATTAAAATATGGATGATTTTTGTAGTAAGGAACCTAAACACATCTTTTAGAATTTTAGATGTAACCCGTTTAACTGCTAATAGTTGACCAATATCAACATTTTTTGATAACATTATTTAACATCATCAAACTATAAGTTAATCTACTGAGATCTGAGTATCGAGATCAAGCTAATAAAATACTTGTATTTGTATTCAGAATCATCACCCACGAGTGTCTGAACCAGAACCTGCTGAAGCTGGCTGATGGCACCACACGGTACCAGGTACCTCACTCAGGTACCGGCTTACACACACCTAGCGTGCACCTCCCCACCGGCCTCACCTGTAGTCAGTGTGTGCTGCAGTGGAAGTACCACACTGGTAAGTCAATTATCACATCTCAAATATGTTAGTTATTTTCTCATGTTTTATTCCCGTCTCACCTCATTAAAGTTTGAAAGATCTATATTGAATTTAAAGTAAGTTATTTTTATACACACATCCCCCAGTGGGAGAAGAAATCGAATTAACATTGCCTACAGGTTGATCAATATTAATAAGCCACTGGTTAGTTGAACACACTGTATTTTTCTCTCGCTCAACCAAACTGAAAACAGCCCTTTTCGCATACAGAGGTACCAAATCATATATTTTGTAATGTATTAGGCTAAAACATTTTAACACGTTATCAGTTTAGAACGTAATGTTAGCTGTAGAGTCTATTATAGATACTGATATAGATGCTGTAACTCTGTAACTTTGGCATGATGTATAAATGCAGCATCATCAAGTGACAAGCCAGTGCTGCATCAGTGCTGCATCAGGCCAACATAAGGCCAACAGGCAAGCTTTGAGGCAGCAATTAGGGACGAACTGACCAAGTGACTGGACGCCACCAATACTATACCTGTAATCTTAAAAACAACATATTTCCTGTAGTCTAAATCAGTTTCCAGGTCTATTCTCTAAATGACAGAACCTGGAAACTAATTAAGACTACAGGAAATGCAGGTAATATGGGCGGCGCCTAGCCCATTAACCAAAAACGTTGTACAACGTTATGTAACGTTTCTCTATGGCTCCTTATTATGGCAAAACATTATATAATGTTAAAAATGTTATTTTGACGTAAAATAATGTATTTTTGTTGCTAGGAGTCACTTTGTCAGCTCGTCCCCACGTGCGTTAACGAACCTAACGTGGTTTGTAAATGGCATGTTATGTTGCAGGTAACTCATGGGGCTGTAATCCCAATGGCGGCAAGTGCTGTACAGGGTGCGGCCCACAAGAGGAGTTCTATGGATGTGCCGACATCACCATCGTGTAGAGGAATCCTGACTTGATATGTCCAATAAAGATCACCATTTAAATTAGATGAAATTAACTTGATATGTTTAATAAAATGTGCTTTAGTATCACCATCAATGAGATTAAACTGATGTGTCCATTATAATGTCCTCATCACAATCAATCAAATAGATTTAACATTATATAAAGGTCCAATAAATCTTTTTTATGGCCACTAATTAGATAAAATTAACTTCATATATATGTAATCAAATGTTCAATCCTCAATGAAATGTTCTCATCAGATCAATTAAACAAACCAAAAACTAATCGTTTACTAAAACGTTCTTAATGCCATAAGTTAGATAGATTTTAACTTGATAATTATGTCCAATAAAAGGTTCCACTATATATATATATATATATATATATATATATATATATATATATATATATATATATATATATATATATATATATATATATATATATGCATTCATACATAATATAAACAAGAACCTCACAGAGAGAAAAAAAGGCTGCGACTACGTTTTTAATATAGTTTTATTATCTCAATGTATAGAAACAATTTAGTCTTGGGTTTCCTCAGATCAGGTACTGTTCATCTGGAGAAGTCCATTTCGGCCACACCTGCAAAAGAAGAGGTATTTTTTAATGTGCAATATATAAGAAGAAGATTTAACAGTCTCTTGAAAGATGGCAAATTTACATTTTGGGCAAGGTTTGTCCTTGATATGTGTTCTTCCATTTTTGATGTTAATATAAATACAAGATATGAATATCAAAGTAATTTTGTTTCTCATCATGATTTATTTACATTTAGTGGTAGTATCTCTTGTCCAGGTATGTGCCGGGCACTCCGTCCTCCTTGTAGGTTCCGGTTCCGGCACCCACAGCCTCGGCCTGCTTGTTTACCTGCAGGTACCAACCAACAAAAACACACACATTACACATTTTGTGTAAAACTGAAACACATATCTGCCCTAAGAGAGTGGTCACTCTTTTAGAATGGGTAGGAAAGAGATTAGTGGAATTTATTGCCCATTAAGGCAAGGACATTAGATTTCCACCCACTCCCTTCAGGGAGGTCTGAAATTGCCCCCCTTCAATTATTTTGTTCCAAAGGGTTACTTTTTTATTCACACACACACACCCCTCCACATTTATTTAAGTAATGATAAAAGAAGAGGAGCACACAGTTAGCAGGAAACCTTCGCTTCTGTAATCAAGAGTCTAGAGTCTGACCAACATATAAACGTTATCTGTGTATATTCTAGTTATAAATGGTTACAGTGATTTCCTCCTTCCCTTTGAACAACAAGTTATATTAATTGCAATGCCACCTTATTTTTGAACTGTAGAGATGACCATATTCGTGACTATCATACTTGCATTGGATATGATCATACTTGGCTTAATCAAAATACCATTTAGGGATTTTCTTTATTTTAGTATTATACATGACATACATTGCAGCTCAAACAATGGGAATGGAGACACTTGAATTGAACGGTATAACATCTAATGACTTACATATTGCTGACGGTTGGCATTGTACTGGTCGGGGTAAACTCCATAGGCGTAGGGGTGTCCATAGGCATGTCCATGGTAGCCATAGCCATGGGCATGTCCATGTCCATAGACATTGCCTACATATGTACCGGGAACACCGTACTTGTCGGCGGTACCAGTCCCTGAGCCAACCTTCTCAGCGAGGCGGTTCACATAAGCCTGACGCACACCATTCACATAGTTCACATGTGCCTCACCCACGCGGCTGAAATAAAGGGATCATCGTTTTAATTTGTTTGCTTAAAATAATCATTAAATAATGTATACTACACATTTCTCATTTGTTGAAACATTCTACTAATAGTAGGGACACCTAGTGTCAATGTTCAGAACTACCAGACCAGTTTGCCCTGTCAAAACCAAACCTCAACCCAAAGCAGGTGGCCAACTTTAAAACTAACCTGAGCCCAAATCTACTCTTGTTCCCAAATCCTTCCCAAGGAAGGCTCTGGTAACAACCAGTATGACCTTGGACTTGGATTTTGCTGGGTTTGGGTAATACCTGCTGGTAACTTGGAACGAGCAAACAGGAACCAGAATGTATGATGCTAGTTTTACCATCATAATTTCTGGTTCCATTTCTAGTTCATGTTTGTTGCTTCCAAGCTAACCACATGTGACTGCCTAAATCAAGCAAAATCCAAGTTCAATGTCTAAGTAGTTGTTACCAAATTAGGCACCCCCATTAAAACTGATCTGCATCCAATCAGGTACTCTCGTTCCCAAATCCTTCCGAAGGAAGGCTCTGGTAACTGCCAAATGTTGGGATATTGCTGGGTCTGGGCAACCCCTGCTGGTAGCTTGGAAACAGCGAACAGGAACAGGAAATGGAACCAGAAAGGCTGATGGTAAAACTACCTAAAACTACCATCATACATTCTGGTTCCTGCCCACTGGTTCCAGCCTACTAGCAGGGGTTGCCCAGACCCAGCAAAATCCAAAGTTCACGGTCATTTGGCTGTTACCAGAGCCTTCCTTCGGAAGGATTTGGGAACGAGAGTACCAATCAGGCAGCACACTTTGGGACTGATATACACCTGAATGAGGGAGCCCACTTTGGAACTGATATACACCTAAATCTGGCAGCCCACTTTGAAACTGTATACACCTGAATTAGGCAGCCCTCATGGACTCAATGCTCAAGGCTCCAGATGGGTTCTGGTTGGATTACCTGATTATATCAACCCGATTGACCATTGACTGGAACCTGACCATCTGCCCACACTAATAATCCTTATGCTAGAAACCTTAGTCAGTACTGACCAACTTTCCAAGTCATTTTGGCTTCCTATACGACCAACCCAGGTCAGTCAGGTCAGTCCACTGTAAAAAGTTGGTCACCCTTTTTGTAGGTGTAGGTAAGCAGTAGGATCTACAGTAACTCTACAGTAGATTCTACTGTAATTCTATTCTACTGTGTACCTACACTAACTATTTACAGGGCAGGTCAGTCAGGTCAGTCAATGCTGACCAACCCCATCTTCTCATTTCTAAAAAGGATTGATAGTATTAGGAATGATAGGTGTATCAAGGATGGTCATTTTGACCAACCTTATAAGTCAACAGGACTAACCCTAATTAGTCAACACGACTAATGCTAGTTGGTCCTATTTTGTTGGAATCAAGGATGTTATTGTATGATACCCAGTGAAAAAGATTTACCCACACCCAGCAGTCTCCTGAAAATCAGATCAAATGCTTCACATTACATACATTTATAACCCATGAGCGAAGCTACTCTAACATTATTGCAAAGCAGCATTTGTAGACGTGTGGAAATATGCATATTTCACTCAACACAGAACAGGTGTTCATGTTCCTATAGAACAACATCCTTCAGAGGGTTATCAATTTATAGGGTGTAGACACTCTGAAAAGCTCACCTTAAAACCGTTGCTGCAATCTACAAATTACTAGTGTCCCTATTACGCATTTGGGTTCAGCACTACTGACTAACGTAGCAAACTTACAGAATAGCAATTCACCATACAGATTTTGCCCACTTTCAGCCAGCCAACCCGACCTAAAACTTTCTCTGTGAAAAATTGACTTTTATATATATAGTGTGATAATCATTTCGTATGTGAAATATGCCTGGTTCCTTTACAAGAGTTGCCTTAAAGGCGCACTGAACACACGACTTCATTTGCGTACAAAACTCGGCAGGGTCAGGTCCTGGGTTGAGTGCGCCTTTAACTGTCATCCCTGTACTAGTTTTGACAGGAGAGACGTTTTGCATGTAGAAAATGATGGAATTAAAAACAAATGTAATTTGGGATGTATTATGAAGGAGATGTCGTGTTTCCCTGGTATAGCAAAATATTCAAACTTGGTCAATCATGTAATTGGGGTTTAGAAGCTGATTAGGATGACCAGAATAATGAAATTGCTTTCTCCACTACTGATTTCTACAGATTCTCCTCCATGGGGCATGCCTTTCTATATACAGTGACCCCTCGATAAACCGACCAACCCTATTTCAGGAAAAACATGACCGGATTTTGAATCTGTCGGATTACTGAAGCATTCATATATTCCTATGTCCCTAGCAAAACAGTCGGATAATCAAGGGTGGCAGACTATTGAAGGTCGGGTTATCGAGGTGTCACTGTATGTGGTACTTACTTGTGGTAGTAGTTGTGAGAGGGTACTGCGCAGGCCGTAGCCAGAATCACGGAGAGCACTGCAATGGGCAACATGCTGTCTGCTTCTCAGTCCCAGTGTATCTAACAGTACCAGAGTATCTAGTAATGCTCCCCACACCCAAACACAACGCATATATACCTGCCCCCTCTCTCCCGCACTCCCACCATACCTCCGCCAGCTGGCGCCATGGCCCAGCTGGGCACATACGTTCTGCGCATGCCCAGGCTGACCATGTGACCTGTCATGTGACCTGTGAGCACTGTGATGACCCGGATGTGAAACGTGTTGACCATGTTAGGACTTGGTGGTATACCTGGGAGTCTGTACTTAGTCAGGGTGTTTGGGGTCAGTGAATGTCCCTATTTGCAAACATTACAGAATAATTGTGAAGATGAGTAGAGCACGATCCAGTAGTGCACATATAATGAACCTAATAATAGAATGGACCTCCACCCAGGCTTTTATCTGATTTTTTCCATGTTTTATGTTTTGACCCCCCCCCCCCATATCCATGTTTTATGTTTTGACCTCCCTTGAGTACATGAAACCTAAAATGACTGGAGTAATGTAATAAAATAAAATTGCATGGCAATTAAACCTTGTTGTGAGCCATAACCCCAAAAAAGAATGTCAGGGTGAGTCAACATTCTAGCGCTGGAAAACGTTCACAACAAACGTTCACACACTTTTAAATGACGTTTGCAAACGTTGGAAAACGTATTTTTGTTCACTGGGCTGCCCTTTGTCACCAATAGTGCCAGGCTAATAAAGTAATTGGACCCCATCCTCAATTAGGCAACGTTGGGAGGAATTCGGTTCATCATGAACTTTTGGCTTCTCATGATGACAGAATAGTAAAATCAATATATATTTTAATACGTCTACTTAAGGAAACACAAGTTGTTTCTTTATATTTTCACTGTGTGCATACAACAAACATATACCTCTCAATAATACAAAGAAAATACAAAGAGAAAAGTCCCCTATGAGCGCCAGGCTCTGTGTATGATAATGCTAAAAAATCATGTTTTCTACTATTGGCAGGACTATGTTCCTATGCGAGATCTATATATGGACTTTCTTTTGACCATCAAAGTGAAGCTAAGTGGTGCAAAAGATATAAAGGGTTATCTGTGGGTCTGTCATGTATGACTCATATTCATCCCTCCATAAGCTATTACTTGACAGATATACCTCGTGACCCCATGACCCGAGGTCACCATGGTGTCACGTCATGTCACGTCATGTCACGTCATGTCAAGGGAATGTGCAGATAGATAGATGATGGATGGGACGATGGCTAGCTGCAGTAGTGTTTGCAATGAGTGAATCATAACAATGATCATGTTAGAAGAAACAGTGATAAACAAAGATCAAATAGAATGATTTAAAAAAAAAAGTATATTCATGACATCAGTTAGATTTACAACTTTCTCTTTATAAGAACATAAGTAGGTCATAACTTTCTCAATTCAGCTTTAGACTACTCGATGTCCGTATCATATCGCAACATCCTTAACTCTTCCTTTACCACGTCCCAAATAAAGGCACCTCTCCCAAATCCAGATTGTTTCAGATGAAATTTAAATGGAGTATTAAGATGTAGGGGATGGCCTAACCTTTCAGAAACTGAAAGAATTTTGTAAATATTTTAATTTAAAGTACATCTATGACAAAATGAATGGTATCGAATGACCAGAAAGTAAGATACCCTAAATCGCTCTATGTGTTCCAATTAGGGAGATAAAGCCCTATTTGAAATTTAATTTAGCTTATTTTAGTGTATATGTTACCATGGCAACTTATATTTAGGCCATAATGCATCAAAATAGACCTAAACTTTTGGTACTATCTTTTTCAGCATGAAAAATTGGGCAAAATCATTTTTCACCCAAAAAACAATATTGTTTGACATTTTTCATGATTTTTGCCTTAAATGTTGCTCAAATTATATTGAAAATGAGATGAATCTCATGCAAGTTGAGGTGCCTAGCATTTTTTGAATAGTTAATGTATATACACACCGATTAAGATATGCAGAGACAATATGCCATAGACCACTGTCAGAAAAAATCATGGGATTCTACCAATTTTTAAGCAAAGCACAGAGGGCCAAAAATCGGCCAAAATCGGCTAAACAACGGCCGATTTTGTGCCTATAGGCGCGATCGGTCCTGAGGGGTAAATTCGCCAAAAGGCGCGATCGGTAAAGGAAGAGTTAAGCGAATATACAACACTTTTTTTTTTAGGTATACCTCATTACTTTATTCTCGTTTTTTCAGGAACAAAGTGCGGTCGTTGTGTCTTACATGACTTGTAATTTAGCACCTGATACGTTAGTTAACTCTTATCTAGGCAGGTTACGTCCATGTCCTGGACACTGAAATAATGAACTACTATAAGCCTAATGACAAACTGTTGTTGCACCTGAGACTGAGAGACGTAACACATTTGTCCTAGAACACTCAGGAACAAACAAATAAACCTGGATAGGGGCCTAGGTATTATAGAAATACAGCACAAAACGTGTAGGCCTACTATATGCCGCAACATCGTCCTTGTGTGAAGCCCTTGTAGCCTGGACCCACTGCGGGTCTGTGTCCGACCGCCGAGGCGGGAAACACAGCAAAAAGTGCTCGCTCTCCGAGCACAATCTGTCAGCGTTACCCGGTGGCCATACGCAGGCAAATCTTGCGCGCGACACTGCATTGATCTACTTCCGTTTCAAAATGGCGGACATCGATAAGTGGGTAGAAATCGCAAAACAGTGCAATTATTTGCCAGAAAACGACTTAAAGGTGAGTACATAGTGTATTTTATGTTGACAGGATACTGGAGATATTGGTCCTTCATTTCATAGTTCTCGATTGCCGACATGTCGCCGATATTTCACTAAACATGACCCTTTGAAGTGTCACTTCTCCAAGGACCAAACCAAAACTTTCAAGTTTCAACACACAGTGACAGGCACAGTGGGAGTGTTACTCAGTGTATTCGTGACAATTTGAAAACTATTTTCAGTTCATATTCCGATGTCATTGACCAATATATGTACCCTAGGCCTAATCCAAATATAATCTAGTTGATCCCAACTTGATTCTGCTATGTCTATCTATGACTATGACACTTGACAGCGTGCCACATTGATTGACAATCCAACTTAGGCAACTCAACTGGCACTCGCTCAGAGACAGAGTCAGAGACAGAGGAGTCAATCAGTCATTACTATTTTCTAGTCTATTAAAATATAGTATAAGGCATAGCTTTCCTTAGAAATAGAGCTCTGGATTTATGGCAATGTTGTACCCACAACGTCAATGCCAATTCTTACTGTCAGCAATGGCCGACCGGACGTAGGGGGCGCCACTAGCGCGAGCGCGAGTAGCCCGGATCTTGCTGCAAATACAGCAGCCAGGAGCTTTTTTTTCCCATACTGAAGCATAGTAACTGTCACCCTGTGCCTGTGTATTAAACCTTTGGGGCCCCGATTTAGGGCCTTATACCCCCTACATAGCTTAGATATTTTAACCGAGTGGCAAGCACTATATGGACATGCATATATGTCAGCCATAGATCCCTAGCTTTTGGAAATTTTGAGAAATCTGACTTTTAGCAAGATTTCTAGTACTTAAGCTATATAGAGTTGGCGGCCGCTTCTCGCAGGGTAAATAATGGTAGAAATCGTATCATATCTAAGTAAATACCATCAATCCAATGGAATATCTGGTCTATAAATATCCGGGTGGGATATTTGTAACATATTTTATCATTTTCCCGGAGAAATTCGATCTTAAAATGATATTTGCAGTGATTTTTGAGTTACAGTTTACATTGAGTGTGGATTCCGATGCGCGTGGTCACGTGACCAGTACAAGTCTGCCCGACAGGGAGAATGGACAGTCGGTGTCAGTGTAGATGAAGAGAGCTCCGTATTTGTGACATCGTTTTTGTGTATTCTTTGCCATAGCCTGGCATAGGCCATGGGAGTAGACCTTATCTTAAAATAGTCTTTAATAGGACTGGAGGCATGGCCATGGATGGGACCTGTTGTCGACAAAAGAATGGAGCATAAACAAGATGTGACTATGGACATGCATATTTTTTTAAATCGACAGGGGCATAGAGGTTTGATAATTCATGACAACCATATAAGGAATAAAAAGATAATGACAAGTTACATAAACATTTTAAAAATTCAAAATCAACAGGGGACAGGGGATCCACCATCTATGATCTAGACCCCTAGACTAGTCTGGAACTCCCTGTGTATTACGTGACGATAGGACAAGTCATATAAAGGAGTTCCCCAGACTAGGAAGACCACACTGTTTTAAATGTTATTTTGTAATCATTCAAATCAGTTTCCTAGATTTAAAATGGGACCATATATTTCGTTGTGATGTGCCGCGTGTAATCTATGTGTGTGTGTGTGTCTGTCTGAATTGGGGGGGGGATCTATTATTAGATAGGCTGATGGAAGATAATTGATCCAGATCACCTCAGCTCATCACACCATACTATATATCTAATTATCAAATATAGATATGTTTATTATCTATGTGTGACTGTGTTGGATCAAGTGATAATGGGTTCAGTCGTAGCCTAATCGACTACAGGAAGCAATTTAATATGAAAGATACAAATGGAAGTGCGTTAGTCAGCCGACCAATTTACGCTCATGGTCACCTTGGCGACGTTCTCCGTTGACAAATCATTAGGCAGGTGTGGGCTGTGTCGCCCCTGCTAACATTCACGTTCAGTACAAATATTGGACCGTAGTAGTAGAGTCTTTGTGACCGCCTATGTTATCTTCATGCATTGGTCAGGGACATCCTCTCAGCCTGGTGGTAGATTATATGAGTTAGTTGTGCAGAGGAGTTTTATCTAACCTATGGCAATGCTGCATTTGTGCATCATGCTAACCCTAATGGTCATAAATGGTCAACATGATGCATGAATGCATCACCCACGCTGGTGCTGGATTCATTAATAATGTAGCTGTTGGCTATTCTAAGATAGACATCGGCTATGAAAAACTCCAGATTCGAAAATAGGTTGTTCAGAAATTACACTTTATTCATTCTGACATACGGCTCGTAATCATACAGACGGATAGCAATAATCAAATAGGCTTCTGAACACCAGTGGTCATATGAACATACAGGAGGTATACGCTCACGGTCTAGTACATAATTCCCGAGTTCCAAGGCTCTCTTCCATCTTGGTTAACTCCACTTGGATCAGACTCCACAGAGGGAGTTCTGTACCCGGAGTTGTACACCAATGCGTCTATCTCCTCTAGTTCCCCCAGAGGGTGGAACAGAGAAAGACGCAGGGTGACCAAGGTGGAAGCAGCGACAGGACTAGGCCTTAAAGGGTACAACAGAGTTAGGGGAAGCTCTGTTGTGGAGCAGTCGAGCTGGCCGAAGTGCGCAGCAAGACTGGGTCCTCGATTAGCAGAACCCCAGGTCTTATGTACTGGTCGTTATGTAATTCTCTTCATTACTCGTAAACACTTGAGTTCCCGAGGAACTCCGGGTAACCACGCGCCGGTGCATCCGAGCCGACACTGTACCCGAGATATGTCGGGTGACACGTGGCGGTCACGGCTCAATGCACATAACCAGGCCGCGCTCCACCAATCCTCAGGTGCGGGCTTATATAACCTTATACTCGGCAGTAGACAGGAGTGCGGCCTGGATACACGACGACACATATACCAAATATAACTCAAACTGGTTCCATAGAAATAGTACAGCGGCGACCCACTACACTAATTATGACAAAAAGGGATAGAGCATTAAAGTACTATTTTACATTTAAAGGGTTAAGAACTACATTCAGAGTATAAAATTTCTTTCTACTTCATATTCCTACACAGAAACTCTGCGACTATGTCGGGGAGTTACTATTGGAGGAATCCAATGTACAGCCGGTGTCGACACCCGTCACCGTATGCGGTGACATCCATGGACAGGTAAGCGTCATTTGTGCCAATATGTAGGAAGTCAGGTCAGGTATTGATTTTTGCAGAAAGTGTCAGTAAGATTTATAGATGCTTTCGTCATAACACAGGCAATCGATTGTATAGCCTAACATTAGGATAAAACAATAATCCGTTTGTTTTCAGAACCGTTAAGCTAAAAGACTGCAAAATAACTGCAAATATTTCATATATTATCATAGCCAAGGATTTACTTGAAATAAACAACATAGTGTATCTTTTCAGTTCTACGACTTGAAGGAGTTGTTCCGGACGGGTGGCGAAGTGCCTGACACAAATTATGTCTTCATGGGTGATTTTGTTGACCGTGGTTACTACAGCTTAGAGACTTTCACACTCCTTTTATGTCTAAAGGCTCGGTAAGTGAACCGGCTCTGTATGCCGAAAGGAGAGGCCTTGTTTCCCCAACAAACTTTATTTTATGAATACTCGAGTTATGATATCAATCCTGAATCATGAGCAGATTTCCTATAGTCTAACAAAGTATATTTTTACCTAAGGGAACTTCCAACAAATATGACACTGCTGGGAAGTAGGGGGTATTTTGGTCTGGCATACAAATACTGTTTAAAACTGTGACAAATGGGTGAGTGGGTCCTGAAAATATTTTTTTAAATGTAGTACTCTCTGTTCCTTGCTAAATGGAACCCCATATATATATGTAAGTGGTCCGACAGGTAGAAAATCTACCAACCAGTCAAAAGCCCTATACGCATGTACTTATAAAGTGATCTCTTAAGCATACTTTTAAAATGCTGTATATGTCTGTTACAGGTGGCCAGATAAGATAACACTACTCAGAGGCAACCACGAAAGTAGGCAAATCACACAGGTGTATGGGTTTTATGGTAAGTAGAGATGTTTTGAATCACGAGTATTTAGATGATGCCAAACCAAATGAAAAGGAGAAGTGTTGTGATTTTGATAACACCAGTTTTGAATACCCGTATCTATCAGTGATCAGAGATGCTGATTTCCAGCGTAATTTTCCTTCAAATATCATGTTTTATCGTTTAGCTTATATATAGTACTAAGTACCCATTGACCACTTCGCTATGGTATAGAAAAGCATGTTGACTACTTAATTTAATATGTCTCATGATCTATTTCAGACGAGTGCCAGAAGAAGTATGGTAACGCTAACGCATGGCGGTACTGCTGTAAAGTGTTCGACCTGCTAACAGTCGCAGCCGTAAGTGTTCGTCCGTTCCTAATAGGGGGCAGTGTCCTGTTATAAAGAAACACTTCCACTACACCTGATTTTTGAGATAATCGACAATCTTGGAGTGTACTTTTATTCAGTGTGGTAATGTTACATTGATCACATTTTGTTGACTGCGGCATAAAAACAGCTAAGACAACCACCAAAATGTCACCGTTTAGGCCATATTTTAAATACCATGACCCTTTTCTCAAATAAAAAGACACTACTCATACAAATAGCATATTTATGAATTGTTTAGATTCAAATTAATAACATATTTGGTTTGATAATTTTAGATTATAGATGAATGTATCCTGTGCGTACATGGTGGACTCTCCCCAGACATCAAGACGCTGGACCAGATCCGCACCATCGAACGCAGCCAGGAAATCCCACACAAGGGCGCCTTTTGTGATATCCTTTACGTGTGAGAGACTATTGAGATCCAGGTGGTCACCAGGTGCAATGAAAGGGTCAAGCCACACTGCCCTGCTAATTTGAAATTATACAAAGATCTATACCTTAAGTAAATTGGACCAGAGGGTTCGACACTTTGCAACTACTCAATCAGAACTTTTGTCCCTATGCTGAACTGCTACATTTTATATGGGTCCAGGCGGAGTAATAAAATTATAGTTTTTAATTTTATAAATTCCCACACAGTACGGGAGAATATCAATTGGAAAGATTTATACCTTATCAAAAGTAAAAATATAATGTCCTGATGAAAACTATTTTAGCCATTGGTAATGTCTGATATGCATTACTCCAATTATTTCAATTTTGATGACTTAGCGCCCATCAGTATGTTCTAATACGGTAAATTCTGGATTATAACCCGCATCTCGCGTATGACCAACAGTGGAGTTTCCGTTATTTCTACTTTAGTACTGCGGGTTGTGCACAGAAATTCACAGTATGTATCATGTATGTATATTTGTCATGTTTGGATGTGCTTTCGCCTTAACCATGACCACATCTTGTCTGGTCGGATCCTGAGGATGTCGATGCCTGGGCGATCAGCCCACGAGGAGCCGGGTGGCTATTTGGTCCCAAGGTTACCAATGAAGTGAGTATTACTGAATGTGTAGATGAGAATCTAATTGACCCAGGGGTACCCTGGGTCTCTGTGAGACGGTTTCTGCCAAAATGGAGTGTTTTTTTATCCAACTTCAACCAGCCTGCATTTGTTTTGTTTTTCATTTAGAATAAATACAACTGCATCATGGTATGCTTTCAAGTAATGGCCTTCTCCCTTTATGCAAAAACAGTGCAAAGAAGATATATTTATAAGTAAAAACGCCATACAAAAAGTGTCACTTTTAGGTGAAAATGTTCATCTCTGTGAACAAATGCTAAAGAATAGCAGAGTGACCTTGAATCCACCCTTTAAAAGATGAGCGTTCACACAGACACCCATAGAGCCCAGTGTTGAAGGGAGGGTGAGACGAAAAAGTGAGACGCTTTGTGCAGTGGTTCTTTGCCCTGCCAGCACCAAGTGCTGGTACCCCTGGATGCCCTGTGACGTCACCTGCTAGCCTTTTCGCCCTGTGATGATAGTCACTCATCCTCTTTGATGTGATTGACCATGAGTTTGGACAAGTACCCATGAGTGTGGCCATGGCCCCGTGAGTGTGGACATGGCCCCGTGAGTGTGCACATGGCTCCGTGAGTGTGGACATGGCCCCATGAGTGTGGACACGGCCCCATGAGTGGGGACACAGCCCCATGAGTGTGGACACGGCTCCATGAGTGTGGACACGGCCCTATGAGTGTAGACATGCCCCTTAAATTATAATTTGACCTACAATTGCCCTGGTTCTACTGTGATATATATAGCACAGATATCATTCATTATATAAAAATTTGGATATATACTAGAATACTAAACATTATTGGAAAAGCCCTGGATCACTTGTGATGTATATCACACAATCCATCTTTCTTTAGTTTTAATCTTGAATATATGAATATTTTTATCAAGTGAAGAGATAGAATAGGAGGATTCAATAGGCCCCTTTTGAACACCTTAGGCTTTAATAGTTTGGATCCCAAGAAGAAGTGATGGGTAAGCCGATAATCGATTTTATAAAACATTTTTAAATGGCAAACTTCTTAAATAGTTTTTAATGTAAAAAACTCTTTCTCTCCCTAACAGTTTGTCCACATCAACAACCTCAAGTTGATATGTCGTGCACATCAGCTTGTACACGAAGGTAAGACTTGCTTTGCCCTGTTTTTGTAAAGTATCTGAGCCTTAGATTGAATTTATTCACCATGTTAAAAACTTTTATCGTGCAAATGAACATGTCATGTCTTTTTGACAGTTTAAAGTTGATTTATAATTATAAGTTACCATAAGACAAGTACCCCAATGCGATAAAATAAGCACAGTACAGTAGCAAACGCCACCATTGGAAAAACACAGTAAAATGAAGTATTCAAAAATATGTTTTATTAAATTAGTTGTTTTAAAACCCCTGTTACTTTATACCTGGCAGGTTACAAGTACATGTTTGACGAGAAGCTGGTGACGGTGTGGTCTGCGCCCAACTACTGCTACCGCTGCGGCAACATCGCCGCTGTCCTCGCCTTCTCTGACGCTGACCACAAAGAGGCCAAACTCTTCCGCGCTGTGCCGGACTCGGAGCGAGTCATCCCCTCCCGTAGCACCACGCCCTACTTCTTGTGATCACCAAGAGAGTAAACTTATCTATATTACGGTTATAATCTCTGACGATGAGGAATTATAGGCAACAGAGTGGCCACTTCATAAACTAACAGAGACAATCTCCGAAGAGTTCTGTTTATATATGTGTAAGATAGATGGTATTGCAGGTTTGCTTGGCCAAGTAGTTATTCAAGAAGGGACGGGTATTTGGTGGGGAACTTATTCATAAGGGGATAGAGGGAACTGAGAGGGGAGAGTTGTGGGGGGGGGGGGGGGGGGGTGATAGCTGAATGTACATTAGGAGGGATTGTGTGAGTGTTTTTACAAAGTGCAGAATGATGAATTTGACATTCCCCTTTCTAAAAAAAACAATTTTTGTACTCTGATAAAGTAAAGGAAAACGATAGCTGCATGATGCAGCAAGCTCTCACTTAATGGGCATGAGGAAAGTGTTCTTCCACATCACCATGCAATGCAATTAATTAAGACCTCTGAGATAATTCCCAGAATGATATTAATGTTCATGACAAAATACAAGAGGTAGGTAGCAGTATGGTGAATAGAAAGTGACTTTTCAGAGTATTGTGTCTTGTTATGCATTTTTAGTGAGGAGTCCTGTCTTGACGCAGAAAAAAATTACTTTTCTCCGCTTGGCGTGCTGAGCTTTCGTTGAGTGCCTCTCTGGATCTTACATGAGGAAAGAGGGTTTAGATTAGAC
The DNA here is from genome assembly GCA_947462335.1 of Harmothoe impar. Classification (NCBI taxonomy): domain Eukaryota; kingdom Metazoa; phylum Annelida; class Polychaeta; order Phyllodocida; family Polynoidae; genus Harmothoe; species Harmothoe impar. The sequence continues at coordinate 22,006,324 of OX381718.1, read as the reverse complement.
GAAGAGTACCATAAAAAAGTATTGTAAGTGACAAGACAAAGGGGGTATGTTTGTGGTATTTGTACATTTAGTATATTTTTAAACTGTAATAATAACGTGAGGATTGTTAGGAATAAGAATTTGTCAGATTTCCTTCACTTCTAATTTTAGATGATTTCCATGAATTGCACGAAAGGGAATATTATATATTGCAGTTGAGATGTTGCTGTGCTAAGATTATAGCTCTACTCGCAATGAAAACCCACCCCTCTATTTCTACTATTTTGAAATGAACAAAAACTCATATCAGAGATGCCACTTGCCATCTTTTTCGAAATACCTGAATTGTTGCTACAATGTCCTAAAAAATTACGTATTCTGTTAGAAGGGTGTGAGGCAATAACACGAGTGCAAAGGCACTATTAAATTCAGGATATGTTGAGGTTCGATAAACAGTAAGTGTTATGGCTAGATTAATACAACCCGCGAAAATAAACGACAAGGACCACTGTTACAGTAGATTTTATAGGTAATGTTATCTGTTATTCTAAATATGGGTTGTGGGGGGGAGACAGAAAAGCTTACTCATCAAAGTGTCGTGTCAGTCTTGTTATCTAAGATTCAATGGACTCATGATTTGACATATTTATACAGCCGGAAAGACTGGCAGCCACAACCCTCCTATATGTGTATATATATAATGTGTTACCATGAAACGATGATTTCTATTTAGTGCATGGTAAAGTGCTCTGCATCTAATAAATAATACGAATACATAAAGTTGTTTAGTGTTATTTGTTTATAATGGTTTTCTTTTTAAAGTTATAATGGGAGTGAGTAAAAAATTCCTCCTATTATCCGTATAAATCATGAACTTGCATATTATGAAATTATGGCATCTTTTCTGTCTCTGATAACATAATCAATAAAATCAAAAGCTGTTCAATTTGAACAACAACAATTACGTTGTCCCGTTACGTGATAATAAGTTCCCCCGTTTTATATATAATATTGAAGATGTGAAAAACCGTTTCATCATAGGATAACGGGGGGCTACTTGGTCCAGCTTATTTACGCTAATACTTAGTAATAGTTAATCCAGGGATTTGGGAAAGGAGCCCGCGATTGATGCGTTGTACTGGGGGTATTGAAAAGGTGAATAGGGGAGCCCGTGCTGATGGCTAAACCACGTTGAGGAAAACAGTCTTGCATAGGCCTTACGTTATTCTATGTATATTAAGGCAGTATATCACTCAGGACTTCAAAGCTATTCCAGGGCGTGCAACGCGCCGGATGCACGCATAGGCGGGCCGTGGGACGAGTCCCGGGTACGCAATTGCCCAAAGCTTTCTTGCTCCTGCCGCCTGCGCCATCTGGTTACTATCTTCAACACTAGGCGGCAGCACCGAGTCGTGAGCGATAATAGAGGACGGAAACAAAAGGAGTGTAAGTGGATTCCCATTCTTCTTCTCTCTTTTAACTTGGATATTTGTAATATTTGTGGTTGTATCGTTATCGATTAACGCATATTATATTCTACATAGAGTAGAGATGGCAGATACATACATGTGATCTCGTCTTTAAACTAGAAATGTGTTCAAAACACTGGAAATCTGACGGCTTTCAGAGCTGACTCAATTGTGTTTTCTAGTTTTTGTAGTGGGAGGGGCAGAAGAACGAGAAGAATAGTCAGATTTAAGCTCCAACTTCTAAGACTCAGTCGGGCATTGGATCTGATAATAGTGTCATTTTCGATAGTAGTTATTATGGAGTTCAGAACTAGAAACCTCACTAGAAGGGTCCAATACCCCGCCCCCTCCAACTCTCACAGTCTCAGGCTCTGAAGAGACTAGTCTAGAGTAGAGAGTGACTGGGTGGGTGTGTCTGATGTCATTGTCAGTGAATAGATGATGAGTGATGAGATGTTCAACTAAAGCCTCTAAGATCCCTCTAAGGGAGTGTTCATTTATTCACAGAACTAATCCACCTAGTAGGCTAGTGGGTTAGTGGGGTCTAGTTCTGTGATTCATTAGTTACATGGGCGGGGGGCATAGACATTTCTGACCCCTCCTGAGGGGGGGGGTGTAAACAATCCTGACCCCTCTTGAGGGGGGGAGGTCGTAAAAAATTAAGCCCCTTTTTAGCAAAGAAGCCCACGCATTACTAAATCCCATGCTTTAGTTCTAAGGGGGGGGGGACGAAAAATGTTTGGCGAGGGGGCCGCAAAACATTCCACGCGCTCTTGAGGGGGGGGGGGGGGGGCGTAAAAAAATGTCACACCTCCATGCAAAATCTCACCACCCCCCTGTAATTAACAGGCTCAAAACAAGTGATCACTTAGAGGCAGATAGGTGCTCTCTACACACACAGTCAGTAGAGTCTGGTTGAACCAGTGCTGAGTGGTTCTGTGACTAGTAATTAATAAATGACAAACGGAACATTCTAAACTATAGTCATGAACCATTGACTACCTCATCTCATGAATGGACCATGCTGACACTTGCCTGGTTACTGGTAGCTCAGTCAGTTGGGTGCCTGCCTCTACATCCACGGGTCAAGGGTTCGAGGCTATCTTGAGGAAACTTACTCAAATGTTTTCAAAAATTAGCCCTGAACCAACGCACACCAGGGGAATTAGTGAGTTTCTAAAGGTTCTGAACATCTTCACAGGGTTCTGCCACCAGTTTGTCTGAATTACCGTATCCTTTAGTTAATAGGGGTACGAAAGTGGCTAGCCGGTAGTGGGGCCAAGGCATTACTGCCATCTCTGTACTCTGACTTTGCTGTGCTCTGTTTGCTTTAGGTCTACTTGGATTACAAGGCTTCACCATGCCAGATACCGTCACGCCCATGGACCTGGCCTCTCTCGAGGCAGAGGCCATGGTCACCGCAAAGAAGCAAGTGGCAAATTTATTACAGGTAAGAAGGGTCAAGTCGAAAATCTATACTCAAAAGTAGGTCTACAATACAACTTGATACAGCACCTGTTTATTCCTGATACTAGGTCTAAAGCCTAGTCTATAATATAAAGGGCAGTTAGAATATAAGCATTTACCATAGCCTATATCTAAATTATTTCCTATTCAATTCAAATAGCTGTGATGGTTGCTTTCTTGATTGCAAAAAAGGGTGATGAGATAATATGGAGATCTATTGATATTAAACTACTGTATGTCCCGTCTAGTATTGTGTTACACTTCTCATTATCATTATTGACTCAGGGTGCACCCCTGAGTCTAGGTAGACGACCTAAAACGTTGGTTAAGAGATTTTCCCAATTTCAAGTTCAATCTATCATATATCATAAATTATCCATGTCAATGATATAATTTTGGCTGCACTGTTGCTTTCAGACCTAATCTATGTTATGCAATAAAGTGCATACACAATTTTGCATTTTTTGTTGCAAAGAAATCATGCCAAAATATTTGCACTTTCTTGAATCAACAAAACACAGATACTGCCCTCCCATTGAAATCTATGCTGAAGCAGTGTGCACCATTCTAGACAACCCTGCGCCATGCTATGTTTTGAATTCAATAATAGTTATATATACCAATGTGTGCTTGTCTTGCTATAGGCTTAGTGCACAAGAAAGTGTTATAGACTAGACAACCCATTCAGGAAATGGCCTATAATCATGAGGGAGATGTTGCCCATGTTGCCACTTGGGATGTTGCCAATGTTGCCACATGTTCTTGGGAGGTTGGGGGGGATGTTGCCCATGTTGCCACTTGGGATGATGATCATGGTCAGTCACCACCATCATGGTCTGTCACCATCATGGTTCATTGTCATCATGGTTCATGGTCATCATGGTTCATGGTCATCATGGTCCACGGTCATCATGGTTCACGGTCATCATGGTTCATGGTCATCATGGTTCATGGTTATCATGGTTCACGATCATCATGGTTCACGGCCATCATGGTTCATGGCCATCATGGTTCATGGTCATCATGGTTCATGGTCATTGTGGTTCATGGTCATCGTGGTTCATGGTCAGTGTGGTTCATGGTCATCATGGTTCATGGTCATCATGGTTCATGGTCATCATGGTTCATGGCCATCATGGTTCATGGTCATCATGGTTCATGGCCTTCATGGTTCATGGCCATCATGGTTCATGGCCATCATGGTTCATGGCCATCATGGTTCATGGCCATCATGATTCATGGCCATCATGGTTGATCATCAGGCTCGATCATCAGGCTCTATTATCAGGGTTGATTATAAGACTCGTTTGAAAATTGATTGAATTGGGTGCATCACCCTGGAATATACAGGTAATAGTGCGGGTGCGGTCAAGTCATAATTGTCATCCATTTTGTGATTGGGGATTGGGTAAAGACATAAAGTAGCCTGACACCCTGAGTCTCCTGTGATGTAAATCACACGCCTATTGATTGCAATTGCCACTTCATTCTTTTCACAATACATTGTAATTACAAATTTGAACAAGGACGACTTGGTATTGAATTGATACTTTTCATACAAGTTGACTTCGCTTACCATTTATTGTATATTAAAAGATCAAAACTATTTCAAAACCTAAAAGAAAAAAGAAAAAAGAGTGATCTACTAATACCGCTAACTTTTCTCCTTTAGCGGCCAGACCAATTGGAAAAGGTCGATCAACTGCGTCGTAGGGTGTCACGCAAAAAGGTAGGGGTACGACTGTTTTATAGTGGACAGTATAATTAGATACATCACCTGCTTAAATTTGAGAAAAAAAAGCTGAGCTCTCAAGATTTGTATCTCTCACCATTCTAAATGTGTATCAAACACAAATGTGACGTTTTCAAGAACCATAGGTCTACATACACACTTAGATTCTACATACATGTATGGAAGACCTCAGTAGATTAGGGGACCTCCTTTTTACATTTATGTCAAATAATGATCTTTTTTTTTTAGATTGGCCACTTTCATGCCTGACTAATTCTAGTTCACTTTCCACTGGTACCTGACATACAAAAAAACACTCCAGTATAGATTTGATTATCTTAAATGCTGCTGATATTAAACCATAACTTATATGCTTGATCCGCAGTCGTCTGTCGAGGCAATGTTGAAAACAGCGGTACAGTCACAGTTAGACGGAGTGCGGACTGGACTGAACCAGCTAACAAACGCCTTACAAGACATCCATGAAATCAGAGATGGGTAAAGTCACTTTTTAATTACTGGTATACCATGAAGTGTCACACATAGGTTACTGTAATCCAAACCCCTAACTTGGAAGAATCCTATAATCCGCCTGGGCGGGGGGGGGGGGTGTCATTATGGCAACTTTAGTACTGAAGCAATCATATAAGCCCCATGATTGGTAACAAATCAATGCTGGCTCTGATTTGCATACAAGCTGCGGCTTAGACCCGAGACCTAATGGCAAACTTTAAATGAATAAGTAAAGTCATGTTGTGTTTGTCAGGTTGCGGGAGGTAGACCAGACCTACCGCTCCATCTCTCACCTGGATGAGAAGCTCCAGAAGGTACGCGAGGAAAACTCCAGGCACAGCCAGGTGAGTCGAATGAATGGACATATTGCCTGTCACTAACATCTCCATGTCCTCCGTCAATTTAAGAAATACCCTCTGTCATGTCACTTGAAGCTGAGCTAGTTACTTCCCTCATGTCACTAAGCTCGATGTTCCAGGTCAATTTTATGAAATGCCCATGTCGTCATGTCGAATGTAGGAGTCTAGATCCAGCAAAAATGAACTTACCTCAGCTCAACCCACAAATATACTCAATCCTTGTCATGTTTGTAAGGGATGCTTGTGGTCCAAAATGAACCTAAGATTTTATTTTTTTGTTACAAATTTTGAAATATTTAGTAATGTACGTTGACAGTTGGCGGCAGCGGTGGAGAATCTGAAGCACATTTTCACGGTGCCAGAGTCGGTGAAGAGAACCGAGGACCTGATCGCTGACGGAAAACTGCTCCATGCCCACAAAAGGTATGATTTCTCGTAGAAATCGATACAAGAACCATGCCTTTTTTCTTCTTTTTTTTGTTACGTAAACTCATAGCAGTTTATCTCACTAATTATGATTTTAGTTCATCTTCTGAAAGATATAAAAAAGTGTTATTTTCAAATCAGAGATATCCGTCAACCATTACCACTATAACACTTACAAGTGCCAATTGACATTAACCAGTTAATCATATTTTGCTATTCAGCTTGACTGATCTGGAGATTTCTCGTGACGACCTTCTCTTCGAACTTCATAAACAGCCCAATCAAAGCCCGACCGACAATAACGTAAGTAGCAGCAACAGAGATAATCCAATAATGAATGGAGAACTCAAGTAACTATTTCCCCAATAATTCCCTATCCCATACCAGTACTCCATGTGGATACCCAACATTTAATGCCAAGAAATAGCTGGATTCTATTCAAAATGATTAATGAAATATAGCCGTGTCAAATACACATGTACATATTAAATTATTTGTCCTAAAGCCCAGTCGTTCTACCTGCTGATAGGTAGATAGTTTTCGATGTCTCTTCTTCTTTTTCATTTTTAGCATTACATCAAAATAGTTTTTGATATCTCATGTTTTTATTGCAGACTGTAAAGCACTACTTTGTGGACGTAGAACGACTGTCTGAGACTCTGGGCAAACAGTTGTGGCTGGTACTACAACGGACATTGATGACCGTCATGCGGGAACCCACCATCATCGTCACCGTCCTCCGCATCATAGAGAGAGAAGAAAAGTAAGCCGAAAGCGCGCTTAACATAAAAATTGAATTAAAAACTACCGTTTCGATAATTATGCTAGAAGACTCTATCTGATTCATTTGGATTACAGACATCGGATATTATAAAATTTTTGTTCTATTTCTATGGTTCAAGAATTAATATTTTTGTATTTGTGTTTCTTTTTGCAGGATGGACTCTATTATGTTGAAGCGTAATGACCAAACGGGCTTCTTGCCCCCGGGACGGCCTAAACGATGGAGACAGAAAGCATTCAGTAAACTGGAAGAGGCTGTACAAGCAAGGTAATGAAGTCACCAAAGTACAGTTAGCCACATCTCAAATTATAACCCATCTCTAACATATTGAACCCACGACATTGAAAAAATATTGCATTTCCGAAAATAAGTTGCGCAAAAGCCATTGACCAACATGTTTTTTTTTGTGTGTGACCTCATCAGTGTAAAGACAGTCATCCATCTGCATACACTGGTAATAGCGAAATGGTAAATGTTGATAATATTTTAGACAATGCTGCTGCTTAGATCATCTATGATATCTGCCTCAACCATCAATATCAATATTTTTGGGAGGTAGATTTATGGTTGATATGATTTGAAAAATTGAGCACCAGTCTTAGATGAAACTTTTCTTTAATAAATTACCGTTTCATTTTTAACAAGGATCGAAGGAAATCAGATGGAGGACCGGAGTTCTGACAAGATGTGGCTGGTGAAGCACTTGGAGGTGACGCGGCAGCTGGTCACGGAAGACCTACGCGTCATCAAGGTAACATTTGTTTGTTCAAAGTATGATCTTCTATGGAGATTGAGGGAAATTAGACAGTGATGGTGAAAAAAATGCATCGCATGTGATAAAGCTGTACTCTACAACAATCAGAACATTTACCTGAGCTTTTTTGTGCATTTCTTTTGGAAGAAAACCATTTAAAATTTCTGTTTCTATTAAACCGTTAAAGAGTGTTGTAGCATTTAAAATCGGCAACATTAGATACATGTACTTATGATTAAAACCCAATTCTTTTTACAGACGCTTGTTGAGCCCTGCTTCCCTCCACAATACGACATTGTCAACAAGTATGTCGACATGTACCACAGCTCCATCAAAGAACGGGTGGGTGAAAAACTACTGGCTTGACGACAGTACACTGTCTTTATACAAAAATGTATTTTGGGTTTTCGACCAGGTTAGGGGTGAGACAATCCGACTTGCAAAAAAAAAAAGTATCTAAAAATGTGAAACGTAGCCATACATGTCTCTGTTTATACAGCGTAGACACTGATTTTATGATATAGGGTATCTGTCAAAATGAATTTTACAAAGAAAATTATAATGATAATCTTTTTCAGTTCTGCCACTGAACTGTGCTCTTGTACTTTTCAGATTGCGGATATTGTACAACAAAATATTGAAGGCAATGAGGTTGTGTCGCTGTTGTCTTGGGTTGGAGCATACACGTAAGTGAAAATCAAATTTGGTTTCGAAACAATCGCGACTTTCCAACTCTCACAGTTCCACAACCTCCCCACCCCATCCACTTTCCTATTTTGAACGAACCCATAAAGAGGACAAAAAGGAATACAGGTAAAGTATATTGGACAGCAAAGCGTATATTTTATATTACCTTTTATCTAAATCTGAATGTGTTGTAAGAAATACCACCGATCTTTATCGCTATAGAATATGTACGAGACGATGTTTACCTTCTAAAGCGGCTTTAAAAGCCAGTGGGACATCATGGATCTAAGGGAGCGTTCATTATTTATGCCAGGGGGGGGGGTGTGCAAATCAAGGGGGGGGTCTTTTTTTTTAGGGGTATTCAGAGGGGGGGTCTTTTTTTTCCAACCTATTCTTAGGGGGGGGTCTTTTTTTTCCAACCTATTCTGAGGGGGGGGGGTCATTTTTTTTAGGGGTATTTATTTGGAAGGGGGTAATTTTTGACACAACATGACGCGAATTTCACGACACATGTCGCGAATTGGGGTCATTAAGACAGCAGAACTCTGCTAAATTTCTTGCCTACCCATCGACACTTTGAATGATTCACCACTTTTCTTTTCCCAAAACAACAATAACTGGAGAAAGAACATTAATTCAACATGAGAATAGGAGTACAGAATGTAGCAGGTCTATACAGCAAGCTAGTATCAGTGTGCAGCTAGATGAATGCTATTGTGGCGCCGAAATATGACAGTACGGTATCTGAAATAGTTTGGGTTAATTGGACTTTAGCCTTGCCCTATCGCGTTTTGGCGTCCATATGCAAGGGTGAACTTGCCTACATGTCTAGACCCTGCCTTTCTTCCCAATAGAGGAGCACATGCACGGTATGCAAGATGCAAATCTACCTCATATTTTGATACATTGTAGCTTAGGTCCACTCCACCAGTCAAAGGCGTGATTACACCAGTCATGATACACACTTTTCCTTGGTGTCTTGCACCAGACCCTGCTAAATGGGCCCCAGCGTTCTGATTGCAGAGTTCTCAATTTTTCAGAATAACTTCACAATCTCCCTGATAACTGCCTGCTTCTCACAGATTCTAGGGCTTATAAAATCGGTAGACTCATAGAGTAAACATGATCATCCCACTATAAATCAGTGTACCGCATGCCTTGAAATGTAGCAAATAGCCACTTTCGCCAATTTCTAAATCTCCCTCTAAGTTCATCTTTGGCTTCAACAGAAATCAGGCACTGAATTATCATAGCTACTCATTGCTCCTTGGCCTCATCAGAATTTTTACAGCTCTATATTTGGTTCTGGTCAAGTTGCTTCCGACGCTCTGCAGGGTTATCAGTGAGTTATTCATCACTATTTTAAAGCTTTACATTTTTCGGAGTCAATGAATTCCCAAGGCTTGGTAATACTGACCACACCATAAGTTAATTATAGAGCCACCTGACAGGATCCAAACTGGCGCTGCTGGGAAAACATCATTAGCATGATATTCCCCCTGCAGTGTCACATAAAACTTCATGCATAGGCCATGGCAAGTATGCAAGTCAGATTGCCAGTGCATCTTATGGGATCAGGACAAAGTCAAGATAAGGCTTCATACGGGTTTTTATAGATTATACTAGAGTACTAAATTAACAATTTAGGCTTAAAAGATTTGTCAAAGTTGGGGATGCTATAATCCTGCTTTTAGTGATAAGTCAACACTTGACATGGTCGTCTACCACAAAGAAACACAAGCGCTACTGCCCACACAGAGGGGAGGGTCCTTACCCTAGAACTTTGAAGGCAGGTACCTTATGGCATTTCCTCAAATGAAGGTTATCAACTATGGTGCACGTAGCATCCATGCATACCATTGATGGCTTAAGCGATTGTAATTGATCTGTGCTGTGAAACATGAACATTCTAGACTCAGAGTACCTAAGAATATACCAATCTAAAGGTAAAATTCCTAAAATGTTCTTGAATGACAAGCTCAAAGTCCCTCAGAACACATCAATTTCAATGTAAAATTACAAAATTTCCCATGGATCATATAGTAGACTTTAGACCACTCTGAATGCATTAATATAAAGGTCAAATTCCAAAATTTTCCTGGGGCTTGCGGCCCCAAAACAACTATTTGTTTCTCCTTCCAACCACCACTCGTCAGCTGGCATTTCTGAGCTGCCCCCCCCCCAACTTTATCCACTTTCCGCCGCCCCTGAGCTGGGCCATTTCATGGTACTTCTACCAAACAGTATTAGCAGGACTTGTAGGTGGGGACCAAAAGAATTACACCCATTTTTAGCAAAAAAAAATCAAACGTTCCACGGAACAAGAAAAATGTGCGCTCTCCACATGTGGGAGATGCAAAAATATTCACCATATTATTCTACCCTATAACCACTCCCTCAAATAATGGTTAAGCACATGCTATAATAGGTTATAGTATAGGACTATGTAGACTTTGTATTTCGTTGATGCAATTATTAAGTATTTATTAACGTGTATGGTGAGGGGGGGGGTCTTTTTTTTTCAACCTATTCGGAGGGGGGGGGGTCTTTTTTTTTTGACCCATTCGGAGGGGGGGGGTCTTTTTTTTTTGACCCATTCGGAGGGGGGGGGGGGTCTTTTCTTTTTGACGTATTCATTTTGCCAACCGCCGGCCCCCCTGCCATAAATAATGAACGCTCCCTAAGTTCATAATTTTTTTTATCTAAATAATTGCAGGTCCAAAGACTTTATGGGGAATCCTGATCTCAAGATCGACACGACAGAACTGTCGGCACTCCTGGATGGACGGGCTATCTCAGAACTACAAAACCAGTACCTTCACACCATGCGTGCCAACTTCCAGGAGTGGATGGGGAAGAGTCTCGAGTCAGACTTCAAGGTAAGTTTTGTATTGTATAGGGCATGCTTTGTATTTCACGGGAAGGAAACTATCTAAAACCTGAACGACAAGCTCATTTGAGCCATAGTTGGACAACCCTGCTGCTCGCTATCTAACAACGGAGGGTGGATGGGGGTCGGGCGCTAAGGCGGTAGATCTTTGTGCAAGGTTAAGCACGCTAAAATGTTTTTGGGCTCTTGTCTAATTGTGAACCCTTCTTTTAACATATACAGTAACATGTAGGCTCTTCTTTTCTTTGCTGAAAAGGGGTGGCTTCTAAACGTTTTACAATTGATTGTTGTTAATGGTTTGACTGGTTCCTTCCTTCAGGACTGGTATCGAGTGCAGGAACCAGATGCTGACGAGAAGGGTTTCTTCAACACGTCACTTCCCGTCATCGTCTTCAATATGGTGGAGGAGAATGTGAGTTCTATCATGAAGCTCTGCATAAACTCATATCTACTACTGAACATTTTATACAGAGTTAATCTATGATAGAATAGAGATTACATGTTCATTGGATTTTAATAACCATAACAATTTTAAACCTCTACTCGCTGCGATGCAACATTGAAAGAATTTATGAATGTGGGTTTTAAATTAAATGTCTTTAAATTCTAACAATCTCTAAATTATATTATGAAGCACCTATTTTAATTCCAGCTAACTTGAACATTCAAAATATTAACCTTCAGAAATTAAACTAACTTTGATGACTTTTTCCCAGTTGACGGTAGCCTCCATCATCAGCGAGGATCTGAAGCTGAACGTTCTCTCACTTTGTGTCGATGAACTGTCATTCTTCGCAGAAACCTACAAACGTAAGCACACATTACTCATACCCATTATTCGAGAACAAGTGTTTCCACCTTCAGTCATGTAATTTGATCAGTCTTTTAAAAATTCAGGGGAGAAAGTAAATCAAAGCTATGATAGAATAAGAATCTTAGAACTTATTCCTGGTATGATTGATGTTGTTTAGATATTATCACAGACTCGGGTCAGCCCAGCTATAAGATGTCACTGGGGGCAAAAACTATTTCCTTACGAGTATGGTAATTTTATTTTATCTCCTCCATATTTCAGACATGTTGGCCATTTACAAAGACAAACACAAACTGGACCGAAGCGAACCTAAATACTTCCTACACTATATGGTAAGTCAGGCTTTGACGGTAGAAATTTAGTCAGATCATGTCGACCGATGTGAGCTACTACATTTGAAAAAAAAAACTTAACAAAAAAATTAAGGCGTGATACCTGCTTGGCCATTTGCTGTCCTGATGCACCAACGTGCCAAGTGACTCGCCACAGCGTTGCATGGCTGCATCATGCCGACCCTCCATGCGTGTATCAACCCATTAGAGTATTCATGATGCATGAATGCAGTACCAGAGATTTACTCGTCGTTGTTGGGTTCATGCATCATGATATGTGGGAATAGTTTATAAGAGAAGCACATCATATGATAATATCATGTCAAAAAATCATATTGGAAAGAGCCCTTCAAGATCTTGACTTAGGTGATATGCAAGCTTAACCAGGTTCTTAATTCAGTGCTTACTAAAATACACAACTTATTAATCTTCAGTTATTGCTTTGCCTTACAATCCTCCCAAATCTCTCTGTAGATTGCCAACATCAATAACTGTGGCACGTTCGCTGACTACATTCTGAAGATCTTTAGCAAGTATTTGTCTGACCAAGCTGACCCAGAGAAGATGGATCGGTTTAAGGCGGTCTCCAATGCCTTCCATGTCAGCGCAGGCGCTGCGTAAGTAGATGCAAACTCAGCGTCTCTATGGTTTTTACTTTCATCATAAATATTACATTTTAAAAACACATGTCTGGTTTTTAAATGCTTCTCTTAAAGAGATGTATTAAGCGCATGTCCTGAATACTGTAAACGTATATATTTTCGCGCAGCTAAATTTTCGCGCACCTACCATAGAAAGACATGTTCGCGCAATCATATTTTCGCGCACCTGTAAGCATTACATATCTAGCTATATGCCATTTTTCACGGCATGACAATTATTAAGGATATTAGAGCCCAAACAATGTCCCCCTATATTTCATACGAACTGTAAATGTAATGCACAAGAGAGGGGTGGGTTTCTAGGGATCCGATACATAGAAGAAAAGAAGACACACTTTTATCCATGCTACGTATTGAGTTACCCATTAGTAGTCTAGAAACAAATAACAATATATAGTGCTACACATCATTGGAAAGCTAATTTTCTTGGCATAATTTTCGCGCACATCATAATTTCGCGCACTTAAGCATGTGCGCGAAAAACGCGAAAATATGTACTGAGCGAAAATTAATACGTTTACAGTATATTACGCTAGCCAGACCACCAGTGTGGGTTATAGGGTTCTCTCTGGTGAGGGTGTGGAGTATACGAGGGATTTAGTAGTGCATGTATACCACAGTGTTAAAGTGGGGATTTCCAGCACCTTAGCGGCAGTCATAGGCTGCTCCCAAAGCATGGGTGCGGGCTATATGTAAGATACAGGTTATACATGGAAATTCACGATAGTTAACCCTTTAAGGACGGTATAATACTTTAATGAATCATGCCCTTGGTCGTCATGATGCATGAATGCAGCCCTGGTGAGTAACTCACCAGTGCTGCATTAAAGCATCATGCCAACCCTGCGGGTCGGCATGATGTACCAATGCAGCACCGGCAAGCTACTCGCTGGGGCTGTATGGGTGCATCATGACGACAAATGTCATCTTTTAGCGACATGCGTCCTTAAAGGGAACCCCTTCCACCCGGTAAGCCAGTATATTGCACAGAATTGCAATGAGTTATCCAGAAATCCAGTGGTGAAGGGGTTTTAAGAGATCCCAGGTGTATTAATATGCCATACTAAGCGTGCTGTCTCCATGTTGCAGGTGTGAGTACTTACTGGAGGAGGTGTTCATGGATGTCGATATGCACATTCAGGAGATCCTCACCAAGAAGTGGTAAGTCATCATCTTGTATTAACCCTCTAATGACGGCCTGATGCCTTAACGCTTCATGTTTTCATAATTCTATGGCCCTTGTACCTCAATTGAGTCTTTGAATTGAATTGAATGTAGTCTGAAAATAAAGCTTTGAATTGAATAGAATTGAATATTCATTCGTCGTCATGATGTACCAACGCGGTGCCTGTGAGTCACTCCCACCCTTCTGTAAAGACATGAGTTATGAGCGGAACATTTTCTACAATCATTCAGTCAGTATCAACATATAGTTTTGGGATATTTTTTTTATATTCAAGAAATAGTGATTTTTATGAAAAGTTTAAACTGGAACCATATGATAAACTAGTAAACTTGATGATAGTTAAAACAAGTGTGCAGAGATTTTACATGTAACATTATGAGAATTAAAACACAGAGATGCCACTTTTCTTGCGTTTGTAGGAACTCCTACTTTCTGGCTGGAATTTCTGTGTTGAATTATGTTAATTTCCTACAGAAAATGTACCAAAATTGTAAGTTTTCCTATTTTTTGTCGACGCCCAAGTAGCATCTCTGACAACAAGTGTACAGTGATTTTACATGTATTTCACCTATTGTTACATGGTTCTCCGATACAGGATACAGAGCAGCAACGCAATAGACACTATCTGCATCACGATAGAGGACTACTGCCGCGACTTTGTGCACCTGAAGGACCGCTACTACGAGGCCGTGCTGGAGAAGGCGCAGAACAAAGTGTGGCTCGAGTACATGAAGGCACTCCTCAGCAGGTGAGAGACCAGGCAGTGTATACCGAGGTTGCAGGTTCCTTAGTAGGGGGCACCATTGCTTGAACTGGTAACTGGCGAGATAAGCACTGATGCAGCAATCACAATGGGTACAGGCTGTTACATAATGCCCCCTAAGAATTCCGCAGTGGAGACCAGGGAATTATCTGATTGGTTGATAATTCAACCAGCTACATGCCTATGTACCCATGTGTCCGCTGTTATCAGTGCTTGTCTCGCCAATACCAGATCAAGCAATGGATTTGCCCACAGGACGACCAGCCTCACCCCTATAGAGACTAGTTGGGATTGGTGCTGTTTGCGGCGGCCTGCACTGATAAGAGCTGATAGGCTGGGTGCCAGCTTGTCCCTGGAAGTGATGGTTACCCAGAGACAAGGTACTAGTCAGGGTGTATCTTTTTGGTGATTGTATAAACTGCAACAAGTCATTGAATGCAACTGAAAGAACATTTCAAGACCCCTGTTCCACCGGCGCTTATACAAGACCGGCGCTCTTTCAAAACAGGCACTTTTTCGTGCCGGTGCGGTACCGGTACTTGGGAGACTGTACTGAGATATTTGGGGGTTAGTGATGTATTTTTAACCATATGATAAATGTGGAGCTATGTAAACTACCGGTAGTACATTGATACATTCTTCAGACAGTGCAATATATTTGTTTCTTAGCCAATTCAGGACTGTAGATTTTATCATACAGTTGTGTTTTATATACAGCGAAAGCGCGTTAAAACGCGAGGGCATCTCAAGACAACCTCTGTGGTAAAAAAAACAACATTAAGTACCGCTAAAGGCGGACATTATAAAGGGAGTTCCAGGACTAACGATAAGACAAATTTTAAAGTTAAGATTACATTCGTAACTGTCGCCATTGTAAGATTGGTTTTGGGTATAAGAATTTATCGAGATCGAACCGAAAATGAACATTAAGACCGTTTGATAGGTGTATCTCATAATCATCTAGTTTCAGTCAGATTCGACCGATTACTTTTGGTGAATAAGACTAACAAAAGTGATTCAAAAACAATTAGCAACCTTAGGGTCCATTAGTCGTAAGGTGAGTTTAGGTTTCAAACAAGTTTTTTTCTAACCTAGTCTTGTTATTTATTCTAAAACACAGAATTGGCGAGAAAATGATTGATGTCAGACGGATGTGCTTTAAACAATATTTTTCTCTGATTTCCTTCGGCGCTCGTGACTTCCCCGAGAAATTTTTCCGCAGATATATCGGAGGCATGGACCTTCGAGCTTCTTGTGATGCATCAAATCTGTTATCTCTAAACTCGTTGCACATCAGGACAATATTAATGTAACATAAATGGTACTTGTTGACTGTTTAGAAGATAAATAGTGTTTCCCCTTGATCCTCCGTAGAGTTTCAGATCTCCCGCCGCTGCTAACCAGGTAAGGTGACATACGCACGTCGGTCTGCTAGTCTCAGACCCGTTTAACATCAGACCCACCTCCAGACAGTGTCAGTACATTGTACATCTACAGTGGCAGACAAGCTTGTCACTGGAAAGATAATACCAAATAGATAAATTGAACCCTCTTTCAGAATATTACTTTCACAGTGAAAGGGGATCAAAAATTATTTACGCCATGGGCATTTCAGAATGGTTTGACGTGTTTTCCACATGCCACCTTGAAATGGTTTGAAGAAAATAATGTATCACTCTGAATGTTTTATTAAACCTAAGGGCAGCATAGTGCTTCAATGCATAAGGCCTTTTGTCATCGTGATACATGAAGGCAGCACTGGCGTACTAATAGCTCGCTAGCGTTGCATTTGTGCATCATGCAGACTCTACGGGGTTGATACACTCCCGCAGGGTCGGTATGATGCTGGCCGACTCACTGCATTAATGTACCATAATGACAAATGGGCATGTAACAATTAGGCATCATGCCGTCTCTAAAGGGTTGAGAAAGTTAACTGTTTTGACTGTGGTCCCAATACCACCTGCACCACTGGCTGCACAGACTTAAACTGAGAAGCATGCTAGAATGCTTGTAGTGGGTATATGCCATAAGGTATGTCAGAGCTAGACCACCATCATCTTTCAACCCTAGATGGCCCTACTGTATCATGTGTTTAGCCATAGACAGTAGCACTGTCTAGGTTGCACTCTACAAACTGCTTTATCCACCATCATCTTTCAACCACAGACGGTGCCACCTGTCTATGGCCAAACATATTGTATAGTAGGGCCACCTAGGGTTGAAAGATGATAGTGATCTAGCTCTGTTGTACCTTATGGTACATAGAGGCATATACTCCAACAAGTAGCGCATGCTGCTCAGTTTAGGCCTGTGACTGGCTGAGACGACCAGTCCTGCAGTAGCATGTGTGGTACCATATCCATCCCCGCGTGTACTATAGGCGGCTAGAGACTGCACTACCGAGTGTCCCGGAACGACCACTAAAACATTTATTTTCCGCAGTCCGCTTAGCTGAAGCACATTTAATGTCCTGAGGAAGAAATAATTGTGAAAAAATGTGATTTTACTGATGTTGGTGTCATCTGATAAGAACTAGTATGGAAAGAAATAGCATTTAATACTGGAAAGTCTAGGTGTGGGTTATAATATGGAGATGCGGGTTAAACGCAACACTTCAATGTTAACACATACCGAAAAACAGTGCGTATAAGCCTAACTCGCTCTGAGTTCTGAAAATTGTTAATTTGTTACTTTACCGGGTGGGGGGGGGGGGGGGTGGTGTTAATATGCACAACCTTCAAAAAAATGAGAGCAGCTGTAAGGGGTCATAGCTTCTCCATATACATGTACTGATACCCAGTCAGTGACACTAGCATCAGTGAAATGTCGATAAGCACATGTATGCATTCCTGATTTACGTATCATTGAATAGCGTTCAACAGAATCACAGATTTGCTCATGTTCCAACTAATACATAATATCAAGGCGTTATTTTAAGTAGAAGAACCCATGTTCGTATTAATAATAACGCATGGTTTGTTACTTCAGTAGGTATCATCCTAAGCATGCGTTGTTCAGGACGCTCCTGATAGATTTCAGAAATTAGTCTTAAATTAGTTTGTATTGCATTGGTTCATTTTATTGTTATGTTTTACTCTTATTAATAGCCCTAAAGGTAGCTAGCGTAGAAACATCTGTGGATTCTATATCTAAATAGGAAATGTCTACAATTGCATTTTAAGAGCTATAAATCAATTATTTTGCAGTCTCTTTCACTATCTCTATGGTAAATACCTCATCATAGATTCTTCTCTGGACCATGCCATTACTCACTATAGGTTTTCCTATTAGAAAACTTGGAATTTAGTGCTGTTGGTTCTTGCAGACTATCTTTCTGTTAAACCGTTCAGTCTACTGTCTTTCAACTGTTTCTACTTTACTAAAAGCTTAAGCTTTAAATACATCAAGCAACTTTTAGTAGCGTGATTAGAATTTGGGCTTTTGGTCCAATCAGTTTTTTGCAGATATTGTATGGGAAAAAACACAGGTAATTTTCTTTTATTAGAAATCAAAAAATTGTGTGAATAACAATTCAATTCTGTTTTGCAGGAAAGTTGTCTTTAGGAGCTATGAAGAGCGACTTGCTTCGACTGAGAAGATCTGCCGGGAGGCCGACCAGATTAAGGCTTTGTTTGACAAACTCTTCCCTAAGGCCAGAGTAAGTGAAACAAAACTATCAAGATATTCCTTTGATTAATCCTTTGATTTAATATTTTTCCACTAGAATGAAAGAAATTACAACGTTACAAGAGCCTTACAACATAGAGTGTGCTGCAATAAATTGAATAAGTGAAAGTCTTGGAAGTTTATCAAACCGCTCAACATGAAAAAGTTTGTCCATTTTATAAACATACAGGGATCACAGAATGAAAGAAAAGTAAAAATTCTATATTTGTGAGATATTGCCCGTCATGTAGACATTATCATGTTCAATGCCCGCTCTACTACTTCATGTCCCACTTTTAATGATCTTTTAGGAGGAGTCTCCATTTGAGTGTTTCCCAATGGTCGTAGAGGTCATTAAGATGAGGGATACATCCATGATGACGCTTGAACTTTCCGTAAGTAACCATTATGACGCTTGAACCTTCCGTAAGCAACCACTTGAACTTTCTCTAAGTAACCATGATAACGCTCGGAGTTTCCGTAATACACCACCCACCAGCACGGCCGCACATGTAGTATTTCAATAGTATGAAGTTTATTGGCATTGTGAGCATGGGATAAGTGATGTCAGTAACTAAAATAAATCAGAAGATCCAAACATTGCTGTCGATCTTTTTAAAAGGAGTCTCTTTAAAACTTTCAATAATGATTATAGCTTTTATTCACTAAAGGCTCTTAGTGCCTCAATGCCATATAACTAATAATTTAAATGTAGATTGCTGTTTCTTTCCTTGTAGGGTATCGTCAGTAAATACCCGGACATTCGCTCGGAGCACCTCGTAAACTTACTGATGTCACGGGGAGATGTTGGTCGCAGCGAGGCGAGACAGGTTTGTACATTCTGCTAATCTAAGCCTAATTCCACAGCAGAACATTTAGCGTAGGGTTTAACCAACGTAAGTCTCTGCCTAACTTTGTCAGTAACAGGCTACTGCCATCTCCCACAAGCTAAAAATATACGTAACATTTGGCCTAATCCTTTGTTATTCGAAAATGTGCTAAAGACGAAATATCAAATTATACTCTCGGAATGGCAGCTACCGCTCTTCTGCAGTTTAAAATAGCGGTTTGATAATTCACCCAGAATTTTTAAAATTGAACATTCTTAATGAAGTCACAGTGCCAGTTGTTAAAGATACCATGAACAAACAAGCTACTAAATTAAGAGACTACCTGCAAGTAACGTGATCAAAACTATTCAAAACCGAATATATTTTACAGATGGTGATTGAGTGCATCGGAGAGGACGACTCGCGGCCCAAAGTGCAGGGTCTCTTCTCACAGATCCCGACCATCTAACCAGCAGCCACAAGAGCTACTGGCTCACCAAAGATATTACCAACTGCCTATTATTAATAAATTAGTACTCCCAAAGCTAGAATATAAATGAAGTGAATCAATTACAAAGAGAGATCCAAATTTGGAAAATAATACAAATGCCTTAATCATTATATATGGTCATTGGTCTCATTCCGTTATTGTATGTGGGTTGATTTGAACAAATGTCATGGAGTACTCTGTTAGGGATTTGTGTAAATATTCACCTTTTTATCATGTTATAGCTTCGTTTATTTACGTTATTACACGATTTTGATTGAGAAGTGGCTCTGTGTAGATGCAGATTCAGAGCCATTCAGATTTAAAGTGCAATATTACTATATTCTACAGGAGTATATACTGAAGTCAATGATAGGGAATATTTAATCATCTATTAGTTAATAATATGATAGCATTTCATTTTATATCATTTTTATAGTAACAATTCTGTATACTTGGAGACGGTGCCATTGCATTATAAAAACATATCTGTGCTCTGGTTGGTGGTCTGAGGTGTATAGGATCGTCACAACATTCTCCTGCTGACCTGGGCGGCTGGTACACGGCTCAATGAGCCTCTAATTATAGCCTTAGGGGCTGTCCATTTATTACATACGCATGAAGGGGGGGGGTCAGACCAAATGCGTACATATGCGCACAGGGGGGGTGGGGGGGTCTAGGTCTATATTGGCATACGCATTGTGTACGCATAGGGCAGATATTAGACTAAAATTGGTACCTTTTGAGGTCCAAATATCCAACCAAATTTTGAAAATTTTCTTATGGATTTTCCAAACATGCCAAATATATTTTGATCCCCCCCCTCCTACCAACTAGCCGTAAGTAACCCCCTGCCCCAGCCCACTAAGTTCTGCTTGCCAAATGCCCTCCCCCTCCCAAATAAATCGCAAATGGTGGTGTAATGAGGTATGGTCGCGAGAACCTGAATGGACATATTTGGTTCTGATCACTCATCATGGAGGCTTATCAAGATTTGCCCCCACCCCAGGTAATTTTTTATGTATGACCTATTGGCTAAATAAAGGACACGAGGCTCTAGTTTGGATTAACGTCCTGCTCCATGTTGACCTATACATGGACTGCTTTTATTCACTGCGCATGCGTGAACATACAGGATGTACATATTATCCGGTTTGGTTTGGCGCTCAGAATAGATCAATGGTTTGTCCAATCTCAACACTCCTCCTCAAACATTTATAATATTCTTTCTTTGAAACCATACATGATATCAACATAATCCTTTAGAACATATAGCTTAGAATACACAATGAACTTCTATAGGGTGTTACTACAAAATAAACACTCCTCCTGGATGTTAGAACATATAGCTTAGAATACACACTGAACTTCTATAGGGTGTTGCTACAAAATAAACACTCCTCCTGGATGTTAGTGTCTTTGACTTGTTCATCAAGTGTTGTTCTAAACACTTTAGAACAGCAATGTCTTTGCGTTATCAGTATCTCTGCTTACTTAGAATAATGTTGAATAGTTCTCAGTGTCCTCCAGTAAACTGATAGTGTTCTTAAATTGACTCAGTAGGCAAATATGTAGTTTTTCAAATAATCACACACTGGAATAAACAGTATTCAGTCCGTTACATAATAAAATAAACCAATTACTTCAACTTATTTCTTTTACATGACAATACCAGTTTCTTGTTGTCAATTATTTAGTCTACATACATGTACTCAGATTTCTCATTATAGCATACATGTATTACACAGTTCTCACAAACTAGTATAGATGTATTACGTAAACTAGATCTCATTAGTATAATACAACAATAACTCCTTATGTTGTCTTACATAACATACTCAATAACATATACCTTAGCTATTAACAGGTAACTATCAACTTAGGTCTTTCGAAATATGAATCAGGAGATATACATGTACTTTCATTAACAGATATAATACTTCATGGTTAATAACTCACAGTACAGAGTTCTCCTTTGTTTTGTTTCTTAAGTTTTATATTAGATTCATACGTAAAAGCTCACACAGCAGTTCACACAGATCAGCTCTTACCAGGGTAGCTCACACAGAGCAGTTGAGCAGTTCACACAGATCAGCTCTTAACAGGGTAGCTCACACAGAGCAGTTGAGCAGTTCACACAGATCAGCTCACACAGGGTAGCTCACACAGAGCAGTTAAGCAGTTCACACAGATCAGCTCACACAGGGTAGCTCACACAGAGCAGTTGAGCAGTTCACACAGATCAGCTCACACAGGGTATCTCACACAGAGCAGTTGAGCAGTTCACACAGATCAGCTCACACAGGGTAGCTCACACAGAGCAGTTGAGCAGTTCACACAGATCAGCTCACACAGGGTAGCTCACACAGAGCAGTTGAGCAGTTCACACAGATCAGCTCACGCCTCCCCGGCACTTGCTGCAGTCTACTCCGGCCCTGCCTCGGCCTACGGCCCTGGCTATCCGTCCAGCTGCTCGCTGAAGCCACTCTCCAGCTTGCCGATCTTCATGCAGCAATAACTCTTCTTCTAGCAGCCATCCGACTCTCCAATCTTCTCACAACTTAGTCCATACCTTTATAGTCCTCTTAGCGCAATGTAATGCGTTCCTGGGCTCCATAACCTATTGGCTAAATAAAGGACACGAGGCTCTAGTTTGGATTAACGTCCTGCTCCATGTTGACCTATACATGGTCTGCTTTTATTCACTGCGCATGCGTGAACATACAGGATGTACATATTATCCGGTTTGGTTTGGCGCTCAGAATAGATCAATGGTTTGTCCAATCTCAACATGACCCCTAGCTCCCATGTTCACCAAGTCAGCCCCCCCTCCCCCTAGATGGCAATATCAGGGTTCCCACGTGTCATGGAATGTCATGGAATTTGAAAGTTGTCTGGAAAGTCATGGAATGTCATGGAATTTTGTAAAAAATTGCTGTGTGTCATGGAATGTCATGGAATTTGAAAATAATGGAATAAATATTACAAAATCTCCGAGAATGTACCATTTGCTTTCTAGATTTTTTAAATTTTCTCGGGGGCCAAGCCCCCAACCTCCGCAAAAATGTCATGGAAAATTGAGTTTTTTTTGTCATGGAATGTCATGGAAATGTCATGGAATTCAATCTGATTTTTTTGTGGGAACCCTGAATATACGACTCGGCCCTAAGCTTGACTACGCCCCCCCCCCCCCAAGAAAAAACAAAGGAAAGGGTATTTTTTTCCATCCCTCCCAATGTCACTGGAATTTTAAAAAAAAGGTATTTTTAAAGCTTTAATCATGGGAGAGGAAGGCATTGCAACAAATGCAAAAAAAAAGTGTTCTTTTTGTTCCTCAGTAAATTTTACAAGATTCCTTTATTTTATCAGGGGGGGGGGTAAAAGTTAATGCGTATGTAAGCATAAGGGGGGGGGGTTAGTCCAAATTCGTACATGGTGCAACAGGGGGATGGGGGGGTGGGGGGTCTATTTTGGCCAAAAATGTGTGTATGTAATTAATGGATGGCCCCTTAGCGGCCTGAGAGGTATAGGCGTGTAGCTGGATGAATTATCAACCAATGAGATAATTTCCTGGGCTTCACTGCGGAATTCTTAGGGGGCATTATGTAACAGCCTGTACCCATTGTGATTGCTGTATCAGTGCTTATCTCGCTGGTTACCAGATCAAGCAATGGTGCCCCCTACTAAGGAACCTGCAACCTCGGTATAGGATCGTCACAACATTCTCCTGCTGACCTGGACGGCTGGTACACGGCTCAATGAGCCTCTAATTATAGCCTTAGCGGCCTGAGAGGTATAGGATTGTCACAACATTCTCCTGCTGACCTGGGCGGCTGGTACACGGCTCAATGAGCCTCTAATTATAGCCTTAGCGGCCTGAGAGGTATAGGATAGTCACAACACTCTCCTGCTGACCTGGACGGCTGGTACACGGCTCAATGAGCCTCTAATTATAGCCTTAGCGACCTGAGAGGTATAGGATCGTCACAACACTCTCCTGCTGACCTGGACGGCTGGTACACGGCTCAATGAGCCTCTAATTATAGCCTTAGCGGCCTGAGAGGTATAGGATCGTCACAACACTCTCCTGCTGACCTGGACGGCTGGTACACGGCTCAATGAGCCTCTAATTATAGCCTTAGCGGCCTGAGAGGTATAGGATCGTCACAACACTCTCCTGCTGACCTGGACGGCTGGTACACGGCTCAATGAGCCTCTAAATATAGCCTTAGCGGCCTGAGAGGTATAGGATCGTCACAACACTCTCCTGCTGACCTGGACGGCTGGTACACGGCTCAATGAGCCTCTAATTATAGCCTTAGGGAGTGCTCATTTTTTAACAACAGGGGGGGGGGCGGTGAGATTTCGCGCGGAGCGCGCGAATTTTTTTCACCCCCCCCTCTAGAGGGGTCGAAATTTTTTACCCCCCCCCCCCGGCAGGCCGAAAATCGCGCGCGTTCGCTCCCCTTTGTAGCATAGTAACGCGCGGGCTTTTCCCCTCCAAACAGGTTGAATTTTTTTGCCCCCCCCCCAAGAGGGGTCTGAATTTTTTACCCCCCCCCCGGTCAAGGGGTCCAAATTTTTTACCCCCCCCCCCAAATCCACCACCCCCCCCCTGTTGTTAAAAAATGAGCACTCCCTTAGCGGCCTGAGAGGTATAGGATCGTCACAACACTCTCCTGCTGACCTGGACAGCTGGTACAGGGCTCAATGAGCCTCTAATTACATGCATAGCCTTAGCGGCATGAGGTAACTGGCCGTGTCCAGAAACAGGAATGGTCAGCCAAGGTCAGTAATTTGAGTAAATGAGGTGGGTGGGAAGGGTGGGGCGGGGGGGGGGGGGGGTAAATGTACATGTAAATGTCTGCGCTGTTGATCTGGGGCAGTTTGTGTGTGTGATGCGTGTGTGATTGGGGGGGGGGGGGTGAAAGGCTAGGCGGGGGGGGGGGGGGGGGCTGCCAGACTTGCCTACTTACCGTTCCGGCTCAACAACCATGAATTTTGCACAAACAAGTCTAGGAATCCCGCCCTAAAGCAATGGTGAGCTAAGGATCTAGATTCCTTACTAAAATAATTAAAAATATTTATTTCATTTTCACACTATGTACTTCCGGTGAATCTCATCTACATGATGTCTGAACAAATAGATGATATCTATTTGCAAAGTATGCATAAAATGCAATTCCCTAAAGTGTTAGTGCAGAAAAAGCTCCCCATTCAATTCAGTGCTATAACAGAGAATTACCCCATTTTTTACTACAAAACACTGAATATCACCAAAAACTTAATTGAAATGTCAACTTTTGAAAACATATCCAGATATACATGTTGTGCACACAATGATGACACTGAAAATCTCAAAATGAGTTTGCATCAATGTGCAATTTGACCACTTAGATGACCAAACCACCTAGATCCAGGATCAGACCTCAGTGACTAGTAAAGAAGGTGCCATTCTCTATAAAGATACAACACTAAAAAGATTAATGGCACCGTCTAATTACTGTACATATTACTCTATATAAACATGAAAATGTAAAGTAGCAAGCGCTTCAAGGGAAGCATCGAGCAAAGGAACATCCCAAAAAGTATTGATGGCACGTGCTATAATATATATACAGATAAATAAACCCATTGAAGCTTACTCTTGCCATTCGTTCGACTTTTTCTGTTGTTTATGTAAAGACCCTTTGAGTCAATGAGTTAAAGTTAAAGATTAAAGTTGACTTAAATCTCCACCGGTCAAGCATTCTAAAATCTCTGACGAATCTATTAAATCGGCAACGTTATCCGAGACTTAATGGAAACAGAACAAAACTAGTGATGTGAATGGTAAATGTGATTTATTATTCTCTTTAGTGAAAAGTACAAATGAAAATTATCGAATTACACCGACACTGTCGGTGGATTCCATGCGACAATGTTAAATGGGCAGATGGTGATGAGGATAGACTTTTTGTCGGACAATCAGGAATCGCATCATGTCCATGAGTTGTTGCCGTGGTGATGTATGAACTGTGGATGAGTGGCGTTGAACACGTTGGGAGTTTGACTTGCTATCTGCCATCGAACACAACCACTGGGAACAGGTTAAGGATATTACAGTGATTTCATATTAATAATTGAGGTCGTTGATTCCCTAAAAAATATCAAAGACCCCGCCCCATCCAAGTTTTAGTTCCCCCTCCCTAAAGGACCTCGAAAACAAAACCCGAGGGTCAACCTTTGGGACTCAAGTCCGAGGATTGACGGGGAAATAACATCCTTGAAGAAAAGAGATAAATGTTTGAGTCTCCCCCCGACAAAGGATCTCGAAAGAATTGACGAGGTTCAACTGTTGTGAGTGACTTGGATTCTAAAATCCTATGATTGTAGGCGAAATCACCAACATCCTTAAGAAAACAGATATTGAATAAGATTTGTAACTTTCCTACTTTTTAGAAATCGAAGTTTTAATGGCTCATAACACCCCCCCCCCCCCCTCTCATATATACATATCTTAAATACGGCCCCATAATTACTGATAAAAGGTCAAGGATACTCCTCCGCGTTCTCTTCTTGTACATGATTCTGTAACCACATTCACGACACCTGATCGGGTCACGGGCTTTTATCTCGTTTTCATGGTGACAATCTGGAAAATAATTAATGTTTGCTTTAAATCAGAATTAACGTTTTTTGAGCACCAAATGGAAGAGGTATACTTGTAATTGCAGTGTTTGTTCGTGAATCAAGAGTCGTTCATTCAATACTGGTAGACGCTTATTTTATACTCAGCCCTATGGCTAAACCATGGGCATTTTATCTTCAAATTCAGTGCAGCTAACTTACCACCACAAATATAAATCATGATCTGCTGTTTTGGCGGAGCTCCATCCTTGTCTCTGCTGGGGGTGTCCATATCTAAAACGCCAAACGATTAAAAAACAAAAGATTATAAAATGCGCCAGACAATAAAGGCATTCAACTTAGACATAAGGTCTACTATTTAATTACCTGGCCATAGAACCGACAATGAACTATTCTAAAGCTGTTAGCAACAATAACTGTTTCCCCATCAACTTATCATTGTTTGGTAAAAACATCAAAAACAGGAAGCAATGCACCTGCATTTCTCTCTGAAGTGGCTAAAGTGAAAACTGTGGAGGCTTGGAAAAGGTGTGAGACTAGCCAATAGCGCCCCCATGTCTGGCGCCCGTCTTGTAGACTGAGGACGATGAGAGAAAAAGCTGCCCAAACCAGCAACAGTTTGCGTCAGCTGTCTAGCCCTAGCCTAGGGCTGCTTCAATCAAGAGGGGAGCCCCTTAAGTCTCTCACATCCACTGTTCTCTACTGTCAGTTGTACGAGGGGAGTCCAATAGCTGGTTCTAAGCGATCCTTTTAACAAGATGGCATGGTGACGCTAGGGTCTTTAGTATTACATACACACACGGCTCTTCGTGGGTTTTTTTAAAATGTAATTTGTCTTTTTTTTGGTGAGGGGGCAGGACGTGAAACAAAAATAAATGTTTTATATCTATATTGCCAATATAAACCACTAATTATTGCCGAGACTTTCCACCACCCCACTCCCTTTGAACGGTAATAACGCACTAGCTTTTTAGCTAAAACAAAAGGGGCATAACGCGGGCATATCCCCCCCCCCCTCACCCTAAAGAGGGGTCAAATATTAGGCCCTAGGTCTAGCCTAGGCCCCGCCCCCCACTTTAGCCTAGGACGATTAGGACAGGTCCGACCTTTTTTACGCGCCCCCCCCCCCCCCCCACCTCAGACCCCGGTGATTAATAACTGACCACTCGTTTAATTTTGTTTAATTATGTCAGTCCAGTACTGACAGAAGGTCAACTAATTTACCAATCTTTCTTGGCCGCCAAGAAAGATAAACTCCTAAGGGAGTGCTTATTTTTTAACAACAGGGGGGGGGGGGGGGGTGTAACAAATTTGGACCCCTTGACCGGGGGGGGGGGGTCAAAAAAATTCAACCTGTTTAATAGGGTTTTAAGGGAAAAAGCCCGCGAGTTACTATGCTACAAAGGGACGCGAACGCGCGCTATGTTTGGTAGCGGTAAAAAATTTCGCGCACTTCACACAAAATCTCACCATCCCCCTGTTGTTAAAAAATGAGCACTCCCTAAAACCGAAAAAAGTAAAAGGTAAGTTTCAGGTAACATGGGCAGAAAGACTAGGGTCGGTAGGTCGGAATTTCATTTTATTTTTTTTAACATGAAAGTACTAGCCATCCTCTAAAAATAACCCAAAAAGTGTAAAAATGTGAAATTTTCTTCGAAATTGCATAAAAAAACCGTAGGGTTGGCCCTGTTTTGTTAGGGTCGGTCGGGTGACCTGAAACAAACCTTTTTTTTAATTTGGCCTAAATAGTAAAGGGAGTGCTTTTTTAAATAGGGGGAGGGGTATATTGGGGTCGACATTTTGTTTACCCCTTCCCTCCTAATCCTCAGACAGGTTGCCCCAAATTCTAGTAAACCACATTAGGAACCAACAGCTCTACAAATCCTGTGAGCGTAATCTGAGGAGGATCTAGTACTTGAGTAAGTGAACACATGACATGTGTTGTGTAGCCGATCGACTTTGTGTGTTGAAACTACGCGCTTCATTGCTGTATCATTATCATGTGTTGTCTTTATTTCTCGGCATATCTGGTTCCGCCCCTTCAGTGAGAACATCCTTATATATCATGTGAACAGTGTAGCCCTATATTTTTGACATATTTACCTGTATTTTGTCTAAATTTCTTGAAAAGCAAGCCGGCGTGCTTTCCTCCGGTTCGCTTGTCAATGCTGCAATACACTAAATAAACTAAACCGCCCGCCGATGCCCAGTTTCAGACTTCTCAAATCTCGCTAAATCTCGACACTTGACGAGATTTGACCTAGGTCGCTGATTGGCTGGATTCTGCTCTGGTTCTCTGTGGTCTGTCCGCTCTGCTTCCTGTATGAGTGACATAGGAAAGACGCGGCGCAGGGGTCCAGTGTGTGAGGGCGGGCTGAACGCTGATTGGTCAAAGCCTCCGGTAGACGCGGAATTCGAATGTTGTGGCGCAGATTTGTGTCAGCTTTGTGAGGGGAAGGTCCACGCAATATTCAACTCGGAGCTAAGAAATTCGTGCAAGTGGACTACCTATTGAAGAATCGATAGTAATTGGATCAGTTGTGGATACTCAAGATATTGACAGAGCATTTCAGCCAGGATTTTGGGTGAGTTATAGCATATTTGTAAGAGATTCATAGAAAATGTGTGGGGTGCTCGGCGCGGTCGGGGGATTTAAATGGCCGAGTGCTGGGCCGGGGGTTGATGACTCAACAGGATGCCTTCCAAAATTTTGAAATTTAACAGTTTTCTCGGGTACCAATTTCCTAGAAAAGTTGAATGTACATTGTACACATGTTCTCTTATATGGAAGGCCTGTTCGATCACTGTGATGTAGGGTCTAAATTATTTATTTTTCAACTTTGCCGTGGAGATTTTCTGCCGCGCTTCAGCATTAGTAACGTGGCTTGGAAATGGGCGGGACCGCGCCCCCTTTCTTGTTTCAGAAACTTTTCATTAACTCTCAGGATGTGGTTGTATTTAACTCCCAAAAACCTTATTCGGCTCCTTAGACATCGACTTTGATGATCTCTCGCTATACACTAGATTTTATTTCGAGATTAAGGGATTTAAACAGAAAGGTGTTGAGATCACAAAAGGCGGGTTGTGGGAGCGAGGCGAGGTGGCTTCCCGCCCGGCCGGGAGGCGGGAGTCTGCCCGCCCGCTGCCTTGTTCTCACCGCGTCCTTTCAGGAGCTCGGTGTGCATGGTGTGTATTGGGTCAGTATCATGAGTATGTGGGTGGGGTTCAGCATCTTGAAGTTAAACTCCTTGTCTGACCTTATTGAAGGTATATTTAGATCTACTTAATCAGGACTCGAGATCTACTTTTACAATACCATTACTTGGAAAATGTCTTTGCATTTTACATTCACAATTTTGTGAGATGATAGAGGTGAACATGTGTTTCATCATAACTGGAATATTTTCACCAAATCAGCAGGCCTTAGAATGATAAATTATATCATGGGATTTGTACCCCTTCTTCTAAACAATTCCCATTAATACATGTATCATTGTGATGAATATGAAACACTGTCTAAATAAACCGTATTTATTATTTCAGAATCAGAATCATGGCTGAGATTGAGGAGATCAAGGCATCAGCGTTCTTGCCAATGGAGCTGGATATATCCTGGGCAGAAGAGGAGGACATCCTCTCGCTCCCACCATGTGAGAAATCACAGCGGTTGAGCATGTCCAGTATAGATGTAGACTTCAAGAGACTGGCTCATCGGATAGAGCATACAAGCACACCATTCGTACCGCGACTCACAATGTGCAAGTCTCCGACATCCATGCTGCATCTCAGTAACATCAGTGATGATTCTGGTTACGATGCTGAGATGAGCATGATTTCCACCTCAAGCTCATTGACTTATCCTTCAAGCGATTTGAGCACACCGCAATGTGGTTTCATTCCCATCCCTTCGGTGAGGCATCACCGAAACCGGCGAAGCATGGACAGTGATACGCTGCCAGAGGATGACGCGTGTCTGGATTGTGAGCTGGAAACTGACTCTGCGTATGATGAGACATCTTCAGTCCGCAGTCAGACCCTGTCTGATATCATTTCCACCTCCCCTGCTTCCTCTTGTGACTCTCAGGCCATGGATATGGTCTTCCAGGCTCTCGACCTGAACTCCTCCAGTGGTTATAGCTCGATCGACTCTTCGCGTTACTGCTCGCAACAAGACCTCGAGCTAGTAGCCGATGATACAGCTGTGATGTCATCAGAGTCTGAGTCCTCTCGGGACTCCCAAGTCTCAGTTGTTGAGATGGTGTGTGTGCAATTGGAGAAGGCTTTACCCATGTTCTCGAAAGCTATCAGTGACCGGCTGATAGGGCGGAAGATGGGTCTCGCCACGGTCGATATCATCAGGGAGCTTGACGCCAGAAACATGATTACCCCGTTAAGCATCGTCTTCAGTTACCTCTCTGCTGTGGACCTCACAAGGTAAATAAACTTTCAAGATCTACTACATTGGATATTTAATAAACTACGTTGTACAAGTAAAGTTACAACATTGGATTTTTGATAAACTACAAGTAAAGTTAAGATATATAAATCTGTTTCTTCTCCGATGACTCGTATCCCCTGTTAACTGAATGATTAGACAGTGATTTATGGTCCTATGATATATTTCTTAGAGGTATTTCTATACATATTTCCAGCGGACATAACAGTTGACTTCCGAACTCAATTGAATTACAGTTGTACATGTAAGTTTCCTCTCACTTTTCCAGTGTAAGCTGCGTGAATCGAACATGGAGAGAATCAATGATGGATGATTCACAAGCAAAACACAAATGGCAACAATATATCCGACATCAAAGAGTTCTACAATGTACAGAAAAGGTATGTAATCAATATAAAATATCTGATAACCAAATTCCAATCTTTCCTGGTTTCGCATATGTAGATCAACTGTGTAGTAGCTTACTATTAGATGTTTCAACGCAATATATTACCTGGGATTTCGGCAGTGATAACGCATTCTTAAGTCTCAGGAAAATGCAAGATACAACTCTAGCACAGAATTTCCTGCTTCAATAATTAGATTGCTTCTGATACCATTTAGGATGTACACAAATTCATGAAGTATATTCTTGCATTTCAGGAAAACCGCTGTGTAAAGTCTAAGGCAGACCGTGGAGTGTTAAAGCGGAAAGACAAGAGTGCGCTCGTGGAGACCCAACTAATAGGACACAGCACAGACCTTCCTGCCTCCACCGCCCCTGGCAGTTACGCCAGATTTGTCGAGGAGGCAGCCAAATTGACCAATGAGGAGAGTCTACGGAAATGTCCGCAGTGTCAACACCCGGCTAAAGTACATAGCGTACAGGAGCGTGCCCACTGCAGCAATTCTAAGTGTGAGAATGATTTCTGTCTCAAGTGTCTCGGCACGTACCATGGCTCAAAAGACTGTCCATCGATGATTAAATCAAGCTCGGTGGTTAAGAGCAAAAAGTCCAGGACTGATAGCAAAATCGGCAGCAAAAAGAGCAAAAGGAATCTACAAAGACTATGACAAAGGATTTGTGGTTTTGTAGTTGTAGTCAATACATAGAACTAGAATCTACTCCTGGTGAAGGAGAACAGTGCCTCAGTAGTCTTTCATATGATGGATTTACTGACAATGTTGTGTTAATACTGTGATCTAGCCTTACTTGTGTCATATACGGGTTCATGAACTAAAAGTGAAATGTATATTTTTTGTAACAATGATCGAGGCTTTCTTGTCAGATCTGAATATGGGAAGACTTGCCCTAGTTTTCAACGTAAATTTAATAAGGTGCTACTTGGAATGGGTTCCAAAAGGGTCAGTTTCCTATGAAATATATTAAAATACAATCAATTCCATCATTCCAGGATGTTATTCTGAAAATTCGATATTAGATCAGTATGAATGAATTGAATTGGATGCACTGCAAGACGCAACTATTGTTGTCTGGTTGGAAAATTGGAATGCAGAAACTGCTATAAATCATTGCCAAAAAACTCGTTTCACTTTAATACAGTTTACCAAAAATAATACATATTTGAGTCATGTTATTATGTCGCCCATTGTTTTCTATTGCTTGTCGATGTTTTAATTTGCAATTGTAATATTACCAATGTGTTCAACGTTTTGTTAGCCCTGATGACAAGAATACTCTTGTATGTACAGACTTGTTTTGCCACTTGTGTTCAATCTTTGTGACTGATATATCATGAACTAATACAATACAATTTTCACGGGTGAAGTGTTGAAAGGCTGCTCTTGTCAGTCTTATTTATTGATCTTTATTTTTATACTAAATGATGTAAGGAGAATAAAATGTGAAAAGAAAATCTCGACGTGTTCCTTTCAGTATTTTGCCAGTGGCATTGACATCAGTATTATGCTTCCAACACGCTGAGAGTATACAAGGTTTAAACGTGTTTTCTGCAGTTTTTAGGCCAAAGATTCTGGCTTTTCGATCTCTGACAACTGTTGAGAAGCCATTTAAGAGTTATTTCATCTTGACAACCTTACAAGTTCACACAAATGATATCCCGTACATAATATAGTGATCAGATAAAAATACATTGAATTGAAAATACCTAATATTGCACA
This sequence comes from Harmothoe impar, assembly GCA_947462335.1. Classification (NCBI taxonomy): domain Eukaryota; kingdom Metazoa; phylum Annelida; class Polychaeta; order Phyllodocida; family Polynoidae; genus Harmothoe; species Harmothoe impar. Next base: position 21,973,314 of record OX381718.1, on the reverse strand, counting down.
CTGCCTAGATACATCTACCTTTGTTAAATACATCATAAAAAAAAATATTATAAACATTCAGCTGTAAAGAATATGAAAATAATTCATGAGGACAAGCCATAGGAATGTTTCTTGCTTTGTATGCGTACTTAAAAAGACCGCTTGAAATCCCGTGGTAAACCAGTGCTACCTCAAGGATGACTAACAATGATCCATCAGTTAGAATTTGTTCTAGTGAAGTACAGAACTGTAAAACCTCTTATAAACCAAGCACAATTTCGGATTATACTTTGGAATTTCTCAAACGTGGGGAGTGCTTATGAGTGAGATTTTATCCCAGTGATACTTTCAGATAGTTAAAACCAATCAAAAACCAGCCCTTTTAATTATCTTTTAAAGATGATGGGTGGGGTCATACCCTAGGTTTTAGGTAATAATTACTCCATTCACTCCCAACTCATGCAATGGGAACCATGTTAACTTAAGTGAAGTTCTTTTTAATGATTATGGCGAGCGTTCCTTACCCTTTCCCATTATTTCAGTTTAGGAAAAAAGACTGGTGTGCACAAAACTGTATATTAATTGTACACACAATTTACCTCCCTAATACCATGTATTGAGATCCTGTCTAAATTACATCTATATTCAAGTATTGCACTAACGTAACAACATGATAAGGGAGCGATAATTTTTTAACCACAGGGGGGCGTGGTGGGGGTAAAAAAAAAGTTACCTCTTTTGAGCCAAAAAGCCCGTTCGTTACTATGCTTCAAAGGGCCCGCCCGCGGTTTGGGAGAAATTCTGACCCCTCGACAAGGGGGGTGTAAAAAATTTCGCACGCTCCGCGCGAAAACCCACCATCCCCCCTCTTGTTAAAAAATGATCACTCCCTATATGCGAAATCAGCTAAAGTCAATTGCTGTCACAATGAGACCAATCCTAATTGCAGAGCAACACAGTGCGATCAGTATCTGCAACATAATAACCATGTTAGATCTTTACCGAGCCTTTGGAGCCTGCACCTTTCTTGTTGTGACGCTTCATGTTTTGTTTCTCGCGCTGGAGCTCTGCATACTCAGGCTTGGCCCAGGGCTGAATCTCCCCTGAGCCGAAGATAACATAGAAAATGGTGCCAAAAGCGTAGATGGCACTGGCGATCCAGAACACTATCTGCCATTGTGTCCGTGACGGCTGCAAGCAGAGAGAACAATGACATGTAAAGTCAGCATGCAAGTTGTATGATTAGAATGTGTCATATCTTACCAGCTTAGGGAGGGGTGTGCTTGGTTACTGTAGTGGCCCGTTTAAGCGCCCCTGCACTTATACATTTCAAGTTCATTGAAAGCAGGATTTTAAGTTTCAGAGGGATCCCAGACCTGCGCTTAAACGAGGCCTGTGCTTATTGGAGACCCCTGCGCTTAAATGGGTCATTACAGTGAAGTTTTAAGCTTGAGCCCCCTGCCCCCCCCCCACCCTCCGAACCATTAAAGAGTGTAGTTTTAGCCCCTACCCCCACATTTGTGCTGTGCTCTGGCCAGTTGACCACCGAAGGATGTTGGTTGCCCAAGCCAAACTCTATCTGGGACTGCTCATATTAGAAGTTTATAAATGACATCCCCAAAAATAACCTCGCAATCTAAGAAGTAGGGTTGATTATGAGCAGTAATGCCAACTTACATTATCATGTGTCAACACACCAACAATTTGAGGGCCAACAAAACCTGGTATGGTAGCAGCAGCATTGGTCAGACCGAACAATGTCCCTGAAAGAAGAGAGAAATGAGGATATTGACAAGTAGAGATGGGAACAAAATGTTCTAGGAACTAGATTATTGAGCTGTTACATGTACATTACGATTGCCCGGTTATCACATGGACTACCGTAGTGGCTTGAATAAGCCCACCTGTGCTTATAAATTTCGATGGTGCCATTTACCCTGCACTTATGCAAGACCTGAACTTATTCAAGATACAAAAAATGCCTAAATTTTCATTTCAATACCCTCATTTACCCTGCGCTTATTCCGGACCTGCACTTATTTGAGACCCCTGCGTTTATTCAAGCCACTACGGTAGTTTTGATAGTATATGCAAGATTTGCAATAAATAGTGCTATGAATGAGTACAGATGTACTTCATTCAGACAACACAATCACTTTTTTTGCACAAACTTGAGTTACAGAATAGTACCTGCAAAGGGTGTAGCTAGATCCAAGTGGTTGACACCATAACCAGAAGAAGCTACACCACCCACTCCAACAGCCACTGTCAGCAGTGCCACAATTAGCGTCTTGTCACATCCAGCATAGCCAATAACTGCTAATGCGATGGCCGGGGCACCGAGACCTACAGACATATTATATTAATTTGATACATGAAATCCTCAAAATAACAAAAGATTCATAGCTTAACAATGCAAATCTTCACTGACGCCTGGATCTTTTATGCTAGATTCTAATTTTTGGAGCAACAACAATTACCAGCACTATGTAATACACAATGTGTTGCATTGTCAGTAAAGCCTTACCAATAGAGAACATTCACAAATAACATCATGGCTTCAGAGAACCTCTCAAGCCCACCCATCCCCTCCTCAGGCCGAATATGTTAGATGTTGAAGGAGTGCCAAACAAGTTATTATTAGGGTTAAAGTCATGAACTAACCTATGATGATGGCGAGTTTGCGGACCTTTGTTGTGGACAGGATGTGTTTGTATCTGAGGTAGTCTGCGACTTGTCCACTGCCAGCCATCAAGATACATTGTACCAGATATGGGATAGCTGAGAGGAATCCATTCTAGGAAATATAAAAAGAATGATAAACCATATTATGAGCTCATAAACTGGATGATGTTCAAACATCTCTAATCGACTGTTAAAATATGGTAAAAATTGAATAGATGAACTTACTTCTCTTAATTCTAATACATGTATGTGATATTGATCAGGTCCAGACAGATCCGGTCCAGAGAGCAAAGCAGCAACATCTACATGTGATTGGATTGATGATTGATGTACAAGTTATCTGAGATACAATTATAGACTAAAGCTGTATCAGCCTGCCTTCTTGTGATCCTACCTGTACATGCGACCAAGTTTTATTACATTGGTGACAGCGGTGTTGGGTCAAATATTACGAACCCACATGGTAGCAGCAGGAGGCAGGGAGAGACATATTGGGCAGCAGCCCCCCGCCCCCAGGGAGAGGGGCGTGGGAAGAGAGTTTGTGCAGCAGCTGGACCATGGGAAAAGATAAAAGAAAAGATATGCAGAAGATATGCAGAAGTGATTGCCGGGCTCACCGGCTGCACCGAACCAGATAGTCCAGTTGTCCCCGGTACAGGGGGAGGTGGTCCGGTCGTCTCCGGTACAGGGGGAGGTGGTCCGGTCGTCCCTGGTACAGGGGGAGGTGGTCCAGTCGCCCCTGGTACAGGGGGAGGTGGTCCAGTTGCCCCTGGTACAGGGGGAGGTGGTCCAGTCGCCCCTGGTACAGGGGGAAGTTGTCCAGTCGTCCCTGGTACAGGGGGAACTTCCGAAGTGATCCAGTCGTCCCTTTGCCAAGGGGAGGTGATCCAGTTGTCCCTTGTACTGGGGGTGATGATCCAGTCGTCCCTGTGCCAAGGGGAGGTGATCCAGTCGTGCCCTTGGCAGGGGGTGTTGATCCAGTCGTCCCTGCGGCAGGGGGTGTTGATCCAGTCGTCCCCACTGCAGGGGGTGTTGATACAGTCATCCCCGAGGTGAAAAAGAGGTGCTCCCCCAGCTATCGGAGCAACTCCCAGTACCACCAGAGGTTCTCCGAGTACCACCAGAGGTACACATAGAACCAACAGAGGTGCTCCCAGAGCCACCAGATGTGCTCCCAGAGCCACCAGATGTGCTCCAAGAGCCACCAGATGTGCTTCCAGGGTCATCCGAAGGGTCCACAGAGCTGCTTGAAGGGTCAACAGAACCACTGCATGGAGGTTCAGTCCTCCCTGGTATGGAAGGAGGTGTTTCAGACATTCCTGGTACAGAGGGAGGTAGTTCAGTCATTCCCGGTGTGCAAGGAAGTGGTTCAGTCGTCCCTGGTACGTAAGAAGGTAGTTCAGTTGTCCCTGGCACAGAGGGAGGCAGTTCAGTCCTCCCTGGCACAGAGGGAGGCAGTTCAGTCCTCCCTGGTACGGAGGGAGGAGATTCAGTCGTTCCTGGCACAGAGGGAGGTGGTTCAGTCGTCCCTGGTATAGAGGGAGGCGGTTCTGTCATTCCTGGTGTGGGAGAAAGTGGTTCAGTCGTCCCTGGTATGGAAGGAGGTGGTTCAGTCATCCCTGGTATAGAGGGAGGCGGTTCAGTCATCCCTGGTATAGAGGGAGGTGGTTCAGTCCTCCTTGGTGCTGAGGGAGGTGGTTCAGTCCTCCCTGGTGCGGAGGGAGGTGGTTCAGCCCTCCCTGGTGCGGAGGGAGGTCCCTGGAGGCCCCTGGAGTCGTCCCTGGTACAGGGGGAGGTGGTCCAGTTGCCCCTGGTACAGGGGGAAGTGGTCCAGTCGTCCCTGGTACAGGGGGAGGTGGTCCAGTCGCCCCTGGTACAGGGGGAGGTGGTCCAGTCGCCCCTGGTACAGGGGGAAGTTGTCCAGTCGTCCCTGGTACAGGGAGAACTTCAGAAGTGATCCAGTCGTCCCTTTGCCAAGGGGAGGTGATCCAGTTGTCCCTTGTACAGGGGGTGATGATCCAGTCGTCCCTGTGCCAAGGGGAGGTGATGCAGTCGTGCCCTTGGCAGAGGGTGTTAATCCAGTCGTCCCTGGTACATGGGGTGTCGATCCATCGTCCCTGCGGCAGGGGTGTTTATCCAGTCGTGCCCTTGGCAGGGGGTGTTGATCCAGTCGTCCCTGCGGCAGGGGGTGTTGATCCAGTCGTCCCCACTGCAGGGGGTGTTGATACAGTCATCCCCAAGGTGCCCCGGGGAACCACCAGAGGTACCCCCAGTACCACCAGACATGCTCCAAGAACCACCAGAGGTGCTTAGAGAGTCAAGAGAGGTGCTCCCCCAGCTATCGGAGCAACTCCCAGTACCACCAGAGGTTCTCAGAGTACCACCAGAGGTACACATAGAACCAACAGCTCCCAGAGCCACCAGATGTGCTCCAAGAGCCACCAGATGTGCTTCCAGGGTCATCCGAAGGGTCCACAGAGCTGCTTGAAGGGTCAACAGAACCACTGCAGGGAGGTTCAGTCCTCCCTGGTATGGAAGGAGGTGTTTCAGACATTCCTGGTACAGAGGGAGGTAGTTCAGTCATTCCCGGTGTGCAAGGAAGTGGTCCAGTCGTCCCTGGTACGTAAAAAGGTAGTTCAGTCGTCCCTGGCACAGAGGGAGGCAGTTCAGTCGTTCCTGGTACAGAAGGAGGTAGTTCAGTCCTCCCTGGCACAGAGGAAGGCAGTTCAGTCCTCCCTGGTACGGAGGGAGGAGATTTAGTCGTTCCTGGCACAGAGGGAGGTGGTTCAGTCGTCCCTGGTATAGAGGGAGGCGGTTCTGCCATTCCTAGTACGGAGGGAGGTAGTTCAGTCATTCCTGGTGTGGGAGAAAGTGGTTCAGTCATCCCTGGTATGGAAGGAGGTAGTTCAGTCATCCCTGGTATAGAGGGAGGCGGTTCAGTCATCCCTGGTATAGAGGGAGGTGGTTAAGTCCTCCTTGGTGCTGAGGGAGGCGGTTCAGTCCTCCCTGGTACGGAAGGAGTTGGTTCAGTCCTCCCTGGTACGGAAGGAGTTGGTTCAGTCCCCCCTGGTGCGGAGGGAGGTGGTTCAGTCCTCCCTGGTGCGGAGGGAGGTGGTTCAGTCCTCCCTGGTGCGGAGGGAGGTGGTTCAGTCCTCCCTGGTACAGAAGGAGTTGGTTCCATCATTCATGAGGTGCTCCTAGAACCACCAGAGGTACCCCGAGTACCACCAGAGGTGCTCTCCAAACCACCAGAGGTGCTCTCACAGCCAGCAGAGACTGCCGCACCCTCCAGCTACAAGCACGGTCCCAAGCTGCCACAGTAGCTGGCACGCAGGGTCTGATCTCAGCAAGGCGGGAACCATGGGGGATCGAGTACCTGTGGGGACCAAGTTGCTGGGGGAGGACGGGACGGTCTGGAGACCAAGTGCGAACTATGACCCGGGGATCAAAGAGGAGGCATGGACGACCAGGCCCAGTAACCAAGATTGATTGATTGATTGATTGGATTGTTTTACGTCCAAGTGTGCTATGACGCCTGGGACTTACTCAAGAGTTCATAAGACTCTCGGTCCGTTCTTTTCTCATCTAGGTTGCGTTTTTAAGTGTGTGAGTGCATGTACGCGTGCGTGTGTTTATGAGCCTACTTGTAGCAGTGGGACACGGCTCGTAGCAGTGGAACAATGCTCGTGGCATCGGGCCTCTCTTTATTGTGCTGCCTCACACAGATGCTGTGCCGCAGACTGTTGACACCTCATCTGACCAGTCCATTATCCTGACACCGGCGGGCCAGTCGCAGCTCCATACCAATCGGGCCAGCAGATCAGGAACTGGCGAGTATGAAAACTACTTTCCATCTGGCCAGAGATCATTATCTCTAGCCTACTGGGCCGGGTCTCAAGGGGGGGCCTGTTTTCCCCCTGTTACATCTTTTCGAACATCTTTGTTTCCCGCAGGAAGGTCAGGAGTTCTTTCTTCAGAGTGTTGGTGAAGACACTGTTCATGGACGACGTGCCATGAAGGTGCTCGTCCCTACTCTTCTTGGTTGCTTGACAAAAGAGCATGAGATGCTCCATGGTCAAAGGTACTTGACATTGCTGACATACCGGTTAGTTTTCACCCCTCATGAGGTGTCCGTGTGTCAGCAGCGAGTGACCTATCCGAAGACGGGCCAGTCTTGTTGATTCCCTCCTGGTCAAGCCTGTATGGTTGTGCCTTTTGCCGAGGGTTCGATGGCTCTCAGTTTGTTATCTTGGTCAGAGCTCCAGCGTCTCTGCCACTCTTGGTTGGTATACTCTCGACAAATCGGGAGGAGGTCTGAGGGATGGGATGGGATGGGATGCAAGCCGAGCTGGGTTTCAGACTCAGGGCTTTCTTAGCTGCATCGTCTGCAGCTTCGTTCCCTTCTATGCCAATGTGGCTGGGCAGCCAACAGAGGACTACCTCCTTTTGGGTGTCTGTGAGGTGTGAGACCAATTGCTTGATCTCCTGCACCACAGGGTTTTTGGGGTCATGTTGGTGTATTGCTTGCAGGCACGACTTGGAGTCGGAGAAGATGATGAAGGCCTTTCGGCTTGACACCCTCATCCACTCCAAAGCACTAAGGAGAGCATGGGCCTCAGCAGTGAAGATGCTGCTTCTTCCATGTAGTGCTCCTTTGCGGGTACCAAAGGGTGTGAATGCAGCAAAGCCAACACCGTTTCCGTCTTTCGAGCCATCTGTGAACACCTCAGTGTGGCCTTGGTGCCGACGGCTGATTTCTGTCAGTTTTTCCATGTAGGTGTTGGTCTGGGTTTCCCCTTTCTTGTGTTTACAAAGGTCAAAGAGGATAGTCGGACCCGCCTGTGTCCATGGAGGGGATTGAGCAGGTCCTTCCTTGATGACCTTTGAGATTGGTATGCGAGCCTCTCTCATCAGGGTTCTCACCCTCATAAAAAAAGGCTTTGTGGCGTTCTTCTTCCTACGGAAGACGCTGTGGTCCTAGTTGAAGATGGTGTTGTGAGTTCCTCTCATTTGCCTTCACCCTGATGGCATATTGGAGGGATAGTTTGTCCCGCCTGAGACCCAGTGGGGGTACTCCAGCCTCCACTTGCAGACTGTCCTGTGGTGAGGATCGGAAGGCACCTAGGCAAAGTCAGAGGGCTTGGTTTTGAATTGGGTTTAGCCAATCCAGGTATGATCTGCAAGCAGATGCATACACCACCGATCCGTAATCCAGGCGTGATTGGATATAGGTCTTGTAGATTGTCAATAGAATCTCCCGGTCTGCTCCCCACTCTGTGTGGGAGAGCATCTTCAGGAGGTTCATGGCTTTTTGACATCTTTTCCGGAGGTATTCCACATGGGGTTTGAAGGAGAGGATCTGGTCAAACACTAGTCCAAGGAATTTAACCTCGGTTTCAACTTTGAGTGCTTTCCCGTGAAGTGTCAGTTCAGGAGCCTCCGCACATCTTCGCCTTCGGCAAAAGTGCACACAGGTGGTCTTGCTTTCTGAGAACTTGAAGCCGTTTTGCAGGCTCCAAGCCTCCAGGCGGAAAAGTGTCTGTTGAAGCTTTCGTTCTATGGTTGCCATGGACGTACCGCTGTAGCAGATGATAAAGTCATCTACATACAGGCAGCAGTCCACATTATACCCGAGGGTTTCGGCAATTTAGTTTATTTTGATGCCGAACAGTGTCACCGAGAGGACGCAGCCCTGGGGGACTCCGTTCTCCTGGTCAACTTTCTTGGATTGGGTGGTGCCAAGTCGGACGTTGAAGGTTCTGTTGCCGAGAAAGCCTTCCACAAATAGTGGCAGTCTGCCTCACAGTCCCATTTTTTTCATGTCTTGCAGAATGCCAAATTTCCTCATTGTGTCGTAAGCCTTTTCAAGGTAAAAAAATACAGCAGCAACGTGTTCATTGTTGGCAAACGCTTTTCTGATGTGGGTCTCGAGACGCACTAGATGGTCTGTGGTGCTTTGACCTTTGCGGAAACCTGATTGGTATCGAGTCAGGAGGTTGTTTGACTCGAGATACCATACAAGTCTGTTGTTGACCATCATCTCCATTGTCTTGGTCAGGCAGCTGGTCATGGCAATGGGTCTGTAGCTTGAAGGCACAGATGTATCCTTCCCTGGTTTTGGAATGGGCACAAATATAGCCTCCGACCAAGATGGTGGGTATTGTCCTGTTGTCCAGATATTGTTGAAGATATCCAGAAGCAGCTCCAGTTGGTGCTAGTAACCAAGAAGTCAGTGGCGTGGTCAAACCTGGACGGGGAAGCGGACAGTCCAATGAGGAGTATCAGCTGCTAGAGGAATCGGTGAGGTGATCTCAAGTACCTGGAGTCCCAAATAGCAAGGCTTTTTTTATTTTTTGTTATGACTCATAACAAGTTTATTGCCATGATTTTCAGTACAACGGACTTTCCTTCACTGCTCGGTGTCTCTTACTCGAGGCAGGGTTTCTGTCATTTTATAATACGGTTAAGCATTGTGATTAACATTGAAATAAGTAAATTGTAAAAAGTTAAAAGTGTTAGTTCCTGTAAAATTATTCAAATGTAAAGTTAAAAGTTATCACTAGGTTAAAAGCACAGTTACCTGTAAAAGAGTACTCAAATGTACAAAGTCTATGTTCATCTAAAACAGTACCGCAGTACAGCGGGTCAGACCAGGGCTGGGCAGCTGTCGCAATGCCGCAAAAAATATGCAACAGGGGTCTTGGAAAATGCGACAGGGACATCAGGGAGAGTCTAGGCTATCTAAAGCTGAATGAATTTAGTAAATATTCCAATTAGAACCAAAGTTAGGACTATTTCAATAGATTTCATCCCCAGTGTTCCTAATGGAATATCTTCCTAAACCCCTCAGTATATTAAATGATTAATTGATTTTTATTGGCCAACAGTTCATGTAGTTACAAGCCTTTCACATTAGCCTTTAACATTTCACATACACCCATCTAACACTGTTTTTCCAACTTTTTCTTGGATCTATACACCTGCAAACCCCTCAAAATACACCAATCCCAAGGTGGAATTCCAAATTTTTCCTGGAGCAAAATGCCCATACAATGCATAAATCTGAAAGTAAAATATGTGCCCAAATTCTTTGGAGCAATACGCCAATCTAAAATTAAATTTTCTCAAATTTCTTGGAACATTGTCTCATGATCCCCTCAAAAATATACTAAACAACAGATTGAATTACAAATTTCTCTGGGAAAACAATATGCCCCCAAAACACAACAAAATGCACCAATCTAAAGGTAGATTTTCAAAATTTTCCTGGAGCAACATGCGTCTAAAATGATCAGAATACATCTATATATCAGAATACATTAATAATTTAACTAATACTAGTAGGTGACATTTCTAAATTTTCCTAGAAGAACATGCTCCCCAAACCATCATACACCATCTATCTAAAAGGTAGAAGTTCCAACATTTGGGTGAGCAATATGCTCCCAAACCCCCCAGAATATATCATTCTAAAAATAGAAATCCAAAGTTTCCTGGAGTGATATGCCCCCAAAAGTTCATAGAAAGCACCATCCTAAAAGTAGAATTTCAAAATTTTCCTAGAGCTATGTGCCACCAAATTCTCAGAATGCACCATTCAAAAGTTATTTTCCGGGAGCAATGCATGTGCGCAAAACAGAATGCACAAATCTAAAGGTAGAATTTAGAGAATTCCTATTAACAATAAGCCCTGAAACTCCTCATGGTTCTATTTCATGAGGGAAAAGTGTAACGAATGTGGGGCGGTGTTTTCCGGTGGGTATCCACCGGGAAACATCCGGTGGACTGATGACGTCACAGTCACGTGTTCTGGACTATAAAAGGGCACTCTGTCTGGTGGAGAAGGCATATCCGGTCCAGAGAGCAAAGCAGCAACATCTACATGTGATTGGATTGATGATTGATGTACAAGTTATCTGAGATACAATTACAGACTAAAACTGTATCAGCCTGCCTTCTTGTGATCCTTCCTGTACATGCAACCAAGTTTTATTACAATATCAATAAATACCAGTGTTATTGAGGGCTTTATTATCACTTTTGGCCCTATTGTGCACCATGCTTTTAAAACTGGCCATGATAATCCTACAAAATTTGGACAAGTTCGATAAAACCTTTGAGTCTTGGCTATTAAAAAGCCTTTCTATCATCCCAATATTAGGGTTTGATGTGAACTCCTTGTTAATTAGTAAAAGTCTCTCGTTATTGAAGGCTTTGCACACAAATAGATAGTGAAATTCATCACCGATTTCGGTCTGGTCACATGATGTGCATTTTCGCTTGTCTCTTTCAATACCATTGTACCTACCAGCCACTACTGGTAGGTGGTGGTTACTACATCTGAACCTGCACAGATCAGTTGCCTCCTTTTTGTTCAGTATTGTAAGGTAGATTTCAGGTTCTAGGGTCTTCTTATATATTGAGTAGCTTGTACAACGACTAGAATCTGAAATTTTACTGTTCTATACATAGTATTCTGTCTTTAAATACATGTTTCTTATGGGCTGGGTTAATATACCTAGGGTCTTCATCGAGAATGCAGCCAAGACCGCTGCTGTCTAGCGTACTTTTTATACAGTTCAACCAGTCAGAGTTGTAACTTTCATCGGTTTCCAAACTCTGGGAATCCTCAAAAAACTCCCCATAACTCCCTCTTTGAACTCTCCAAAACTGCCACAACTATCAGAATCTCTCTGACACTCTTTGAAGCTCTCCAAATCTCTCTGAAACTCTCCAACACTCTTGAAAATCTTGAATATTCTCAAAAACTCTCTGGAACTCTCCAACACTTCTGCAACTCTCTGACACTCCTCCCAACTCTCTAACACTTCTTGAAATTCTCAAAAACTCTCAAAACCCTACTACATTATGAAAACACTCAGGAACTCTCTCAACACTCTCCAAATCTGCCTGAGACCCTCAAACACTTAAATACTCCTGGATACACTCTACAAACTCCCAAAACCTTTTTACATTCTCAAAATTCCTAGACAGTCTATAACACTGCATCTAAACACTCCCCATATTTCTCACACTCTTTGAAACACCGCAAGTCTTCCAAACCCTCACGCTTCCAAACTCTCACTCTACAACACTAAGGTACCTTACACTCTTTGAAATCCAACTCTTCAACACTCCTCAGAACTCTCTAACGCTCCTAGAACTCTCCACAACTCTCTGACACTACTCATAATTCTCCGAAATTCTCAAACCCCTATGACATTCTAGAGGTGTCACAGTATAAATTTGCCCCCACAATGTTGTACTCATAAATAGTGCCAATGAAAAACGGTACTACTAGGTATCCCAATAGGCAGCCACTAGCCGTGTCCTCGCATAAGAACTTGCCAAAATACATACTTTTAGAAATGCTCTCATATCCATACTATTTGGTGTGTCACCTATCTACTATGTATAGAAAAGCAAAATTGGAACAGTAAAATCTCAGATTCTAGTCGTTGTACAAGCTACTCAATATATAAGAAGACCCTAGAACTTGAAAACTACCTTACAATCCTGAACAAAAAGGAGGCAACTGATCTGTGCAGGTTCAGATGTGGTAACCACCACCTACCAGTAGTGGCTGGTAGGTACAATGGTATTGAAAGAGAGAAGCGAAAATGCACACTATGTGACCAGAACGAAATTGGTGATGAGTTTCACTATCTGTTTGTGTGCAAAGCCTTCAATAGCGAGAGACTTTTACTAATCAACAAGGAGTCCACATCAAACCCTAACATCGGGATGATGGAAAGGCTTTTTAATAGCCAAGACTCAAAGGTTTTATCAAACTTGTCCAAATTCTGTAGGATTATCATGGCCAGTTTTAAAAGCATGGTGCACAATAGGGCCAAAGGTGACAAAGCCCGCAATAACACCAATAATAAACGCCTGCCTAAGAAGAAAAATTCTTTAAAGCGATCTTTTAGTACCTTGAAGGCTTCGCAACTCAAGGATAAGTTGGTGAAGAAAAGGATGGAAAAGAGACAACAGAAACCTACAAAATAAACAACAGTTCAAATCTGAACTCAGGTGCTAATATGGGTGGCACGGTGCTATGTCCTCTTCACTCATTCAGGTGACTGCATGCTCTGTCCCATCCTTTTCTTGCGAGACCATGTCAGCTTTATTCATATTTTTGCTGTTTAACACAACAATAGCTTGACTTGTAATATATGTACATGTAGATTAGTCACCTGTGTATTCAGGTTAGCCGTCCATTGAAACTACGCATGACAGCTATGTTTGTACAGTGAACACATTTATGTTCAACCTCATTATCATAGATCTGACTAGGAATGGTGCTACTCTATGTATCTAGTCCATTTATGTATCTAACTTATTTTATATGCTACACCGATAAACACATGGTTATGGCATATATGTATCCGGTGATGCCAATGTAACTTTCGGCTACACCCGGCATGTATTATCTTATCCTTTCTCCTTTGCCCCGAAAGGGGTTGTGTGTGAATAAAATTGAATTGAATTGAATTGAATCTAAAGTATGCTAATGAATGCTCTGATGTATCCGCATCGCCCTGATACCTGGGAAACGATGTATCATGATGCTAAGTACCACTGGTGATGCTCTGAAGTTAGGTCACATTTGGAAAACGGGACCTTCTGTCAGTGATTAGCCATGCAGCCCTGGAGGACTCACAGTCTATATACTGATTTCGCTCCCACGCCATTAGAGATATAGTCTCAGGAGTTTCACCACTGTAAGCAGGACATTCATAGGGTCATTTTGAGGTATTACAAGTGGGGATAGGCCTATTGGAAATAATTTTTTATGAAAAAATAAGAATTTTCAGACAATTTTTGGCACTTTTTCAAAATATTCTAGACACATATTTGGGATCATTTGAAAGGTATTTTTTTGCTCTATCAGATGCACTATCAACATAGTTGATAGGACGAATGGCGTAAGAGCTAAAACAGAATAAAGATCACAACCCCCCACCGGCCCAAAATAGTCACTGCTTTAGCTCCCATATCATTAAGAGGTTTACCATTCAAAGCAGGGCACTCAGGGGCTCATTTCGAGGTATTGCAAGCAGGGGTAGGCCTTTTAGAAGTATTTTTTAAATTAAAAAACTAGAATTTTTGGGCAATTTTTGGCACTTTTTTGAAATGCTAGATGCACATATTTGGGTTGATTTGAAAGAGAATCTTTTGCTCTATGAGATTCACTAACTACTTAATGCTTAAACAAGATGGCGGGCTAACCACAAGCGACGAGAAACTCGACAGCAAACTATCTGGAATTCTTCAGTAATTATTAAGACGACACTTACCAAACTCGGACAACCTCTGGATTAATACACCGTCCATAGGATAAGACCATTTGGGGAATTATGTCGCAAACGCAGAGAGAAAGAGATACACGCGCGTCTAGCCGGAGAGATGACCTAGATAAATCACGGGAGTCTACGTCAGCGGCGGGCTATGGCAGGCCGTCCGGCGGCAGCACCAAAAAGGATAAAGATCAATGTAAACACGATCTGACTCTGATTCAAAACAATGTCGCCACACTATTCAAAAAAGTGAAGGCCACAGAGGACTACAACTCTACCCTTGATGATAATGTAAGAGAAGTAAAACAAAAACTACGCGGTCTTACACAGGGACATCGTCTTCTACAACTCCACCAGAATAAAACAGAAGCCATTGTAGCCAGGCAGAACAGGCACATATTGGCGCTGGAAGAAAGAGTTGCTGAGCTCGAAAGAGAAAAAAGACGACATAATATGGTAGTGACAGGTCTCGCCGAACCAGACGACAACAATACATTTCGTCAAGTCGACAATTTATTTTCAGACCTTCAAACCGATTTCACTACAGGAGGAATCAAGCAGGTGTATCGTATAGGCCCTTTGAAACCAAACAACAGGGGACCAAGACCTGTTATGCTAAAGTTCCACGATATGAAGCAAAAGATCCAAATTTTCACTGGATTAAAGCACTTGAGGGGTAATGGCAACTGGAACAGAGTCCATCTGAATGATGACCTCACCATTGATGATCAGCGTAAACAAAGGGAACTGAGGAACCTAGCCCAGTATCTACGAGATGAGGGGCATAATGCACAACAAAGGTCCATGCACATACTGGTAGGAGGAATAAAATACTCTTACAACGAGGTCGAATCACTGCCAGAAGGCATGAGACTTTCTGACGCAAAAACACCAAAATGTCTTGATGGAGTTGGTTTTCAAGGCCCGAGTAGTTTCCTATCAAACTTCCATAAGTGTGACATTTATTATAAAGATGTCCTATACGCCAACGCTGAGAGTCTGTTTCAATCACAGAAGGCATTAGTTTGTCGCCAACAGGAGCTAGCTGAAGAAATAGCTGATACTATTTGCCCCTACGAGGCCAAAAGGCTGGGAAACAGAATCGTCGAAAATCAGGACTGGGTGCAACAACGGCTTCCCATAATGAGGAAAGTTCAACGTATGAAATATCCACCTCAGTCTGACATGCTTCGCAGACTACAGGATACGGACGGACACATATATGAACTAACCAAACAAGCATATTGGGGCTCTGGGTTGGTCTGGAAGGACTACAAAACGTGTAACGCCACCTCCATTACTGGTGAAAATCAAATGGGAAAACTACTGGAACGTCTGCGGGACGGCGAGTTGACAGAGGACTCAGACTCGGATAGTGACAGTGACAGCGGCTCTGACGGCGCTGAGCGAGGTACTGACACTCCACTAGTTGAAAATAGCTATCACGGGGATGATGAAGACGAAATCCCTCGTACTGGTGCTGCTTTACAACCCACAGCAGTAGATGTCACAAGAGACGGATAAAAGGGACACCATTGTGTTTATTGATTAAAGGGACACTGTCACGTAGTTGCCATTTGACAGGCTGATCACTGTTTACATCATGTATCATACGGTAGCCATATTTGGTGACAGTAGGCTAGGTCCTAGAGGGTCAAAATTCCTACAGACTGAAGTAGACCGATTGAATACTACTGGTTGGCCTATACAGGTTAACCCTATGAGTGGAGCAAAATTTCACACAGTGTGTAATGCTGCTAGCAACTTCATGAATACGCACCCGGAGTCAATAACATACATTTCAGCAGGAATTAATAATATGTCAATACGTCACCCGGCTCTACCCTGGCAGTCGAGAGACTATTACACATTTGACTGGGCAACAAGTGATCAATTTGTAACAGTTATGTCCCATTACATAGAGGATTGGATGGAGTACATGTACCACAAGCATCCTGATCAACGTATTATCCTGTGTCCTCTGGTAGGAGCTCAACTTGATAAGACAGTGGTAAATGCAAACGACAACAGGCAATATATAATGAACAGTGGCATACGTGAGATCAACCAGTGTATCTATCAAATGAATAGAAAAGCCAAGACATCAACGCCCTGGATTTGCAGACCTGTGCATCAGACACATTCTAAGTCGAAAAACAAGGACTCTTACAAAGAAATGTCTGATGGACTGCATCCGGATGATAGTCTCCTCACCAAGTGGGCTGTCACGTTCACAAATCATGTTGAATCAATCAAAAAAAAGGTTATTGCTAACGGGTATATTCCAAATTAATAATAATATTTAATTAATTTTATTTTTCCCTATTTAAAACTTCACTTTAAAATTATTTAATCCCCCCCATCCAGTGATCAGGTTCCTACTAAAGCATTACTTGTTTTGTACGATAAGTTTGCTACGGTGGGATACTATGGAAGATGGTAGACCTCAAAAAGGTGAAAATGTGTTAAACTACCGGATTCCCAAAGTCACAAAACAACCCGAGCAGTGTTGTCGTCTGATATGATTTTGAAAATGTTAAGCTGTCCCAGCTCTCGCATATGGTAGCCTAGTTCATGAGAGAAATGAACAACATCTTGTACTTTTTAATTTTTTTACATAGCTTAAGTACTAACATAGATAAGATATTAGAATTTAACCATGGGGGGTGGGGGACGGGGTGGGTAGGGGTAGGAACACATATAAATGTCAAGTAAAACTGTGTCAGACTTCGTTAGGGAAAATTCTTTAAATGTTACACATATAAATATGAGAAGTATTAGGAATAAGCACACAGATTTTTCCATATTGTATGATGATTCTAATATAGACTTTTTAACCTGTTCTGAATCATGGCTAACTGCCAATGATTTAAGTTGTAATTACAAATTAGCAGGGTATAACATGTATAGAAATGACCGTTCATGGCTAGAGAATGGTAAGATTAAAAAAGCTGGTGGCTTAATAACATACGTCAAGAAGGAATTTTCTGTTACCAATGAACATGACCATCTCAATGTTTCAAGTAAAGATTTAGAACTTTTATGTACTACAATTGATAGAGAAAACAGGAAAAATATTTTATTATTGAATGTGTATAGACCTCCCAGTGGTAATTTTACTATTTTTTGGAATTGTTTAAAGGATATTTTAAGCAGAATTGGCAATCGTGAAACTAAAGATATATTTGTTTTGGGAGACATGAATGTTGACTTTCTAGAGTATGATCACCCGGACACAATTACTTTAAAAGAGGGTATGGCTGGTTTTGGCCTTCTAAGCTATATTGATGTACCTACTCGCTATGCTGAGCGAATCTCATGTCTGGATTTAATATTTTCCAATTGTTTAACAATAGATGAAGCTGGTTGTGTAACATGTAATTTAAGTGATCATGAAATGGTATTTGTTACATGTAAAGAAATAAGATTGCCATTTACCGGTAAGACTGAAGTTAAAGGTCGCAAAATGAAAAATTACGATAGGCAAATGTTTGTAAGGTGCCTCCTAGGATTTAATTGGAAAAATTTCCATTTAGAGAAGGATGTTGAGATTTTGTGGTCTATTATTTTGAAAAGAATTAATCATGTTTTAGATGTTATGTGTCCATATACAACATACAAAACATACAAAGATAGCAAGCCCTGGCTTACACCTGAACTGATAGGTGAAATGCATCACAAAGACAATGAAATGCAAAGAGCCAAGCGAGCTGGTAATAATGAGAGATTAAAAGTGGCAAGAAAGGAAAGAAATCAAACCTCAAAGAAAGCACATAAGGCAAAGAAAACATATATTTTAAATAAGGCTGAAGAAAATAAGGATAATCAAAGAAATTTTTGGCGAGAACTTAACAAAATTATTCCCCAGAAAAAAGGTGAAAAAGATATAATTAAGTTAATTGATCCTATCACTCAAGTTTTCATGCCTGAAAGTGATGTGGCTGGTTTTATAAATGATTTCTTTACGAATATAGGCCCTAATCTCTGTAAAGATAATACTACCAATTGGGTTTTTGATGATGATGTACAAGAAGAAGGTATCATAGATTGGAGTACGAGTCCTGCAGAGGTTATGAAATATATTAGGGAGATTCCATTGCATAAAACAACTGCCATAGATGGATTGAAGGCTAGCGTTTTGAAAGATGCTCTAGTATGTCTGCTTCCACAAATCACACATCTGTTTAATCAATCATTGATTACTGGACATATCCCGCTGTCATGGAAATCTGCATGTATTATTCCAATCCCCAAAGATGGAAACCTTAATTTAGTAGAAAATTACAGACCCATATCTTTATTATGTACACCCTCTAAAATACTTGAAAAATTGGTTCACACAAAATTAACAAAATATTTAGATGATAAGGATATATTAACTAGTAAGCAGGGAGGGTACCGTAAAGGTTTCTCAACTATTCAGACTGTAGGGGAATTAACTGATGATATATTAAGGGATAGGAATGTGGGCATAGAAACAATAGCAGTATACATTGATTTGAAGAAGGCCTTCGATACTGTCGATCACTCCATTCTATTAAAAAAGTGTAAACTGTATGGAATCCCTTCAAAACCTTTATTGTGGTTAAATAATTATCTTAGTAACAGACAGCAATGCACCTTGGCCAATAATGTTAAATCTTCTTATTTAAACATGGTGTGTGGAGTTCCACAAGGTTCTACCTTAGGACCGCTCTTGTTCTTAATTTATGTTAATGATGTAGTTAAATCCATTACACATGGTAAGATATTGTTATATGCAGATGATACTGTAATTTATATGTCAGGAAAAGATAAAAATGTTGTTAATCATCTCCTACAGGAAGATTTATATACGTATCATACCTGGTGTGAAAGGAATAGACTGACTATTAACTGTAAGAAAACCAAATTTATGTGTTTTGGCTTGAGTTTCCGCTGGAAAAATTGTAAATTTAAAATAGGTAATGATAACATCCATGGTGTATCCAGTTATAAATACCTTGGCATAGTGTTGGATCAAGCCATTAATTATGAGAAATTTCTGAACAATCAGCTAAGAACTGTTAGTTTCCGTACATATCAACTTACAAGGATGAGTGAATATCTAAGTATACCAACGGGTGTGTTAATTTACAAAAGCTATATACTGCCTATATTAGAGTATGGTGATATATTTATAGTAGAGTCTAATAAAGATTTGCTCAAGAGAAGGCAGCGAGCTCAAAATAGAGCGTTAAAAATAGCCCTTAAGCAAAATTTCAGAGCCCATACAGAAGACATCCATGCCTTAGCCAAAATTAATCTATTAGAAACCAGAGTATTAGCTCACCAATATTTAGCAGCTTTTAAAAGACAATTAAATCCAAAATATAGAGATAATAGACGTTTGAATACTAGAGCTTGGGATGGTCCTATATTAAGATGCCATACTCCACATGCTAAATCCTATACACGTAGTCTAGAATGGACTCTTGCCTTTGCTTGGAATAACCTGGAGCCTGAGGATAGGAATATTCCAACCTTTATTTTATTCAAAAAGATGTAAAAAATTTTCTGTTTAACAATATCCCTGACGAGGTAGAAGTTTAGAAATTTCAGGTGCCTCCTGGCCCCTCTTCATCCTCCCCCCCCTCACCCCCCATAAGGCCTATCTAGTGAGCAAATCCCAGAGTCTACTAACCCTAGTTTTAAGTCTCTAGTAGTCTGCGTTTTGCACGATGCAGCTATCTAGAAAAATATGTAAAAGTAAAAACTTAATCAGTTATATATGGATATAGATATATTGAGTTCTGTATGTTATCATAATTTTATAAATATGCTTTGAAAAAATGTACATTTAAACTACAATGCCACATGGCCCGCCTACATTCTCCTTAACACTGCTATGAACTATCTATTAACGGTCGCTGACCTCAATATTAGCCTTTAAATAGGCTAAGATGCGACCCGTCTTTTTGATTAAGCCATATGATAATATTGTACAAGAGTGTAAAATGTTTATTCAGCAATAAAGACAAATTCAAACTCAAACTCAATGTGATTAACGCTGTAGCAGTGAGAGTAGAATAAACCACCTAGGCCCATGCACCATAGTCCAGGTCTGAAGGGATATGTCCTCACATATTGGTTATAAAGGTTGCATAACATGCTGTATCAATATGTATGATTTATATACACCCTTCAGGATCCTCATACATGTACTTCCCTACAGACATATCAATTGCAAATCCATTTATTACTGCATAAAGAACCAAAATATCAGGATTTGCATATAATTATGTAATGGGCCTAAAGGTTACATAATTGTGTTGTTATGTGATAGTATAAATGAGTTAATGTTAAAAGTTGGATTCAGAGGTCAAGAAGTAATTTTGTGCTAAGATACTATAAAGCAGCTAGACAGCAAATTGCACCAAATTTCATGTTTTCCATCAAATGACTGAGTATTATATAATACTTTTAATGGGTAACAATTGCTAAGTCCAAACACCATTTTTACATTTTGAAATAGCTGTCAAATCCAAACCGCTGGACCGATTTGTATGATATTAAAACTGTGTTCATCATTCAACATGGTCTATCCATCCAACCCATTTCCAAATGTGTACCAATAATATCTGAAAATGACCTGGGATACCTAGTACTACTGTGCATGTAATCAGTGGTAGGAGGCCTTAAATTTGTCACAGAATCATAATCTGCAGCCCAAATTGTTCCCGAAGGCCTTGGTAAAAAAATAAATAAAAGGTTGGCTGTTGCCGTGGTAACGCTGGGTGGTACTTGGAGGGGTCAAAGGTCAAGGTCAAAGGTCGCTGGGCACCTGTAAAATTTCTCCAGTTTGTGTAAGTCAGTTTCCATGGCAACTAGCGCAAAATCGGAACACACTTTTTTATGCAGGATGCAAATAAAAAAATCAGATATGTGTTAAGCTTTAATTTAAGGGGTCATTCATTACTGCACACTTATAAGAACCCAACCTTTTGCCCATCTGAAAGAGAAAAATAGGGTCAGAAATTATGTCAGCTATCTGTACCGTGACACCTAGAAACTCGTCAAGTCTACCTGGAACTATCCAACACTTGTGAAACTCTCTGAGACACTCCAACCCTCCAATACTCATGGAGCCTCTATAAAAACTCTCAAAACCTTTGTACACTCTCAAAACTCTTAGACACTCTCAAAACCCTCTGTATTTCTTTAAAAACACTCCCTGTATTTCATGACACTCTCTTCAAACTCTTGAAAACTCTTCAACACTCGTGAAACACTCTCTGGAACTCTGCTAACACTCCTGCATCTGTCCACCACTCCACATTCTTCTCCAAAAACTCTCAAAACCCTATGACAATGCGAAACTCACTCTTGAAACTCATGAATACTCTAAAAAAAAAACTCTCTGTGAATCTCTCCGGTCCTACAACTCTCTGACACTCCTCACAGCTCTCTATAACTCCTCATAATTCTTATGCCCCTATGACAAGCTGGAAACTCTTTAACACTTGTAAAACTCTCTGGGAAGCTCAAACACTCCAATACTCCTGGACCCTCTCTAAAAATTCCCAACACCTTTGTACAGTCTTGAAACTCTTAAAACTTGCTGCATCTCTTGTAAATGCTCCCTATACTTCCAGAAACTCTCTGAAATCTGATACTCTTCTCAACTCTCCAATACTTTTCCTGGAGTCTTCTCCGAAACTGTCTGTAACTCTCAAAACCTCTCCAACACTAAGAGACCCACTTTGAAATCTCTGAAACTCTTCAACACTCCCAAAACTCTCTGCAATGCCTTGCAACTCTTCCTCCTCACAGCTCTCTGACATTCCCAACAATTCTCCAGAACTCTCAAATCCCTCTGACATGCTTGAAACTTTCAACACCCCTCAAATCTGCCTGCAACTATTAACCACTGTTAAAGCTCACCGAAACTCTCCAACACTGATGAAAACTCTCTGTAACTTTCAAAACTCTCTGGTGCTTTTCAAAGTTCTCCCACACTCGCTGATACTCTGCAAAACTCAGACATAGTTGAACTTTTCTGAAACTTCCGGAGGGTTCTACAGAGTCCGAGACAAAGCCTACCCCAAAAGTCAAAACTCAATGGTATACCCTGAATCATTTGTGGTGGTAATCACTCTTTCAATCCTCATATCCAACCCAGAAATAAAGGCCAATAATGTTCAACTTTAGCAATTTTTTTAATATTTTATTCAATCATCATACAGCCATCCCCTAGATTATATATACCGCTACAATATCATGAACCTGTTTGTAAGAAAAGTCAACAATTACGACTTGACAAAAATACCAGTTTTAATACAAATATAAAATAAAATAGGCCTATCTAATCATCTAGAGGCCTGAGGACTAATAAAACCGTTGTCTACATAGAAAGTGTAGCTTAAAAAGTCATGGTACAAAAATATTTATAGTAAACATTGCACTCTGTCCATACAATGGGTCGATGCACCTACATTTCCTATATACACTGCAACCCAAAATACCAGTAAAATCTAAAATACATATTTATGTCTTTCCTAGATTTAACAAATAAGAATATCAAGATAATATAAAGCACCAAGACAGCCACAGGAAGTTTTGATGGTGAGTAATATTTACCACCTAATAAGGGGCAAGGAGAGATTTCCATAAATGAATCTTTGTTTAATATGTTTTTGTTTGGTTTGATGTGTGAAACAACTGGTCCATTGTCTTGGTGTTCATATGTCTGCAAGTTGTCTGCAAGTTAAGTCTTCATTTGCTGTCAAGATGCACCAATACAGCGCTGATGGGTAACCGGTCTGCATTCGTGCATCATGCCGACCGCAGCACTAGTGGGATGAGCCAGTGCTGCATTCATGCATCATGCCGAGAAAATGGCATAATGCATTAACACAGTCATTATGGTGTGCTTTAAGGGTCTATAGATTTCATTTTCATAACATTATCACAGTGTCAAATCATCATTCATTAATAATATATAATACATAAGACTTATGAAATAGCTGATATGATTCTGATACAAGACTATAGGAATTGACCGTTTGCCTCCTACCCCCACAACAAATTGACCAACAAATTGACCACTTTCTCAGTTGATTTGTTAATCAGAATATGCCAATCTATATTGAAGTAGTAAATGCTTTACTATAAACTGAGATAATAAACCCATCATTGGTGGGGTCATACATATTACAACTATGCGTATTTACAGATGTAAGTTGCAAATATACAATATATAGGAGAGACATTTAGGGCTTAGTAATTTATTATAAGCTTGGGGCAAGGGGTCATGATGAAAAACTGGAAACGCCTGTGGAAAAGTCGGGGAGGGGGGAATCGAGATTAATTTTGGTTGATTGATTCGCCATTGTGAGAAAATCCTTTGACACCCCCCCCCCCCCCCGTCTCTCCACCCCCAACTAGTAGTAAATGACTCGACCCTTATAAATATTAATTATAATTATGTTACAAAACTGATTTGTTGTCCTTGTAATGTATACATAAATAAGTCCATATAACATTCTACTCGTTATTCTCACTGTCGTGGCACACCTTGATACACTAATAGATTGATACACTAAACCTATACCTTGATATACTACAATGTAGTATACTAATATATTGAAACATTCAAAATCTCATTCTGTTGTAGGTATTGCACCAATATCCCACATTCAATCGACAATACTAATATTCAAGTATTCCCCTACATATCCTGTAAGCTATTTTGTTTAAACGATGGTTTCACCGTTCAGTGTCTCATATGTCAATATTAGTATTCTACTTGAGTCGAAAGCCTAGTATAATTTGTCTAGCTTTGACTGAGACTGTCACGGTGACACAGCAAGATCAGATTATGCATCTACATCATTGATGGGGCGTGAGAACTGTAGAATCCCTGTAGATCCGTCACCTTCTCTGTTATGTCGCTTCATGTTTTGTTTCTCGCGCTGGAGCTCTGCATACTCAGGCTTGGCCCAGGGCTGAATCTCCCCTGAGCCGAAGATAACATAGACAACTAGACCGAAGGCGTAGACTGCACTGGAGATCCAGAATGCAATCTGCCATTGTCTGCGTGACGGCTGAAAGAAAACAGAGAGAACAATGTCATTTGTAGTGAAATTGCAATAGTTATTTATTGTTTATCAACAACTTGATTAAACTTGGGATTCCAATTGACTTTACCATTTAATAAAGGGTCAAAGAGTGTCTTAATGTATGCCCTAGAGGGGTATATCAAGAACATAGGGTCGGCATGATACTTGAATGCAGCACTGGGGTGTTAATACCCAGTCCTGCATTCGTGCATCATTGGCCTCTATTAGGCAGCTACCATAAATAACCTACACACCTACTGGTGTCTAAACTAAGTAAAAGACCCCAGTGGACCATGGTTAATGAACTTCTGGTAATTAAGGTAATTTAAGTTTATGGCATACGTTTGAGATGGAAGAAATCCCACTATTGTAATAGTACACATATCACACTACCGATCCACTTACATTGTCATTTGTCAGCAGCCCAACAATTTGAGGGCCAACAAAACCTGGTATGGTAGCTGAGGCATTGGTCAGACCCATCAGCGTGCCTGAAGTGAGACAGAAAAGTTGTGTATGAACAAGAATAGAAGGGACTAACATGGTCGAATATACATGTACTATCAAATTCTGTGAAGACAAGACACGGTTTATTTCCAGTGTTTTCAAAGTGCTTCTACTCATTATAGTCAGCATAATAAAGAGATGAGACATTTTTTCAAGTTCTGGTATTTGTAGAATAAAGATATAAGTGGAGGCTGATAGAATATTGAGTGTACCTGCAAATGGTGCAGCTAGATCCAGGTGGTTGACGCCATAACCAGACTGGGATACTCCGCCTACTCCAACCGCGATTGCTAGCAGTGCCACAATTAACATCTTATCACATCCAGCATAGCCGATAACTGCTAATGTGATGGCCGGGGTACCGAGACCTACAGACAAATAATATTTATTTAATTGATTTGAACCCTGGCGACAATTGGCTCTGTTAGAATGCTCACTTTAGACTGTACTGATATACACGTTTATGTTGTTATTACAACGTCTTACCCCAGTTGACAGACATAGCCATTCAGAGTGGATGATTTCATTTACAGTTGGTGCCATCCCAGATATAATCATAGCATTGTGTGTTATAATCAAGCACTGACCTATGATGATGAAGAGTTTGCGGACATTTGTCGTAGACAAAATATGTTTGTATCTCAGGTAGTCTGCGATTTGCCCACTGGTTGTGCTCAAGATGCCTTGTACTAGATACGGGATGGCTGAGAGAATTCCATTCTAGGGAAATAAAAAAGAAATGATAAGCCACGAGTATATGAACAGAATGATGATGTTAAACCATTTCATGGGCTGTTAAACTCATTCAGCAAATAGATACTGACCTGTACTGCCTTTTGTTGTGTGAATGACTTGGTACTTCAGCTGGTGGAAACACTGGCCAAGCAGAGCGCTACAAATAGTTGTGCTGTGAAGGACCTTTGCTTATTTGGCAAGCGTGAGACACCTACACAGTCAAATTTACAACTAATTGGATGTAGTCCACCTAATTTACTTTTAACAAATTCATTCATTACCAGTACTGCAGAGGATTAACAGTAAGCGAAAGACATTTTCCATGTGGACAACTTGACCCACTAGATCTGATCATGTAAAAGCTTATGAAAATGTTTAAATGTCTATGGTAAAAAGAGTCTTCGGTGACATATTCTTCCCAGAGTAAATAGGTCTCCCAATAAAAGTTGCTGAAAATAGAGTACGCTTCTATCTCATATATTTTGTAGACTACCCCGCGCCCCTCCTCTTCCCAACCAATATTCATTTTTCACCAAATCCGACTCCAACCCCTTGGTTTCCATCACATCCCAAGCCCTTTAATGGCCGCATAGTGCTTTAATATACTAGGCCCTATATCGTCATGGTGCATGAATGCAGCCCTGGTGTGTAATTGACTCTTTAATGACGGCATAATGCCTTAATGCATCATGCTCTTGGTCGTCATGATGCATAAATGCAGCCTTGGCAAGTTATTCACCAGGGCTGCATTCAAGCATCATGCCAACCTTACTAGGTTGAGACACTCCCACTGGGTCGGCCTGACGCACCAATGCAGCACCGGCGAGTTACTCGCCGGGGCTGCATTGGTGCATCATGACGACAAATGTCATCTTTAAGCGACATCCGTCCTTACAGGGTTAAAGGGCTAAATTAAAGGCACTGACCTGGGTCATATCGAACTGTAGGACTTCCTTCATGTAGGTGGGCATACAGGTGAGCAGAGTGTAGAAACCCCAGTTGTTACACGTGTGGGCGGTCAGTGTCGCCCAGAAGGGAGCCGAGGTCAGGATCGCCCGCCATGGCACCGGCATTTTCTGCAATACAAGCATGTGTCTTTTGGTGTAAAATAGAATGTTACAGTTAAATTTTCCAAATATCATGGGGTGGGAATGCTTACCTGATGCAACATAAAAAATGGGTGGTAAATATCCTCAAATCAAAACAGGAGACGATTTCACACCATGGGAGTTTGGGGAAAAAATATTCCCCAAAAGAAAGATCTCTACTGGGAATACCTTCAGATTATCGTGTGCTAGGCATGTCTGCCACTATACCATACCATGGTTTACGTAAGAGATTCAACTGATGGAAGAAATCTGAAAGTTTTTCCGAGGTCCCTTACTTAATACATACCGGGCCGCGCTTGTCTGTCCAGAATCAAGTTTCACCCGTTTCTTACGTTGCATCGGACAAGTTTTTGCCCCCTTTAGTCAATGGACATGTCTGAGGGAATTATTTTTATCTTTTTCATACACTTTGATTTCATGAGTGTTTTGTAATTTTCGACCCACCCTAAAGAGGGTTATAGAAAAAAATAATTAATGAGGTTGGTGAGGAGTTTAATTTTCAATTCATTTCCTACCTCCTCCTGCTCACGTCCTATAGATTCCTCTATGAAGGTCCGCTCGGGGATGGAGATACGCGGATGTGTGGAAGGGAAGTTATACGCGAGGAAACACCAGCCAACAAACCAGATACACCCAAGCCCCCCTGTATAAACAGATATAGAGATATGTTTAGTTTTAATACAGGCATATATATAAATGATTGCCAAAAGTATACATAAAAATCATATGCATTAAAGAGTACGAATTAGTCAGATTGTCCCATGAAAAGATCTTTTATCTTTTTTATTTGAGAAGGCACAAAAGTGTCTATCCCTTCAATAGTTCCACAAAGTAGATGTGTTCTGTCTAATGAACAAATGCTCTATCATATATGTCAGTGAGATGCATCAGGCGTTTGAAGAATATGGAACATGCAGGAAAGTGAACAGAGGTTATTGGCTCACCAAAGAGATAAAATACGGAGGGCCATCCCCCGAAAGGTCCATGATCACAGAGTATTCCTGATATAGGCAGCGAGAGCACCGTCCCAAACTGGGCTCCTAAAAAAGAATAACAAATGTGCCAATTATCATTCATTTCAATAAATATTTTGTTAAAGACCAAGGCTCTCTATGAATTTTAGATTAAGATGTACGAGATAAATTATCATGCATCCCTCCCCCAAATTGCTTTATCTAACCCTTCAACGACAGTATGATAAGGTTTAATGTTCCGCTACGAGTTACTCGCTAGTGCTGCATCAATGCACCATGCAGACAAAAATTGACATGGTTCATTAATTAACGCATTATTCTCCCCATTAGTTAAAAGGGCTAAAATATATCACAAGAGTCTGACCTGCAAATATGAAGGTGCCGAGTTTACTCCGCTCGTAGGGCGGTGCCCACTGTGCCAGCATGGCGGTCACCGCCGGGAACGTCACACCCTGAAGCACAGAAAAATTTAATAAAAATGCCCCCTACATTTTTTTTGGAGGGATTAGGCCTTATAATGTATCCATTTTTCTCCAAAATTGCCTAAAAAGCACCCCTTTCCAAGGGCCCTCGCGGGTACCCTTTCCCTTGGAATCGTGTTCGCTTGGAATCGGTAGGGGTCTTCCAGGTGATTAAGGGATCAGTTGTTTTTAACAGGACGTTGGGAGGGGGAAGCCATAACTGTTGACCCCCCCCCCCCCCCCCCGTCCCCCATCCAAGACATCCAACCCTTCTTTGATCTTGATAAAGGAAAACGTGAGCATTTCCTAAAGTGCTGAATGAGTTTTTTTTATATTTCATGTACTAATCCACTTACGACCAAGGTCTGTTCTTATGGATGTCAGACTTGACAATTTTAAAGTCTAAAGTGTTATTCTGATTCATAGTTCTAAATATCTGAGAAATTCATGATGTAATATCATTACTATCTTGAGCATATCAACATACTGGTAGTTCTGAATATTGACCAGAGCACAATCGTAACATCACTCTTATCAATGGCATTATGTCGATCAGCAACACTGAGGTCGCCAACATACCACGTCTGATAAACCACTTATACATCTATCGACAAATAGTAGTGATGACTTCAGAACTATCTTCAATAGAGTGAAAACTGGCAGATGGGCAGTTCTGTAGTGGGATGCGTATTACACTTACATATCTACATTACACCATGTGATACACCTGTAACAATGCCTACATCTTGTCACCTTCGCTATCGGTATCTTTTGGGGGGTTGGCTACCCACTGATAACGATGGTTCAGCACTATCTACACTACAGTGTCAGTAAATCAGGACCTTGGGTATAAATGATGCAGTATGGGCACAGAATGTGCTTACCTGTTACATATTATTACAGTATTTCAGTAATATACAACTGTAGTCATTCGTCAAACGATATGATTCTTTATCAATAGATCTAGCATTTTCAATAGGCCTTCTTCTTCGATAAAACGGAAGTTATAGACACAAAAAGAAGAAAAAAGCCTTACAAGTAATTATGCCTGTAAGGGTGATTCCATTAATAACAGATAATAGCATTTACCTCTCCTAGACCCTCTAAGATCCTGACGACAATGAAGAGGTAGACGTTGAGTCGGGCAGCCACAGGCGTTAACAGAGTGAAAACTGAAGTACACA
Source organism: Harmothoe impar (assembly GCA_947462335.1). Classification (NCBI taxonomy): domain Eukaryota; kingdom Metazoa; phylum Annelida; class Polychaeta; order Phyllodocida; family Polynoidae; genus Harmothoe; species Harmothoe impar. Next base: position 21,944,301 of record OX381718.1, on the reverse strand, counting down.
GGACGCCCAGACCGAACAGCCACTTTCCGCCAAAGCGCTCTGCGAGGAAACCACCTGGTACTTGGGTCACAATATAACCGTAGAAAAAGGAGCCAAGTACGAGGCCCTGAATATTTGAATCCCAGTTGAATTCTCCAGGCTAAAACAAATGAAGAGAAACTAGGTTAGGGCATGTATTAAGCGATGAAGACTTATTGGACTTTTCTTTTTGTGTTCCTTATATGAAGTGACAACGCTGAGTGGTTATGTGGGAGAGATAATTGTTAAGCATTTTATCCAACCTATAGTTATAATTACTAATATTCTTTTTAGAAAACAGGGTCTCTAATCGATTGTCACGCTATCAATATGTTACAGGTACATGTACATTGTAGGAATGAGAGTAATTTGATTTGGCCCATGATTTCTTGTAACTGTCTTTGTTCATTTCATATTATTCTAGCAAATTTGAGTCAATTTGATTCATTGTTCTGATGCTTGCATTCATGCTTCACGCTGACCATAATCCGTTGATACCCTCCCTCCCGATGTGTCTGTATAAAGCACCGATTCAGATCTGGTGATTCGTCATGATTCACCAATGCATTGGTGAGTCATGCTGACTATTCAGGAGCGTCTCAACCCAGTAGGGTCAGCATGATGTTTGAATACAGCACTGACAAGTTACTCGCCAGGGCTGCATTCATGCATCGTGACGACCAAAGGCATGATGCAGCAATGCAAGATGCCGTCCTCAGAGGGTTAATAGTGCACCAAGACATCAATTTGTGAAGCATTATGATGTTGTACTGTAAGGGTTACCAAAGCTGAATACTGACCACTGTGTGGGTGCTGTTCAGGGTGGTGTTATCTGCAGGGCAGGCATCTACCGAGGCGTTCTTTGTGGACTGGTAGGAGCTGTTCACCATGGCAACCATGGCCACACTCAGGTTGACGCGTAGCGCGTAGACGTTGACGAACCCGAGGAAACCCATCACGCTCAGCACAAGACGACATGATGGGAATGCTGCTCACAACAAAGAGTACATTTCTTAAAATGGATTCGGATTAAATGGATTTCACACCCTGCCTCAGCCCATTACGGGGTTGAGTGTATGAGGCTCCCAAGAAGTTTCTCTCTTTGTGAAGTATTACAAACTCGATTTTCTCAGCTATTTTACACATTTGAAAGAAATGGAGAGTGTTTATGAGTGCAAATTACTATCCTATTGATAATACCTTCCCTTTCTTTCAAACCTGTAAAATGAGTGAGAAAATTGAGTTTGTAATAGACTTCACAAAATCCTTTGTTGGAGCATGAATTGCAACCCTAAGATGGTCTATACGAGTAAAGTCATTGAAGGGAGTGTTCATTAATCAATTGTGGGGGGGGGGGGGGAGGGGTTGAAATCCTGAGTGGAGGCGCGAACGTCTTTTTACACCCCTTTCTCTAGAGCATGTAATTATTCTGCGCTCCCTGCTGAACTATGTAACGAACAGGCCTTTCCTTTGCTAATAAATGAACACTCCCTAATTATAATATCATATGCATTGTCATTGAATCATTGTGATATTGAAAACACTGTAACCGTTACATTGTCTTTTCAATCACAATGATTCGATGGCAATGCATGTGACTATTAAACTGTAGGCCTACTGTAGCCTAATCCTGCTAAGGGAGTGTTCATTTTAACCACAGGGCGGCTGGTGAGATTTCGCACGGAGGCGCGAACAGTTTTTATGCCCCTCCCTCTAGAGCGCACGGAGAATTTTCGCCCCGGCCTGGCTTTTTTTCTGCTATAATTAAAAGGCCCGGTTAAAAGGGGCTTAATTATTATGCCATGTCTGTATTTTCTAGTATGGATGACTATGAATGTGTGTATATGTGTGTGAGTGGGTGTTTTGTATACTTTATAACTGTATATTATCTTGTGTTAAAACTAGTAGATATATGTAGATATGTAGTACTTAGCTGTAGTGTAGTCACTGTAGAGTAGAAACATATGCTGAATGTATGACACATAGGTCAGTAATGACCTCCTTTGTTGTCAATAAAAGATTATTATTATTATTATTATTATTATTATTATTTACACCCCCACCCCTCGAGAGGGGTCAGCATTTTTTTACGCCCCCCCCTCGCGAGCGGTCCCCCCCCCCCAAAAAAAAGCACCACCCCCTGTAACTAAATAAATTAACACTCCCTATAACAACTCAAACTGTTGAGGGTTGAGGGCACAGCTTTGCCAGCCACAGCAAAAGGTAGTGTCAGGCACCGAGACTCTACCACTTTCGTGATTACGAGGCCTAGACTTCTGCAGAGCACCAGCTTCAGCAGCTGAAGCTGATTCTTTGCAGGGACTAGACTGAAGGTGAGTTCGGGGTGGGCCAAAATAATTACTTTCGTGATTTACAAGAACCAGCGTGCCTGTACCTTCCGGAAAGGGATATACAACAAAGCCCTAAAGGACAAAGAGAGAAGCGAACAGATACTGGGGAAAAAAGAAGAATACATCAAAGCACAAAAGAACCTGTGCGAAAAACTAAAAACCAGCGAAAAAGAGAAAGCAGAAGCAGTAATGAAACGGATCATAGCAGAAGGAGGAGTCAAGTCAAGATACTTCTGGAAAACAAGAAGAAGCATCACGACCAAACCAGAGGAGAGCTACCCAATGCTAGATGAGAACAACCAAGAGATAACCGACCCACAGAAAACAAAAGACCATATCGCGGACTACTATGAAAAGCTATACCAGGCAAGGGAAGGAACACCACAATATGAATCATGGACAAAAGCCATAGAGAGCAAAATCCTCAAACTACAGGAAGAAACTGAAGGGGCAACAACCAAACCCTTCACGGAAAAAGAACTGAACGATACTATCCGCACACTAAAAAACAACAAAGCCCCAGGACCGGATGGCATACCAAATGAGGTATTTATAAAAGCAGATAGGAACACCAAAAAAATTATCCTAAGAGTGATAAATAAAATAACAAAAGAGAAAAACATCCCAAAACAATGGCAAGAAGGTGAAATAATAAGAATATACAAAGGAAAGGGAAAAAGAGGGAAATGCGAAAACGAGAGGGGCATAACCCTATCAAGCAACTTCGGCAAACTCTACGAGAGACTAGTAAATAACAGAATAGTAAAAGATATCAATATAACCCATGAGCAAGGAGGAGGGAGGAAAGGAGCAAGCACAGTGGACCACATACTCAGCCTAAAAGAAGAAATAAGAAAAAACAAGGAAAACAAAAAAGACACAATAATCACCTTCCTAGACGTCACAAAGGCATACGACAAGGCCTGGCAGGACGCAACAATGTACACACTCAACAAGAGTGGATGTGACAAGGCCTTATGGAACATCACAAGAAAACTCAACAGCAACCTAAGGGCCAAGATAAGAACTAACAAAGGCCCAACAAGAGAAATCTACATGAAAAACAGCATAAGACAAGGGGGAGTCCTATCAGTGACACAATATGCAAACATGATGGATGAAATAAGCAAAAACATCAAAAACAGCGAAACAATTAACAGCAAATGCCTACTGTGGGTAGACGACGTGGCAATAACCTCGAACAACCACAACGACCACCAAAAAGCACTACAGGTAGTAGAGGACACTGCAAACAGGTACAGAATAAAATTTGGCCAAGAAAAATCAAAGACTCTAAAAATAGGAAAAAAACTGCAAGAAGCAACACACAAAATAGACGACTTCACCCTACAATACAACCCACAATACAAATACCTAGGAGAAGAAATCAACAACAGAAATAACCTAGAGGACCACATAGTGCAAATACAAAAAAAGACAGAGGCAGCTATGCAGACAATACTGTACATAGCAAAGGACGACAACTTTAGGGGAGTTGAAATGGAAACAATGTGGAAACTCATGGAAACATGCATAGTACCAATTATACTATACGGGTGCGAAACCTGGGCGCCCAATAAACAACAGAATGCCAAAATAAACAGAATCCTGGACAACATAATCAAGAGGATAATACAAATCCCCCAAAGCACACCAAGAGAAAGCATATACAGAGAACTCAACACCTTAGACGCCGAACACAGAATCCTAGAAAGGAGGCTAAACTACATGCACAAGATCTATAAAGGATCAGAGGAATTCCAGAGAGGTATTAAGGAAGATACATCACCAACCTCATGGTGGTCTATTACAAAAAAGATGCTCGAAGAGATAGGAGAAGAAGAGGATACCAATCCCATAAATACAACAAAGAAACAGTGGAAAAAAAAAATCAAGACGAAAGTGAAAGAGGAGCAAGAACGGAAAATGAAAGAAAGCGGAAAGGACAAAAGCAAATACCAACACCTACTAGCTAACACAGAAGATAACAACAAGGGAGCAGCAAATTACCTGACCACCCAAACAAGAATCAATACCAGCAACACATTTAAGGCTAGGACGAGAATGATGGAAATAAAAGGAAACTTCAGAAATATGTTCCATGTGTAACATATCAAAATAGATGGCGCTTCCATCTATGCTGGTACCATTTTAGTCCACAAGATGGCCCTTTGGTCACTGGACACTCTCCAAGCCTAGTCCTAGATGAGCAGCTCTCTCTCTGTGTTTGGAGAAGGAGGGAGGAGCTTGGACAACACTCACAGGAGCAATCTGGTCACTTTAAGTGACAGAAAGCCCTTTCTCAACTTGAGGATCCTTCCAATGACATGCTGACCACTTAGCTAATGTAAGTTAACACCCTTTGGCTACTTTGTATACACATGTACCTACCATAAGGGGACTTTGCAAGGGTTTCTCAGGGGTTGGAGTAAGGGGGTGTTACCCTGTATGGTGGGTGGGTGGTTGACCCTAGCTGACCCTGCCACATACCACAGTAGGGGGCCTACATCTTAGGGCACAGGGAGTCTCTTTGTGTAATGTTGCAATGTTTTCTGTGTGTATGTATTATATCAAGAGTACAAGAGCATGTATCTAAAATATATGCAGTGTATTGGTATATGTGTAGTGAGTCATGTATGTAATGATTCTATATATGTGTAGTACCCATATATGTAAACTGGTTCCACCTATCATAGGCAAATGTCTATATTTCTATAAATGTTTATATTATAGGAGAGATGGTTGGGGGAGAAGCCCTGTTTAGGCAGTAACCTGCCTGGTTCCCACAGGTTGTGTGTGGGGTGAGTTATTAATTAATTACCTTTGATTTTATAACTGATGTTCTACTGTATGGAGATTATAGTTCTGTGTGTACTATATGGGGGCTGCTCTGTGTTGTCTACATACATGTATGTCTACTGGGAATGTGTAGCATAGACTTGCCTAGGTCTTAAGTGTATTCTTAGTTTTTGGATAATATAACCTAAGATAATATGGCATATACATGACAGCCACTGGTGCAATGTATATCTAGGGATGGATGATTTTCCTTGGTAATTACATAATAGTGTGTTTATGTATGTTTGCCTAGACTTGCATAGATCTTAGTTATTATCCTCTAGAATATTGATATTACAAATGTATAAGACCATGGTAATATGTTGGACAGTAACATATTTGGTGTAGACTTGCATAGGTCCATTATACAATATTTGTGTATTATGACCATAGACTTGCATAGGTCCCGTACAGTATTTTTATATTAATGTGTGAGATAGACTTGCACAAGTCCATTGTACAATTTGGTTATTGTATGAATTATGTAGACTTGCGCATGTCCTTAGAACAATAATTTATTATTGTGTGCTGAAATTAGACTTGTCAAAGGTGTCTAAGACAATATTTCTGTCTTGTATATTTCAGGTTTTTTACCTTGGTTTTAACTTCGGTTTTAACTTCTACTTTACCTTTTCTTGCCATGAATAAATAGTTTTATAACCAAGCCTCATCTCGCAATCTATTAATTTAATACAATGAACGACTAACTTTACGCTATCACATAGTTGGTCCGTTACACATGATAAAATATGCAGGGGGTGTGGCCAAAAAGAAGAAACACAGGAACATATACTACAAGAATGCGAAGGACTACATACCAACGAAGACACAAAAATAACACCAAAACAACTCTACACAGAGGACAAAGAAGAAATAAAAACAACAGCAAAAAAAATTAAAAGGATAACGAAGACCATCAAACAGTGGAAAGAACAACAACTGAAATAAAAACCCAAAAAACAAAAAACAAAAACAAAGAAGCAGTACTGAAAATACTACTTCGAAGCGTAGCCCGTCACGACACCACGTGACTGAGCTCCCTGACCAATCAGGGAAGACGCCGAGGAAAGGAAAGGTAGACTCTCACAAAGCACCAGCTTCAGCAGCTGAAGCTGGGTCTTTGCAGTGGCTGTCCTGAAGGTACAGGCACGCTGGTCCTCGTAATAACGAAAGTAATTATTTTGGCCCACCCCGAACTCACCTCTAGTCGTAGGGCAACACTCCAACAGCTGTTCCGCCGTGGCCCGTGGCCGTGGGTGTTCGAATCCTACGGACCTACCACCCGGCCCGGGTAGCACACTCAGAAGCACCCTCTGCAGAAAGCTCAGCATTATAGAGTAACTCTGTGGCATACACCACACGTAGAGACAATATCGGTTGTTGTTGTACTTACGTATTGTCTTCTTGACAGATTCTAACTCCTCTACACTGTCTAAAAGTGCAGCAGACTCCACCTCCGTATTGTTGTCGTCCGCCATTTTGTCCAACCTATCAGGGCACGTGATCCGCTATCCTATCACATGACTTGCAGTTCCCAGTTCGGCCGCTTGACGCCGCCACTAGATGCATTTTTGGCGCGCTTTCTATGACGAGCGCAGCAGTGTCAGTAGCGGTAGGCTAAAATGGGTCTAAATGCATAAACATCACTGGTATAATACAGATGCGCATATGTATACCACATCATATAACACACGTTTCAAGAGGGAGAATTTAGGGAGTGATCATTTTTTAACAACAGGGGGGGGGGGGGTGGTTTTCCGCGCGGAGCGCGCGAAATTTTTTTCACCCCCCCCGGTCAACGGGTCAAAATTTTTTACCCCCCCCCCCCCTACGGGTCGGAAATCGGCGCGCGCGCAGGCCCTTTGAAGCATAGTAACGCGCGGGCTTTTTGGCCCAAAACAGGTTAAATTTTTTTGACCCCCCCCCAAGAGGGGTCCAAATTTTTTACACCCCCCCCCCCGGTCAAGGGGTCCAAATTTTTTTGCCCCCCCCCCCCCCAAACCAACCCCCCCCCCCCTGTTGATAAAAAATGATCACTCCCTTATCGATGAAATACCCCAGGTTTTTGCAAGTGGTCCGGGTCTCCTCGCGTCGATGAGCGGCCGCCCCGCGCCTTTAAATATGGCAAGCCATTGCAACACAAGTTAAAGGGGCATTCTCACCACTGACTTAGGGAGTGCTCATTTTTTAACGACAGGGGGGGGGGGGTTAAAAAATTTGGACCCCTTGACCGGGGGGGGGGTAAAAAATTCAGACCCCTCTTGGGGGGGGACAAAAAAATTCAACCTGTTTTGAGGGGAAAAGCCTGTGCGTTACGATGCTACAAAGGGGCGCAACGCGCGCGATTTTTTCGGCCTGCCAGGGATGTGGTAAAAATTTTCGACCCCTCTAGAGAGGGGGTGAAAAATATTCGCACGCTCCGCGCGAAATCTCACCAGCCCCCCCCCCTTGTTAAAAAATGAGCACTCCCTTAGTTGAGTTCCAAACATCTTTTCACAAATCCTTAGACGCACCACACCATTTGTGCAGAGAGCCTACTGTAAAATGTGAAAATTGATCGCGAAAAGTTCAAATTTCCCTATGTATTAACATGCCCCGAGTATATAAAAAAAAAAAAAAAAAAATTTATAAAAAAAACACCCTGGTCATATTTTTCATTGCTTGAAGATGAGAAACAATTCTTTTTGAGTGGCCTAAATGCCCCCCCCCCCCCCCCCCCAACTAAGGGCCTGTTTTCAATTATGACACCCTGCCCCCTTTAATAGTATATCCGCCTCCCAGCTGGCAATACATGACTTGGCCCTGAAGAAATTGCTTACACTTTTTCAAATTCCACCCAACTTTTTATTTTATTGTGATACTTTTTGGTCGTTCCCTATGATATATGTTACTTTAGTCGGCTGGGAAATCAGCTATCATGGGCCATGGCCTGGATAACATGGTAGAAAATAATTTTCCAGAAAATTTTCCAATCCAAAAATTCACCATCTAGTTTCATATCCACATTTTATTCCGTCTCGCTAAAACTATAAAAAGGGAGTAGGCCTAGGCGTTGTTTCTTAAAAAAAAAATTGGATCACAGTACCCACAAATAGCCTACTCCTAGAACGGCGCGTCATACAACCATGCAGTCAAGCAGGAAGGCGGGCATCCGACGTCAGTCTCCGAGTCGCTGCTGAGCTGAAGAGGCACGTAAACAGCGGCGCGTAAACAACACATCTCTGAATCTATCCGAAAGTAAGTAGACCCAACATTGAACAATACCAGGGTAGTTTGTCGTTATTGATCATCAACCATGGTCCATTTTAAGCACATCGGTAAATATTCTACAGAGAGTAGGCTAACTGATGGACCGAGCATAGCTTCGGCCCACTGACTCAAGCCGTCAAGGCAGTCCGTCCAAGCATCGCCATGCATGTCCAGCGCCTTCGGCGCTAGGCCCTTAGGGAGTGATCATTTATCAACGGAGGGGGGGCAAAAAAATTTGGACCCCTTGACCGGGAGGGTGTAAAAAAGTTGGACTCCTCTGGGGGGGGCAAAACTTTTTGGACCCCTTGAGTGGGCCGGCCCGCTTGACGGGGGGGGGGGGGGGGGGGGGGCAAAAAAATTTGGACCCCTCTTGGGGGGGGGGGGGGCAAAATATCTTAATCTGTTTTGAGCCCAAAAGCCCGTGCGTTACTATGCTTCAAAGGGCCCACGCGCGAGCCGATTTTCGGCCCTAAGGGGCGGGGGGTAAAAAATGTTGACCCCTCGAGGGGGGGGTGTAAAAATGTTTGTGCGCTCCGCGCGGAAACCCACCATGCACCTCCCCCCCCCCTGTTGTTAAAAAATGATCACTCCCTTAAGGGAGTGTTCATCTATTATTTACATGGGGGGGTGGTGAGATTTCGCACGGAGGGGCGAAACATTTTTATGCCCCCCTCGCCGAAGGCGACGAAAAATTTTCGCCCCCCCCCCCCCGTCGAACTATAGTAGCTAAAAAGGGGCTTAAATGTTTGCGCCCTCCCCTCAATAGGGGGCAGAATTTTTTACGCCCCCCCTCGGGAGGGGTCGGAAATTTCTACGCCCGCCCCCCTGTATTTTTTAAGCGATCAATGGCCGCCGAGTAGAGACGCACGCTCAGCTCCGGGTCTACATTTGTTCATGAAAACGCCGGGACACAACTAATTTAAACTACCTATCAAGTGTGATTTGCCTACATGAATATCCAGTGCCCCGGTGTATCTTATTTTTGAAGATCGCCCCCACTCCGCTCAGACCTCAGGAAGGAAAACGTGCCGCGGAAACCTGCTTCGGAGCTAAGATCGGTAAATTGTCGACTGCGGTTTGCCCGCTCAATGTCATCATGACGATGGACCGAATTACTCGAAAAAACAGGAAAGCGCCGCACTGCTCGGCACCGGGTTGTGCTACGTCCCACGCCTCTGCTACACCAAGTATGGAAAATGGTGAGACTGCTAATATAAATGCACATTTGAACATTTCATCCGTTGCTATGTCGGAAGAGGAAGGTGGCAACGAACACGCCATTGCCGGGCCGCCCGAGGACTGCCCGAGTCCACCTCGTGCTCAGCTCGGCACTCCTCGGGCCCTGCTCGGGCCCTGCTCGGGCCTCCCGAAGACGCTCCGGATCAGCCGAACCCATCCTCGGCAATCTCCGGTGTGGCTCCGAATACTGCCGAGCGCACATCCGGGGACTCTACGCCTCTCCACGATGACCTTCGACTGCCGCTCCTTTCCCAAACCAAAAAAGCAGCTGTAAGTGATTCTGAAGTAGAAATAATTGCTAAATGTTGTGGAGATGTCAATTTCACTGATATCGAGGGTACTTCAGTTACGCTTGAGACGATATCAGAGGGAGATGAGCGGGAATACAAAACTAACTCAGAACCGGAAAGTGACGCCGCCATTTTGGCTGACTCCCCGGATGTAAACAATTCAAACAAAGTCGACACATTATCGCTCATCGCTGACGATGATTCAAGGCACTCAGATATCATGTCAGGATTTGCTGCCTCCACTCCCGCTCCTCCCAGAATTGCACTAGTGTCGTTTGAATCCGAATCGAGTCTCATAGTGGATTCAACCGAGCCTTCCCCTTCTGCTCCGGGAACGCTACCTCTCCTGACTTATGTTCCCGAAACTGTCGGCCCGCACAAACTGTTCGCCTCGTTTGTTATGGCGGATGGCACCTTCTCTACAGCCAGTCAACTGTTGATGGATTCTATTCAGGAAAAGGAGTCTAACTCTTGTAACGGGCCTCAGCTCAACTCCCAGTCAGTGCTGCAGGAATCTGCTTTATTACCATCAGCACAGCCGGCACTGGGGGAATCTGCCTCACCACCGCTTCCTCAGTCCTCAGTGGCTGAACATGGACATATAACTGACTGGGGTGACTCTGCTGCTCCTTTCCTACGCCCAAATGTAGTATCAGAGGACGACCTACAATTATCTCAAAATATTGGTGCTTCGCAATTCGACTCGGGAGAAAGGTTTGTTCAGAAAGCTAAGATACAATATCCTAGGAAATCTGTGGTACACAAAGGGATTTTGATTCCCAACACGGATGATATTGACCTTAAGAACACGTCCTTTAACTCCCCTACTGTCGTACAGCCCCTAGAGTTGGACGCTACTCAGGACATTATGTCAGTGGATTTCTCAGAGTCTCTCCTCTCTTCTCCTGACCCATTTGGTTTCAGGAGGGGGGACTCTCCTCCTCCCCCAGTTATATCTCTAAAGGATTTGGAAGTAGAATTGCAGGCAGCGGTATCCAGAATTTCAGCAATGGAAAAGGCCAATGACTCAAATTGTAATTCAGAGTTTTTGTCTAAATTTGATGAAAATCTCAGAGTTAAAGTTGCAAACTTGCTTGTTCCCACGGATACAAAGCTGTCTGAGTTGAAAGCTTCCTTAGAGGATATTACTCATCCTGGGGGTGGAGATACCGGTCAGAACCAAACTCATAAGCAACTAGAATCAGCAATCGGAAAGTTGTCTACCTATGATCAAAACATGCCGGACATTGTAGAAACTGTGGCCCTAGCCAAGAAAGAACTACCTAAAATTAAAACAGTTAAAGGTAAGCTCTCCGAATTGAACAATGTGATGATGGAAAACTTTGGTATAGCACAAGGTCAGATAGATGGTATTATATCAACGCAAGCTACTCATACTGAAACATTGTCTTCCATCAAAGACAGTGCCACGACCCTCAAGAGTAGAGTGTATAATCTTGAACACCCCCAGTCTAATCTGAATGGGGATTTGGAGGCCAGGATCAAATTGATAGAAGATAGAATGCTCCTGTTAGATAGCTCACCTACCTACCTTAGAGAGTATATGCGCGCCACTGCATCTCTACAAGAGAAAGCGCTAGAACTACAGGATGCTTTAAATAATATTTCCTCTGTCAGTGCTAGAGTGGCCTCTCTGAAGCAAGATCTGGATGCCCTGCCCAAGGGTCAACCTCCTTCTACAATATTGGATCTTCAGAAACAGGTATCCGGTCTGAAAAAGACACTGGATTCACACACAATACAGTTGAAGGGACTTGAAGATATCAATACAATTAGGGATCGTATCACCTCGCTAGATGGGGCCTTCAAGGACTTAACAACGTCTACTCTGGAGAATGCTTCATACTCTCAAGCCACTAGATCCCTCAACTCGGTCCGGCATTCCACCGAAAATGTTGAAAGGAATATAGTATTGTACAAAGTCCCTGAGGTAGCCAATGAGACTAGGAACTCACTCAGGGCAACTGCACTTGAGATTGTCAACAAAATTAGGGCCCCTACTACAAATGCAGATATCTTAAGGGTGGCAAGAATGAGAAAGATAGGGAGCCGAATGGATCCTCTCAAACCTGCCCCCTTACTGATAGCTTTTAGTAGCTATGCGGCAAAGGCCAATTTTGTTGAAACTTGTAACAATAAAGTGAAATATGTCCCTACTCTCAGAGAAGTGACTGTAGAAAATGTAGAAGACAAGGAGATCCGTGTTAAAAGAAATGCTCTGAAACAAATAGCTAAACATTTAAATGAAGAAGCCTTGGTGGCCCCCTCTACAGAATCAGAGATCCGGATTGATGGACAAACCTTCCATCTGGATAATCTGGATCAGATTCCTGAGAAATATCTTCCTGTACACATGAGATCAGTCCCGGACTCCGCTGAACTATCTGTACATGAGATCCCAACTATTTCAAACGGGGTTATTATTCCAAAAAGATCTGAGGACTCTTCGGTAGTTAGTGACCTCTTCATCTGCCCCCCTCCGCCACCCCAGTTCTTGGACTTGAATACCGGTGCTTCTCGAGGGGACGCAAGGTTTGCGACACAGACTAAAAACCTCACTACTCAACAGATGAACCTGAGATTTCCGGTACTCCCCATGTCAACGATGGAGAATTCTGTTACTCCCCTACTCGACACTAAGTTGAGCAGAAGCAATGCTACTTCCACTGCTCAAACCGGCTTGGCTCACTCTACTCCAGTACTCTCTTCTCAGTCAGCCTATGTGCCTGCTCCAGCTCCTCCTCCTACGTCTTCGCTCAGTACCAATAACTCAATCTTTCAGGCTGATTCTTACTCTACTTCAGATCAGTTCATCCAGATCAGAAAGACTCCAATGGGCTACATCTACGCTGGCCACACTGCTTTCCTGAGTAATTTTTATCCAGAGGACCTGAACTACACAGATGAATATGATCGTCAATTTAAGTTTGTCTCAGTAGAACAGGCTTACCAGTTCTTTAAAGCTGAATTTGCTGGAGACAAGATATCTGAAGATGCAATACTGAAGCTACGCAAATCATGTGACATCAAAAGAGCTGGAAACAGGGTAAGACTGGGAGGGAGAAAGGAGGAGTGGGACAAGTACAAGCCTGATCTGATGCTCAAGTTACTTCGTACAAAATTCACCAAGAACTCTCAGAACGCCATCAAGCTTGCCTCTACCTTCCCACACTCTTTGTGGGAAGCTTCAGTTGACCCGCTGTGGGGTGCCTCAGTACCCTTCAAATTCCAGACCAACACCGCCTTCGATATGGGAGCCCTGATAACCCGCTCTAACCTGCATGGAAGGCTCCTGGAAACAGTGCGCACTGAAAACATGCTATAATCAGCTGTGGACAAAGCTGGCGTGTGTGCCTGCACTCTCTCAAGCAGCACTAGGCATGGGCTTGTGATGTGTTTTTAAATTTTAGATTTTTAAATTTTCTTAAACACCTTAACAACCGGGGACAAGGTTGAAAGGTCTGATTGAAGGAAACTTCTCTCTCTTATTTTAGTTTTTAACCTTAACAACTGGGGACAAGGTTGTAAGGTTAGCAGAAGGGAACTTCGGATCTCTTTGCCCTTTTTTGCCTTTTTTCCTTTTCCTCTCGGGCATATCCGAATATGGTAAATTTTTATATTACATCATGTAGAGCGGCCTCATACTACTTGATATTTTGAAATTATTGGGAAATGTGACTTTTTATATTTGAGCGACTGTCGCTGATGGACAAATGTTCATATTATAACTTTTACACTTCCTTGACGCTGCAATATATTTTACTCGGGAAATCCCCCTCAGACTGAACTTGCTAAATTGGCTGTACATGTTGCTCTCAACTGAGTCATTCCACTAGATAAATGGGCCACATTATCGAGTGTCACCCTAAACTACATAAACTGCTGTGCGAAAATAGGTGAACTGAATTAATTGATGAACTATCAATATAGTAATACAAACGATAAACTGTTTCCTGTCGTATCAAGTTCTTCAGAGATGAGACTGGGCATCCGTTGAAGACTAATAGATTGAGGTGGACACGAAGCGAGGCAGTTCTCAACAGAAGGAAGACTAAAAATGGACGACTACTCGTCATACTACAATGTTAGATTAAGTGGTTGTTATTGACATATATTCTATAAATTCAAAGATGTGATTTTATGATCTGGTATAAAATTACAGAGGTAATTGGACTAATTGGAGTTAAAGCGAGGCTTCTCTAAACAGGCCGAAGCCTTAAGCCTCTCTCGCTACCCCTTGTTAATGCCATGCTAGTTAATTGGTTGCTGTTGGTATGCTTTTTGTGTGGGTTTTCAGAGGTATACCTTTCTCCTGCTATTTCTGCCTTTCTCTGTGGCTTTCCATGAGATTGTACGGATGGTATTACCTCTCTAGTTTTGTACCACATGATCTGGCTACCTTTGTTTAATACCGTATGACTTAAATCAGTAAAATAGATAACAAAACTCAAATTAAATATAATTATTTATTTCTTTTTTCAACCTCACTTGGACTTGACATGTACTTCTCATACTATAAGACACATATACTCTTTAACCTGTGAATGCATAGAGGCACTGTTATCTTACTTAAGGATATAGTTCATGTAAGGAGTTCAGTGCTCCTTTCCACCACCTGTTTATTATAAGGTTGAGCGAAAAATGTCCTAGAATATTAACTCTACACTGGATCTCTAACTAGATAGGCAAAATCCTACAAACTCTCTACCATGGTATATCTGATACACTTGAAATTGGAAAGGGCGGCACACACCCTAATATCTCAATATGCTGTATGTTAATAATATCCTTTTATACCTGGGGCGTTGCTCCTTTCTGATCTGATATATAAATCGGGTCTGTTATATACAGAAGGTCTTCCTAACTCTGCCTTTTGTAGGCAGCCTTAGGACAGATTTCAGCTTGGTTGCAGAACACGAATCCTGTGCCAAGCATTTAATTCTAAGCTGTTGCATTTCTGAGCTTTTAAAAAGCTCTATTGTCGTTCAAATTTTATCAACCTGAAAGTCTAACTTTCCTGTGTCATACTGTTACTTGTAATTGAAAATTAACTTGGGCCGTCGGTCCCTACTGCTGTTTGTTATAAGCTGTACATTTGGGTACTTGTTAAATTGGTCAACCTACACAGTAAGTTGACAACATTCACAAGGGTGTTGATTAAATCAAATTGCTGTTCATACTGTATCTGGGCTGAATTTTACCCATATATCTTGTGATTTACTGTTCTTCGTGATATTAAAGTTTGAAATTCAAATAGGAACTGATTTGTATCAATTGATCACATATAACTAAAAATGTCAAAGTTACAAGCTCCTCTACCCACGGTCTCACATGCCAAGGGAATCAACTTTGTTCATCTCAACTGTCGTAGTATGCATCCCAAATTCAAAGAGATAAAGCATACGTTCAATGAACATGAAATTATAACCTTCTCGGAATCTTGGCTCACTGACCAATATGACGCAGCTCTCTTGTCATGGCCGGCCAAAAATTTCCATAGAATAGACAGACCAGACAGAGCTGGTGGTGGATTAATATGCTACATGGCAAACAAATACTTCTCTCACTCTTCAAAGGTGGATGAATTCTGTGTAATAACTCCTGACATAGAATGTCTCGCAATTAATGTTACTGTTCCAAACAACAAAGCCATGATGATATTCACAGTATATAAACCCCCACCTGGGGATGTATCAAAGTTTGTTGAGCATCTCACAAATGCTATCCGTAAGACTAAAGGGGAAGTATGGGTCTTAGGGGATTTCAATGTAAATTTTCTAGACCATGAGCATACCGATACTGTGGCCATGAAAGATTTTTGTAGAGATTTTCAACTTATGTGGCTCTTCCAAGAGGTAACGAGGCCTAACCCAAAGGGAGGTACAGGGTCTTGTATAGATAATATCTTGACGAACTCCAATTATGTTGCTTCCTCGTCAGTGGAGAATGCCTTCCTTAGCGACCATCTACCGGTAACCGCTGTAAGAAAGAAAGGTAGAAATGGTTTCAAGAAAGTAGAAATTACGGGTAGATCTTACACTAATTATGTAAAAGATGATTTAACTCAATCCCTTTATGAAAAAGATTGGGACAAATTTTTTCAATCTGAAAATGTGGATGACATGTGGAGTGAAATTGAATCGACTATTCACGCATATTTAGACAAGACATGTCCGCTCAGAACTTTTTGTGTTAAAGACTATGGTAAAGTGTGGATGGATGCTGAAATCCTCACTAGAATAAAAGAAAGGAATAATTTAATGCACAAGTTCAGAACCTACCATAGGTTTGACGATTTTTTGCAAGCCCGAAAGCTCCGTCTCGATATTACTAAAAGGACAAAGAAGGCACATCATTCTTATGTAACAAATAAATTGGAGCAGTGTCAGGGAAATGCACGAAAATTTTGGGCAGAAATAAATAAGTTAATTAAAGCACCACGGTCAAACACTACTCCAGTGCTACATGACCCGGTAACCGGTGAAATTGTGACTGATACTGCAAACTATATAAATGATTTTTTCTCTAATGTTGGTGAGGATCTATACTCTAAACTCAATCTACCTGACCATACCTACTCGGACCCAGAAGAAGAATACGAAGGGATTATACCCCCTCCTCCTTCTTTTGGGGAAGAGAAGGTGAAGGCCTTGTTCGGTGATATTGATATTTGTAAACCTTCTGGGGTAGATAATATTTCGACCAAGGTTTTGAAAGACGCCTTCTTAGCGCTGGTACCTCAAATGACTCACCTCTTTAATCTATCTATGAGTTCTGGATGCTTCCCAGCACTATGGGCTAGAGCAGTTGTTACGCCAATCCCTAAATCTGGAGACTTGCATAACATTACAAACTGGAGACCTATCTCCATTCTCCCTCTGCCAAGCAAGCTACTGGAGAAACTGGTCAAAAGCTATTTTATGTCATCCATAGAAGACAACGGGTTCCTGTCCCCACTTCAATATGGCTTCAGAGAAGGTTGTGGCACAACTGATGCCATCCTTGATCTTGCTGAAGATTTATTTAAAGCAAGAGATAAATCTCAATACGTTGCTACTTGTTACATCGATATTTCCAAGGCGTTTGATTCAATAAGCCACCCACAACTCATGAATCTGTTAAAATCTTCTGGTTTTCCTAAAAATGTTTTGTCCTGGTTTAAATCTTACCTTGGCAAAAGGCAACAATGTACAAAGGTAGAAAATGAAACATCCGAACTAAAAGATGTCCCTTTCGGAGTTCCGCAGGGTTCCGTCTTGGGCCCATCTCTCTTTACCTTTTTTGTAAATTCACTCATAGCAGCACCTAAATCTGCAAAAATTAAAATGTATGCTGACGATATTGTGTTATACTCCACAAATTCCAACCCCGATGTTGCATTAAAAGATTTACAATCTGATCTGGATATACTAGTACGGAAGTGCACAGAGAAAGGCCTAACTATAAATTCAAATAAGACAAAATTTGTATGGTACTGTGCTAAAAACCAATTACATAGAGTCCCTGACGCGATCCCAGTGATAAACAATAAGCCTATCACCCGAGTACAATCTTATATGTATTTAGGAGCAGTGTTGGATAGCGCCTTGACGTTCGAGGAATATGCTAAATCCATGCGTGATGCTTGTAATTTTCTTTGCTTTAAGTTAGGCAAGGTCAGGTGTAGCGTCTCTATGGCTACTGCAATAACCATTTTTAAACAAACTATACTTCCAAAATTTGATTACTGCTCTTTTCTCCTCGATTGTGCTACTCAAAAATGGCAAACAAAAATCGGGAGAATCCAAAACAGGTGTCTTAGAGTCTGCCTACACCGGCAAATAAGAGGTAACTCGGTGGAGAAACTTCATGTTGATGCTACCACCCCTTTACCTGCGCTCAGAAGGAGAGAGCTCCTTGTATCGAAATTTTTCTCTAGAGCGAAAAAATTGAACCCTAATCCTAATCCTAGAACAAGGAGTAGTTATTTTCCTTCTTTCGCTCTAAGGAGGCCTAGAACTGAATTCTATAAGAAGAGTCCTTTTTACCGAGGAGCTATGGGCTGGAATGCCCTGCCGCCACCTTTGCAAACCTGTGATAATAAAGTTAGTTTTAAGTTGCAGCTAAAACATCATCTGGGTACTTACATGAAGAAACCCAAAGCAAAAAAGAAAAAGAAAAAAGAGTAATGTATGTGAGTGTGATACTCCGCATCCCTACACTAACCTTTTGCTCCTAGACTACCTCTATCTTTATGCTGCTTGTATTTTATGTAACATGATCTGTGATACCAATAAGGGAAACCTAACTGGCACTTCTGTGATATGCCTCCCAATGGGTTGGCTTGTGTAAATTGATCACCTGTATACTATCATTCACATGTATAAATATCCATACCTGTTGTTATAGACTGCTTGCAGCGAAACCTGGATTTGGTTGGCTTCTCCTTGTAACCATCACCTTGTGTACCGTGTGTTGCCTGGATAGGCTCATCAGAGTCTGGAACCAAAATGTGTACTTAAAATCATGACAATAAACCGTTATGGGTACATAACAAAAAAAAAACAAAAAAAACAACTAATAAATGAACAACCTTAGGGAGTATTCATTTATTAGTTACAGGGGGGGTGGTGAGATTTCGCATGGAGGGGCGAAATTTTGAACTATAGTAACGCGCAGGCTTTTTTGCTAAAAAAGGGGCTTAAATTTTTACGCCCCCCCCCTCAACAGGGGTCAGAATTTTTTACGCCCCCTCCCCCTCAGGAGGGGTCGGAAATTTTTACGCCCCCCCCCCCAAACCAACCATCCCCCCCCCCTGTAAGTGTGTGTGGCAAAACTAATAAATGAACACTGCCTTAAATGAACAGTGCCTTAGGGAAAATCTGCGTGCGGGCGGGCCCTTTGAGGTAGGGATGTCATTGCTATCAAATTTTATAGGTTATCAGGTATTCACTATTTTGGTGTCGATTTGCTTGATATATCAGTTATTAGGTATAGCACAAAAATGGTAAATTTAACAAGAAAACAGCATGTCTTGTGGCTTCAAATGAACGCATTATCACAGTAAATAATGATAAATATGCAGGGTAGATCGAGGCCCCGACTGTTTGTTTTTTAACAACATTTTTTAATCTTTTGTATAGGACCCTAAAATGTCCATATTACTATCATTTCCTTTGTCATATTGGTTAAAAGACCTTAGCTCAGCCTCTACTAGGAATATCTGAAAAATTCTTTCACTGTTAGAAAGCTGAGATTCAGGGGGTATCGATACACATGGTTTTAATAGCCATTATCGGTTATCTTACAAGTTGTCGATATATCGATACCTATGATACCAATGACATCCCTACTTTGAGGCCTAGTAACGTGCAGGCTTATTGGCTCAAAAACAGGTAAAATTGTTTTTACCCCGCCCCTGTTGTTAAAAAATGAGCACTCCCTAAGGGAGTGTTCATTTAGTAGTCACAGGGAGGGGGGGGGGGCGTAAAAATGTCTGTCCCCTCCTGAGGTAAACAATTCTGACGTAAAAAATTCTTACCCCCCCCCCGTCAAAAATTCTTACCCCTCCCCCCCGTCAAGGGATCAACATTTTTTGCCCCCCCCCCACCTGTTGATGATAAATCCCGAGTTCTACCACAGCGGTGGGCAGCTGGGCAGGGTGATCCCATTGGTGCCTATGTTAACCAAAACGAGGCACTGGGCAGGTGATCTGACAGATCACTGCCCAGTGACTTTGTTTGTTTGGGTGGGACAGAATTTTGTCTCAATATAAGGTTATTTCCAAATTATTATGTTATAAATTATCCTAAAATTGCTTTGGTAGAACCCTGATCACCCCCTCAGTGTCGGGTTTGGGCCTAGGATCACTGCCCTCGGCCTACGGCCTCGGGCAGTGATCCCATGGCCCAACCCCTCCACATCGGGAATGATCAGTTAGGCCAATTGCGTTAGAGAGTGGTCATTATTTATTCCAGTTATTTACTCCCCCTGTGTTAGTGGGGACCTCCATGATGGGGGCATGAAGGAGTAGAATAATTTCATCGGGAGCCTTCCATAATACCAATGGGCATACCGGATTCGCAAAAGGTGACGAAACTTGAGGGGTCACTCTTGGACTACTGTGATTATCTTATATACAGGTTTACCAAAAATCACTAACCAAGCTGTATTGGCAGCCGCTGTAATAACTTGCATTATAACAACCTTTGATGATCAATGAACTCTGAATTACTATTCTAAAATGTGAAAATTTATCGTGAAAAATTCAAATTTCCTGGCAAAAAATCCAAATTTCCCTATGTATTTCGGCTTCAAGTAGAAAAAATAATTTAAAAAAACGCCCTCGTCATGTTTTTCACTGCTTGGTGATGAGAAACCTTTTTTTTTGGAGTGGCCCAAAGCTGGTTCTGATTCGTTTACAAGCCGCACATGTGAGACTTCAAGTCAATATTAGGCCACTCAAAATAAAAAATGTTTTCTCATCACTGTGCCCATCATAGAAATCAGGTTTCCCCCCCCCCTAATTTTTATGAAAAAATGGACAAATATTGGCATATTTGGTATCAAATTGAAGCTGATACTGCCAGCAATGCACTGAGATAGAAATAACTTCCATTTTCCCAACTTAAAAGATCAATAAATACTTGTGAATTTTGGTCATGAAAAACATTATCCTATATATTTTAGCCCACAAATGACAAAACAAAGCCTGCCTCGTCATATTTTAAAGACCTTAGTGATGAGAAACTACTTTTTTTATGAGTGGCCTAAAACTCATCTCTTCTTATTTCAGAAATGTTGGGGTCAGTCCACTTAAGAGAGGAAGGAAATGCCCACTACAGGGCAGCGTTTCAACCTGACTGCACTCCAGAGTTAAGCCTCAGGGAGATGGAAAAGGCGCAGATGTGCTTTGTTCGAGCAGCAAACGAGGCAAGCGATCCCGAGCAAGCATCCTCCGCTCACAAAAACGTAGCGAATGCGCAGTGGAAAATTGCCAACCTTCGGAAACTGCGCGAAGAGCCAGTAAGCTTGGTCTTTGCTGGTTTTAAGTCAGCAGTCACCTACTTCCAGAAGGGAATCAACTTTGGCATGCAGAGAGATGCAACTTGGCTCGACGGAGTGTGGCAAAACCAGAGAAGGTGTCTAGCAGACTTGCAGAGTGCAGCGGTGGAGCTTTTGGCAGGGAGGCAGAGAGCTAAAGTATTAGAGGAAGTGATCGCAGTGATTGCCTTAGATGAGTTGAAGGCGACGTGTTATGTAGCCATTGTGCAGGCCCTATTCTTTAGCGCTGTGGAGAGGATCCAGTCCGGTAACTACCGAGATGCGCTGTCACTTCT
Source organism: Harmothoe impar (assembly GCA_947462335.1). Taxonomy (NCBI): domain Eukaryota; kingdom Metazoa; phylum Annelida; class Polychaeta; order Phyllodocida; family Polynoidae; genus Harmothoe; species Harmothoe impar. Next base: position 21,922,977 of record OX381718.1, on the reverse strand, counting down.
ACATGATTGCCACTACCCCCTCGAAGAGGCAGCACGGCTCTTTAAAGGTGACGTGACGCACGATTCAAAGGTTCAAGAGCTGCGTCGGGATGTCATGGTGAACATGTTTATTGCCGAGTCTGTCCAGGCAAGAAAGAAGGGTATGTATAGTTTTAAACCTCATCATAAAGTCTACCATCTGAGAAGCAAAGATGTAACCCTTTAAGGACTGTGCCATCCTTAAAGGGTTACATATCAAGCTGCAACGTGTCCTGCCCCAGCAGTGGCTGAATGAAAGGTAGCTGTCTGTAAACTAAGGAGTCTAATAGTGTAACAAGTAGGACTATTAAAGCTTTACCCATAAAAACTGTGATGAATTGAGAAAATCATGGTTATTTGTCGTCATGATGCAGCAATGCAGCTCTGACAAGAATACCTAGCTGGCACTTTTGGAGAGTATCAATGAATGCAGCACAGACACGTTACTCGTCAGGGCGGCATTCAAGCATCATTAAAGTGGCATTCTCACCAAGCTTTTCCCACTCACAATTGTAGTACTGTTCTAGTCTACTATGTGGTAAGTGTGAGTGGTGAGAATGCCCCTTTAAGATAAATTAAAGAGAGCATGAATATAAATGTACTAAAGTTAGTAAGAAAATTATACCTTATCTGTGAGTCCACAAGATTTAGAATTACAATGGTTTGACTTTACAGGGGATTCCATCTTGGAGAAAGCGTTGGAGAACGACGAAAACCTGAACATCGACCTGGTGTGGACGGCTGCTGACCAGTACAAGGAGGCTATACTTCTGACACGCGAGAAGCAGGTAAACCATCAAAGGAATTTGCAGGAATTTCTACTATTTTTTGTTTTAAATCATTTTAATTTCTTACAGACAATCTACCAATATTGCAAAATGTCTTACTTTTGTCAACGACTGAGTGACATCTCTGAGCCATGAATATAATGTAAATAATCTGATTCCGTCACCAGAAACTCCTTGTGATTTATTGTTTGGATGTATAATGTAATACTGTGATAATCAAATTCAAATTTCATAAATTAAAGGGGCAATCTCACCACTCACACGTTACAATATAACAGACGAGAACAGTATTAGAAATGTGAATGGGACACGCTCTGTGATTATGCCGCTTTAATGTAGGGTTGAGTTTGATATGTAAAACCTTGGAGAAATCTATATGGCATGACCCATTTCAAATATTATGTTTTCACTGGTATAATCTCCCATGTTTAGTAATTTTCTCCTGTTCAGTTAAAACACCTATTATGATAGCTGGAAAAAATGTTATAATGTCCCAGTACCCATGCGCTCATAGAGGTAGTCTGGATCCCCTTGTGTGGGGACTCCATGCATGGCGCCCAGCCACATGTCCACCCTTGCTAGTGGGGGGGGGGGGGGGATGCACAGGGTGGCGCCACCACGGAGATGGCAGCAATCAGAATAAAGTCAAAGTACCTGTCACTTAAAGGAAATAAAAAATACATGCATGACCACATATTCAATTATCTCTTCAATATTTCTTCCTCTCATAATACTTGAATGATGCATTCTGTCGTGTGGTATAATTTTAAAAAGGCCTTCATATGGGTGAAATACACAGTGAAGCGCTAAGATGAAGGGACAGAAACCTGCTACCGATGGCGATGCTAAAAGCTGGGACATATAGGTCATGTCAATTGTTCATAGTATACAGTGCCAAAGAAAAGTAGATCCATAAAAAATGAATCCAGGGGTGTACTATGGGATATTTTATTATAAAGGTTTTTAATACTTGTCCATAATAACATACATTTACTTACAGGTGGAGTGTGAAGCGGCCGCGCTGAGTCGACTGGGTACTTTGTATTACAAAGTCTTAAAACTTACATCAAAGGCCAAGGATAACTTTGTGCTGTGTATGCAACTCGCTATGTCGCTGTCACCCCGCTGCCCCGACAGTGAAGGTAAGGCCAGGACTCCATAGGAGTGAGATGAAGCTTTGGCTTACTCTCACCAGATCAATCCAAGTTGATAGTCTATGACCGGGGTGCAATATATGACGGGGTGCAATCTATGACCAGCATGACAGAAAACGGCTTAAATGGGTCAAAAATTAAAACAAAATTAGTAATATAACGTGTTAAAACATTCAGTAACTTTTCCAGACATTTCTGTGTACATGTGTCCTAAATAGGCTGTTTTCTTTCATGCCGGTCATGGATTGCACCTGGTCATAGATTGTACCCGGTCATAGACTAATAACTTGGATCGATCTAGTGAGACTAAGCCATGTGGTGACGACCCTCACCGATAAGAACTAATGAGATGGGTATAAGTCATTTTATCTCTGTCCCTGGAGGTGGTGGTTACCTAGGGACAAGGTGCCTGTCAGGGGGTGTCTTATCAGTGAGTTTAACCACAACAAACTAAATTTTAAATAGAAGACCCACTAGGTACCGTATGACTCTTAGTCCGAGATGTCTGATCGTATGAATGCGGGCAGGCTTGTCATAAGATTAAGTTTCATCCCAAACTACTCAGGCACGTAGATAGTTGTCTATATTACCCATTTAATCAGGAAAATGGAGATTCAAATCTCCACAGTATGATCCGAAATAAAAAAGATCAATCAATAATTAGGCCATTAAGTACGTGGGTTTTTGGGAATATAGGAGTAGTTTTCAAGCAAATACAGGGTTCCCACCTGTGAGTTAAAAGTCATTAAATGAGAGTTTTAAGAAGATATATGTTATTATGATATTGTAAAAACAGTTATACAACTACATTGTATATTCTACCGCGTCATGATTTAAATAGGAAAGAATAACAATTATTTCTAAATTCTACCTTCAGACTGGTTTCAGGAATGTAAGCAGTCACTGCAAGAACTACAGCGTGAAAACCTCCATGCAGAGGAGGAGGAACGCGATAAAAACCGCAAAGTCTTCCGCGAGATGCTCTCCAAGGAACTCAAGCACCTCGATGCACTCAGCTCTGACTGGACGACGCAAAACGACGAGGAGAAGATTAAGATCATCTATAAGACGTACCCGCCTGTGAACAAAAAACACACCATGCTCTACATCAAGAGGGTCACCTGGGACGACACCATGAGGCGTAAGTGTTTGCAGACAGCGATCGTCCATTATCACCCGGACAAGGTAGACGAGAAGACACACGGCATGAAGAAGAAGGTTCTTTGTGAGGAAATTACTAAGGTCCTCACAAGTCATTATAACTGTCGGAAAGGGTGCTAACCTTTGGTATCGGCTTCAATGTGCAACTTATAAAGGCCACAGGCCAAGTGTTGATGAACCACTACAACGATGGGAAAGACACTAGACACTCATTACGGTGAGGAGTGTCTGTGATTTGTCACCTGGATCAGGGTTTGGTTATTCATGACACCACGTGGAAAATTAGGTAAAAAGTGCTAACTTTGAGGTGTTAGACTTATCATTGCAGGAGTCAACATACTGCAACATATAAACGGTGCTGAAGTAATTATGTCTGCAGTGTAGTGCTATGTACTACATGCAGTATTAAAGTTTGCCTTGTTAAAAGAAGTAAGTCAACAGATGCATGCTGTGTCTACTGTAAAAGATTAATCCTCTGAGGACGGCATGTTACCTTGAAACAACAGGTTTCATCATGATGCACTAATACTGCGACGCTAACTCCCTGATACTACACCGTGGGGATCTGTATTGCTGCATCATGTCAATCCTTCATGAGGGTATCAACACCGTAGGGTCGGCATGATGTATGAAAGCAACCCTGGCGAGTTACTCACCAGGTGGACACTTTGCATTATGATTTTCCGTCCTCAAAGGGTTAATCAGGGTTCTCTTATGGATGAAAAGGTGATCAGGGAATGTCAGTTATGTTGTAAATGAAAACATGTCAACTTGTGATTTTATTATTGCAGTCACCTTATTATCTTAACCAATGTTACCCAAGAATTATATATCATAGTGCATGCTTTGTATAGATGGGATAAGCCATGTTTTGCTTGATGGGCACGAGTTGTCTACCTTTCACGAGTTGTCATAAGATTCTACGCAATGTCTGCTGGGTTGGCGCTAGGACATAATATTGGTTAGCCAGTCTGGCGAATTTCTATCATTTTTGATTAGCCAGATTGGTAATGAATTCGCCAGAAATATCCACATTAAAGGGTGCATTATTTGTACCCTTTCTGTACCCGCTCCCCCCGCCCCCGCTTCCTTCCAGAATACATACATACCTCTAAGGCCACACCAAATAGAAAGTTGGTCTACGGATTTCCTGCACCCTATTTTCGAACATTCTGTCTATGGGCTGTGCCTGCATCATTTTCTGAAAAATTTGGTTTTTTTTGGGCGGCCTTTTCTGTCATTTTCTGTTATCGTCAGCAAGAAAATATCGGTTTGTAAAAATCAAAAAAAAAAGATATTTTCCCTCAAAAAAAAAAGAAAATTAGGCCCCCCCCCTAATTTAAGGTTGAAATCCATGGACCAAAAAAAATGCAAAAAGAATCACCATACCACACCTATTTTTGGAAAACAAAATCCGGAAACCAACTTTTTTTTTAGGTGTGGCTTAAACTACCCCTGCACCCCCAACCAAGAGATATTCAATCCTGTGGAAAGCTGAGGGCAACCTCAACGCACAGAAACGGGGAATAATGTTTCTATAATAATATTGAAACGATTTTTCAATAAGAGCCCCCTCACATTTATGCCCCTACTTTCGGCCACTTTAAAAAAAAAGGTATCACCACGAGCACCAGCAGATTTTCTTTGGAAAATTCATTTTTCTTGGAAATCTTGGTGAAAAGCATGACGAAATTGGACACATATCTGGTATCAATTTAAAACTTACACTACTGCAAATGTATTGGACTGAGAGTAAACCTTTTCTTACTCTTAATTGTTTCCAAATAAACGTCTTCTACTGTAATTTCTTTTTGCAAAAGCTTAAATTGTGTGTGAGGGAAAATGCCTTCACTTGCTTCTTTTTCTTAAGAAAGTTTCTGGAAATTCGGGACCATGACATGGCCATATAATACTTATACGACTGTTTTTCTCATGATCTCAGCTTTCCAACGGTATATTACACAATATACTCCCTGATATGGTTCAATGGCAAATGGACAGAATTCGCCAGTCTGGCTAATCCAACAGGAGCAAGGTTCGCCATATTAACATTTGATTCGCCATTGGCGATCTGGCGAATGGCTAGCGCGAACCCTGGTCTGGTATTGTTGGAGTGGTCTCATGAGTTCCCTTTCATGTTTAGAAGCAAGCATTAGTCCATCTGTTACTACATAACACTTTAAGGAGTATTTACCACGACCTTTCTAAACTACCACATTGTCCCGTGTTTCATAACATTGGTTAATATTCCAAGATTGCAGGCTCCTTAGTAATAGTAGGGGGCACCATTGCTTGATCTGGTACTTGGAGAGATGAGCACTGATACATGTACCAGCCTCAGCATGATGGGTACCAGGTGTTAAGTAATGCACTCTAAAAGGTCTGCACTGTATGAAGGGGCTTTACACTCATCTCATTGGTCAATAATGTATTCCCCTAGGTCGGTACACTCATGTATACATATTCTCATTCATGTGTACAACTTGCAACATAAGTCCATGTACACATTCTGTACATAGGTTTAATACAGTATTCAGTCACATACCTATTGCGTCCATGTGTTTCGCATTTGTCCATGAACACATTTTGTGCAATTACCTGTATACCGTAAAGTCTCGTATATAAAACTAGATTTAAGAGATGGGACATGACAGTTGTGCCTCTACATGGGTAAAAATCGACACGGGCGACACAGCCCTTTTAAAAATCGACACGTGCGACACGGCCCTTTTAAAAATCGACGGACACAGACATCTTTATAAGGCTCTATACATTACATATACATAAAAATCGACACAGCGACACGGCCCATTGTGCTAAAAATCGACACAGCGACATGGTCAAAATCGTGGGACCCCATGTAGAGGCACACAGTTCTCATGCTTCTGCATCAGTGTATAGCTGCCAGTACATTTGCCTTTGTATAAACCTTTAGGCATCATGTTGCCAAAAGGGCATTTTAGGCCTTTGCGTACTGCCCTTAACTTTTACTAGCAGTCGGAGTGTAGCTAGGACTAGTACTCTGGAGTCTATATTGGTTGGATTGGGGTTTAAAGTATTTATAACGTTAGTACTGGTAAACAAATAGTTTATGTAGGCTGGATGGCCCTCTCCATCCCTGTGTGCACACATGAGCAGCCATACAGAAAGGATGAGCGGCGCACCCCTGGACTGAGCATCCTTCCTGCTTGGCTGCGCATAGATACTTGTAAATATATGTACATATATCTACATTTACGTCCATTCATGGAGGCATTTTTCTCTTCTCATGATATTATTCTAGTGTTATAAAGTCATACATGTGGACACGCACAGGAGCACAGAGTCCCGCTGCATTTTAGTTTTGTAGTATTATTTCTTTGTATTAAAGTGAGTTTATATTTCAAAGAAATTTGAATTTTGTTTGTTCTTATACATATATTTTGCACTGACCCAGGGACCATTAGAAACGCCCACAATATCAATAGATGTTTTCGCAAAAGAATAATGGTGTGCCAAGGATTTTGGACGGGAAGGGCTCTGACATGTTACCGTATGTATAACTAGGAAAGTGACATTTGACCATGGAATGAAATAGCCTAGCCTGCTAAAAAATCTCGCCCCTCCCCCCCCCCCCAAAAAAAATACGCTGAAAGAACTTAAACTTTGCACCAAAAAGGGGAGGGGCGCACGCCGGGTCCGACCCCCTCCTAGATCAGCGCCTGTTCCCTAAGCGCTGAATCATGTATTGCCAGCTGGACGGGGGAGGGGGGCTTGATGGATATAGAATGGGGGTGGACCCCTAAAATCGACAGGGCGACATGGGCTTTTCTTAAAATCGACAGGCGACATTTAAGACGAATATATTTACAAGTTACCATGTGCCATCGTCTAGTTTATGCAGGGAAACTAGAAATAAAACCCTATTCGGGCACACGCGCTACTGAGGCCCCCTGTATTGCTAGATCCAACCCCAAAACAGAAGGTTTAATTAAAGACCCAGTGTTTCAAGCATACTCTCAGTGAAACGACTTGGATCCCGGGGTAAGATGGTATACAAACAAGGAAAGGTTCAAGCATGAAATTAAACACAGATTGTTCACCCACTTCACTCGGAACTGGAGATCAGACAATTTACAACTACATTATACAGGGAAAAGTGTAATTGCGGACCCAGTCCAACCCATGCCCATGTTTTAGAGTACCAGGTAATACCGTACTGGTATACCGTACATGTACATGTATGTATGTAGCTATCTCTGATTGATCCAATATACTAATGCAACTCATTGGGACCTCGTCCCCCGTTAAGTAAATAAACCCATCTGTGGGTCTTGGCTGTCTCCATCCCACCTTCCACCTAAGTAAGCTTACACATGATCAGGACACATGTATTTTAAGACTTATCATTTCCTGTACATAAGTAGGGGCGTGTAAAGTGTTTTTAAATGTCATGTAAAGCCGAGCATTATGTAAAGAAGGGGTCAGAACTTTGCACGCCAAAACATATACTCATAGTATGTATATACCCCCTAGACTGTCGATGAGGGGAGAACAACTCGCAACCATGAGATGACTGTACTTCTGTCTAGGTGAAAATAAACAATTTGAAACTTGAAACTTGAACTTGACATGAGGCCTAGTGACAAATGACAGGAGAAATAAAAAGATATTGACAAGGGACATGGGCTTTTCTTAAAATCGACAGGCGACATGGAGCCTAGTGACAAATGACAGGAGAAATACAAAGATACTGACAAATGACATGAGCATTTCTTAAGATCGACAGACGACATGGGGACCCCCCATCTAGACCCCCCTATAGAGGGGGGGGGAGGGGTCATTATAGAAAACAGGCCCTCGGTGTGTGTGTGCATGAATGTCTAGTCTATCGGTCCATGGTGTGTGTGTGGGGGGGGGGGGGGTACATTTCTCAATATCCAAACATAGTGGAGGGGTTGAGAGCTTTTGCCTGATTGGTTGGGGGGTGGGGGGGGGGGGTCGGGGAAAAAATCTTGGGAAAAAGTTGCTATGCCCCCAAAGGAAAATCCTGTTTATTTCAGTGAAAAAGCCCACGGGAACGTGGATTGCGTCATGTCAAATACAAAATTCTGCTCAAGGCCCCTAGCCTGGCAAGCCAGGTGAGACACATTATACGACCGGGCTAGAGCAGCCACCCGGACGGCGCCAACGTCCCTGCATGCGGCACGGCAGCAGCCTGGGGCAGCAGTCCCGGGGACTGCTGAGCCCGCAGTAATAGGTGTCGTCATCCATTGTTCCCCAGCCACCCGCTTGAGGACGCCACTTGATTTTGGCGCGCTTTCCCGGTGAGACTCACAATTATGGCAAGCCCAGCTATACCTCACAAGTAAAATTATTGGTTTGGTTCTCTTTGCTTTAAACCATTTTTTTCCGTATCACAATGCCTCATATCGGTTGTCGATTTTAAGATACCGTCATATTACCATGTCGATTTTAGCCATCCATCCCCATATGTACATAACGTCATAATGGAACTTTTTATAATTTATAGCCAGGCCGGGGGGGGGGGGATCTTTTTTATTTTCAGTGAAAAAGCTCACGGGTCACTGCCAAGGGAACGAGCGTCCCCATTTTGGATTCACTTAGGGGTAGGCCTATATGGCTATCAGGGAGGGGAGGGGTGAACAAGGAAATTGTTTTCAATGAATTAATTGGTTCTATAATAGCTTATAATCACATAGACCATAGGAATATTTCTGGTTTGAGCAAAAAGCAAATATACCTATAGTTATTATTACCAGAATTATTTCTGCTCTTTGGTATCCTGTTGACTCCCTGGGCCATGGCCATGTGGCAGAAACGGCGCTCCATAGTCACTGAACCGAGAGGCGTGGCGATTATCCGGTGCCTATCCGGTCAGGGTACCAGCTGACGAAAGAGCCGAGCCAGGAACCTGAGGCTGAACCGAGTTGGTGTCGAGCAGGTGGGTAGGCTACGTGACTGTTCCGGAGAGGCTGTGGTTGTCCAGCATTCATAGATCTACCCATCAAAGACTATAGCCTATACCAACTCCAATAGCAAGGTGAGTTGGTGCGCCGTATAACTATAATAAGCCATATAGTCCCAGGCATATTATAGTACTTTATATCCCTGGGTTTAGGGAGTGGTCATTATTTATCCACGGGTGGGGGTGGGTGGTGGTGTTAAAAAGCGGGGTGGGGGGAGGCATTTTTGTGTTTGTTTCTAAAAAAAACACCACTTTTTTCCACTGAAATATTTTTTTATCAAAATGGGAGGAATTTTTCTCAAAATCCTTAAAAAAAATTGGTAAAAAGAAAAATCGACCTACCTACCCTATTTCTTTTGGCCCATGTTACCTGAACTGTTATGTCTGTGCCTATCCTGGTATTTCCTATTTGGCTCAATTAATGGGAATCTACTCAGAGAACAACAAACACGTGCGTTACGGTAGTTCCCGCCGGAAGTCATCTATTCAGAACGTTGCAACGGGTATACAACATCTCCTTTCGTTGGGAAAGACAAGATATGATTATACAGTCAAGTGTCATAAACATGAACAATCAAAATGTCAAATATACTACCTTTGCTTTGAGAATAGATATATGTCAGTTAGAACACCTTACAATAATACTAGATATATCATCAACTGTTCATGTCCGATATCACCATATGTCCCAACCTTAGCCCATGTCATAGCCTCCAAATTTCTTGGGCAGGGCTGTCGCTCGACCAGCACGTGTGACATATGGTCCACCCGAGCTCTGACTAGCAGGTGGGGTGAAGCTAGGCCTGACGGGACTTGGTGGGAGTATGAGACGGGGTGGACTGGGTGCATTACGCGCAATGGGAGATACAGGTGGGTCAGGACGAGGTGGACTGGGTTGGTTTGGACGATGAAGACTGGGGTTTCCGACAGCTTGTACTGGTGGCACATTCACTACTTCAGGTGCCCGCTGGAGTGGTCTTGGCCAGTCGACCTGTTGTGGCTCTGGGTTGAATATGTCTCTCTCCCTTGTCTTCAATATATCATGTCGGTTTCGTCTCCAGATGTTCCCCGTCTCCGCCTCCAAGTTATATGACCTTGGCTGGGGGGGCTGCCGCGCATCTGGGAGAAGTCTAGCTGGTCTCCACTGATCCCCTACTCTCACCCTGATGGTGTCTCCAGATCTGAGATCTTCAAGAGCCCTCGTGCCCGGGTTGTACTGTAACCTTGCCCTTTCTCTGTTGTCTCTCAGTGTCTGACCGACCTTACCTGGGTCCACAACTTTTGGCTCCAAAAGCTTGTTGCTCACCGGCAGCTTGGTTGCAGTTCTCCTGCCGAACAGTCTCTGTGCAGGCGAGCCGGACTCCGAGGTCTTTGGTGCATTCCGAAAGTTCAATAGTGCCAGATGTATCTTAATGCGGTCGCCTCCCACTTTCTCCATCATGTGACGAACTGTCTGGTTCGCACGTTCAACCATCCCATTGGCTTGGTGATGGTAAGGACTGGTAGTGACATGCGTGAACTGCCATGTTGCAGCAAATTCACGGAAGCCACGGCAGGCAAACTGCGGTCCATTGTCTGTCAGTAGTTTGTCTGGCTTCCCGTGCACCGCAAGGATTCTAGCCAGTTTCTCCTGGACTGTCGAACTGTGCGTATTTTCTCTCAGCTCCTCTATCTCGATGAATCCAGAATAATAATCAATCACTACAAGGAACATCGAACCTACACAATTGAGTAAATCAGCTGCTATCACCTTCCATGGTCCAGTGGGTACCTCGCTCGGATTCAGTGGCTCCTTCTGTTGCTGGTTGCGGTTTTCCTGGCAACTTGCACACTTGCTCACAGTATCTTCAATCTGAGCGTTCATACCCGGCCAATACAGAACATCACGGGCCAGTTGCTTGGAACGCACTATGCCCAAATGACCTTCATGGATAACTTTCAGCATGTCACTTCTCATGGCTATCGGTATTATCACTCTATCTCCTTTGAATACAATACCATCCAGCACTGCAATTTCATCTTTCGAGTCAAAATACTTTCTTATCTCTGGATCCAGCGCATTTCGATGCTGAGGCCACCCAACTCGCACAATCTGTCTCACTTTCTCTAGTTCTGGATCCATCCGCGAGGCCTCCTCTAGTTCCTTTTGCTTGCTCTCACTGAATACCGCTGCACCTCTGACCTGTGAAGCGTAGACATTGAAATAGTTTACCTCTTTCATCATACCGTCACATGTCTCTGGTAAATACGCTCGACTTAGAGCATCCGCTACCGGGATGTCCTTCCCTGCTTTTCCAATCAACTGGAAGGACTGATGCTGCAATGTCATCCTCATCTTTTGCAGGCGCAGTGGGACAAGATGGAGGGGTTTCTCTATGATCCTTACAAGAGGCAGATGGTCTGTCTCCACCGTGACGTCTGTCCTCCCATATACATACGAGTGAAATTTCTTGAAAGAAAACACAATCGCTAACAGTTCCTTTTCTATCTGAGCATACGCATATTCTGCATTTGTCAGTGCCTTTGAGGCATATGCTACTGGCCTGTCACCCTGCATTAGCACGGCCCCCAGTCCTGACTGCGATGCATCACATGAGATTGTTATGGGCTCTTCTAAGCTATAATATCTCAGGACTGGAGCACTTGTCATCATCCTTTTCAGTTCCTCAAACGCCTGCCGGTATACCTCTTCCCAATGGAATACAAAGTCTCTGGCATTGCTCTCCTTGATCAGTTGTCGAAGCGGCTCTGTCACCGATGACAGGTTTGGGAGGAACTTACAGGTATATGTGACCATCCCAAGAAGACTCTGTACATTGGCAATGGACTTTGGCTCTGGCATTTCTACAACCGCTCTCACCTTCTCCTCACTAATCTTCACCCCCTTTGCAGTCAGCTTGTGACCAATGTATTCCACTTCATCTGTACATAGCTTCGTCTTCCTTGGGTTTAGCTTCAGGTTGCGGTCACGACACCGCTGTAACACCAGAGCCAGTCTCTCGTTATGTTTATCTAGAGTTGGAGCATGAATCAAAATGTCGTCCATTATGATCTCAACACCCTCAATATCGCAGAACATCTCACTCATCGCTCGCTGGTATATCTCTGGTGCTGAACAAATGCCCATCGGCAGACGCAGATACCTGTACCGGCCAAACGGTGTGTTGAAAGCCGTTAGGTGCTGTGATTCCTTCGTCAGTTCTATCTGGAAGTAGCCCATATTCGCATCCAGAACCGTGAAAAACTTTGACTTATCCGTTCTTGTCGTCACCTCGTCAATGGTACACATTGGATGATATTCACGAAGCAGTGCCTTGTTCAAGTCTTTCGGGTCAATTGTTATTCGTATCTCCTTACTTGGACCAGATGACTTCTTGTCTACCACATGTAGTGCACTGCACCACGCTGTCGGCTCACCCACAGGCACTTTCTCGATGATACCCAAACACTCGAGTTCTTTGAGTTTAGCACGTGTAGGCATGCGCAAAGCTGCCGGAATGGGACGGGGAGGGTGGGCAACAGGCTTCGCTTCTGGGTCACATATCAAATCATATTTACCTGGAATCTTACCAACACCCTGAAACACATCTTTAAACTGACCATACACATCACTTGCAGATTTTGGGACAGAATCAACCACATCAACCCTTTTTACCAAGTTCATCCGCACACTGTCCTTCTCCGAGAGAATGTTCGGCACATTTGGGCCATCAAGAACCTCACACTTTATGTCATATTGTACACCCCTATACTCTACTGGTAATTGAACTGTCCCAAGTGACATCGCTGGTTGCCCCAACAGTCCACGTACTGCAATATTTGACTGAAACAGAATTGGTTTGTCAAACATAGATTCATAAGTCACCTTTGATATCAAGGAACATTCTGCACCTGTGTCAATTTTAAAGGAAATGTAACCATCACATTTTGTGCTAAGGTCCACCGACCACATACTTTTTTGTCTGTTGGCAACATGTACATCCTGTGTCACCATGTGGATATTGAGTGTCTCCATAGCAATATTTTCTGCCTCAAATTCATACTCTCCACCACCCACTGCACCATACTCCTCATATTCATAACCTTGACCGCCATACTCATTTGCCGCATAATGCACAGATTTCTGAGAATAGCAACGCCGGGCAAAATGACCAACTCTGTGGCAGATATGGCAAGACTGGTTGTACGCTGGGCACTGTCTCGGTCTATGCACATAACCACAGTTACCACATGATTGTCCACTCTCCGCATAACCTTGACCTCCACGACCTCTGTAACCGCCACGTCCACCGCGACCTCCACGACCACGGAAGCTATCCTGATGATCCTGAACTTGTTCCTGACCATAACCCTGGTGACGATCTTGATCTGGATACTGACCTTGACCCCGACCACGTGCGCTGAAACCCCCTCGCCCCCGACCATAGCCTCGGCCTCGGGGGGGATACCTGTCGACCACATCCACCCGGGACTCCTGACTGTCCTGAGCACCTCCAGTGATCTTCCTGGCCATCAACTTCTGCTCGTGGAAGTTACATGCTTTAATCAGCTGATCAAGTGTCAAGTCATCTTCCCATAATTTGTCCTTTAACTTCTTATCACTGACACCATTCGAGATCTGGACACAGACTTGCTGCTCCTCGGATGCCCCAAACTCACACTGTGACGCTAACTCCCTCACAGCTGCGATATACTCCGCGACCGTCTCATTTTTCTGCACCCGCTGCTGGAATCGTGTGATGTAGCCTTTCAACAACTTCTTTGGCTCAAAATGAGCATCAAATTTGAGCAGCACAGGGTCTAATTTCTTCTCGTCCCCAGCCGGAAAGGTGAACTTGTCAAACACCTTGATCCACTGGGACCCCATACTACACAACAACATGGCCACTTTCGTCTCCCCAGATACCTCTGTCTTCTCTGCTGCCACTAAATACAACCTGAACTCCATTTGCCAGTCCTTCCATGCCTGGGCAATATTCTCCTCAGCCTGAGGGCTGAACTTGGCAGGGGGCTTGAAGGTAGCCATGCTCTTCACTATAGGCCTATCACACCTAGATACAGTACAGTCAGTAATACTTCCACAGACTCAGCTAGTGAGTCCCACAACTTGATATTCAGATGGCTGGCATCCACACAACAGTCAAGCTCTACTCACAGTTCAGGACTTCCACTCCTCTTATTTCACTGACACATCATCAAGTTCATTTCACCACACACTTCTGACGCCATGTTATGTCTGTGCCTATCCTGGTATTTCCTATTTGGCTCAATTAATGGGAATCTACTCAGAGAACAACAAACACGTGCGTTACGGTAGTTCCCGCCGGAAGTCATCTATTCAGAACGTTGCAACGGGTATACAACATGAACCACAGATAAAAGACGTCTCTTTTCTGTGCCTGAACACAACTATTTTGTTTTTTTGGCCTCATGTGACTGAGGGAGTGTTCATTTATTAGTTACTGAAGTGATATTGATAAGCAAAAGGAGGCAGTTTAAGTTGGTTTAAGATGACTTGTATTTATGAACCATGTGCGCCATCCCGCTCGTCGCCCAAGTGCCCCGAAAGTAGTGACGTCACAAACATGTGTACGTCGGTATCACAACATCCCCCTTGTTACAAGAAGAACATATAGTGGTGACAGTTTGAGTTTGTGTCCATGGGGTATCGAGAGCAGCGCTCTTACATGAACTCTTACATCTCAATTGAATAAGTCTTTAATGTTTGTTATATATGAGTATGAACAAGTCTTTTACTATAGATGAACTTAATTTGTTAACTGTTACATAACAACTACTTAACTAGAAAACATAGGGTAGACTGCCCTTGTTTTCATCCACCTGGAGGCTTTATTCTGTCCTCTGGCTGGCAGGTGGTCTCTAACTGTTTTGGTTTATTCCTGATAGCGTGCTGGTGGTTTGATGGCACGGCCTGTCCTAGTCGTGCGAACTACAGGCATAGGGGCTGTCTCAGGAGCCTTCTGGGGAGAAGCGGTAGCTGCCACTTCTGTGTTGTCGGTCACAGGCTGAGTCTCTTGCCTCATAATGACTTTTTCCCCCCTTCTGTCCTCGCTGCCGAGGTCCACGGGCTGTGGAATCGGGGCTCGGGGCGTCTGGAGGGTTTCCCGGAGGTGATGCCTGTTGCGGCGCAGCTTGCTGCCCTTTTGGGTCTCTACGACGTAAGATCTTGGCTCCAGGCATTTTTCGACCACTGTCCCTGGTGCCCAAGTCTTTGTCACTTGGTCTTGGATACGGACACCTTGCCCTGGGTACAGTGGTGCCAGTTGTTGGTCTCTCGCAGTGTGATCATAATGCTCTTTTGCCCTTTCGCCTCTACCTTCCAGCTGATCCTTGACTTCCTGATCAATGTTTGTCTGCCTTGTAGGCAATATGGAGGCTACTTGCCTCCCCAGCAGCATCTCCGCTGGTGACGGCAATCGGTTGTCAACTGGAGTAGCCCTCAGGTTCAGGAGGGCCATCTGGACATTCTCTTTTGTCTTGATGCATTTTTTTATCACTGACTTGACCCATCGTATCTGGCGTTCTATGAAGCCATTTGACTGGGCATAGTGTGGCGAGGACGTTGTATGATTGATTCCCCAGTGACGGCAGAATTTTTTGAATGTCTCACTGGCATATTGTGGCCCATTGTCGGACCTAATCTCGTCTGGTCGGCCAAAGGTACCGCAGGCCTCTTCCACTATGTCCTTAACTACCTCAGATGTCACGGGTGCTTGTAGTTCTTTGACAATTGGGAATTTTGAGTAGTAGTCAGATATAATTATGTATTGGCGCCCCTTTATCTCAAACAAATCTGTCCCTATGATTTGCCAAGCACGGGCTGGAACCTTGCTAGTTAACATCGGCTCCCTTCTGTTATCATCTTGGTCCTCCTGGCATACGTTGCAGCCTTTTACCAACCTCTCTATATCATTGTTTATCCTTGGCCAGTATACTGTATCACGTGCCAGCAGCCGTGTCTTCTCTATGCCTAGATGACCACGGTGCAGTTGGGATATGATATCCCCCTGCATGCTCTCCGGGACAATGATTTGCCTTCCTTTGAATAGGACTCCATCATCAAGACCAATGACATCTCTATAGGACCAGAACACTCGGAGGTCAGTTGGCAGGTCCCCAATCCTTTCTGGCCATCCACGGTACACTACCTCTGCCAGGGCATTAAGCACTGGGCATCGTTGGGTCTCTCGTCGAAGCTCCGCCTGCTTGCCTGGGCTAAAGCTGATGAGGTCAAATGAGATTCCGTCAACACGTATATCCAGTTTGACTTCCGATTTATTGTTCGGGTTTGGAAGTCGTGATAGAGTGTCTGATAGGACCATCTCTTCTCCTGGCAGGTATACCACACTGTAATCATACCCGAGTATCCTCAGCAACATCCGTTGGAGTCGAGGGGGTGCTGATATAATAGGCTTCCTACAGATCATTTCAAGGGGTTTGTGGTCAGATACAATTGTGAAAGATCTGCCATACAGGTATGTATGGAACCTTTCTACCCCATGCACAAGAGCTAGTGTCTCGCGCTCGATGTTGCTATAATTTGATTGTGTCTTGGTGAGTGATTTGGAGGCAAAGGCTATAGGCTTGCCCTCCTGTATCAATGCTGCACCAAGGCCCTTTTGTGATGCATCCACCTCCAACGCTATTGGTTTGGTGGAGTCATAGAAGGCCACTTTCGCTTGGTCAGATATGGCTCCTTTGAGCTTCTCAAACGCATGCTGATGGTCGTCTGACCACTCGAATGGGACATCTTTTTTGAGCAGATCCCGAAGTATGGCTGCTTGTGTACTGAGATTTGCAATAAAGGATCCCAGATATGTTAGTAGGCCTAGGAAGCGTTGTAGGTCCTCTCGGTCTTCTGGGACTGGCATCTCATGGATATCCTTCACCTTGGCCGGATCTGGTGATATGCCATCTTCACTGTACACGTTTCCAAAAAAGGAAATTGACTGCTTCTTTATAGCACACTTTGCCGAGTTAAAAACAAGACCATGCATCTTGGCAGCTTCCATTAGCTTCAGGAGTCTAGCATCATGCTCAACTTCTGTGGAACCGAAGACACAGATATCGTCAGCGATGCCAACACATCCATCAAGATCCTCCAAAATCTCATCCATTCGTTGCTGGAATATGTCTTGGCTAGTGTTCAGGCCAAATGGCAACCTCTGAAAGCAATATCTACCAATAGGTGTGCGGAAAGTGGTAAGTAACTGACTGCTCTCCTCCAGAGGAACACTCCAATACCCAGCCTTTGCGTCCAGTTTGCTGAAGTATTTCGCACCTGTAAAGAATGGGTTGATTTCCTCTAATGTGGGAGTCTTATGAGGACATCTTTTAACCGCATTGTTGAGATGTTTCGGATCAAGACATACCCTCAAGCTACCATCACCTTTCGTGCTATAGACAATGCTTGAGCACCAGTCAGTATGTTCCCTGACTCTTCTGATTATGCCATTCTTCTCCATATTTCCTAACTCGGCCTTGATTTTGGGAAGAAGGTTCACATTACACTTCCTGGGACGGTCAATGTACAGCTCTGCATCAGGTTTGAGCAATATCTTCGCTGGGTCTTTGAACCTTCCAATCCGGTCAAATTGGCAAGGGAATGACTTTTTAAGGTCCTGCAGGGAGTTGACCCTCCGGCTTGGCTGGGCCACTATGGTCTCAACATGACAGTTTATAGTTACTAAGTTGAGTGCCTCACACATAGGAAGACCGAGCACAACCGGTCCTGGCACATCAACAACATAGAACGTTGTGCGTACCCAGTCTCCTCTGCCGTACTTGCAGTCGCATGTGAGCTTTCCGATGCATTTTATGTCTTCACCGGAATAGGCTGTTAGCTTAGTTTTGCCCACAGGTGACAACACATCATCAGGGTCGATGTCCCCAAACATCTGCTTGAAAGTGCGTACTGGTAATGCGTTACCTTGGGCACCAATGTCAAGCTTCAGCCTGAGACCCTTTGTGCCGTCTAACCCTGGACACTTAATGCCGATTGTAGTATACGCTTCATCGCGTGTAGATCTGGATATGGCATCGAAACACTTATCAGACATCTTAATGCAGTAGAAACTTTCTGAATAGTTACCAGGGTCACTTGCGTCCGAGCTACCAGGTGTCTCATTCTCATGTGCAGTTACTGCATGCACATTCTTCCTTTGTTTCCCTGCGTTTGGATAGTGTTTCTGGGGCTTGGAACTGGATTTGCTTTGAGTGTTCTGGCCTCTGTTGCCAGTGTCGTCGGGCTTCGAACTGCAAAATTCTACCCAGTGTCCTTGTTTCCCGCATCCTGAACACTCATCCCTGAATGCCGGACATCTTCGGATTGCGTGGTGACGACCACAGTTCCAACAGGGCTTCTTTTTGGAGACGTGATCTATAGAAGTCTGGTCAGTCGTGTTCTCGCGAAGAGTTCGGATCTGTTCATTGCCTTTCTCGGTTGCTTCGTGTCGTCGGCCAGTGTTGAGAGTTTCTTGCAGTGTCAGTGTTTTGTCTTTATCCAGGAGTTCCCGCCGGAACTCTGCAATGGGAGTGCTGGCGATGACAAGCTCGATAATGCGCTCCTGCAACTCTGCGTCTGTAAACTCACAGCGCAAGCCCTGCGTTCGTGCACGTGTGACAAAAGCGTCAAGTGACTCACCGCTCTTCTGTCGGTACTGCATCAAATTCAGTCGCTCAATACGGAAATTTACCGCAACTCTCAGCTGTTTCTCAAACAGATCCCATAATTTCTCCGGTTTCTTTAAGGCCAGATGTATTAATACGGCGTAAACCCTCTTCTCCTACACTTATCTTGATTTTTCTGGCTATCTTGGAGGCATCAGTGACTGCGTTATCTTCACATACCAAGAGTAGCCTCTGTTTAAAAAGTGTAAATGTCTCTGCTACATCAGAAGCATCCCAATTCATAGAAGGGTATTTGGCAGCCATTTTGATAACACTAGTTTTAGTATGGTGCACTGGAGCTATTTGTGTCAGTGGCACTAACTAGCATTTAACAATCACAGTTGTGGTATAGGCCTAAGTTGCATTGGACACTACACAACTTGTGTATATGGCTGGCTCCACAATTGATTGGGTTTACTTGGCAGACTTGGGTGATATGAAGGCTTGGCTTTATGTGACTGTTGACACACAAGGATAGCTTAGGACATGGACACACAAAGATAGCACATGGTCTGATGTGGGGAAAAGAAAAGGTGCTCTACTCACAATTCTTGGTGTCCCACAACATCAAATATGTGGCACACAGTCTCTTCAACCATCCCACCGCTGCCACCATGAAGTGATATTGATAAGCAAAAGGAGGCAGTTTAAGTTGGTTTAAGATGACTTGTATTTATGAACCATGTGCGCCATCCCGCTCGTCGCCCAAGTGCCCCGAAAGTAGTGACGTCACAAACATGTGTACGTCTGTATCACAACAGTTACAGGGGGGGGGGGGGGGGGAGGTTTGGGGGGGGGGTAAAAATATTTCCCCTCCTGAGGGGGGGGGGGGAATAAAAGATTCTGACAAGGGGTGGGGGTCAGCCCCTTTTAAGCAAAATTGCCTGTGCGTTACTATAGTTTAAAGGGGGGGGGCAAAATTTTTCAACGCCTTTCGGCGCGGGAGGCACAAAGCGTTCTACGCGCTCTCGAGGGGGGTGGGCGTAAAAAATGTTCACACCTCCGCACAAAATCTCACCACCCCGCCCCCCCCCCCCTGTAATCAATAAATGAACACTACCTTATGTGAAAAAGGGGTCAATTTCTCCATCTTCTCATCGGTTCAAAAATAATGATGGGTATAGTGAAAATGTAAAAAAATAAAGGCACCGGTCGCCTATCTCATGCTGAAGGATAATAATGGTGAATGCTTGTTTATTGACAGACTAATCGTGATGTCATCATCAGATGCCAATGCTCTACAGGCTGTATTGATGGCACTCCCTGTGGATATACCAGATGAAGTCAAGAAATGTAAAGAGTTCCTAACAACTATATTGATGATCTCCTCAGCTCCAACAACCATCAACAACTTGGTCCAAGACCTTCTCGTGAGTACCATCAAACCATTTTCAGTAGTGGACCACTGGGGCATTGCATCTTTAGAGGCTTTTATATGGGCCCGCACTTAAATCTGCAAGCCAAGAATAATCATTTTACTCCCCCAAGGCTAGTGAAACAGTCATTGATATACATGATTAAGTAATACAGCAGAACATAACCACTGTGTTTTCCCATGGATTTGTCGAGCTTGCTGTAGAAATGTACTACATTCTAATGTACTTGTCAATAATGTGTATAATCTATACTTTATAGGATGAAAAGGTCGAACCAGAGGACTTCATAGAAAGACTTCAGGCTTCCAACAGGTCACTCCATCTACCACACATTGTGCCGTTTCTAAAGGTACCCAATATGCCTTACTGTATTTTACGGCAGTTTAGTCCTATTACTCCTATACATGGTAGATTACGAGTATGTTAACAGGGTTGCCATTGTCAGGGAAAATGTTAGGGACATTTTTTTTTCGTTCCAGGTCAGGGGTCAGGGAATCTCAGATCTTTAGGCAAAATGTCAGGGAAAATGATATTTTCTGAAAATGTCAGGGAAAATAATATTTTGTCAGGGAAAATCTTTGAAATACCAAAAGAAAGTCACCTATTTTCTTTGAAAAAGCTTTTGTTTTTCTATGATTATAAGGGAGAAAACAATCTAAATACTCAAGAAGGAGGGGGTAAAAATTGTGCATGTACGCGATATTCTGCACCCCTGTTGTTAAATAATGACCACTTGCTAAGCAGAAGATTACTTTGAAAGGAGTGCATATTCATAGTTGGAGGGCATTTAAAAACATTGGGTTTATGTTGCGACTGTCAGGGAAATTTGATATAACGTCAGGGAAATGTCAGGGAATTTAAAACTACCTTGTCGGTGGCAACCCTGATGATTGTAGGCCTACATGTGTCATTACCAAATGTAAAAGTAAACATCAAATCAATTATAACCATTATGATCTTTCAGACCAATAATATAGAATGCATGAATATCTCCCATACAGAGAAACCTGCCGCCACTACGTCAGTTGTTGAGGGAGAAGGCAGATCGTTCTATAAAGTTAGAACAGGAAGAACATATATTGTTGGATGCCTCAGGAGATGAACGGTACGGTATTTAGATTTCTTCAATCAAATGGCCAAAATAACACCAGAATCCCCCCCCCCCAATCCCGAGAGGCTCATTCAAAACAATTTGCAGAGGTTTAGAAAATCGCCCACACCAAGGCAAATTACTGAAGTGTTCCTAAAACACGACCATAATGTACAGAAGCACATTTTATATGGTTTCAAACCGATGTGAATTTTTAATTTCTTATTTATTTACAGGTGGATCGAGATGGTTTCATTAGATCCTTATGAGGAGGTTGTGAGCCAGGTAAAAACTCATACAGCTATTAAACTCTGAATTTTATTGTGCACCATTTTATATGACAATCATAATCATGCAATTGTAAGAAAAAAACAATAATAAAATCACACTTCACCAATTTATTGCAATAGGCTAGAATAGTACTAGATAAATGAATTATTTGCAATTTAAGAAGCTGCTTTAACAATTCTATGTTTACAGTATTGGTCGCACTATCGGACTTGTTGCATAATTGTTTTAGTCTAATTGTATCTAATCTTTGAAACCTTAGTACATGTAATTTACAAATGACTGCCAATTCGTATTGACCACAATAGAATCATTTTTGTTGTTGTTCATTTAAAAAAAGGAAATGTCAAGATCAACGCAGTTACGAGAAGAGGGCAATGAAATCTACAGGGCCGCCTTTCACCCTGATGCGAACCCCCAGACAAGTCTGCGGGAGCTGGAAAAGGCTCTATCCTGTTATGTGCGTGCCGGACAGGAGGCAAATGACTATGAACAGGTATCTTCTGCACACAAAAATGTCGCCAATGCTTCTTGGATGATATCAAAGCTGAAGAAGAACTGTGAAGCACCCATAAACTCAGTGTTTAGTGATTTCAAAACGACTATGATCTATTTCCAAAAAGCGACAACGTTCGGTGCATACCGAGAAAAGACATGGCACGACCAGGTTTGGCAGTCTCAGACTCGGTGCCTAGTAGACTTTGTGAAGACAGCCATAGAGTTGACAAAAGGAAAGGAGCGGGCTAGGGTGTTGGAAGAAATGATTGCCATAATTGCAGTGGATGAACTGAAGGCTAGGTGTTTTATTGCAATTGCGGACACTCTGTTCTATGCCGCAGTGGAGAAAATCCAGTCTAATGACTACAAAGATGCCCTGTCATTGCTCCATGATTGCTATTATCCCATAGAAGAGGCGGCACAGCTTTTCAAAGGCGACATTGCCCATGATGCTAGATTACAGGAGCTACGGAGGGATGTCACGGTAAACATCTTCATAGCTGAGTCTATACAAGCAAGGAAAATGGGTACGTGTTTAATTGCCTCAATATAGAAAATCAACACATTCACAACGCTAAAAACTGTTAAGTTTTAACTTCACACTAAAGGTTGGAAAATTAAACTTCACACCAAAAGCTGGAAAACAAATGAAAGTATATAAAAACATTTGTCTGTTATGTAGTTGGTCTCTTACTACGTATGTAACACTTGAGTACAAAAACCAGACAAGGTAAATTAGACTTTAATATACGGCGACTTTATTGTAAAGGTAACTCTTGGGTATTATAGTACAAGTATAACCAGCGGATATACAAGATCAGAACAGATATATAATACAGTGGGCAACCCTATAGCATAGAGTTAAGCCCGTGAGCACAGGGTGGTCATGTCACGACAGTCCCAAACCTGACTGACTTCCAATGGAGAAGTAGCCGTCTTATATACAGCGCTGCATAGCCACGTGACCGTACTAGCAGCGCCACCTGTTAGGTTTAGTTATGTAAAATGCTTATGTAACAACTACCGACGGTAACCGAAGGTGGTACCGGTACACTACCGTATAGATAACCGAACTAGAGGAGTCGGTGTATGTAACGAACCGACGATACTAGTTAGATGAATAAAACAGTTATTAAACACAATAGAACCGTGTTGTCTTACATCATACAACATACAATAGATATACAACAATAACAGTTAGACTTTATAGTCAACCCGTTACACTACCCCCCTTTAGAATGTAGGAAGGGTTGGTTTTATAATAATAATACCTCTTGGATACATTATATACCACGTATATCTATTTATCAACAAGTAACATTTCTACTCATAGTAACAACAGGCATACATACATGAACAACCAGGTTAACATGTATATAACAGTTTATATCAACAATATAGTCTTTGGTATCAAACCATAGTCCCGTAGGCACATGATATAAAAACTGTCCAACTGATAGTCCTAGACTAGTATCAGTTAAAAGTAAAGGCACCAAATAACCACCTTGGAAACGCAACACATCACCTACTTCATTCAGCAATGGTGCGAATCCGTGTGGAGTTAGTGTCCTTATATATAAATAATAGAACTATAATAGCTCTCACTTCCTTTGGCGAAGAAAAGTTTATATATAAAAATCCATATTAGCGTATCCTAAATAAGGTGGGATAGATCGTCATCCTTATTAGGGGCGGTACTCCAGTACCTAGCAGTTTATGGTGGTAGAGATGGATAGAGTCCAGTACCGGTATAGTACTTCCATCTCTTGTGAAATATAAATATAAAAAGGTAGGTCCGTGCCTCCCTATAAATAATTATCACAGGAGGATGATCCATATAATAGTTCATAGGTCACAATAGTAGAATGTGACCACAGGATCAGGAGCCCTGGACAGTAGTAGAGCACCGACGGTTGTGGCTTAGTAGTAAACCACGGTTGAAGACATCAGGCTGCTTCCAGTGTGGTGGCAGTAGTGACTAGGTTAAGTCACGACAGCACCGTCGGTCTGCTTCGGTTGTCCAGGGGCGTGTAGCTGCGTCGATGGTTTAGTTTTACCTCCGAGGGGCGGAACAGTGCACCCCAGAGGGCCTGACAGGGGACCATCCTTAGGTGTCCATAGGGACACCGCCGGATGGCTTTCCTTCCCCATCAGGACTTCCTCCAGGAGGGGCCTCCGTGGTGTAAACCACAGCAGCCTCCACCTGGAGAGGAAGGGCTCCACCTGGGGCTACCGAGAGGGTACTCGGCGCCGCAGTAGGCTCCCCGCCACTGACCACCCGGGTAGATTGTGCCATGAAAGAAAATGGCATCTCATACCTAGGTGGGTGTACTGACAGTACCGGGGTCACAGGAGGAGCAGGCCTTGCGGCAAGCCCCAACCTGGACTGGAGATCTGGAAAACCAGTTCTCTCCCACTCTGTCAGCTTTAGCCCGAACTGCCGGAAGAACTTGGCGTCACAAGTTGTCAACCTTGATTCAAGCTGTTCGATCGTAGCCCTCCAGAGGGCATGATCTTGCTCCAGACTCGCCTCACGCTCGGCAAGGACTCTGGTGCGTTCAGCAACCCAAGCTTTCCCTTCCCGGATAGCCTGTTCTCTGAGCAACTTGTACTGCTCAAAGTAGGACTTCTCCAAGAAAGAAACCTGAAACTGGAGTAGCTTACTTGCGTTTTCAGCCATCTTAGCTCTGTAGCACTCAAATCCGGGGACTAGAGTGTCAGAGAATCCAGTGTCAAAAGCAGGACCGTCTCCAGGCAACACAGGTAACCCTGCTAGCCCTTCGTCAACAGCCCTGTGCTCAGGTACTGGAGTCACCTCGTCATCCCTTGCGGGGTCAGAGGTTGCTCCGTGCTGGGGTGGAGCAGTCGGCTGGGCTGACGCCCCATCCGGCTGTTGTACCTCTACCTGTTCAGCGTCACTGATAGGTGAGATACTCTCCTGTGGAGCTGAAGCTTTCTTTTGCTTCTGGCTCCACTTGTACTGCTTGACATAGTCAGCAGCAACCTGACCCGCCTGCTCGTCACCCAATGAGTTCTGAACAATAGCCAGTGCATCACCCAGTTTCTGTCTCTCCTGCCTGGGCAGTTGATCAGCAACCGAGGGCAATGCAACCGAAGATACCGTGACGGTACCGACGGTTTGGCTACGGTCGACCTCAGATGTTACCGTGGCGGTGGCGACACGTTTCTTCGCAGGTTCACTGCGGGAACGGTCACGTCCACCTTTGGTATCATCTTTGGATGACTGGCGGCCCCTTTTCAGATCTTTCTTCTTCTTAGGAGGGGTATCCTTTCTGACAGTGGGCATCGGAGTTTCTGTTTCTGGCCCGAGATCGGTTTGTTCGCACTTGGCGCCCTTACACAATCTCTCCCAGTCAGCCTCCGTGAGGTAATTCCACTGTTTAAGTTTGTTGGTTCGCCACTTATACTGTAGATTCCCTACACGTTTGTGGCACCCCCAAACCTTCAGTGCAGCCTCAACTCCACGACTAATAGTGCGCTTGTGAACGCCCTTATTGTCGCAAAGATGCCTTACCAAACCAGCCCTCCGTTGGCAACGGAATAGCTCCCCGTCACTGTACTCAGGGCAGGAAGTACTAGTACTCCCACTCACACAGTACAAGTAGGGACGCACATTCATGTGCTTCTCTACTAAATGACGGGCGAACTTGAACAGGTTCGGCCACCGTTTTGCAGCTGTCGAAGCCCCCTTCAGGCGCTGACAGCGAACATACGGGCAGGGATCCCCTGGCACGTAGTTCTTCCAAGCATATTTCAGCTTGGGACGGCATGACCTATGGATGTTAGGTTTATTCCCTTCCAACACTGCCCTGAGGTACACGAGGTACCAGTCAATGGGGTGGGAATCACCTGTCAACCAGTCTTCGTCGTCTGAACCCTCGGTCGTGTGAGGTGCAGGAAGAGCCATTTTGCCATTTTCCTGAAGTAAATCAGAAAGGCTCAGGTTCTTCCGGTCATCATCACGGAGACACAGGTTTAGACGAACATGCGCTGCCTTGGCGCGGAGGCGGCGATTGGCTCTGCTCTCTGCAACAGACCATCCCTCGGCTTCCACCTTGGACACTCTATCAGCAACAGCTTTGAGCCTATCTGCCTCAGTCGGTGCGACCTCTTCGGTAGCAGGAGTTTCAGGGGAAGATGTAATCCTCCTCTTACGCTTCCGCTTCCGTTTGGTCTTAGCACGAACCGTGGACCCGTCTGATGAATCACCATCAGGGACCGTCGGTTCTTGTGCCAATACACCGGCAGGTTTCGGAGAAGATCCCCCTGCAGGGTTCTCCTCCTGGTTGGTATTACTACCACCCAGACCAGGTTCTGTTTTCGGAACAACATCACCCGACCCCTCAGGGTTAGGTTCAGCTGGTACCGAAGCCGAGCCTTGACCGACGGTTGGAGCACCGGTAGTGTCCATTTCCGTGTCAGACTCGAGAACTCGGTCATCCCCGTCGGAGGCCTCAGCCTTCTTCGGGGCCGTGCATGTGCCATCTACACGGGCTGCCATACTGTTAGCTCAGGCGTAGGTGAACCTCACGGTTCACTCACCCGAGCCTTTAGTAGCACAGCAAGTAAAACAACAGTGTAGGTACTGCCGGGCAGACCTAGGCACCACTGATCAACACGCTACCCTACGGGCAAACGTGTTGATCTGAAGAAGCCTGGCCGCCTGTGGGGCTTATATACCCCACCCGTCCCCCGTGACCCCGCCCCTTGACCGGCTTCTCAGCCAATCAGGGGTCGCGTCTCGAAGACGCGCCGAGGTGACCCAATTTCTCACGGCTCATTTGGCGGGAGAAATCGATCAGGTGACGCGGGCAGCGCCCTTCCCACGTCTGGCATATCCGACGGTGGGAACTCTGACTGTTGTTTACAATTTTCGTGGCGGAGCCACCGGAAAACCCGGGAATGATATACCGGCATTAGAGGATATACACAGCAGCGTGTTACTAAGCAATATGTGGTCAAAACTAATCCCATACTTAGAACTAATCGGCAAAGCCAGCCACCCGCCCTGAACACGTGCTTTTCTACCTCCAACGGATAACCACACCGGATAACCCGTCTCTTCTCGTTGTGTTTTGGTGATCGAGTACCGGGCCAATGACCACCGGCCCAGTACGGAACTGTCCAGGGAAATTTAATCAAGCCAGCAGCTAAATGTCGTCAACAAGGTAAGAAAAAAATGTTTACACAATTTTATCTCGCTCTCTGACACGTGTGCTCCTCCGTAGACCTTGTACCGGTATGTCCAGCAATGATGACACCGGAGGTATCACCTTGCTTTGTTTACCGGTGCCTACGGTTAGTCCTTTACGCACAGCTGACCCTTTTTTACGAGGCCTACCGCGCTTGGGCTTGGTAACACACGACTGTGGTTCAATCGGTAATTTCCTAGGACGACCCCTTCGGCGCGCTACCGTCGGTACCGACGGTATGACCGTTGGTCCTGCCTTCGGTATCTTCGGTAGCGCAGGGTCGGTTGGTGCTGGTACTCGACCAGCACCGAGGGAATCTTCACCGTCATCTATATATGGAACTCCATACCAAGGTCGGAGTCTAGCCACATGTGATTTAGTGAGAGTCCCTTTTTGCAACCGTATTACTACAGTAGTTTCACTAACCACCATAGTAACCGTATGCGGACCATCCCAGGAGTACAGGGTCTTGACTTTGGAATTTGGTGTGCTAAATCTCGCGACCTTATCCCCCACCTTGAATTGGCGGAGTTTAAGGCCCGTGTCATAGCCCACCTTCTGCAAACTAGCAGATTTTTCCAAGTTGTCCCTTACTACTCCATAGGACTCGCGTAATGATTGTCGAAGTGACTCAACAAACATCACTGTGCAGGGTTGCTCGAGCTGGTGTCCCTGCACTCCATAGACCATGTCACTAGGCATGACTATGTCTTCACCCATTACGAGCATATTAGGCGTACAGCCCGTCGACGCATGTTCGGTAGCATTGTAAGCATGGGAGATATAGCGAGCGTGCTCATCCCAATCATCCCGGTGCTCATTAACCATTGTCGTGAGACATTGGATCAACGTCCGATTGAAACGTTCCACCATACCATCCGATTGAGGTCGGTAGGGGTTCGTATGCGTCTTGCAGATGTGTATTTTACTACACAGTTCTGCCCACAGTCGAGATTCAAACTCACGACCCTGGTCGGAGTGAAGCATTAAAGGACCTCCCCACGTGAGGATCCAATTCTCGAAAAGTGCTTCTGCGCAGGTAACAGCTGTATGATTTACCAACGGATATACTTGGACATACTTGGTATAGTAGTCCTGTACCACCATCATACAGGTATTCCCACGGGGGGTCGTGTTGAAACCACTAATGATATCAACAGCGATCCGGGCAAATCGAACACCGAATAGCTCTTGACTTAGAGGTAGTTTACCAATACCAGGTCCAGGCTTTGATAAACAGCATTGGGGACATTGTCTCACCCAACGCCGTATGTCCAAAGTCATACCAGGCCAGTAATATCTACTCTTAATCTTTGCCTCAGTCCGTTGTCTGCCAAAGTGTGCTGAAGTTCGGTGGCCATGACAGTAATTGAGCAACTGTAGTCTGAGTGACAAAGGCACTACAGACTGAGCTGTTCTCTTCCTGCCAGGTTGCACCCTCCAGCGGCACAATACACTGTTCCGTATAAAAAGATTATCCCACTGAGCTAACAGTTGTCTAACTTCTTTACATTCCAGCGAAAGTGCGGGGCGAACAGGCTTGGACAGGCCCAACAACTTCAAGGAGTACACCCTCGAAATAGCTGGATCTGCAAGCTGCTCATCCTTCAAGTGATTTAACGTCCAGTTAGGAACTTTCGCACCCACAGACGCAATCACTGCATTGTGAGACCCACAGTCTCGGCAGTCTACACGGTGACAGTTCCGGATAGGATAGCGGGACAAGCTGTCCGCATTCACATGATCTACTCCACTCCTGTGTATGATATGCTCATTCGTCATGCCAAACTCAGAGAGGTGGTTCAACCATCTACCCATCATCCCCTCAGCGTCCTTGAAGTTAAGGAGCCACTGCAGAGATGAATGATCCGTCCGTACGAGATAATTCCCACCATATAGGAAATGTCTGTACTTTTTTGTGTAAACCACCACTGCCAAGAGTTCACGCTTGGTTGTGCAGTAGTTACGTTGTGTTTTGCTTAGACTGTTGGACGAAAATGCCAGCGGCACTTCTCGCCCATCCTGGATCTGCGACAAGGCAGCACCAATACTTGTATTAGAAGCATCAGTGTCCAAGATGAACTTACCAACAGGTGCAGGGTAGTGCAAAACAGGTGTTTCTAAGAAGAGTCTCTTTAACTCACTGAAAGACTGTTCTGCGGCTGGAGACCAGACTATTTTAGCCTTAGCCTTCTTCTCTCCAATCATCAGCTCTTGTAAGGGAGCTGCGACTCTCGAGAATCCAGGTATAAAATCTCTGTAGTATGAACAAAACCCGATGAAAGAGCGTATCTCCTTCGTGTCCATCGGACGAGGCCAGTTCTGTACCACTTCGATCTTATGAGGATCAGCCATGATGCCATGTTCAGAAACAATTCTACCTAGGTATTCAACTGACTTCCTAAAAAGCTTGCACTTTGAAGGTTTCAATTTCAGACCATATGATAAGATGCGTTTCAGCACAGCTTGGAGGTTCTGTAGAGTTTCCTCCACAGAACCACCGAAGACGATGATGTCGTCCAAGTATACTAGGCACTTTTTCCAAAGTAAACCCCGTAACATGGTTTCCATCATTGCCTCGAAGGTTGCCGGGGCATTGCATAGCCCGAATGGCATGATGTTGAACTCAAATAGTCCCATATGGGTAGAAAATGCGGTTTTTTCTCGGTCCCGGGGGTCCATGCCGATCTGCCAATAACCAGATTGTAAATCTAGTGTACAGAACCATTTCGCCCCACCCAGAGATTCCACACATTCATCTATCCGAGGTAGAGGATATGCATTCTTCCTAGTGAGTCCGTTCAACTTCCTATAGTCGATGCAAAATCGACAGGAGCCATCCTTTTTGGTGACCATCACCACAGGACTTGACCATGGACTCTCACTAGGTTGAATCACATGTTCATCCAACATCTTTTCTACCTCAGCCTCCATAGCACTTTTTTTAGCCATGGGTAACCGACGGTAGGGGATTCTACTGGGAAGCGCGTCCCCAGTGTCAACCCGGTGTTGTACCGTATTGGTACGCCCTAGAGGATCTCCTGGTTGCGCAAAGGCGTCAGATAACTCCGACAGCTCATTGGCCACCATTTCGCTCTCTAGGGTTGTGAGGTGTGACTCACACAACAGGGACCTTAAATGTTTCGGTAGGTTGGATTTGGCTAGAGCCTCTTCGTGGGAAGAGTCTCCCGCCACCACACCTACTTCCACAAAGTCCGTAGTTAGTGAGTCTACCCCATATGCTCGCGTGGTGTTACCAATAGGCGTCCCCTTTCGTAGAGTGATTTCTCTACTACTCGAGTTACAAATCGGTATCACCCCCCAACGAGCGTTGGCCAGGTAAGTATGATAGCCAGCAAGACCTAACTCAGAGAGCTTTTGATCTTCTGGTTCAAACATTCCCGGCCGTTTGGCCTGCACTCCCACGCAGCTGACTAGGACATCGGATACATGTCCTGCTGCCAACTTTGTGTCTTGTGCCACTGACGCCACAGAAGAACCATTCCTTAAAACGCACTGTACAGATTGTTTATAAGGATGTTTAATCTGAAGTCGGCCCGTTGCGATGTTCATTGTTACCCCGTAAAGAGCAGCAAAGTCCATCCCCAGTATGCCATCATCAGTGATGTCGGTGATGGTTGGACATATCCAGTATGTCTTGCCATCAACCAACATAGGTTTTACAGTTCTGCCATAAGTCTGCATACTATCTCCCGTAGCAGTCCGAGCCTTTACTCCCAGTAGCGGAGCTTCGGGCTGGTTGCAAAGACGGGCCATGAATCTACGATCGACCAAGGTGTGAGATGCACCCGTGTCGACCAAAAATTCACCACGCGTCCCGGAAATAACCAGACTCAGGTACCAACGCTGTCCCCGTAAAGGGACACACTCAGAGGTCAGCATCTGGCTTCCCCCTCCATCCATAGCAACCCCTTTTGTCAGGAGATAATCCCAACACGGGTCGCTCGGGGAGTCTTGAATCACACTGCTCTGGGCAATTGATTCTAACCAAGACTCCTCTAAGCCAGCGACTACAGAATCCTCCGGATTCCGTTCGTCCTTGCCAGCCCCGCCTTGCCAGATGCTTACAGGTTGTACAGACCCTTCTGCCTCTGCGCGGCCTTGGTTCATGGAAGAGTTAACACCGTCTACTAATCCCTTACAGGCATGGCTAACTGTGGGGGCGCCATCCTTGCCAAGAGGATGGGCCCCATTCAGTTTTCCGTCTCCTTTTCAGTTTTAGCAGCGACGGGTGCAGGGGCTTTGCATTCGCTAGCCCAATGACCCATCTTTTGACAGCGTCTACATGGCTGAGGTTTCGTGTCCTTTTTCTTCTTTTTCCTTCTCTTTCCAGATCCAGAATCAGAAGTGGACGCAGAGCTCTTTTCCAAGTGCTTCCGCAACAAACCCTCAATCATCTTTTCCATGTCCCTGTCAGGCATTACTGCCGCCACCTCCTCGGAGGCGGGCTGTTTTTTCTTAGGTGGTTTTGTGGCGGCCTCTACCACCTGAGCTCCTTTCGGGTCTACAGATGGAGCTGCCGACACTCCTCCACTAGGAAAAACAGCCTGTTTGGTGTCATACACATCTGCATGGTCAAAAAGGTCAGCTAGAGATAAGTCCGGCTGCCATTTCTCCCGCAGATATGCCTGGAGATTGGTGTCTCTGACTCCATTGACAAACCTGGAGGTTAACTCCTGGATGACAGTGGGGGTGTCAGGTCTACATCCCTGATAACACTCGGATATCAGTTCTTGTAGAGCAAATCCGTAGGATCTCAGATGCTCGTCCTTGCGTTGGACACGTTTGAGCAGCTGAGTCCTTGGGTCATGCTCACCAATCTTCCCAATCGCCCATTCAGCTGTTTCTTCAAGTGAGCTCAATGTCTTGATCTTCACTCTCTCGAACGCCAAAAGGGCTGGTTCACCTGGCCCGTTGCAGAGTGCTTGCTTCAGAGCAACCAGCGCTTGCTGATTGTTCCAGCGATTGCTCTCCACAATAGCCTTGAACCGAACTTTGTACTTTCTCCAGGGTGGCGACCCTGTGAAAGGCGGAATATCGATGGCCTTTTGACGGGCTGCATCAGGATGTTTGATCTCCCCAAAGTTGAAAGGAGCATACCGTTCATCCAGTTCATCGATGTCCCGCGGGACGATGTCTGTCCCCAGCTTCTCAATAGCCGGGTTCCGGTCGTACTTAGCCCGCTGGACAGGCGTTAAGCCTTGTCTAGCTCTGGGTTTCGGTACTGGAACTGAGACCATGGTCTGCTGCTGATTCAACGTCGTTGAACCAGTAGATGGGTGGGTGTACCCTGGAGGTGTTGCCGTGCCTCCAAAGGCGCCACCACAGACCGGAGTCTGTAGATAGCTAGCCCCCATCTGAGGTGTCATACCTGTTACCGTGGTGTGTACTAGCGGCGGGACACTTGAAGGTGTCACTGTCCTGTACACACTGGGTACGGGTATGACTGGAGGTACCACCGTGGAAGGTGGTGGTACTTTCTCCGACTTCGTCTTCAGGTCCTGATTGACTTGCCTTAACCCTCCCACCGCCAGATTTCTCTGTAATTTTGCCAAAAATTTGAAAAAAATATAAATATCAAAAATTGAAATGAGGTTTTGGCATAGGTACTCCTTTCACTTTCTTCGTAAGCACAAATGGAATGTAGGATGTGAAAGAGGATGTCATAGGCTTTAATTTGATACCAAACATGAGGTGCTTCGACTAGGATTTGTAAGAAAATATTTTCATCAATTTTGAGTAATATTTTCTTGTTTAGCTCAGTGAATAAGGTGCCCTGGCCGCTATAGCGGCCTGCTGGCGGTGAGAGGGTTAAGCTTGCGAGGTCCTGTCTGGCTAAGTGGAGCTGCGTGCTCAAATCCTTTCCCAAGGAAGTTAAGCTTGCAACCTCACATTCGCCGGACACCCTCTGGTGCAAAAGTTTGTCAACCTCCACCTTGTGGGAAGCCATCTCGTTCTGGAGTTCCAGTAGGAACTTTTTCTTCTCATCAACCTCCCTTAGGAATAACTTCCTAGTCTGATTGATGGAAGCAAGTTCCCTCCGGGCTTCCGCGAGCTCGTGCAACTCAGTTTTCCTGGTGGGGATACCCATGGCAGCTAGTAGGTCCCCATCCAGTGGTAAACTGGATGGCTCATCTACTGCTGGCGGGTACCCCTTACCAGGAGCTTCTGTTGCTACATTAGTCTTCTTTGATAGCCCGCCACCCCCCATACCGTTCGGTGTAGGAGTGGCACCATCAGTGAAAACCGACGTGTCTGGATCCAATGAAGGATCTGCTACCGTCGGTGTAGAACCGAAGGCAGCTGGGCCGAGAGTTTTAGGCTCTCTACCCGGTATTTTCTGACCCTCAGGACAGAAAAGATTCGTGGAAAGGGAGTCCAACGATCTCCTGGAGCTTATATCAAAGGGTCCCGGGATTGGAGATTGCTCCCCATCCTCTCCTTTGGTAAAGGCTTCCACAATAGGATCACCTATTGCTTCTTGGGA
Organism: Harmothoe impar; assembly: GCA_947462335.1. Lineage (NCBI taxonomy): Eukaryota > Metazoa > Annelida > Polychaeta > Phyllodocida > Polynoidae > Harmothoe > Harmothoe impar. Next base: position 21,889,225 of record OX381718.1, on the reverse strand, counting down.
GAGGTCGTCACCGGGCACCTCCAAGGCTGCCCGGCTCTCCCGCCTATTGGATTTGCCTGTGAAGAAGCGTACATTCTGTACGGCTTCCTCACGTTCCTCAGCAGGGGTTTTAGTCCTGCCGCTGAACGAGCTGACAAAATCGTATAGGTAATCCATATACTGTAAGTCTATTTAATACCCTATCAATGGTCGGTTCGATCAAGTGGTCACGGCACCAATGTAGTTGGTCTCTTACTACGTATGTAACACTTGAGTACAAAAACCAGACAAGGTAAATTAGACTTTAATATACGGCGACTTTATTGTAAAGGTAACTCTTGGGTATTATAGTACAAGTATAACCAGCGGATATACAAGATCAGAACAGATATATAATACAGTGGGCAACCCTATAGCATAGAGTTAAGCCCGTGAGCACAGGGTGGTCATGTCACGACAGTCCCAAACCTGACTGACTTCCAATGGAGAAGTAGCCGTCTTATATACAGCGCTGCATAGCCACGTGACCGTACTAGCAGCGCCACCTGTTAGGTTTAGTTATGTAAAATGCTTATGTAACAACTACCGACGGTAACCGAAGGTGGTACCGGTACACTACCGTATAGATAACCGAACTAGAGGAGTCGGTGTATGTAACGAACCGACGATACTAGTTAGATGAATAAAACAGTTATTAAACACAATAGAACCGTGTTGTCTTACATCATACAACATACAATAGATATACAACAATAACAGTTAGACTTTATAGTCAACCCGTTACAGTTATAACAAAAAATAATAATAAATCGGCAAAGCTGAAAATATTTGCGGCCTTACAACGGATCCATACATTTTTCAGGGGATTCCATACTGGAGAAAGCGCTGGAAAATGATGACAATGAAAACATCAACATTGATCTGGTGTGGATCGCTGCTGATCATTACAAGAATGCCATTGTACTGACTCGAGAGAAGCAGGTACATAAATGCATAATCTTAAAGATGATTTAAAGATAATTGTATCTAGATAGATTGTTCATGTACTGTGATGAGAGTGCACCTCTCCTTACCTCAAAAACAAAGTGGTATTTCACGTGGCAATGCAAATAAACTACCAAAGTTAACATGTCAGAAGGAGCAATCAGCTGTATATATTTGTGCATACAATTTTGTATAACTGTTTACAATTACATGTACTGGAAATTCACCCAAGCTATGAAGAAACGGTCACACAGGGAAAGAAAGCCTTGTCCAGTTTTAATATAGAAAACACCAGGTCCCATTAAACGACCCAAGATGATTTTCTTTTAAAAAATAAATAAAAGAAGTAAATAACATTGCTTGATTTCCTTTACAGGTGGAGTGTGAAGCGGCTGCACTGAGCCGGCTTGGCTCGCTCTATTACAAAGTTCTGAAGCTTAAGAAAAAAGCTAAAGAGAACTTCATGATGTGCATTCAGCTTGCGATCTCACGGTCAGCAAAGTGGTCAGAGACAGAAGGTGAGGGAAACTATATGAGAGGATAAACTAGCACTGTAACTGGAATTATTTATGCTGATTAAAGTAACCCAGTAAACAAAAAACGTTATACAACATTTCATAACGTTATATAGCGTTATATAACGTTTCTCTGACGCAACTTACTATTTCAGGTATAGACATAATCTAGCCAGTTTGATTTGCTTTTTTTCATATAATCAAAACTGATTATACTTATGTCCTGAGTCAATTGTTATTCACACAACCAATCTTTCTATTTTCAGACTGGTTTCAAGACTGCAAGCAGATGTTGGGAGAGTTGCAACGCGAGAGTCTTTTCTCAGAGATGGAGGAGCAACAAACCATTCGTAAGCAGCACATGGATGCGCTCGCAGCAGAGCTTGCGGACCTCAATAAACTGGAGGAGGACTGGACGATGGATAAGGATGAGGAGAAAATAAGACACATATATGAGACATATCCTCCAGTAAATGAGAAGCACAAGATGCTGTATGCAAAGAGGGTTAATTGGGATGATGCGATGAGACGCAAGTGTCTTCAGACAGCGATCGTGCACTACCATCCAGACAAGGTTGACGCTGAAACACATGGTATGAAAAAGAAGATCCTGTGTGAAGAAATCACCAAGGTGCTCACTAACCATTACAACTGTCGTAAAGGGTGCTAACCTTTGGTATTAGCTTTAACTTAAACGTTTAAGGGCCACAAAGTACGTTTGATATACTATGCCCATTGTGGACATGATGCATGAATGAAGGCCCTACAAGTCTATTCGCCGGTGCTACATTTATGAATCATAACTACCCATCGGGAGTGTGCCAGGCCCCATAATTACATACCACCATTACTGATGTGTGAGCAGTGGAATGTGTCTGATTTGCCACCTGGGTTTGGTTGTTATGGTGCTAGGATGAAATCTTTGGTAACATTGCTAACTTTGAGGTTCTATAGAATTAAAATTCTTATCAGAGGAGCACACTCATAGTTGTATAGATGAAGTATACTTGATAGGGATACATAGACTGTTTTCCATATGCCGTACATTTTGAGTAAGGTTTGTCAGGGTATCCATAACCCAGGGATTAAAATGTGGTATGGGAAATTCAATGGCCAGTCAGGGAATATGGTAAATATGAAATTTAATATATTGTTGTGCATGAAAATATGTCAGATGGCATTGCTTTCATCATGTAAATTGTAGACACCTTCTTATTCCATTAATAGATATCCAAGAGTTTTATATATCAGAAATTGAGTTGAGCCGAAAAACTATTTTAATGGTGAAAGGTTCATAACGAGTTATGTCTTTTTATTTTTGTCAAAGGCGGTGCTCATTATAATAAGTTATACATCATAATCTTACTTTGTCTATCATATGAATAGACACGTAATACATTCACTTTAATATAGAGTACATGTAGTCCATGTCTTACTTTTGAATCGGATATTTATAGGCTTCACCATGTGTATGTTTTATAACCTTAGCCCATATACTGATTGGTCCACATGCTACAACATCAATCCATATCTAGGCAGTGTGTCCATGTTTTACCACTGGAGTCCATATTAACCTCTTTGTACGAGAAGAAAGTTGTATGGGTAGATTATGTTCATGTGTTACAGCATAAGACCACAATGTCACATACATGTACTCAATAAAACCTGTTTAATCTGGCAGTTTCAAGATATTGACTGACTGCGTTAGCATTGCATTTGCTCAAAACATCTGTTTATACCAGATTTAACATGACTGGCATTATGGAGGGATTTATGTAGCATACAAGTAAAGACAGACTGGCCGAGGTGCCTAGACAGCTGTATCCTGCATAATCTTAAAATAAATATAGTCTGCATAATCTTACAGCTGTACAGTACACAGTAGTACTGTGAGGTATTGCTGACATTTGGGAACGAGTAACTTCAGGGTTCCCACGTGTCATGGAAACTGGTCAGGAAATGCCATAGAATAAAAGGTTGTCATGAAAAGTCATGGACATTTTGCCATGAGTCATGGAAAATGAAAACAATTAAATTGATATAACAAAATCTGGAATGTACCATTTACTTTCCAGATTTTAGTATGTCCTCACCGCTTTATTTTACGTTAAATATTTTCATGGAAAAAAGGGATCTTTTTGTCATGGAAAAGGCCCTATTACGTGTATTATAGCATTGATGTAATAACTAAATGTATGACCGGGTATATGTGACATCTTTGACCGGTGGTGTTGCATGATTGGTGGGGGAGGGGGATATTTAGAATATTGTAGGGGGGGGGCTACTTTTTCATATAGTAGAGACATGGAAAAACAAAACAAAAATTTGCCTTTTCTAGCTACCCGGTCAAAGACGTCACCCGCTCAAAGATGTCACCCGCTCAAAGACTATCCTTGTGAGACTGAGCCATTACCTTTACCTTGTCCTGCCATCATCCTATCTGGTTATTAAAGATAACATTATGAAATCAGTTCATGGTTCTTCCTTTGACATTGCATTGGAGATATATGTTTTAGGCCTACATATATGTCATATAAATCGTTATGACCCTTTAACATCTCTGGAATTTAATATGGTCTTAGAACCCTAAATTTGACATGGTGTCATGACCATTTTTTAAATCCGACATGGTGACATGGCCATTTTTAAAAACCCATCATGGGACATAGGGCTCGTGACATGGACCTTAATAGTGACATGAGAAACATTGGAGAGTGCATCAGTATGCACCATTTCGAGTGTGGACATAAAAAAATAACCACTTTGTGTTCGCATGTGCCCGGAGCTCAGGCTCTAAAAATACATTAGAATGCACAATTTCTAAAGATTTATAAAAAGAAAAAGGTTTTGTGGTGGGGGGGGGGGGGGGTGTAAATGAACAACATCTCTTAGCGACACCAGTGACATGGGTTTTTCCTTCATGTCAGACATGTGACATTGGCTTTTTAAAATAATTCTTCATGCACCCCCCCCCCCCCCCTATTAGGGCCTATGCCTGGAAAAGTTATAGGTCCCCTGTGGCGCCCCTTCCCTGAAGTCGGAAAGGATCAGAAAGTCGCTAAAATTTATACCTCCAGGTCGCAAGATCGTTTTTCTAGAGCCTATATCTTATAATCAATTTTGTTCAAAAGTCGCCAGGTCGCTTAAATTATTGCACCAGGTCAAAAAGTCGCTTGGAAAACAGCCCAGGTCGCCAGGTCGCCGAAAACCCCTCTGCAATCACCCCTGTCTACAGGCCGGAAGGGCCCTATGGCCTAAGTCTGTCTGGCCTAAGACAGGGGCGTGGCAAGCAGTTTCAAAGTAGGGGGGACAAAATAGTATTTTGACCCTTTCTGGCCCCTTTTTACTTGACCTTTTTGGCTTGACCTTTTTTGGGGTTGGTCAAAAGTGGGGGGAACATGTCCCCCCCCCCCCTAACCGTACATACGACTAAGACGGTACAACTACGAGTTAATAGAAAAGTGCCCTTCGCCACTACGAGTTAATAGAAAAGTGTCCTTCGCCCCAGAGCTAGTCCCCCCCCCCCCCCCCATGGGCCCCTGTCCCCCCGGTTGCCACGCCCTGGTCCACCTCCCCCCCCCCCCCCCCCCCCCATGGGCCCCTGTCCCCCCGGTTGCCACGCCCTGGTCCACCTCAGTCAGACCCTATGTTCACGCGTGTGGATTCACATGGTCCACCTCAGTCAGACCCTATGTTCACGCGTGTGGATTCACAAGTAACAACGTGGAGGCTGGGTTATGGGACAGAACTACCACGCCCCTGCTAAGATATCTTGTGTGTAGGGCCTACACCTTCCTTGATCCGTCGAGGGGTCCAAATTTGTCTCTTACCCCTAGCTCCAAAGGGGCCATTCAAATATTACGTAACAGCATAGGGGGGGAGGGGGGGGGGGGGTCATGAAGTTTGTTACAAAGTGTTACAGGGGGGAGGGGGGGGGGTCTAGCCAAGTGTTACATAACAATTCTCAAAAAATATATATAGAAGAAAGAAATCTCTAATTTGGGAAAATGCACCACCTTCTAACAGCCAGGTCCCAGCAACATTATGTTTCTCTCACCTCATCCCTGTAATATTGTTTACAAAATTTTGGCCCTCCCGCCTACCTGCCCTGCCAAAAAAAGGTATTGATTTTGTAAAATGGACTCATCTCCTGACCCCGATCCGATCTTGCAGGGGTGTGAAATGAAAAAAAATGGTTTCCACTGAAGATGCTGCTTGAAGTGACGATGGGACTCCAAACCCTTGCAAATTATATACTATAACATTTCTAGGGGGGTTTGGGGGCATGCCCCCCAAGAAAATTTTGAAAATGTAAGAGCAGAATGGTGAAATTTAAAGTATTTTAGGGAGTGATCATTTTTTAACAACAGGGGGGGGGGTGGTTTTCCGCGCAGAGCGCGCGAAATTTTTTTCACCCCCCCCGGTCAACGGGTCAACATTTTTTACCCCCCCCCCCTACGGGTCGGAAATCGGCGCGTGCGCGGGCCCTTTGAAGCATAGTAACGCGCGGGCTTTTTGGCCCAAAACAGGTTAAATTTTTTTGACCCCCCCCCCCAAGCGGGGTCCAAATTTTTTACACCCCCCCGGTCAAGGGGTCCAAATTTTTTTGCCCCCCCCCCCAAACCAACCCCCCCCCCTGTTGATAAAAAATGATCACTCCCTTAGTGTTCTGGTTTGAAAATACTTCTAAGTCCCCCCCCCTACATAAAACAGGGTACCCACAAACAGGGAAAACAGGGAATAACAGGGAAAATGGAAAAAACGATTCCCTGTCAGGGAAAAACATGGAATTTGAAAATGTTGCCAAAACACAGGGAAAACACATGGAAAACTATTTTTGCACACAGGGAAAAATATTTTGATGGTTTAGGTATACTCAAAGTATGGTCCATTCTCAAAAAGCATGAAATTGCATCATTTGGCTTCTAAATTTAAAAAAATTTCCTGCGGGGCATGCCCCTAGACCTCCTCACTGATATTACTGGGCCTTGTATCCTGACTAAACGTTGCAGTTTTTTTTTGTCAGGAGGGTGCAGGTATTATCATGTTGTGGGGTGGCTATATGGAAACTCCTTAATTTCTTTCTTTTCAAATTTTTATCTATTTTGGTGGAGTAAATTATTTGTCCAAATCCAAGGACCAATGAGGAATTGCTTTCCCTATTTATAGCGGGGGGGGGGGGAAGAGGAGGCTTGTGATTTCCCCAGATGCATTGAGTTTATTCATGCTTCTAGATTTTATTTTGGCTTCTAGATTTTAAAATTCTCTCCAGCCCTCCTCCCCCTAGAATTGTCTCTCCCTTTCTTTTGAGACTTGGTATCCAGTAGCTCCAAAACCTCAGACAGGATCAGAATGCAGCATTTTGATTCTAGGTTCCCAAAAAAGAATTCCCCCTGGGTTATAGTGGAAAACTAAAGAAGAGCAAAAAGGTTTGGAGGATATATTTATTGATTGATAAATAATGTATAATATAACATAAGGGAACGGGCGGAGCTGTGCATATATATGTATGAATATGTATGGGTATAGTAGATATACAGTGAATAAGTGGGGGAGAAACAGTACACTTTAAGATACAAGTACAGTGAGATTAATATAATAAGAGAAAAGAAAGTCGTCGCATACATTAAGTCACATGTAAATTGGACAAGCCCAGTACGCGGGCCACGCAGTAAATAACGAATATAAGGAACATGTATATATAATGTTATAAGGTCCTGTAATGGTAGACTTGGCCATAATAAGAGTCAAAAGTTATATGGGCTAAATATATTCAGCTCTGTGGCCAGGGCCTAGAGCCCGAGCAGGAAAGCAACAAATAAACTAGGATCCGGGCTGACACAGCTGGTGGGAAAGATAACACGGTATAAAATCCAGGTCAGGAGATAAGCTAAGATCGGGAAGACGAACGGCGAATGGGGAACGCGGCCTCAGCGATGGGGGCAAGTAGTACAGGCAAATGGGGCTATGCGTCGGGGTTAGAATCCATGGAGCCAGGACGGCCGTGGCCGGGGTCTTCGAGAACAGCAGGTGGGGTAGGTAGCGAAGGAGGCGGTTAACCAGGGCCTCAAGGGCAGCAGGTGGGGTAGCTGGTGAAGGAGGCGATCACTAGGGCCTCGAGAGCAGCATAGGGGGTAGGCAACGACACAGGCTGAGGGCCGGCCCCAGGCACGACATGGCCGCGACCATCCCATGCCTAATTTATCCAGGATGGTCTTGAGTAGGGCCGCCTAATGGCAAATCAATAGAGATGAAAGATGACGCTGACGAGCAATCAATAAGTGCTGGGTGCGGTCATGAAGGGAAGCTGAAATAAAGTAAAAGAAACAAGTATAAGCCTGGGGGGGAAAGGAAAGGGCAGTCAGTTATCAGTGAGCGTTTGGGGAGTACGATCGAGAGCACCAGATGGCACTGAGTAACTCCCGAGGAGTATGTGTGTGGTTCTAAAGGATTAACATCGGTTTAACATTGACTAAACAACGGTCTTGTGCTCTAAACGTTGGGAAATATGGATCATTGGAATCTGTGCATTTATGTATAATGTTTCAATTGGAGATATGGTATAACGACATTGCCATCAGAATTGTATGTTGAATGTTCTATTCACATGCTAACCTGGAGTCCTGTATTCTGGAGAGAACCATGGAGTTAGTGATACAGTATACGGGTTTTGTAAGCATGGAGCTGGAGAGTCAATTGTATAGACTGGCTGACCTGATGAATTGGAAACTGATAGTATGTGTATACCCCGGATCCATAGTGGTGACCGGAGAGTAACCATTAGATTGCACCTGTGTTCTCGTAAACCGATATCAGATCCATCGGTATCACAGAGAAGCGTATAGGGTCGTCTTTGAGACATGTTGATGATTGTGATATGGACATATAATGACCTAGTTGAAAACAAGTTGAAAGTATTTATTGGTTGACTGCGTGGAGACTTATACATTCTGGATTCCATAAAGGATTCCTGCTGGATATTTATATGTATACTTTGCCTTGACCAAGGCCGTCGCGTATAATTATCAATGCAAGCCCTGGAGCTAATGCTAGAAATGATGTACATATCTCTATATATATGAAGGGAAGGCTGTGATTATAATATAAACCTGTGAAAGTGCTCTATATATATTATAACATCCACAACATCAAATAAAGCTGGATCTCACTACCCTTGCGTTATCCTTGGGCGGAAGCCTACCTCTGACTAGTTTACCCCATAGAGTAAGAGCGTAGAAGGCGAATGTTGGACCCCATTTAAGTATACTAAAACGCTATGTTTATATAGGACATTAACTATAGCCCAGATGGTGGAGAACCGGGGCACAAAAAGAAAACAAGACAGGAAGCCTGCAGAACAGCCCAGAAACTAGAATTCAAAAGAAAAATGCAAAACATAAGCAACAAAAACATAGGTTAGGAGAGAAAAGAGAAACGAGAAAAAAGAAACAAGAAATAAAATAAGAAAAGCAAAGAAGACCATTCAGAAACCAAAGGAGAGAAAGAAAAGTAAAACAGAAGTAGAATAGAGGCAAAATAGAAGCAAAGTAAAAGAAAAGGTGAGATCCAGAAAGGACGATTCGTATATAACACGAATCTACGGGGGACCCCCCTGTCCTGGGTTATAGTGGAAAACTAAAGAAGAGCAAAAAGGTTTGGAGGATATATTTATTGATTGATAAATAATGTATAATATAACATAAGGGAACGGGCGGAGCTGTGCATATATATGTATGAATATGTATGGGTATAGTAGATATACAGTGAATAAGTGGGGGAGAAACAGTACACTTTAAGATACAAGTACAGTGAGATTAATATAATAAGAGAAAAGAAAGTCGTCGCATACATTAAGTCACATGTAAATCGGACAAGCCCAGTACGCGGGCCACGCAGTAAATAACGAATATAAGGAACATGTATATATAATGTTATAAGGTCCTGTAATGGTAGACTTGGCCATAATAAGAGTCAAAAGTTATATGGGCTAAATATATTCAGCTCTGTGGCCAGGGCCTAGAGCCCGAGCAGGAAAGCAACAAATAAACTAGGATCCGGGCTGACACAGCTGGTGGGAAAGATAACACGGTATAAAATCCAGGTCAGGAGATAAGCTAAGATCGGGAAGACGAACGGCGAATGGGGAACGCGGCCTCAGCGATGGGGGCAAGTAGTACAGGCAAATGGGGCTATGCGTCGGGGTTAGAATCCATGGAGCCAGGACGGCCGTGGCCGGGGTCTTCGAGAACAGCAGGTGGGGTAGGTAGCGAAGGAGGCGGTTAACCAGGGCCTCAAGGGCAGCAGGTGGGGTAGCTGGTGAAGGAGGCGATCACTAGGGCCTCGAGAGCAGCATAGGGGGTAGGCAACGACACAGGCTGAGGGCCGGCCCCAGGCACGACATGGCCGCGACCATCCCATGCCTAATTTATCCAGGATGGTCTTGAGTAGGGCCGCCTAATGGCAAATCAATAGAGATGAAAGATGACGCTGACGAGCAATCAATAAGTGCTGGGTGCGGTCATGAAGGGAAGCTGAAATAAAGTAAAAGAAACAAGTATAAGCCTGGGGGGGAAAGGAAAGGGCAGTCAGTTATCAGTGAGCGTTTGGGGAGTACGATCGAGAGCACCAGATGGCACTGAGTAACTCCCGAGGAGTATGTGTGTGGTTCTAAAGGATTAACATCGGTTTAACATTGACTAAACAACGGTCTTGTGCTCTAAACGTTGGGAAATATGGATCATTGGAATCTGTGCATTTATGTATAATGTTTCAATTGGAGATATGGTATAACGACATTGCCATCAGAATTGTATGTTGAATGTTCTATTCACATGCTAACCTGGAGTCCTGTATTCTGGAGAGAACCATGGAGTTAGTGATACAGTATACGGGTTTTGTAAGCATGGAGCTGGAGAGTCAATTGTATAGACTGGCTGACCTGATGAATTGGAAACTGATAGTATGTGTATACCCCGGATCCATAGTGGTGACCGGAGAGTAACCATTAGATTGCACCTGTGTTCTCGTAAACCGATATCAGATCCATCGGTATCACAGAGAAGCGTATAGGGTCGTCTTTGAGACATGTTGATGATTGTGATATGGACATATAATGACCTAGTTGAAAACAAGTTGAAAGTATTTATTGGTTGACTGCGTGGAGACTTATACATTCTGGATTCCATAAAGGATTCCTGCTGGATATTTATATGTATACTTTGCCTTGACCAAGGCCGTCGCGTATAATTATCAATGCAAGCCCTGGAGCTAATGCTAGAAATGATGTACATATCTCTATATATATGAAGGGAAGGCTGTGATTATAATATAAACCTGTGAAAGTGCTCTATATATATTATAACATCCACAACATCAAATAAAGCTGGATCTCACTACCCTTGCGTTATCCTTGGGCGGAAGCCTACCTCTGACTAGTTTACCCCATAGAGTAAGAGCGTAGAAGGCGAATGTTGGACCCCATTTAAGTATACTAAAACGCTATGTTTATATAGGACATTAACTATAGCCCACCCTGGTCCACTACCTATTAGCTATAATATATCTGTGTCAAAATGCATCAGATTGCACCATTTCAAGTTTCTCCCACCTTTTCCCTCAAAAGCAAGGTTCCTGTCTACATTGTAGAGTATAATACAGATATGAGCCTTAAATTATTTTCTGACAAAATGCACCAGAATGCGCCGTTTCAAGTCTGGGCTAGCGAGATTTTTGATGGGGCAGGGGGATGCTTCCAAACTCCCCTCATTTATCCTCAAATTTTTCTGTTCGGACATTGCATGCATGGGTTGGCTTCTCAGAGGTGTGAAATGTCTGAGGAAACTCAGATATCTGAGGTTTTTATCTCCACCAGGACAGTTCCGGAGATTTGTTCAGATCCAATGAGAACTCTGTTTACCTTTATGTAGGGGGGACTTGAAAGTATCATCAGACCAGAACACCAAAATGCATGAAACTGCACCATCTGGCCTCTAGTTTTTCCAAATTTTCTTTGGGGCATACCCCCCAAACCCCCCTACTGCTGTTAAAGTGTGTCATTTACAAGTGCTTGGAGTAGATGAGTCTGCCTTGTGTGCAGCCTTGTTACATCATGTGCCATCTTCAGAGGAAATTGTTTTTTCCATTTCACACCCAGCTTCTAGATTTTCAAAATTTGAGCGTCCTGGTGATTTATCACACAAGACGTGACAAAACTTTGCTTTGGTGGGGCCATTTAGTGTCATGATGTCTAACTGATTCTTCATCATTTGCCACTCAATGCTTCTGGAGAGACAATTTGATTTTGAATGTTAATAACTGTCCAAAGCAAATGGCACAGGGAAAATCTTCCGTAGCTCAGGGAAAAACAGGGAAAACACATGGAATTAGAAAATGAAAATTGTGTGGGAACCCTGATAAAAGGAAATAAATTTCTCATTGGATCTGTACAAATCTCAGGAACTGTCCCTGTGAAGTTAAAAAACACGAATTTCCGCGTTTCCGCGGACATTTCACACCCCTGTCTTGGAACACTGGACAGGGTAGAGGTCTCCCCTTTTTGTACTAAGGGAGGGGTACATTTTTAACAATGGGGGGGGGGGGGGGGTCGGTGGATTTTCGTGCGAGCGGGTCGGAATTTTTTTGGTCCTCCCCACAAGAGGGGTCGAAAATTCTTCAGTCCCTCCCACCAGGCAGGTTGAAATTGAGCGCGGCCGACCCCTTTGAGCTATAGTAATGCCCAGGCTTTTCCGCTAAAAAGGGGTGTAATTTTTTTGGTCCCCCCCTCAAGAGGGGTCCAACATTTTTCGGTCCCCCCCAATTCGAGGGGTCCAATTTTTTTTGGTCCCCCCCCCAAATCCACCACCCCCCCTGTTGTTAAAAAATGACCACTCCCTAAGGAGGTTATAATGGTGTTGGGAGGGGAGGGGGGACAAATCAGTTTCACCTGGTTTCAGACTTTGAGGAAATCTATACCCTGCACCTGTGGTCTGTGGTTCATTTATCAAATTTAAGCCCCTCTTGAGGGGGGGGGCGGCGTAAAAATTTAAGGCCCTTTTTAGCAAAAAAGCCAGCGCGCTACTATAGTTCAAAGGGGGGGAAATTTTCTGTGTCTTCGGCGAGGGGGGCACTAAACGTTCCTGTAATTAATAAATGAACACTCCCTTACTGGGGGAGGTGGCATAAAAATGTCAGACCCCTCGTGAGGGGGGAGCGTAAAAAAGTCTGACCCCCTTGAGGGGAGGGGGATAAACATTAGGGAGTGTTCATTTATTAATTACAGGGGGGGGTGGTGAGATTTCGCACGGAGGGGAGAAAAATTTTTTACACCCCCCGTCGAGAGCGCGTGGAACGTTTCGCGCCCCCCCCCTCGCCGAAGGTGACGAACACTTTTCGCCCCCCTGTTCAACTATGATTACAGCGCTGGCTTTTTTGCTAAAAAGGGGCTTAAATTTTTACGCCCCCTCCCCCTCCAGACGGGCCAGAATTTTTTACGCCCCCCTCGGGAGGGGTCGGAAAATTTGACGCCCCCCCCCCAACCCATCCCCCCCTGTAAATAATAAATGAACACTCCCCTATGCCCCTTTTGAGCCAAAAACTCTACGTTACTATAGTTCAAAGAAGGGGGGCAAAATGATGTGGGGGGGGGGGGGGTACAGGTCTGTGTTACGTAATTATGGAGGGGGGGTCTGGCATTTTGTTACAGTGTGTTACAAGGGGGGGAGGGGGGGTCAAAAAGTGGCCAAAATTGTGTTACGTAATATTTGAATGGCCCCAAACCCAAGAAGGTTTCTGAGGACTACCCAGGGTAAAGCAAATGAGACGAGAAGGCGGACCGCGCGGCAGTAGCCTACGCCTGCCGCACGTGTCAAGTCCCGGGGACACAATTAGCCGAAGCTTTCCCTCTCCAAGATTTTGGCGCGCTTTCTGAGTTTCGTAGTCTCGTACTAGGCCTACATGTTTGTTTATTTATTGCAAATACTTAATAGCTCTTCTATATTGTGAATTGAAATACGAACGATTAAAATATGGTCTAGAGTGCGGTGATAGCTATCAAAGTCTAGATTTTGAGTAAACGCGCCTCGAGGTTGGAGAGTAATGCATATGCCTTTTAAATATGGCAAGCCGCTGCAACCATTTCAATTTCAATTTGTTTTTTGTTCACAACCTCATCGGAGGCAAAGGAAAGAAGAAACCAATAGCTAGAAGTGAAATGGTGTTACCATTTTCCCCCCAAAGGTTAAGAGGGGAAGTTCCTCCGTTTTTCTCACAATTTCAGGGAAAAAAATCTTTTGGTAGACCATCTACTCCGGCATCTACTTCAAGGCTACTTCATAAGGGAGTGATCATTTATCATCAACAGGGGGGGGATGGTGGGTTTGGGGAGGGGGCAAAAAAATTTGGACCCCTTGACCGGGGGGGGGGGCAAAAAAATGTGGACCCCTCTAAGTTGGGGGGGGGGGCAAAAAAATTTAACCTGTTTTGAGCCAAAAAGCCCCGCGCGTTACTATGCTTCAAAGGGCCCGCGGCGCGAACCCATTTTCGACCCTAAGGGGTGGGGGGGGTAAAAAAATTTGACCCCTTGACCGGGGGGGGTAAAACAAAATTTCGCGCGCTCCGCGCGGAAACCCCCCACCCCCCCTCTTGTTAAAAAATGATCACTCCCTAAATAGCTAAAAATGCCTTGAAAATAAATTACCGGTACGGTGATGCCAATGTAACTTTCGGCTACACCCGGCATGTATTATCTTATCCTTTCTCCTTTGGGGTTGTGTGTGAATAAAATTGAATTGAATTGAATTGAATTGGTAGTATAAAAAAAAAGGGGGTCGTCTGTTGCCTGTTGGGATACCACAACTTCCTCCTCCCCCCGTAGGGCTACCCCTAGGCAGGAGCAGGCACTGGCGAAGACTGCGCGGTTAAAACGGCGCTCCATACTCAGTCAACCGAGGAGGAGAGAGAGATCACACCGAGGCGTCGTCTGCAAGTTAAGTTTGTGAGTTGTTGTGGTGTGACTGTGAGCAAGTGGGAGCAGGCGTGGAGCATGCGAGGAGCTGACCGGGATGACCAACGAACTCGTAAATGACAACTTCTGAAGATAAGACAAGGTGAGCAAGGACTTGGGTGCGCCAAACTTTGCATCGTGCCACTGCATTGGCTTGTCGCCTTGTAAAGTTGTATCCCCCGTGAATCACTGAATGAGTGAATGTGAGGGGTCCGACTCCGAGTCCGAGTCCAAGTGGTTGCGGGACAGACTACAGTGCCAGTGGTCATAGATCAGTCTCATACATGATACAGTGTCAACTAAATGGGTGTGGACCACCAAATTCGACATGGCGACATGGGCATTTCTTAAAATCGACATTTGACATGGCTGTTTCTTAAAATCGACATGTGACATGGCAACCTAAGCGACATATGACATGGACAATTAACCTTAAAATCGACATGTGACATGAAGCCTAGTGACATGACATCAAGCTTAGCGACAAGGAAAAAGTAGGATAACTAAAATTGAAGTGCGTTTAGGTGTCTCTATCTATATAGAATACCCAATAGTTCAATTGGGTTAGTGACATAAGTGACACAAGTTTTTGCTTAGTGACATGGGACACGGGCATTTCTTATAATCGACAGGGGACATGGGACCCCCCCATCCAGAGCCCCAACTAACAGTTCTGACTAAGTTGTTAGCCCGGTTATTAGTCCTATTTCTATTAAAGTGGGGGGGGGGGGGGAATTTGAAAGGGGGGGGTCGACCTAGACCATTGTATAGTCCACTGCTCTGGCTGGAGCTGAACAGCCCCTGATTGGTCCCAAATTTTGGCGCCATTATGACGTCATATAAGAAACGTATGGGGCGGGGGGCATCCTGGGTAAACTAAGACCGTAAACTTTCCCCGGGCTGTAATGGGCCCTCGCTCCAGCTAGATATCGATAGAGCTAGAGGGGCCGCTTTAATATATGGGGGGGGGGGGGGAAATGGGTGGATCCCCATGTCACATATCGATTTTAAGAAATCAGCATGTCACATGTCACTAAGGGGAAAGCCATGTCACTAGTGTCACTAAGGGATTAGGGAGTGATCATTTTTTAACAACAGGGGGGGGGGGGTGGTTTTCCGCGCGGAGCGTGCGAAATTTTTTTCACCCCCCCCCCCGGTCAACGGGTCGAAATTTTTTACCCCCCCCCCTTAAGGGTCGGAAATCGGCGCGCGCGCGGGCCCTTTGAAGCATAGTAACGCGCGGGCTTTTTGGCCCAAAACAGGTTAAATTTTTTTGACCCCCCCCCAAGAGGGGTCCAAATTTTTTACACCCCCCCCGGTCAAGGGGTCCAAAATTTTTTGCCCCCCCCCCCCAAACCAACCCCCCCCCTGTTGATAAAAAATGATCACTCCCTTAATACATGGGGGTCTTGGGGGCCACAGGCCCCACGAAAATTTAGGAAAATTGACAATGTAGGCTACAGGGCCAAAAATTTGAAGAAAAATTAGGGTAACCTACTGTACTCTAAAAGAGGGATTTTTCTATATGTCACTTAGCCCCATGTCACATGTCGATTTTAAGAAATGGCCATGTCACATGTCACTTAAGTGGCCATGTCACATGTCACTTAAGTGGCCATGTCACATGTCGATTTTAAGAAATGGCCATGTCGCCATGTCGAATTTAGGGGTCTATACCCATTATATGGGCTAGGGGTCGACCAAACACTAAAGTACCGAAAACTGACGTGCCGCGACTCGCGGCACACTTTTTCCAAAAAGGGGGGGGTCCGGACCCCCAGAACCCCCCCCCCTGGATCCGCCCCATGCCCCCCCCCTCCTAGTCCCGGTCCCTGCACTTAGCAATAGCATGGGAAAACACACCATCCATGTTACGAAAACGCCGAGAAAGGGGTGCTTTTTCACTCACTCTGCACGTCAGCGTTTTAATCCTAACAGGGGGTGTTTTACACCTAAAACTCAGTGGTAAGAGGGTATATATAAAATCCCATAACACGGATGGTGTCTTTTAAGCATTAGAGTGCAGCGACCGAGCTTCTAGTCCACCTCAAACAGTCCGGGTCCCTATGTTCACGGGTGTGGGTTCACAACGTGGATGCTGGGGTCTACCCCCCCCCCCTTTTGAATACCCCTAAAAAAATCTGCCCCCCCCCTCAAATGCTTACCCCCACCCCGGCCATAAATAATGAACCCTCCCTTAGTATATTTTGCATACCGGTACACATGTGTCCGGCTGGCAAGGGTACTTATTCCTAAAATTTCCCTAAGCAAGGGTCAATTTTGTAGTTGGTCTAGACTACGGTGACTTCTTATTAAAGAACAACAACCGGACACAGTACAATTAAGCTTTAATATACGGCGGCTTTATTTAATTTTAATAACGGTCAAGTATTATCTCTGAAGGATCCGTCGGTTAGAACAGACAGAGCAGGTATCGGAACATGATAAGAATAATACCAGAAAGGCCACTTAAAATTGATTATCAGCTTTGCGGACACTTTTGGAAAAATTCGGTGAGGGAGAGAGGCTTTTTTTTTTTTTATATATACTTTTTCCTGGATGTGCAGGAGGGCCTTTATTCTTTTTTTTTTGCATAAATTGATGGTCTGCGCATATAAGTAAGGATTAAAATGCCCTTAAAATTTTGTTTCTACCCTGGTTATAACAGTTGAGATATTGAAATTTTTGCAACTTGTCAACTGAGTCTTTTTAGATGCGGCCTTTTTTGGCCTTTTTTTCTCTCAAAATGTGAAAAAAAGACTAATGCGGCTCTTTTTAGAGGATGCGCGCGGTGTCCGCAAAGCTGATAATCAATTTTAAGTGGCCTAACCCGTAGTGCAGGGAGGTGTGTGCCTCAGCATGTACCAGACCTGACTGCCTTCTCATGGAGAGCAGTCCATCTTATAATATACAGCCTGTGGCAGTCACATGACTATACCAGCAGAGCCACCTAGTGTTGATAACTACGTAATACGTTATGTAACCCTTAATGATAATTTATCATCGGTAACCTTGGTATACAACCGTAAATGATAAACGACGGTATATGTAACGAACGGTCAGTACTCATTAAGAAGGAATGAATAAACATGTTATGAAAAGTAATAGAACCGTCTTGTGTTCAATCATAACAACCACATAGAATAGATATACAAATAACATAGCAGTCAAAAGCTGCCCGTTACAATTTTGATCAAAATTCCTCTGAATCGACACCATTTTTACCAAAATTTCCACTCATTTTTAAAATACCCCTATAAAAACGTCCATTTACCAAAATCTCCCTAAGCAAGCGTTCATTTTCTCCCAAGTCTCTCTAAGCAGAAAATTATTTTTGCCAAAATCTCTGTAGGAACTGGTTCATTTTGAAAATACCCGGAAAAAAGGCCAGTTTTCTCCCATAATCTCCCTAAGCAAGGGTCAAGGGTTGCTAGGGGTCCAGCCGGACACCCCTGTCAAAAAGAAATTGAGTGCCCTCCCCCCCGGGTAAATAGGACAGAACTACCCCCTTCAGACTAGAAGGATCGACAATTTTCTGACCCGCTACCAAGAATAGTATATGCGCGTGTAAGCGTACGCTATACGCTATTTAGGCTCGTTGCCGTTACCCTCTTTAATCTAGAGGGGTCGGGTTCGATTAACCTCGCTCTCCCCCGCAACCGCCCCGCCCCGCCCCGCCCCGCCCCGCCCTCACTCCCTTAATACATGGGGGTCTTGGGGGCCACAGGCCCCACGAAAATTTAGGAAAATTGACAATGTAGGCTACAGGGCCAAAAATTTGAAGAAAAATTAGGGTAACCTACTGTACTCTAAAAGAGGGATTTTTCTATATGTCACTTAGCCCCATGTCACATGTCGATTTTAAGAAATGGCCATGTCACATGTCACTTAAGTGGCCATGTCACATGTCACTTAAGTGGCCATGTCACATGTCGATTTTAAGAAATGGCCATGTCGCCATGTCGAATTTAGGGGTCTATACCCATTATATGGGCTAGGGGTCGACCAAACACTAAAGTACCGAAAACTGACGTGCCGCGACTCGCGGCACACTTTTTCCAAAAAGGGGGGGGTCCGGACCCCCAGAACCCCCCCCCCTGGATCCGCCCCATGCCCCCCCCCTCCTAGTCCCGGTCCCTGCACTTAGCAATAGCATGGGAAAACACACCATCCATGTTACGAAAACGCCGAGAAAGGGGTGCTTTTTCACTCACTCTGCACGTCAGCGTTTTAATCCTAAAAGGGGGTGTTTTACACCTAAAACTCAGTGGTAAGAGGGTATATATAAAATCCCATAACACGGATGGTGTCTTTTAAGCATTAGAGTGCAGCGACCGAGCTTCTAGTCCACCTCAAACAGTCCGGGTCCCTATGTTCACGGGTGTGGGTTCACAACGTGGATGCTGGGGTCTACCCCCCCCCCCTTTTGAATACCCCTAAAAAAATCTGCCCCCCCCCCTCAAATGCTTACCCCCACCCCGGCCATAAATAATGAACCCTCCCTTAGTATATTTTGCATACCGGTACACATGTGTCCGGCTGGCAAGGGTACTTATTCCTAAAATTTCCCTAAGCAAGGGTCAATTTTGTAGTTGGTCTAGACTACGGTGACTTCTTATTAAAGAACAACAACCGGACACAGTACAATTAAGCTTTAATATACGGCGGCTTTATTTAATTTTAATAACGGTCAAGTATTATCTCTGAAGGATCCGTCGGTTAGAACAGACAGAGCAGGTATCGGAACATGATAAGAATAATACCAGAAAGGCCACTTAAAATTGATTATCAGCTTTGCGGACACTTTTGGAAAAATTCGGTGAGGGAGAGAGGCTTTTTTTTTTTTTATATATACTTTTTCCTGGATGTGCAGGAGCGCCTTTATTCTTTTTTTTTTGCATAAATTGATGGTCTGCGCATATAAGTAAGGATTAAAATGCCCTTAAAATTTTGTTTCTACCCTGGTTATAACAGTTGAGATATTGAAATTTTTGCAACTTGTCAACTGAGTCTTTTTAGATGCGGCCTTTTTTGGCCTTTTTTTCTCTCAAAATGTGAAAAAAAGACTAATGCGGCTCTTTTTAGAGGATGCGCGCGGTGTCCGCAAAGCTGATAATCAATTTTAAGTAGCCTAACCCGTAGTGCAGGGAGGTGTGTGCCTCAGCATGTACCAGACCTGACTGCCTTCTCATGGAGAGCAGTCCATCTTATAATATACAGCCTGTGGCAGTCACATGACTATACCAGCAGAGCCACCTAGTGTTGATAACTACGTGATACGTTATGTAACCCTTAATGATAATTTATCATCGGTAACCTTGGTATACAACCGTAAATGATAAACGACGGTATATGTAACGAACGGTCAGTACTCATTAAGAAGGAATGAATAAACATGTTATGAAAAGTAATAGAACCGTCTTGTGTTCAATCATAACAACCACATAGAATAGATATACAAATAACATAGCAGTCAAAAGCTGCCCGTTACAATTTTGATCAAAATTCCTCTGAATCGACACCATTTTTACCAAAATTTCCACTCATTTTTAAAATACCCCTATAAAAACGTCCATTTACCAAAATCTCCCTAAGCAAGCGTTCATTTTCTCCCAAGTCTCTCTAAGCAGAAAATTATTTTTGCCAAAATCTCTGTAGGAACTGGTTCATTTTGAAAATACCCGGAAAAAAGGCCAGTTTTCTCCCATAATCTCCCTAAGCAAGGGTCAAGGGTTGCTAGGGGTCCAGCCGGACACCCCTGTCAAAAAGAAATTGAGTGCCCTCCCCCCCGGGTAAATAGGACAGAACTACCCCCTTCAGACTAGAAGGATCGACAATTTTCTGACCCGCTACCAAGAATAGTATATGCGCGTGTAAGCGTACGCTATACGCTATTTAGGCTCGTTGCTGTTACCCTCTTTAATCTAGAGGGGTCGGGTTCGATTAACCTCGCTCTCCCCCGCAACCGCCCCGCCCCGCCCCGCCCCGCCCCGCCCCGCCCCCCCCCCAAAAAAAAAACACTGCATAAACACTTTTATTTTACTCCATGTTGCAGGTGTAAGGATGTCTGACGCCATGGTCAGTAACCCCCAAGCACCGAAAAGGAAAAGGAAAAGTGAGTCAAATTGATGTAGAAATATTATAGCATATAACTTAATGTATTAAATATGTGAAGGCCTAGGTCTCCTATGATATAGAACAGTGTCATATGAGAGTACTTCCCAAATATGATGTAATATTGAATGTAAGTCAGTTGACAGTAGTAGCCCTATACTGCTATTCAAGTCGACAGCAAGAGTACAAAAAGTACTTGAATTAGGTTCCGCTGGGTTCCGCCTATGCCAGATATTGTCAGCCCCTGGTATCGATGACACCCCTACTTTTCTGGGTACTTTTCCTGTAACAGTATTTACCTCTTTTTCCAGTGACAGCCAAGTTTCTTTCTTACCAGGAGGAGAAGGCTGCCAAAGCAGCTAAATCTCAGCCCAAGGGAGCTCAACGCAAGCAGCACAAACCGGCTCAGCGTAAGCAGCGCAAGCGAGCTCAAGACAAGCAGCACAAGCGAGCCCAGGTAACGAAAAACTCAAGTTTTTTCAAGTTTCAAGAGTGTTTATTTTTTTCCTGGTGTACAACAGACATCAAATTACACTAGTGCAAGTAACGCCCCTCAGCCTGACAGGGGTGGACACCATTTCAGCTGTGGGCCAGTATATTACTGAATCGTTTATGATACTGATATTCAAATACCAAAGCTATCTTCCAGACCATTTATAAACATTGTAAAAATAATGTTCTACAAACCTTCTTTGTTAGCAGGAGAGAGCTCGCCCTGAGCAGGAAGATTGTGCTCAAGATGATCTAGATGAGCCAGCCTGCTGTGAGTTGGAGGAGAGCGTTCGAAGTGAGTTGGAACAGAAGGCCCGCTGTGAGTTTGAGGAAAAAGTTCAGCGTGAATTAGAGGAGAGGGCCCGACAAGAGCAGGAGAAAAAGATACGACAAGAGCAGGAGGAGAGGGTACGACAAGATCAGGAGCGGGTACGACGAGAGCGGGAGGAGAGGGTACAACGAGAGCGGGAGGAGAGGTTACGACAAGAGCGGGAGGAGAGGGTACGACGAGAGCGGGAGGAGAGGTTACGACAAGAGCAGGAGAGGGTACGACGAGAGCGGGAGGAGAGGGTACGACAAGAGCAGGAGAGGGTACAACGAGAGCGGGAGGAGAGGGTACGACAAGAGCAGGAGAGGGTACGACGAGAGCGGGAGGAGAGGGTACGACAAGAGTGGGAGGAGAGGGTACGACAAGAGCGGGAGGAGAGGGTACGACAAGAGCAGGAGAGGGTACGAAAAGGGCAGGAGAGGATACGACAAGAGCGGGAGAGGGTACGACGAGAGCGGGAGAGGGTACGACAAGAGCAAGAGGAGAGGGTACGACGAGAGCAGGAGGAGAGGGCACGACAAGAGCGGGAGAGGGTACGACAAGAGCAGGAGAGGGTACGACAAGAGCGGGAGGAGAGGGTACGACAAGAGCGGGAGGAGAGGGTACGACGAGAGCGGGAGAGGGTACGACGAGATCGGGAGGAGAGGGTAAGACAAGAGCGGGAGGAGAGGGTACGACAAGAGCAGGAGAAGAAGGTGCGACAAGAGCGGGACAAGCAGGCGAGGCGGGACCGAGATGTGCAGGCCTGGCGTGAATGGGAAGAAAGGGCGCAACGCGTGCGTGAAGATCAGGCCAAGAGAGAACAGGAAGAGCGTGACAGAGAGGAAGACGCCCAATGTGAGCGGGCAGAGGAATGTGAGAGAGAGGAAGAAGCCCAATGTGAGCGGGCAGAGGAATGGGATGAGCAGTGCGAAGAGTGGGAGGAACAGGCACAGGTAACATAAACATTAATACAAGTAACTCTCTTGAAAGTCCTGCATGAATGCATGATGACGACCCTACGGGGTTGATACACTCATGAAAGGTTGGCACATTACACAAATGCAGTTCTGCCGGATAGACCGATCAGGACTGCATTTATGCATCCTGATAACAAAAGACAAAGCACA
This sequence comes from Harmothoe impar, assembly GCA_947462335.1. NCBI lineage: Eukaryota > Metazoa > Annelida > Polychaeta > Phyllodocida > Polynoidae > Harmothoe > Harmothoe impar. Next base: position 21,866,704 of record OX381718.1, on the reverse strand, counting down.
TTATATAACATTTAATTGTGGAATTGGAACCCTTCTTGGTAAAAACTCCAAACCTGAATAGAAAATAAATTAGGAAGAACCAAGTTGTAAACAGTATCATGCAGGAGTGGTTACAAGATTTTGAAAATAGGGCGGGGGACGGAAATTCAAAAATGTCATTAAAAAACCCTCAAATTTTGGCCCAAAAGGGTAGGGGGCGGGGTAATGGACTCGATGTGTCTATCCTACCAGTACTGTCAGCTGAAGCTGATGACAACAATTCATAATAAGTCATTAATCTCCTCCACAATAATTAACTTGCCTTCTGCCCTATTCTAAATAGGCCTACCAGGCACTTAAAGCCTAATAGGCCTATGCATTGTAAATGGCCACCCCTCTCCACCATGGGCCGTCCGGGCACTCCACTCAATTATCCCTCTGCCTTGACCACGTTCATTGACTATGCTCCCTGGAGTCCCTCGGGTTTGCAAGACCATGCATGGGCCAAAAAATTCGTACCAAAGTTCGTTTTGTAAAATTCGACTAGAAAAATGGGTCAAATTGTCCATTATATGCATAATTGAAGTGTTTTTCTCTACACTCTTTCATTTTTTTTTGCTGTAGGCCTTTTCTAACCCACTGAAAAAGTGCCCTTTCTCTCAGCCCATGTTAATCCTATTGGAGCTCATAGTTTGGGGTGTGTGAGAAGCTTTTTGTCAGACCAGAAATTGTAGTGTATGGTAGGGTCTTCGGATTGGGGGGGGGGGGGGGGTAGGTGTGATAAGGATCACACGTTAGATTTTTGTCTGCATGGGTTGGGCGCTGGGATCTAGGTGACAGTGCTGTTGAATCCCGGTGTTGAATGTACTATAGCAGATTCTGTCCAATCAGGTAGAAATATCTTGCTTCAACCTTTAACCCTTTGAGGACCTTGGTCGTCATGGATGCATACATTCAGCGTTGCGAGTAAGTCAGTAACTTGCCAGTGCTGCATTCAAGCATCATGCCTACCCCCGGGTGATGCACCAATGGGGATGCAAATGCATTGGTGCATCATGATGACAATTGTCATCTTTTTCGCGACGTTCATCCTCTAATAAAGCGTTAAAGTGGCATTCTCACCAAGCGAATCCCACTCACAATTCTAGTACTGTTCTAGTCTACTATGTGGTTAAGTGCGAGTGGTGAGAATGCCCCTTTAAGATGGGATTGATCAATCTACAGCGTATTAAAATGATATGCCTACCAGAGTTAAATACATTCCTGCAATCGGAACATTTTTGGCTTTCATATGAGGTGTAGCTTGATAACTCTATTCGTATTCCTCCAAATCGTTTGTAATGTCTAATGACCTATTACAATTAAAGAAGCTGTAGATCGATCAATCCTAGTGTATTTAGGGAATGATTTAAATGTTTATTCAACATGACCTTAACGGCAAGGCAAGGTCATGTATGACAAAGATTTCCTTCAAGTCAGTGGCACCGCTATGGGCACCAAGTTGGCACCGGCGTATGCCAACATCTTCATGGGAGACTTTGAAAACAGGTTTGTATATCCATACCACACTCAACCATTAGTTTGGAAAAGATACATCGATGATGTCTTCATCATCTGGACACATGGCAAAGCAGCACTAGATGTATTCTTACACCATCTCAATAACTGCCACAAAACAATAAAATTCACAATGGAAGACTCCCTTTCAACAGTGAACTTCCTAGACATCACAATTCTCAAAAATTCGTTGGGCAAACTAGAAACTACCCTCTATTGCAAACCCACCGATAGTCACAACTACCTGCTCTACTCATCTGAGCACCCACGACATGTCTTGCGGGCCATCCCCTACTCACAATTCCTCAGGGTCAAACGCATATGCACCAGAGAATCCGAATTCCTACGGAACTCCCTGATGCTCTGCACACACTTCATACGTAGGGAATATCCGAGACAGCTCCTACTAGACTCACTAGCAAGAGCCAAATCACAAATAAGGTCAGAACTAATAAAACCAAAAATCAAAAATCCAAAGGGCCAAAACAAAGCATTTTATTGCATCACGACCCACAACCCCCACAACCCACCAATCAAAAAGATCCTTACTGAAAATTGGGACCAAATGAAAAAGTCGAAAACCACCCGGGAGTTCCATGATCACAAATTGGTGTTCGGCAACAGAAAGAACAAGAGCCTAGGTGACGAGCTAGTAAGAGCATCCACCAGCCAAAAGACACCGAACGCCAAGGTCCCACACATTAGAAAATACCCATGCAACACCCCACTCAAATGCAGATACTGCCCCAAACTCAATAGGAGTGGCTGCATTCAATCGACCACTACGGGTCGAAAATTCAGAGCTCTGACCGAAGTCAACTGTCAGAGCGCCAACATAATATATGCCATCACGTGCAAACACTGTGGCATCCAATATGTTGGACAAACTTTGGAACGACTAATGGATCGTTTCCAAGGTCACAGCGGGGACATAGACAACAACAGGGACAAACCTGTAGGTCGTCACTTTAATATTTGTCCCCCTCCTCCAGCCAAACCATCAAGATGGAGTGGATTTGATATAACAATTCTTAGTTTTATCAAGAATCCCCCAAGATCACCAGCCGGAATCTTGGAACTAAACCTGGAGGAAAGAAGGTGGATGCACCGGCTTTGCAGCATCACACCGAATGGCTTAAACCTACTAGACTAATCTAGATTCAGGCCCTAGACCCCCAATTATCCGTTAAATGGCAAGATCAAAGACCCAGGGGGTCCCACACACCTGAGTCAGGAAGCTACATGACACTACACTCATGTCGACAATGTCCGACCGCCAGGCCCTATGCTCCTTCCATGCCACACTAGATCAAAACCTTAATTTTATTCTAAGTCTATACCTCCTATGACGTATAGACACCAGTTAAGCTGAACTACACCAGCTTACGAGTGTCATTGAAATAACCAGTACCTCACATAGTCACACTTAGCAACAAAAAGAACAAAGGATACTGACCAAATTCTTTTAAAATGCATTTCTGCATGAATTTTAGAGTTTAATTCTAATCCAAAAACTTGGATCAGCATCAATATTTATGGCTTTTTTGAAACTAACACATCATACATTGCCTAAATATTTTACTGTTCAACTAAATCATATTACCAGAAATAATTATAAGGAGTTCATCAAACTAATTATTTCTAAAAATTCACACCTGATGAGACATTTAAGTTGAAACCACTCAATCTGTACCTTTCATGTGACACTACTTTGTGTCAAACTAAAATCCCCATTCAAAACTAAAGGGGCCCCATACATCACCTTTTTTCCTAAGTACTAAACATCTGCTCCAAGATTGTTTCCATATAAGGACTTAATCAAACACTCTGCTGTGAGAGTGTGTCCCACTGCATTTGGGAAGTGATGTCATAGACTAGATCCCTGCCCTCTGATTGGTCAAGGGGCTAGGTAACCAAGGTACCCAACAGCATAGTGAGCCTTGTCAACAGGCATTCAGTGGTTGTGAAAAGTAGAGGATAGAAGTGTAATCCGTTTCTCCTTGAATTTTTCTGATAAAACCCTACTGACTACTTCCTATTAGCCTTAAAACCTAACACCCTTTGGTGTGAGACACACACAATGTCCACTACAGGTCATAGTGCGTCAGAGGGGAACTTATCTACCTCTAATGACTCATTTTCTACTCAGAGTCAAAACAACTTACAATCCACTCAGGATACAACTGTGCAGACTGCTTCAGGAAGCACAACCGGTCACCTCAGCTTACTGTGCCAAGCCATGAACTTAACAGTCAACAATGAGGTAAGAGTTACTAAGCAAAGCTCAATACATGACTATTTTACCCCATCTAGGGGCCCATCCCCGATCGATACAACTCATGTTATTTTGACCGAAACCGCTAGCGTGCACGAAGTGCCACGCCCCCTAGCAACACAAACGGTGGTGGTAAACACATCACCACGATCTACCGCGGAGACATCCGAAGCTATATTTGGTTCCCCCACCTCCCTAGATCCCAGCATAAACCAACCTCCTCTACCCCAGAGGCCTAGGCACAAATATAATACTCGTTCGAGAGGCACAACTAGATCGCATGAACTTTTAATTTCCGCTGACGCTGATCAGACAAACTTCGTCTATGCCGAAATTGACCAGCCGAATACAGACTGGTATTGCGATGAATTAGAGTTCCCACCGCTGACACAGCCATATTTAGGTAGTAAAACCTCTCATTTAGGCTTCAGCAACACCATAACGCATGAATTACCCCCTAAAAGCGACAATTTGAGCCTTACCGCCGACAAATTGTCCATAAACATCGACAGCCCGCCTTGCTCGACTTCGCGAGCCTCGCTTTCGATGCAAAACACCGTTATGACGTCAGGAGGTTCCCCTACCGCCCGGGGAAACCCCTCCAGCGCCAACTCTCGCGAAATCACGCGGGGCGCGAGACCTGGCGCGAGACTTGACGAGATGACGTCACGGGATTCCCCCCTCACATTCCAGGAAACCCCCTCAATCATCCTCGTCGAGTCCGAAAACACGAATACAGTCCGAAATATCCTTTTTGCGGACGATTCCACTAACCACACCCCTCGCAATGCCTCTGTTTTAACCCATACAAGCCCTATTAATCGACTTGAAACGGTCACAACAACAGTACAGCCGAAAATGACCAATTTATCGACCGTCAATTCATCAAAAGACGCGCAAAGACCGATCACGTCCTTTTTGGCCCCTACTAGCACTACCATTGCGAGCACCGTGGTCAACCTCACTTCCCCTAAGGAAGTTAGAATGACCACCCGCCCTGTTGTCATATCCCATTTTCACTCACCCTCGAGACCCAACAGAATACCACTGAAAGTGTCTTTTAATATGGATGATGACTTTGAACTAACCGCCCCCCGCACTGTCCTTTTTCAGAATGGACCATCCGCCACCAGAGAAGGCTCGTTCATCCCAATGGAGATTGACAACACAATCCAGGCCAGTGGCCTGAACCCCGTGGACGCCTCATTCATCCTCACAGATGAGACCGTCCCGGTCACCATGCCGACGACCCCGGCACCGGTGCCGGTCACATCAAACTCCCCGGCACCCGGCTTCGCACAGATGTCTGCTGAAGCACAGTCTGCCTACTTACAGGAGACAATCAGGAGATTGCTACAATCACCCCAGTCCACCAACGCCACCCCCCTGGTAACTCCAAATGCCAGCCCAGTGGCTCCACATCAGGTAGCAGCCCCCCACCTGACCCCCATCAACCTCGAGAACTCTGGTGCGAAACAAGCTTATTTCGCCAGAATCCTTCCCGAGGCTGCAGAAAGCTGGAGATTATACCGCAACACCTATCAAAAGTGCGCTCAATCCCGCATTCGTGCAGATTTCTTTCGCCATCTGGCATCTACTTCCCGCTTCCCCATCTGGACCACTGGAGTCCTACCTCCCAGTGGCCTCATCACTACCACAGAAGCTGCTCTCACTCTAGTCACAATGAGAAAAGGCCAAGCTGTCTCAACCCTCAACACCATGGCAGGCATCCTGGACAACAAAGCGGAAGCTTTGAGAGTCAATGTTGACGCTTACTACACTGCCATGCAGTCACATTACGAGAGACAAACAGCAAAAGCAGGGAGTGCCAACTACTATGAGTTTTTACCAGCCGTCACCCTAGCGACCCAGCTAGTAGAGCGTGAGTCGGCTGAACTAAACTCAAAATTCAACAAAGAAGTGAGCGACTTGAAAGTCGGTGCCCATGATGCCCTATGGGCCGGCATTCCGGTCGAACTCAGGCCAGGTTACAGTCCCCACACCCTAACCAGCCCCTCCAACACCAACCACCCACGCGACCCACGCTCTATGGCACAGGTCAGTCCCCTGGTCCCCCCTATCCCAGTTGCCAGCACCAGCTTCGCCCCACCACCACCCCCCTCAATGGCACTCACCCTAGAGGAAATCCTGGCGGCGGAGAACAGGGCACGGTTGGAAACACATCAGCCCCAGAACCCCAACCAGGTTTTTTCCGCGGCTTGGAACCGCGGCACTGCCCCAAGAGCCCCCCGCCCCCGCAGCTCCAGGGCAGGCGGCAACCCAAACCCAAACAACCAGAGAAGACCAACCCAAACCCAGAATCAGCCCAGAGCCCAGCCAGGCAGAAGACGCGGCAACGACACTCAGTCACGCCCCCGTCGTCCACGTGTGGACTTGGTGGATCTGCTCCGCCAAGCAGGTCACCTTTAGGCCTACCACCCCATGACTCAGACTCGTTATTGCACCAGACTCACTCTTTAGTCAATAGTAAATATGACAATCCTTTTGAAGATGAAATATTTATTGCAGCTTTCGAGACATACTGCCTTGACTACCTACCTCCATTGTACTCACACCAAAACTCCAATGGTAACGCAATGATTAATACTGAGAATAAAAATATTTTAGACTGTTCCTCAGGTGTTGTTAATCTTTCAGATCATCAACTAACAGATGGAGAATTCACTCTACTGCAGAAAGGACTAACATTTGTAAGCACCCCATCTGCCCCTGACCCCGGTATCATAATGGAAGACATTAACAAATTCCACCTCAGTGTCAAACGCCAAATCGCAATCAGCAAATTTGACGAAAAAGTAGAGGTAGAAACTCAAACGAACCTAAATGAAATACAGGCTCCCTTCAAAAATCAAAAATTCAAACGTCCCTCCAAATGGAACCCTCCAGCTCCAGCAATAGTAGAACACATGGCCCTACTCAATCAGAGAGACATTGAAAGTAGTTACCCTAAAGTAAAACAACGATCTAACCTCACTCACTCAGAAAAGACAGCCAAAATTTCCCTAGCCAAAAATGACAGTATAGTCATAAAGAAGGCTGACAAGGGCTCAGCAGTAGTACTCCAGAATAGAACTGATTATATAAAGGAGGGCCTCCGTCAACTGAATGACAGAGATTTCTATAGACTGCAGGAGGAAAACCTCACAGAAATACACCACAATCTTATTTCGGAGGAAGTCTCCAGAATGTACAAACAGGGTGAAATACATTCTCAAACCGCTGAATATTTGGTCACAGAAAAACCCAGAACATCGAATTTATACCTCTTACCCAAAATCCACAAAAACAAACTACCGCCTCCTGGCAGACCCATTGTCTCAGCCAATGACTGCCCGTCAGAAAGAATCTCCCAATTTGTGGATTTTTTCTTACAACCGATAATCCCGGAGCTGCCTTCTTTCTTGAAGGACACCGGGGATTTCATTAGAACAATTCTAGACTTAGACTGTCCCGAAGATGCCATTTTAGCAACTATGGATGTAACTAGTCTATACACAAACATTCCGACCGATGAAGGCATCAGCGCGGTCCAAAAAGCACTCTCCTCACAGAGACACTACAACCTCAATCCCACAAATCATTCCATATGTGCCCTTCTTAATCTAGTCCTCACTTGCAATAATTTCCAATTTGATGACAAAGATTTCCTTCAAGTCAGTGGCACCGCTATGGGCACCAAGTTGGCACCGGCGTATGCCAACATCTTCATGGGAGACTTTGAAAACAGGTTTGTATATCCATACCACACTCAACCATTAGTTTGGAAAAGATACATCGATGATGTCTTCATCATCTGGACACATGGCAAAGCAGCACTAGATGTATTCTTACACCATCTCAATAACTGCCACAAAACAATAAAATTCACAATGGAAGACTCCCTTTCAACAGTGAACTTCCTAGACATCACAATTCTCAAAAATTCGTTGGGCAAACTAGAAACTACCCTCTATTGCAAACCCACCGATAGTCACAACTACCTGCTCTACTCATCTGAGCACCCACGACATGTCTTGCGGGCCATCTCCTACTCACAATTCCTCAGGGTCAAACGCATATGCACCAGAGAATCCGAATTCCTACGGAACTCCCTGATGCTCTGCACACACTTCATACGTAGGGAATATCCGAGACAGCTCCTACTAGACTCACTAGCAAGAGCCAAATCACAAATAAGGTCAGAACTAATAAAACCAAAAATCAAAAATCCAAAGGGCCAAAACAAAGCATTTTATTGCATCACGACCCACAACCCCCACAACCCACCAATCAAAAAGATCCTTACTGAAAATTGGGACCAAATGAAAAAGTCGAAAACCACCCGGGAGTTCCATGATCACAAATTGGTGTTCGGCAACAGAAAGAACAAGAGCCTAGGTGACGAGCTAGTAAGAGCATCCACCAGCCAAAAGACACCGAACGCCAAGGTCCCACACATTAGAAAATACCCATGCAACACCCCACTCAAATGCAGATACTGCCCCAAACTCAATAGGAGTGGCTGCATTCAATCGACCACTACGGGTCGAAAATTCAGAGCTCTGACCGAAGTCAACTGTCAGAGCGCCAACATAATATATGCCATCACGTGCAAACACTGTGGCATCCAATATGTTGGACAAACTTTGGAACGACTAATGGATCGTTTCCAAGGTCACAGCGGGGACATAGACAACAACAGGGACAAACCTGTAGGTCGTCACTTTAATATTTGTCCCCCTCCTCCAGCCAAACCATCAAGATGGAGTGGATTTGATATAACAATTCTTAGTTTTATCAAGAATCCCCCAAGATCACCAGCCGGAATCTTGGAACTAAACCTGGAGGAAAGAAGGTGGATGCACCGGCTTTGCAGCATCACACCGAATGGCTTAAACCTACTAGACTAATCTAGATTCAGGCCCTAGACCCCCAATTATCCGTTAAATGGCAAGATCAAAGACCCAGGGGGTCCCACACACCTGAGTCAGGAAGCTACATGACACTACACTCATGTCGACAATGTCCGACCGCCAGGCCCTATGCTCCTTCCATGCCACACTAGATCAAAACCTTAATTTTATTCTAAGTCTATACCTCCTATGACGTATAGACACCAGTTAAGCTGAACTACACCAGCTTACGAGTGTCATTGAAATAACCAGTACCTCACATAGTCACACTTAGCAACAAAAAGAACAAAGGATACTGACCAAATTCTTTTAAAATGCATTTCTGCATGAATTTTAGAGTTTAATTCTAATCCAAAAACTTGGATCAGCATCAATATTTATGGCTTTTTTGAAACTAACACATCATACATTGCCTAAATATTTTACTGTTCAACTAAATCATATTACCAGAAATAATTATAAGGAGTTCATCAAACTAATTATTTCTAAAAATTCACACCTGATGAGACATTTAAGTTGAAACCACTCAATCTGTACCTTTCATGTGACACTACTTTGTGTCAAACTAAAATCCCCATTCAAAACTAAAGGGGCCCCATACATCACCTTTTTTCCTAAGTACTAAACATCTGCTCCAAGATTGTTTCCATATAAGGACTTAATCAAACACTCTGCTGTGAGAGTGTGTCCCACTGCATTTGGGAAGTGATGTCATAGACTAGATCCCTGCCCTCTGATTGGTCAAGGGGCTAGGTAACCAAGGTACCCAACAGCATAGTGAGCCTTGTCAACAGGCATTCAGTGGTTGTGAAAAGTAGAGGATAGAAGTGTAATCCGTTTCTCCTTAACGGCAAGGCAACAACGACTAGAGTCAACACAAGAGGAGGGTGTAGAAGAAGGGAATACTAGGGTGGACACTTCTAGGCAGCTGTCATATGTTATCTCTTCTAGGCTCTAGCCTCCACCTGGTAGATGCCGTCTAGTTAAGCTTAGTTACGTAAGGGGAAACCCCACAGGCCTTTCTAGGCCTTTCTAGCTGCTACACTGGGGCGGGGGGGGGGGGGGGGGTGCAGCCTAATACCTCCCGACATCCGTGTAAAGGGAGCGGGCTGATGACGAGTTGCTGTTACATCACTGCAATAACACATGTCGGCATTTTGGGGGTTGGGACCAAACACAGCACTGAGCCGAGCTCGGCCTCTACAGTATCGTAGAAAAGAGCCCCCCCTCCTAATTCCTGAGGAGGGGGACTGAATATGTCTCAAGTTCAAGTTTCAAGTTTTAAAATGTTTATTTTTTCCTAGACAGGTATAGCATAGATATGTATATTACCCGTACTAGGTATATTTATGGGTATAGTCATCTCATAATTATCAAGTTGTTCTCCCCTCGTCAACAGTCTAGGGGGGTATATCTGCCCCCCCCCCCGTCCACCAAAAAAAAATAAATAATAATGATAGGAAAAAGTGCGGGCAGAGGGGCCTGGGCCCCCCCAATCAGAACTAAAGGGGGCTCAAATACTACTTTCCGACACACTCCAATATAAGCGTGCATATGATACATAAAGTTGGTTGGAATGAGCCCACATGCACCCCCCCCCCCCCCTGCAATGAAGAGTTGCTTCCTACGCCTCTGCTCTACCCCGGGGCTCTACCCTCTCAATTTGCGATGTAAACCACACCTGGCAGGTTAGAGGGTTAGGTAATTGTCTTTTGGTTGTGTAATTATATTGAATTTTATGCTGGGGTCATGTACTTCCCGTACCAAACCGAGGTACGTCTGGCTTTATAAGCAAGATGCAGATGTACGTGACCTCATAATTATGTAATACGTAATATATAGCCAGTATTGACTATTGTATTATGATACTACAATAGTCAATACTGGCTATATATTACAGGATGGATATGTACCCAACTTATGACTAGGGTCTGATGAGGAGTCCATACACCTTTCTTAATAAATGCCATAGCATTAGGACACTCCTAGGTATAGCAGGCATCTATCTTACCCATCTCTTACATCAGCCTGTTATATAACCTACACTGGGCTCCTGCACCTCTCCCTTTCTAAGTGTCCTGGTGACCACAGACGCTCTGGGTGTCAGGTTCCACGTCCCAATTGGGGAGCTTTTGAGTCTCATATGCGTCCGAGTTGTTTTCAATGTAAAGACGCCCATTCTGTGGAACGCTGTAGTACCAATATGGCTGGGTCCATTGCTGCCATATTTGGTTTGAGCTTTGGTCAGGCCAAAAAAAAAGGTTGTGTTCAGGTAACATGGCCCAAAAAATATAGGGTAGGTAGGTCGATTTTTTTTTTTTAAGGATTTGGAGACAACATTCCTCCCATTTTCGTGTAAATTCAGTAAAAATAATATTTCAGTTTAAAAAAAAAGCCTTCCTAAAAAAGATTTGGGTAGGGCCAAAAAAAAGGGTCGCTAGGGGTACCTAAACACAACTTTTTTTTGGCCTTATATGTTCATTGTTGTAAATGACCTATAAGAGAGGAATCTGTCGGAGCTGCCTCAACGGGGAATGCTGTGTTGGCAGCCCTTTGCCTTAGCCATAAGACCTCTCGGGTCCTGCCATTTACTACAATCTATAATTGTGGAGGCTGTGTCTCACGACCTTGGGCCAATGTTTTTAGTCATTAGTTGCCCATTTTTATCATCATCTGCCCTAAATAACCCGTTTTTATTCAGGCCGGTCAGAGCTGGCACCCGGTCAGAGCTGGCACCCGGTCAGAGCTGGCACCCAGTCAGAGACAAAAACATTGGCCCAAGGTCGTGAGACACAGCCTGGAGCATAAATCACAATGATTTCTCTAAAATTGAAAAGAAACTTTAGGCCACACCAAATAAAAAAAGTTGGTCTTCAGATTTTGTTTGGAACATTGGTGATGGCGGGCGATTTTCTTTTTCCAATTTTTTTTCTTTTTTTTTTGAGGGAAAATCTCTATTTCTAATATTTACAAACTGATATTTTCTGGCTCACGATGACAGAAAAGGCCACCAAAAAACATGATCCCCCCCCTGTTAATCACTCATAACAAAATCATTTTCGAAAATATGATGTGGGAAATGCGTAGACCAACTTTTTTATTTGGTGTGGCCGTAACAATAGATACTTTTGCTGGTAGATATTTTAGTGGATTTTCTAAAGGGTACAATTTTGCATGGCTTTAAATTCACAGGTTTTTCCACAACTATAATGGATGAATATTTACACTTTACATATTTTAGACCCCGCGAAAATAGGTACAGCTCAAAATCTGTATGTTAACAGCAGGCCCTAAATCTTGTTTGTTGTTGTTATTTTCAGAATGAGTCATGGTCAGCTCAGTTTAACGAGGATGGAGATGAACATTACTATGCAGCTTCTCATCCCGGTATAAGCCCCACGGTTAGTCTGCAAGAGCTGGAGAAAGCCAAGTCCTACTATACTGCTGCCATGAGTGTCCCTGAACAGGTAGCCACTGCCAATAGGAATGCCGCCAATACCTCCTGGAAAATGGCCAAGGTGAAGAAGGACTGCAAATACCCCATCACCTCAGTATTTGCTGATTTTAGATGCGCTATGATCTATTTTCAAAAGGGATTGAACTTTGGTACATACCACGATGCGACATGGCTCGATGGAGTCCGGCAGTCTCAGAATTGGTGCCTAACAGACTTTGTGAACACAGCCGTAGAGTTGACCAAGGGCAGGGAGCGGGCTAAGGTGTTGACACAAATGATCGCGGTTATTACCCAGGATGAACTGAAGGCCAGGTGCCATGTGGCCATCGTGGAGGCTCTGTTCTACACAGCTTTGGAGAAAATCCAGTCTAACAGTAACAACTATGAAGATGTGCTCTCTTTGCTCCAAGAATGTCAAGATCCCCTAGAAAAGGCCGCACGGCTTTCCAAAGGTGACCTCACCCATGACTCAAAGGTGGAGGACCTGCGAAAGGATGTAAATATGCAAATGTCCATCGCCGAGTCAATGAGAGCCATCGACAGGCAGAACAAGCAACACGCTATCCGTAAGGAGCATATGGATATGCTCGCTGGAGAACTTGCTAACCTCAAAAGGATCGACTCGGATTGGACGACGGATAAAGATGAGGAGAAGATTAGGTATTTATATACAACATATCCTCCGGTCAACGAAAAGAACAAGATGAAGTTTGCAGATAGGAGTAACTGGGATGCCGCTATGGGGCGTAAGTGTCTACAGATGGCAATCTCCCACTACCATCCTGATAAGGTGAACGTTGACATACATGGTATGACTAAGCAGATCTTGTGTGAGGAGATCACTAAGGTGCTCACCAAGCAGTACAACCTGAGAAAAGGCAGCTAGGCCTGGATTTACACTAGAGCAACACTGAAAACTGCAGAACATGGCGATCATAATAAATTGTGAAGGTACATTAATATATATCCCCATCTGAAAGGCGAAATATTGAGAGTTGGTCTGCTTTTTCTTTTTTTGGTTAAGGGGGGAGGGCAAAATACCAGCAGCGGATCCGTATTCAGAATAAAACGGCCTGTTTAGACAAAGATGCAGAACTCATTGGAGTTTTCTTAGTGTTATAAGTTTAGTGATTCATTATGGGCAGAACCAAAAGATAGATTAAAATACGGATACTCTGCATCTGGTCAAGCATCGATATATTTTGGCGGGAAAGAAAGAACCACGCCCTATTATATAGTACATACCAACATATTTCTAAGGAATGACAGTTAAAAAGGTTCATTTGTGCATCACCGCTTTTTGAAGCCACACAGTCAATATGTAATCACGTGAGCTCATTTGTACTAATCATATATTGTCAGTGACTTTCTAGATTTTGAGAAAATGACAGTTAAAAAGATATTTTGAGAAAGTATTCTGTCAAAGCTACAAGAGACACAAGAGTACACCTTTTAACTTTAACATTTTCAAAAAGATACTAGAGGCGGTTACTGAGGCACTTAACTTGTCAGTTGAAAGAATTGTTTGTCAGAAGTCGGTTAAATGCCAGTTGAAACTGTGACTGAAAAAATAGTGGTAACCCTGATGAAGTATTACATGCAGACTTTTGACCGCCATTTTTAATGATTTCATGCATAGTGCACACCGGAACCACAGCTTGAAGTGTGACATTATCGGGTATATGAAGAACTTGCCATTTTGATGAATTGTGCATGTATAGAAAACATTCTCTGATACATTTCTAAGGGAATAATTATACTCACAATGTGGTCTAATCATCTTTTAATTATTGACAAACTCTGGATTTAGGGAATACCTCTTTTTTTTCTCTGGTTTCAGTGGCAAGTTATTACAAAAAAGATTGTACCGAAGACATATCTAGTCGTTCAGTAGTCAGTCATTAAACAGTTATTGCGTATGATTACGTTTTAATAGTAGGTACTGATTTTATGTGATACCTACGCTTGTGATGTTATTGCAGCCACTTGATGATCTTAAACTGTTTTAGTCGGTACCCAGTATAAATACACCATAGCTCATTCTTTACAAAAAGCAATGGAGACAAGTTATCATACACTGTAAATACTGAAACCAAAATACCTCATTTTTTAGTGTAAAGCCAACAGTAGATTCTGCACCTGTGGTATATCTCTCTTGTGTGCGTGAACCAACGTTTTGAGCATATCTTAATCTTAAGTCAATAATCTTAAAAAACCAACGTGATGGCTGCTCTTACATAAATGTACTGTTTATCAATATTCTGAGAGATGAACGCCCATTCACGGATGCAGCTTGTCTTATATAATTAGCATGTAAAATACATGTAGTCTGATAGTCTCAACTCCTACACATGCTTGTATCACATGGAGCATGCACACTTGATTGTAGCTATTTGTAGTGTCAGGTTTTTTAAATTTGTATTAAAATGTGTTAATATAAAAAAGATATTTTGTTAGATTGTAGTGTCCGACTTCTTTTTGTATTAGAATGTGTTAATATCTAAAAGAAAACGTTTTTGTTTATTCTCATAACATATGGTGCAACAAAGAGGAAAAATTGATACCGTATTCGACCTAATGAGCGCACATCCCCTTATAAGCTCACCCCTCTTTTTTTGGCCGATTTTAAACTACAATACCCCCGAAATATGTCAAATATTGAGCCCATATTAACCCTTAGCTACTAGAAACGTATTAGGAATAATTTGCTAAGCACATGAAATGAGATATACCACTTTTCCTACTTTTGCAGGGATTCCTGTAAAAATTACATTAACTAACTACAGAAAATTGACCAAATCTAAAGATTTCCTACATTTTGTTAATAGGGGAGTGGCATCTCTGTAGAATATGATTAAAATCCCCTTATGATCCTTATGGATGTTTCAGGGCATTTCCTCATAATATCTGCCATGGACGGACAGACGGCTATTAGGTTTCCTCGGGTCAATTGTTTAATTTGTCTCTGGGATAGACCTGTCCATTTCACAGGGTTGCCACTGTCAGGGAAAATATTTTCTGTTGCATGTCAGGGAATTTCAGATTTTTTAGCAAAATGTCAGGGAAAATGAAATTTTCTGAAAACGTCAGGGAAAATAATAATTTGTATGGGAAAATCATTGAAATGCCAAAAAAAGTCACCTGTTTTCTTTCAAAAAGTCTGTATTTTACCATGATTCTAAGGAGAAAAAATCTAAAGCCTCCAGAAGGAGGGGGCAAAAATTTTGCACGCATGCGATACACAAAAACCCCTGTTGTTAAATAATGACCATTCGCTAAGTAGAAGGTAACTTTAAAAGGAGTACATATTCATAGTTGTAGGGCATTTAAATTAAAAACATGGGGTTTATGTCGCAATTGTCAGGGAAATCTTATGTACATCAGATAAATGTCAGGGAAAAGTCAGGGAATTTAAAACTACCCTGTCGATGGCAACCCTGTTTCAGTGTGGGCCTAGTCCTAACCTTTTAAATTAAAAGGCAGCCATGAATCTAAATAACTGGATATGAAACCAGCCACCTAGCCTGTGCATGTATGCTACGGCACCCCCAATGCCCCCTGGTGAGTAGAGGCTGAACCACTGAAAGTGTCACCCCCAGGAGATAATTTTCTTTTGCCACTTAAAATTGTCGTAGTGCCACAATTTCAAATGATTCGGAAAGCCCTTGTCTTGTTTTTTGGGACTGACGTGATTTCAAAGCATTACGAGTAGGGGAACATTTTTATTAGGGGTTCCGAAATTGGGTAATTTTCAGAAAAAATCTTAAAATTCGGAGCCTAATTTGAAAAATACCCTCTTTCAATATCTCAATCAAACAAGCTGGGTCAGAAACTACAATTCAGGACCTTTCCAACACAGTTTGTATCATAGAGCTGTGACTATTTTGAGTGTTGAGGAGATAATTTTCTTTTGTCACTTAAAGTTATCGTAGAGCCATAATTCCAAATGATTCGGAAAGCCCTTGTCTTGTTCTTCGGGACTGAAGTGGTTGCAAATCATTATGAGTAGGGGGGATGATTTTTTGTTAGGGGCCCCAAAAATGGGCAAATTTTCCGAAAAAATCTTAAAATTCGGAACCTAATTTAAAAAATACCCCCTTAAAATATCTCCATCAAGCAAGGTGGATCAGGAACTACAATTCAAGACCTTTCTTACGCACTTAGAATGAAACTGCTGTGACCATTTTAAGTCTTCCAAAAAAATTATCTCCAATGAGTCACCAAATTCGTTAGTTCATTTTTTACTCACCAGGGCACCTCATTTATTGACCCTCAGGAGATAATTTTCTTTTGTCACTTAAAATTGTCGTAGTGCCACAAATCCAAATGATTCGGAAAGCCCTTGCCTTGTTCTTTGGGACTGACGTGATTTCAAAGCATTACGAGTAGGGAAACATTTTTATTAGGGGTTCCGAAATTGGGTAATTTTCAGAAAAAATCTTAAAATTCGGAGCCTAATTTGAAAAATACCCCCTTTCAATATCTCAATCAAACAAGCTGGGTCAGAAACTACAATTCAGGACCTTTCCAACACAGTTTGTATCATAGAGCTGTGACTATTTTGAGTGTTCCAAATAAATTATCCTCTAACGGTCATTTTAAGAGAAAGTACACCCCAACTGACCGCTTACTCCAAAATGTCACCCTCAGGAGATAATTTTCTTTTGTCACTTAAAGTTATCGTAGAGCCATAATTCCAAATGATTCGGAAAGCCCTTGTCTTGTTCTTCGGGACTGAAGTGGTTGCAAATCATTATGAGTAGGGGGGATGATTTTTTGTTAGGGGCCCCAAAAATGGGCAAATTTTCCGAAAAAATCTTAAAATTCGGAACCTAATTTAAAAAATACCCCCTTAAAATATCTCCATCAAGCAAGGTGGATCAGGAACTACAATTCAAGACCTTTCTTACGCACTTAGAATGAAACTGCTGTGACCATTTTAAGTCTTCCAAAAAAATTATCTCCAATGAGTCACCAAATTCGTTAGTTCATTTTTTACTCACCAGGGCACCTCATTTATTGACCCTCAGGAGATAATTTTCTTTTGTCACTTAAAATTGTCGTAGTGCCACAAATCCAAATGATTCGGAAAGCCCTTGCCTTGTTCTTTGGGACTGACGTGATTTCAAAGCATTACGAGTAGGGGAACATTTTTATTAGGGGTTCCGAAATTGGGTAATTTTCAGAAAAAATCTTAAAATTCGGAGCCTAATTTGAAAAATACCCCCTTTCAATATCTCAATCAAACAAGCTGGGTCAGAAACTACAATTCAGGACCTTTCCAACACAGTTTGTATCATAGAGCTGTGACTATTTTGAGTGTTTCAAATAAATTATCCTCTAACGGTCATTTTAAGAGAAAGTACACCCCAACTGACCGCTTACTCCAAAATGTCACCCTCAGGAGATAATTTTCTTTTGTCACTTAAAGTTATCGTAGAGCCATAATTCCAAATGATTCGGAAAGCCCTTGTCTTGTTCTTCGGGACTGAAGTGGTTTCAATGCATTATGAGTAATGCAAATTTTTATTAGGTGGTCACAAAATTGAGTAAATTTTCAGAAAAATCTTAAATTTCGGAGCCTTTTTGGAAAAATACCCCCTTTCAATATCTCCACCAAGCAAGGTGAGTCAGAAACTACAATTCAAGGCCTTTCTAACGCACTTAGAATGAAAAGGCTGTGACCATTATAAGTCTTCCAAAGAAATTATCTCCAATGAGTCACCAATTTCATCCTGTACTAGTTTTAGTTCCGTTTTCTGCCACCTGTTAGGAGGGGGCGCTAACCACCCATAACAGAGTTATCAGACTACAATGCTACGGCGAGGCCCATCCAGTATATAGACGTTCATGAGGCAGCTTATGGGGTCGTGTATAACATCCCATAGGCCTAGACTCCTACCTATAGATCGTACCCCACGGTTTTCCTGAGGGTTGAAGATCTAGAAGACGGATGTTCTGATACTTGATAGCCGAGCATATTGGGGCCTATCTTCCAAAGGGTTTCAGTTTGGGGTGACACAATGAAGACTCGGTTGGGCGGCAAACCCGGCGGGAACGGCACTGACTCGCCCCCTGGTGTTGGTGACAACTTCTACTCCCAGGTGGCGCCACTACTTTTTTTTATCGCCACGCTGACGTAGGCTGATCCCGATTGACAACACAACAGTAGGACGTCTGATTAAATCACTCAAATTCGAAGGAAATGTGAGTAGAGTCTAGGCGTAATACTCCTATTTTAGGCCATGAACGACTGCATAGACCATAGTGGACCGACTGCACCCTACTTTTAAGTTTAGCTTTATAGTCTCTACTTTACTAAAGTATTTGGTGTATTTAGACTTAGTCCCTGCACCGGGTCCCTGCATGTTTATGCATGTTCACCTTCACTTTATAGGCCTACATGGGGTATAGTACTTTATATCCCTGCTTTATACTATATAGGCGGATGGGGTATTTTTCTCTAGTCTAGATCTACATTTTAATATAGATGGTTCAACACCCCCCCCCCCCCTCAATTCAGGGGCGGATCCAGGAATTTTGGAAAAAGGGGGGGGGGGGGGGCGCTGTAATACCTACAGCATTGATTGGGGGTGTTGAACCATCGCGCGCCCCTTACGCCCCCCCCCCCCCCCCTGGAGCCGCCCGCAGCTCGACCGTTAGACGCCTGAGACGTTACCCCAGGTACACAAGCCATAGGCTACCCCAGGTACACAATAAAATATCAGCCAATCAGGAGTCACCTGCTGCTGCAGCAGCAGATGCAGAGCTGCTATGTTGGGTTTGTTTGGCTGTGCTGTGTACCTGAGGTACAGTAGACTACTAGTGGGCCTAATTGAGTAATTACACTAAGTTACAGAAACCACAACTCAAGTTTTCATTCTGTACCTCAGGTACACAGTGGGCATCCTAGCTACTGTACCTCAGGTACCGGTACACAGGGGTCACCTTGCATACCTCAGGTACACAGTGAGCATGCTAGCTACTGTACCTCAGGTAGACAGTGGTTGTAGTGTACCTCAG
The DNA here is from genome assembly GCA_947462335.1 of Harmothoe impar. NCBI lineage: Eukaryota > Metazoa > Annelida > Polychaeta > Phyllodocida > Polynoidae > Harmothoe > Harmothoe impar. Next base: position 21,847,500 of record OX381718.1, on the reverse strand, counting down.
GTACACAGTGTCCTACTGTACCGCAGGTACACAGTGATAATCCTATGCGTACCTGAGGTACGCAAGGTGACCACTGTGTACCTGAGGTACACATCCCTACTGTACCCCAGGTACACATCCACACTCCTAGGGCTACTACACATGTGTTTCTCTTCTAAACTTTAATTGCAAGGAATGCTCTAGTATGACATGCTGTGTACCTAGGGTACAGAAGGATGTGTACCTGGGGTACAGAAGGATAGCCACTGTGTACCTGGGGTACAGAAGCCTACTCTACACCAGGTACACAGCAGCCAACCAAACCCAACCACTAACACATGCATCTGCTGCAGCAGCAGGTCGATTCTGATTGGCTGATTATTTCCTGTGTACCTGAGGTAGACTGTGGCTTGTGTACCTGAGGTAACGTCTCAGGCGTCTAACGGTCGAGCTGCGATCCGCCCCCGGGATCCGCCGCCCCCGGGATCCGCCCCTGCAATTATATAAGTAGGCTTATTACTGCACCCCCCCCCCCCCCGGCCCAGTCCCCTCCCCTACTAGGTATCCGTCCCGTCCCGTCCCCTCCCCAGGCTCCCGTCCGCACTGAAAATCCATAGATTGAAGGGGATAGTCAGTACAGACTATCCTAGGGTTGTCATATGTGTGTGTCATTCAAATTCCTCACATCCAACACTATCTCTAATAACCCCTCCCTCACATCCAACCCCCTTCTGTTATGTCCAACCCACCCTCCCTCACATCCAACCCCCTCTCTTACATCCAACCCCATCCCCTCACGTCCAAATCCTTCCTCACATCCAACACCTTCTCTCACATCCAACCCCATCTGCTCACGTCCAACCCATCCCTCACATCCAACCTCCTCCCTCACATCCAACCCCTTCTCTCATATCCAACCTGGACGCGGGGGAAGGGGTTGTATGTGAGGGAGGGGGTTGTATGTGAGGGAGGGGGTTGTATGTGAGGGAGGGGGTTGTGTGTGAGGGAGGGGGTTTGACGTGAGGGAGGGGGTTGTATGTGAGGGAGGGGGTTGTATGTGAGGGAGGGGGTTGTATGTGAGGGAGGGGGTTGTATGTGAGGGAGGGGGTTGTATGTGAGGGAGGGGGTTTGACGTGAGGGAAGGGGTTGGACATAAGGAGGGAGTTTGCCGTGAGGAGATGGTAGTGGATGTGAGGAAGTAATAGTGGACGTAAGGAAGTGGTAGTGGACGTGAGGAAGAGGTAGTGGACGTGAGAAGATGGTAATGGACGTGAGGAAATGGTAGTGGACGTGAGGAAATGGTGTTAGATATTGACAACCACACACAAAGGCATGGCGGGAACATGTTACCCGTACCCGGCGGAAGTAGGTCAGTGTGCATGCGCACTCAAAGTCTCGTGGACGTAAGGAGATCATAGTGGACATCAGGAAATGGTAGTGGACATGAGGAGATGGTAGTGGACGTGAGGAAATTGTAGTGGATGTGAGGAAATGGTAGTGGACGTGAGGAAATGGTAGTGGACGTAAGGAGATCGTAGTGGACATCAGGAAATGGTAGTGGACATGAGGAGATGGTAGTGGACGTGAGGAGATTGTAGTGGACAATAGGAAATGGTAGTGGACATGAGGAGATGGTAGTGGACGTGAGGAAATTGTAGTGGATGTGAGGAAATGGTAGTGGATGTGAGGAAATTGCAGTGGACGTGAGGACATGGTAGTGGACGTGAGGAAATGGTAGTGGGCGTGAGGAAATGGTAGTGGACGTAAGGAGATCGTAGTGGGCGTGAGGAAATGGTAATGGACGTGAGGGGAAGGTTGTGGACGTGAGGGATGCAGAATGATTTGTTAGACAGTGAAATGGACGTATGACAGGGGTTGGACGTATGATAGAGTTGTGGACATATGACGGGGGTTGGACGTCGGCAGGTTGTGGCCTATGGACAGGGGGCCTATGGCCAGGGTGCCAAAAGACTGGGGGCCTGAGATCCGGAGGGCCTGAACTTGTAATAGCGGGGCGGTATAGCTGCCATATAGGGTGATCTTGGTGAAGGCAGGGGGTCTGTAATCAGGGTGCCTAAAGGCAGGGTGCCTAAAATCCAAGTGCCTAAATTCCGTGTACCATAGAGAGATTTTGGAGAAAATGAACCCTTGCTTAATTGAGGGAGATTTTGGTAAAAACGGAAATTTTTATAGGGGTATTTTGAAAACGAGCGGAGATTTTGGTAAAAATGGTGTCGCTTCAGAGAGATTTTGGTCAAAATTGACCCTTGCTTAGGGAAATTCTTCTAAAAAGTGGTCCCTTGCTTAGGCCACACCAAATAAAAAAGTTGGTCTAAGGATTTCCCACACCATATTTTTGGAAATGGACATTTTTATTTGAACAATAAAAAAAAAGTGTTTACGTGTCTATGGGGGGTGTTCACCCTCACGTCTTACCCCCTACCTCACGTCCGACCCCCTCCCTCACTATTACAATGTTGCATTACTACTAATATTAGCCTACGTACCGTACGTGGGCCTACATGACTTGTTTCAGTAGGCTACAGGGGCGGCGGAAGGTGGATAAAGTTGGGGGGCCCAGGTCCCAAAACCCAATGGGTGTAGGTTGGAGCGAGTCTTAAATAGGGGTCTTGGGGCCGCAGGCCCCTAGGAAATTTAGGAATTTCCCTTTAAATTCGGCTCATTCGGAGTGGTTTGAATGATCTTGAGACATTTTTGAGAATTTACACTTGACCTGATGGAGTTTGAGTTGGTCATTTGAGAAAATTTTAGGAATTTTATCATGAGATTAGTGTTTTCTAGGGGTTTCAGAGTTTGTTTCCCAAAAAGTTGGGGGGGCCAAAACATACTTTGGCCCCCCATCTTTAAAGTTGGGGGGGCCTCGGCCCCCTGGCCCCCCCTGTTCCGCCGCCACTGCGGCTATGTACCCTCAGAGATATGTGCTTCATGTCATGCATGCCAGCCCTTACAGACTGTATACAGCATGCAGTATACCGGTCAGGGTATTGTGGTCAGACAATGGTGGCCCTATACGTTTAACATTGTGCCAGGTCCTGATAACAAAAGCTGACTGGAGAAGTGCCACCAGTGTATTGTCACCTTAATCTAGCTGCTGGTGACAGTGAGAAAGTGGAGGGGCCAGGTGGAGAGGAAGGCGTAGATGAAGCTATACATTGTCTCTCAATACTGAAATAACTCAATGTCTCTTTTTTTTTATAGACATACTGAACTAGATTTCATTTCATGGTGAATAAACGATCACTATGCTTTAAAGAACTAGAAATCCTGTATTCCATGCCCCCATGGGATAGGTGTCCTGCATCACATGGCCTGTGACACCATCATTTGTTTAAATTTTTGACCATTCAAAGGCAATTTAAAATATTTTGGATGGAAAAAAATAAAATAAAGGCAGAGCCTAAGGCTTAGGGCGAGGGCAATTTTGGAACGTTCCGCCCTCGCTGAGACCGGGCCTGCATCCCACTCAGCCTTTAGCTTCATGGGATACGCCCCAGTCTCACCTCGGGAGGAACGATTCAAAATGACCCTCTTGCCATGGGCCCTTGCCTATTTATGCTATGAGGTCATTTGGCTGGTTTTCATGGCTTATCCGCTGGGCCTGGCTATCAGCCCTAGCACGTGACTTCGCTTGCCAGCCTCCAACTTTTCAATCGCGGATACCACCGGTCAAGCTGGCGCCAACTCGACCTTTATTCCCGAACATCATCACTGGCACCGAAGCTTACTGGTCAAAGTAGTTCCGATACGCTTGGTACTATTATATCCAAAAGGTGGATGGGTACCACCGGAGGATCCCCCAATATACAGCGGAAGTGATGCAGTTATTGCCCCTCAGATACCAACGATATAGCTGGGGCGTGTCTGAGGAGGAGCTGGGGCCAGCTTGACCACCGGTGTCACATGACTTCACTATCCTATATCAATCTTAGTACTTTGCCAATGCTGGAGATTGCTAAGGGCCTGCATGCTATGATAATGCATGGGGGACCAGCATATGAGGTCATGCTTTATATTAAACATTAACTCCAGACATTTTTCTCTGAACATCCAATGGGGGAGGCATCTGGTGCCATCAGAGTTGTGTTGATTAATGCGGCATGACATTTTTTACTAGATCAGAGGGAAATGCTTGACCACGATTAATAAAATGGACCACGTATAACCATGGATTTCTATTATCTATGCTCCCCTTCGTGGCTCCCAATTATATATCAAACAAGCCCTCCCCCTCCATCCCTGCAATACGATTCGCTAGTGAGCAAATACTCCAGAAACTTCGTGTACATACATCATAGCCGGGGTCGCAGCACATAGGGCACTCTGTATGTAAGTCTATGGGCCCAGAAAAACATGACAATCCACACGTCCACACACTGTGAACCCTATAAGGATAGCATTGTGCCTTTATGCACTATGCGAATTTTTTAGGAACATAAATGCCAAAGAAATGCCCATACATTCCCGAATTAGGGTGGGTATAAATCACGATTGCTGCACCACCCAGGTCATATAAGATAATGAATATAATTGTATTATTGAGCTTTGAGCATTATGCCATCCTCAAAGGGTTATAATACCAAGGCCCACCACACACTGGAGTACATCCCCTTCCTCCACACACAGCCTTATACATTCACACCAAGAGGACCTCCAGTCAGTGATAAAGCAGGCTTAGCCCCCTTATACACCACACTATAGGATCATATATCATTTTGCACAGATTTTTCACTGAGGATCAAGGAAGGACCACCATCCTTCAAGATGCTGTTATCAGAGAATCAGAAGTCAGTTATCAGGGCTACTTGGAAGTTAACCAAGGAGAGGACAGGCGACAATACAGCGTTAGGACGAGCTGTCTTTCTCAGGTAAGACTAATTCAGATTAATTTCCTGCAAAGTATTGAACACAATTTTGAGGTTTCCTACTTTTTGTGGACTAGGGAATAGCATCCCTAGAATATAGTAATAAAATAGTTCATGTATCCTTTAACTCATTTCAAACACTTTACAGAAAGCATTATATCTGGTGTAAGGTATCTATAGTGTTATTTACCTTCAACATTGATCCAGTTCATATAATGTTTAACTACATATACATGTACGTGTATTGTTTTGAGAATCTTTTAGTCATTGACTCAGGGTCCTTCCCTGAGTCTCGTGTGAAGGTTCTGTACGTCTATTTCTCTCCAAAAATTGGAATGGCTCCCATTCATTTAATAATTCAGTTTCACTCGTGCATGATGTCAATAAATCACTTTTTACATAATCTGTCCAATGGTATTTACCTTTTCCCGAAATTCCCATTATAACAAAGAAATAAAGATTTGACCCAAAATACAGCTATTTTGCTTCAACATAGGCCTCTTTGGAGCCTCAAAGATAACCGACAACCTGGAGTTTTACATTTCAATGCTATTCCAATGGGACTATTGCTGAAGACTTGAGTGGGATACATTTTTGCAGACATTTCCCGACCAAACATTCATTGTTTCTAAAATGATACACCTTCAATATTTCAGTGAGTCAATTCAATTAAATAATCATCCTGAACATGAGTCATTTGTGATGTAATCACACGTTCAGTCTCATCCCAACACATGAAAGTTTTTAAGTGAACTGCAGTATGGAGAATTCTTGAAAAGATAATAGTGTAAATTATAGTGAAAACTTGGTTGAGAAAAAGTGGGGGATTCACATATATATACAAAGGTTGGGTGAAGATATAAACACATCCATTCATTTGCATCATCTGCAGTGGTTTTAAGAAACCCATTTAAAAATTAATTCCCCCTCTAATCCTTTAGTTATATGTCTTGATTCGCTCTAAAATGAATCAAGAAACACATTGAATGATTAAGTCCCCTCTGCAAAGTAAACTATGCAAACAAAGAAACAAAAGAATGATTTAAATTGCTGTACTGAATGCTCCTCAATGTTTTGTGATATTGGATATCCTCCGCTAAAACATACACTAACACTAGGGCAACAAGAGTTGCTATTCATAGTCCCAGTCACACTCAAAAAACTGGTAGTTCTCTTTTCAGGCCAAGCTAATATAATAGTGTACTTTGATCCCAACATACCACAACATGCTGGTTTACCAGTCATGCCCTTAGCCCTGTCACTCTCCCCCCTGCCTCCCCCCTCCCATCAGAGGCGGATCCAGGATTCTGGAAAAGGAGGGGGGCGGCGTGATATAGGCAATGTACAAGGGGTGTTGAAAACATTTACATTAATATGTAAAAATCCGCCCCTGCCCACATCATTCCCTGAGGGCTAACAGTTTTCGGGGGTTTAACTTATGATGCAGCTTTTAATTTCAAAGGTCAATAGATCAAAATCTAGGTCAAGACCAGGGACAGATACATGCTTTGTCATATAAGGCCAAGTTGTTGGAGCTTGTTTTCCTCACCAGAAATTTACTAAAATCTAGCAAAAAATGATGATTTTTTTTTTGAAACTAACAAAACATAACTAAAATTGGGGAAGAAATGCTAGGGTCAACCCTTTTTGAAGTTAGGATCGGGTTACCTGAACTGACTTCTTTTCTTTGCCTAATAAGCAAATGAAAAATAGGAGTTGGGGCAAACAAATAATGGGACTCCCCTCAAGGCGTGTGGTTGTTAAAATGGCCACTCTCTAAAACTGTAGTGTCTTGTTTTAGGCTGTTTGAAGTAGCCCCAGAGATGCAGCAGCTCTTCCCATTCAAGGATGAGCCAAAGGAGGAGCTGCCAAACTCCAAGAAGCTGGCTCGTCATGGTGCTAACTTTGTACGGCATATAGAGAAGGCGATAGAGTCGATGGACAAGCTGTTTGGTGTGGTTGGGCCTGGTCTGGTGGCCCTGGGTGTCCGTCATTATGGTTATGGTGCTGAAGAGGCACACTTTGCAGTAAGTACAATAGTGCATACAACAGGTGCATTATAATCCATGATACATATATCTATGAATTAGAGAGACATCAATAAAATAGACCAATACATGAGGTGTAATCCAGTAATGTTACAATCACACTCTAAGATGAAAGAGGTATACGGTTAGACTAGTAACTGTATACCTATCTTTTTTTCCTCTATATAGAAGCTCCATTCAGATCTATAAGCAGTGTGCTTAGATTTAAGATGCTTTGAAAACAACATTGGTGTTGGAATTATCTTAAATTATTAAGTTTCTAAAATTATATACACTCATTTAAGTAATGTGTGGTGCGGAGGGGGGTTGTCAAATTATCAAGGGAAATGTAAGTAGCAATATCTTTATAATTGAGTAACTTGCCTTTTCACCCCAGCAAATCGCCCCGGTGCTGCTACATGTGCTGAAATCGGTGCTGGGATCCGAGTACAACCCAGAGGTGGAGGAGGCTTACACTACCCTGGTCAACATCGTTACTGAGGCCATGCTGGAGGGAACCAGAGACCACTAGAACTGTACTGATCCTACCTCTTAATCATTTTGAGCATGTTCCTGGAACTGGACCCGTTATTTGCACCTTACTTTTTGCTTTCAATTTGTGATAAAATAAACAGTGCATATATTTTTGTGTTAGCTTGGAAGTGCATAATAATAATTTTTAAAAAGAGAAGCTTTGATATGGCAATGAGGCACACATTCTAATGCTCACATCGTAATGCCACTTGTATGTTTATTTTACCATGTTTTACACATTTAATCTTATATTATAATCTTATCACTTGTTCACAAAAGAAATAAAAATGCATCAATTTGGCTTTAGCATTCTGAGTTTACTTGAAATGATTTATAAGCTGGTAGTAGGGCATACATAGTTTGAGAAAACGTTTATGGCCGATAATATTATCACTGATATTATACACATAATTATGCAGTACAGTGTATATAGTATGATGCATATTATGTCTATGATTGTACCACCCCTACGAGCACCACTCCTCTGAAGTGCATCATTATCATGTAACATTGACATGTTTCTCATCAATTTTACTTAATGTTGATGTGATTCAGACAAGTGGTGCTAGCTGGGACAGTTCTAAATGTAGTGCAGGTCGATGGTTATACTCATGACGTCCCTTTCTTGCCTAAAAGGCTGCTACTCCATGTAGGGTGATCCCCCGGGGTGACCTCATTGATAATGTCCTTGTAGTGACAATGTCATTTTGGATTGTGCACACTGCGACAGAAGAACTTGCATTGGGTCTGAACTGTCAAGCCCTACTCACTCAACTGGGTGCTCTTTCTCCACAAAGTATGGAGGTCAATATTTTACTGAATTGGTATAAACTGTTGTTGTTTCAATTTCCACATTTTGGCGAGGTCCTTATTCAAATGCGGGTGTCTGTATTTGTATGGCTTACTACCATTTGGGGTACAAGAAACAATATCATTTATTATTTATATGTTCTCCACAAAATATGAAATGGGTTTTGTGCACTTTGCGAAGGCCCATACTTCGTGGAGAAACAGCACCCTGGCACTGGTTTATGATGTAAGATACACTACATTCTCACTGCTGCCTTCTAGTGCATAAACAAAGAGACTGGGTAAGGATCATTCTGCTAATAATCTCAGAATCGTATATGAACCGAAAGTTGAGTAAGTCTCCTCTGCAAAGTCAATGGGACGTTAAACTGCACAAACAAACAAACAAACAAGACTATAAACCCCTGAGACTTGACAGGTTTTTTGCAATGTAGAATCAATGCCCAAACCAAATATGGAAGTGATAGACTGAGCCGTATTGAAACTACAGCTTTTGACAAGATGGGTATTTTTACATGGAGAATGACAGTGTTTTGTCCTAATGACATGGATTTTTTTTGAGAAGGATGTAGGCCTTATGGACTCCTCACCAGACTTAGTTATAAGTTGGGGAATCCATACTGTGATTTTGATATAAAGATATCAGAGTGGGTTACCATTTTATTATTAAATGGAAATGCTGAATATGAAGTCGGGTAGAGTATAACACTGAGTCTCGTATTTCGCTGAAGGCGAATAACCAGCCCCCGTATTTCCTCAAACCTCCGTATTTTGGCTGGATTACGTTCACAACGCCATCTTCAACGAGGACCACAGTGTCTTCCATAGGAAGAAGAATGCCACAAAGCCTTTTTCTATGAGGGTCAGAACCCTGATGAGAGAGGCTCGCATACCAATCACAAAGGTCATGAAGGAAGGACCTGCCCAGTCCCCTCTGTGGACACAGGTGGGTCCCACCATCCTCTTTGACCTTTGTAAACACAAAAAAGACGAGACCCTATCCAATATCTACATGGTAATACTCACAGAAATCAGCCGTCAGCACCAGGGTCACACAGAGGTGCTCACAGGTGGCTCGAAAGACGGAAATTGTATTGGCTTTGCTGCATTCACACCCTTTGGTACCCGCAAGGGAGCACTGCATGGAAGAAGCAGCATCTTCACTGCTGATGCCCATGCTCTCCTGAGTACTTTGGAGTGGATGAGGGTATCAGGCCGAAAGGCCTTCATCATCTTCTCTGACTCCAAGTCGTGCCTGCAAGCAATAGACAAACATGACCCCAAAAACCTTGTGGTGCAGGAGATAAAGCAATTGGTCTCGCACCTCACAGACACCCAACAGGAGGTAGTCCTCTGTTGGCTGCCCAGCCACATTGGCATAGAAGGGAACGAAGCTGCAGATGATGCAGCTAAGAAAGCCCTGAGCCTGAAACCCGGCTCAGCTTGCATCCCTTCCTCAGACCTCCTCCCAATTTGCCAAGAGTTTACCAGACAGGAATGGCAGAAATGCTGGAACTCTGACAGAAACAACAAACTGAGAGCCATCGAACCCTCGATAGGCAAAAAGCCAGACCATACAGGCTTGACTTGGAGGGAATCGACAAGACTGACCCGCTGCTGACACACAGACACCTCATGAAGGGTGAAAACCAACCGGTATGTCAGCAATGTCAAGTACCTCTGACCATGGAGCACTTGGTGCTCTTCTGTCAAGCAACCAAGAAGAGTAGGGACAACCACCTCCAAGGTACGGCGTCTTCCTCCGGGAAACAAGGATGTTCAAAAAGATGTAAAAGGGGAGGAACAGGCCCCCCTATGTTTTGGTAGGGTAGGCTGGAGAAGATTTCTCTAGCCAGATGGAAAGTAGTTGCATACTCGCCAGCCCTGATCTGCTGGCCCGATTGGTATGGAACTACGACTGGTTCGCCGGTATCAGGATAATGTGACTGGCCAGATGATGTGTCCACAGTCTGCGGCTCAGCACCTGTGTGAGGCAGCACAATAAAGCGGGGCCCGATGCCAAGAGTAGTATCTCACTGCTACGAGCCGTGTTCCACTGCTACAAACAGACTCACAAACACACGCACACGCACATGCACCCAAACACTTATGCTCAACTTTAAGATGAGAAAAGAAAGGACCTATTGTCCGATCAAACCTGAGAAGTCCCATAGGGTCTATGTACGCTTGAACGTTGAACAAATCAATCAATCAATCTGGATTATCGTTTATTGGTGTTTCTTTTTTAACAAATTGATATATTCTAATCAAAAAGGGCTAATTTCTACAAAAAAGAGAAGACATATACGATAGAGGGGGGGGGGGCGTTTTTTTTTGCGAACCAAATTACGCAGGCACAGAAACCGGAAGTGAGGCCCGTGCAAGGTGTCATGGCAGCCTCTGGGTGTGTGTGGAGTGATGCAGGTTAATAAATTGCCCTTTTCTCCTTTATTAAAAGGCAAATACATTTAAAATGAATACAGGATGAGAATAAGTTTTGTATTTGCCCTCCAGATTGCCCTCTTATGGGCAAATACAGAACTTAAACAAATCCTGTATACGTATTTCTATGATAACTTAACAAATGAACATCCAAATGGAACATTCCATAGTCATGGACCATTGACTATCTCATCAATAGACTTTGCTAACACTTGCCTGGTTAGCTCAGTTGGTGAGATGCCTTCTATCCCCTAGGGTTGAGGATTGCAGGCTCTCTAGGGGAAACTTACTAAAACGTTTTCAAAATGTAGCCCTGAACTACCACACACCAGGGAGTTTCTGAAGATTCTGGTGGGGTTAGGGAATTCTTAAAGGTTCTCAACATCTCCACAGGGTCCCGCCACAACTTCCCCCTGTGTTAGTGGGGACCTTCATGATAGGGGCATGTAGAATAACTTCATCAGGATAATCATAATACCACTGGGCATACCCCCAGGAGGGGAGCACTCAATCTTTTATTGACACGGGTGTGCAGCTGGACCCCTGGCAACCCTTGACCCTTGCATAGGGAGATTTCCAGAGGAAATTGACGTTTTTTTCACGGTTTTTTGGAAATGAACCTGTTCCCGGGGCGATCTTGGCAAAAATAGACTCTATTTAGAGAGATTATGAAGAAAATGGACATATTTTTAGCTACACTTGGTGGAGTCACTGTATCCCGATAATCCAGAATATGATCCCCGACTCTAATGCGAGATATTGACGATGGATTTTTGGAAAAATTTCGCTACAGTATAGATGGTCTAAAAGATATAACCTAAAAAGTGACTTTGTGACCTGGGCCCCTTAATCTCGACGACTTTCTGACCTGAAGGGGAGACACTCTGCACCCCCTAGATGGAGCTATACTTTGTCTCTCAATACCGAAATTACTAAATGTCTCTCTTTTTATAGCGACACAGTCTACTGAAATAGATTTTATGCTATGAAATGATGCTTTATATTTGACATAAACCTCATTTCTATCAGACATTTCTCTGAACATCAGCTGGGGTAGACATTTGGTGCCATCAGAGTTGAGATGATTAATGGGACAAGTCGTCCTTTACTAGATGACCTAGATGGGAGGGAATTGGCTACGATTAATAAAATGGACCCAGTATAACCATGGGCCTGATAGATATATTCACATGTGGGATAGTGCTACTCGCCATATCCAACACCAGTACCGCCGCCTGACTGACGGTACGCATGCCGATGACGTCACTGTCACTTCCATAGGCCACAACTTGGGTCATACAATGGTGAAAAATTCCCCCCCTCCCATCCCAGCTCCAGGAAATCGCCACGGAAATAGACGTCTGATCCCTTGTCTGGGTGACGACAGGTACTATCGTCGTCCGATCTCTACAAGAGTGGGATACAGGAAAGTGAACTACCCTAGGCCATACAGAGCAGAACACCCACGATGGAACTATTTCTATTGATAGGTTGTCAGAATGTGTGGCTCTCGTTATGTCATGACTCTTAACCCGTATTTTGGTATACACTCACACTAATTGTTCTAACCACGAAAACCGCATGCATTATCATGTCTCAAACATAAACCTTAATATCCAGTTACTCTCTGAATGCTATTTTCCTCTTAAATGAAATAGCATACTAATGCCTGGTCAGGCATCGCATAAACTTGATGTTACATGTCCGCTCACTACATTACCATCACAGAGATGCATGAATGCTGCCACTCGATCGCCACTCGTGAATGACCGTCAGATAACGAGATGTCCTGTCACCCTGGATGACATCACTAGCACGCTGGCAACGTATAACTGACTCGTATTATTGGTCCTTGGACCCATTCGATAGTTGACACATGAACTCTAAGGTAGGACCCATCTTATTATATAATGTCTCGGAAGTATTATTTCGATAAAACGACACTGCTGCCATGCACCTTACACCCAATTGACGCTAACACTGAAGGCTGCTAATCGTTTACTGGTCTCTACAAGTCCTTGGTTGGGCTCACTGATATCCTCCTAAAGCACTCTTGTAACAAGTCCTTGTCTGGGGTACGTGGATATCATAATAAATTGTGACATTACCAATATCTGATTATCAGACACCCCCACGCCATATGCTCGAGTTGTGGTCTCATTATTAATACTACTTGATTATTAGTGTATCTAACCTGGTATTGTTGATTGTCTGTTATAACTCTATTATTAACATGAAGTCCATATGCATCCCGAGGTCTGTGGAGCCCTTAAGATGCATCCCGAGACTCATCTAACACCCCCCCCCCCCTTCCGGGCATCAGTCTAGGTGAGTCTCCTCCCTGGCTGCTGCTCTTTATCCCCCCCGTGACACAACCCGGGGGATAATCGCCCTCTGCTCATGGCACTCCCCCCACTACCTGATCTTGACCCGGCTCGTAGAGCACAGTTAACACACATGCAGCAATACCTCGATGGTCTTAAAGGGATTACACTTATTAGCCTAAATGCATGGAGCTTAAATGCGAAAAAACTACGGGATGTGAAACTTAGTCTTGACTGTGACATTCTGTGTATATGTGAGTCATGGGCTAAGCCATCTGAGGATAATACAATTTATCATTGGGATAATAAGCGCATTTTTAGACATGACAGGCCAGGTAGGACTGGCGGTGGCCTCCTTACATATGTAGGAGACTACTTCGCACCTTATTGTCAAACAAGGTATGATCTACAAGTTATGTCAGATGACATTGAAGTACAAGCATTAGTCTTTGATAAACCAATGTATAAAAGTTTTATTATATTGAATGTTTACCGACCACCTAATCCCGAGGCTGATGTTTTCTTTGATACGCTTACTGAAATAATTGGGAATGTGGATAGAGAGGTATATGAATTATGGGTAATGGGGGATTTCAATGCTAACGCACGTGAAAGGAACAGCGCTCCAGCAAAACTCCTATTTGATTTATGTAGAGAGACAATGGTCAAGCGACAAATAGATGACATCACCAGGCCAAATGAAAACGATAACGGGGGCACTTGTATTGATAATATACTAACAGACTGTGACATAGTAAGCAAGAGCGGGGTCCTGGATTGCCTAATTGCAGACCACTATGCAATTCACACCGTTAGGAAGAAGGGAAAGGAGGATAAATCGCCTTTATCTTTTGTAGGAAGGTCATATCGCAGCTATGAACGGGATGATTTGATTGAGTTCATCACAGACCTAGATTGGACTGATTTCAATGCTACAAAAGACCCAACTCAATGACTATAAATGAGTCTAAGACAAAAGGGATGTGGTTCACCTCTGTCAGCAAGAGAAAAACATTGCAGGACCTGTCCCTGAAGATAAACAATGTCAAACTAACAGAAGTTAGTCACTACCAATATCTAGGAGTAGAGCTAGATTCTGACCTAAATCTATCTAAATATGTAAACAATACTGTGTCCAAGGTTGCAAACAGGGTTTTCAAACTTGGCAAACTAAGAGATGATGTCCATGAAAGTGCAGCAATTCTAGTTTATAAGCAAACAATTCTACCGGTAGCAGATTATTGCTGCTTTCTAGCTGAATCAGCTCGTAGAGATCCGACGAGGCGTTTCCAATTCTTACAAAATCAGGCCCTCAGGATCTGCCTGAAGAAAAGAATAAGAGATATCAGCATAGAAGAGTTGCACTGTAGGACAGAAGTCCCAATGCTTAGTAATAGAAGAAAAGAACTTTTAGTTTCTATGATGTATAGGAAGAAAAAGAAAGTGAATCCTGTAATAAAAGTAAGAAATACAAGGTCAAATGGGAAATTCGTTTTCCCGGCGAGACGTACAACCTCAGCCATGGGGGCTAAAGCACCATATTACAGGGGAATCACCCTATGGGACAAGCTTCCCACGGAAGTACAAAATACTAAGACAAAGGCAGCGTTCAAAACTGCCATCAAAAAGATATACGGTAATGACATGAAAAAGCAAAGAAAAATGTATTTCCAAAGACTAAGACAAAACCCCTAGAAAGCGAAAGACTCTCAATACTGTGTATATTTCAGGCTGTACCGGTATTGAACACCTCCTTTCAATTGCTGTACATATCATAAGACTGTATATACCTTCACTTTATTTTCTTCATATTACAACTGTGATATACAATGTGATATTCAAACTGTAAAACTGCCATACACATACTCTGTATATAATTGTACTTCAAGCCATCTATACCGAAGGTTACACGAGAGTGTTAATTCTTAAGTTGAAATGGATATATGTACGCATGAAAACAAATTTGTAACTGAAAATCGACTGGATGTTATGAATAAACAATTAAAAAAAAAAAAAAACATACAATGGTTATTCATTTACAATGCCCTAATTTTTTACTTAGACAAAAACTGCCCATACAAAACCTTTAACATTAAGAAAAAATCAGAGCCGTGGGTCAGTGCGGAGACTATCGAGCTGATAAACGATAGGCAAGAAATGATAAGGGATATGCGAATAACAAATAGCAAAGCACTGCTAAAAGCAGTAGGAAGATTAAAAAATAGGATTCATCGTCAGTTAGAAAATGCCCAAAGTGTTTATGTCATTGAAGTTCTGGAGAAATCAAAAGGGGACCCTATTAGCTTTTGGCGAGAAATCAATGCTTTAGTTAATCCTGTCACAAAAAATCTTACAATACAACTAGTAAATGAATTAACGGGTGAAGTCATTCCAATTGATAAGACAGCTGAGTATATCAACAATTATTTTTCCAATATTGGTCAGGATTTGTTTAGTCAGCTCCCCCAAACCGGGTTAATAATCCCTGATCCCGTCCTAGAGGACATGGAGGATGAAGAAGAGTTAGATTTGGCTGAACTGGTGAATGAGGAAATAGTTGGTTCATTAATAAGGAAAATCAGCATCAATAAGTCATGTGGTTTAAAAGGCATAAATGCGAGAGTTCTCAAAGATGCCCTTCTATTTCTAATACCAGAGATGACAACCATCTTTAAGAACTCTATTGACGAAGGAATCTTTCCTGAGTCTTGGTCATGTGGAATTCTTGTACCCATCCCTAAAAAGGGCAATCTTAGTAATATTAAAAACTGGCGGCCTATAACGCTTCTTCCCTTGCCTGGAAAGATGCTTGAGAAAATTGTACATACAGTCTTATCTGACCACTTAGAAAAGGAGGCCATTCTTTGTAAAACCCAGTTTGGGTTCCGTAAAAACAAAAGTACAGGAGATGCAGTCTTCTCTGTAGTAAAAGATCTCTTTGAAGCCTGTGACGATAGCAAGGTCACTGCTGCTTGCTTTATAGATTTTTGCAAAGCATTCGACAGCGTACACCATCCTACTCTTATTAGGAAAATTCTGGCCCTCAAAATAAACCGCAAACTGAAAAAATGGCTGATGGAATACCTCGCACACAGATCGCATTGCTGTATAGCAAATAACATCCGTTCTGAATATTCATATTGAGCAAAAGCTCCATTGGTCTCTTTATACTAAATCTGAGAAGTGTACAAACACCAACTTAAGTTCAACAATATGTCTTCCTTAATAGCATCATAGGATGAACCAGGAATAATGATGTGATCTCCTATGTGTGCGACGAAAAACGTTCCTTTTGGAACGATTCGAGCAATAAACAAACCTTAACCTTAACCTTATTTACACTCCCCATTGGGGCTCTCCATATATCGAACAAGCCCCCACCTCCATCCCTGCAATTTGCCAGTGAGCAAATACTCAAGAAACTCTGTGTATACACATCATTGTCGGGATCTTCGTACATAGGGCACTGTGTATGCAAGTCCATGGGTACGGTACATAAAAAGATGGGAATCCACAAGTCCACATACTGTTAACCCTTTAAAGACACCATAGTGCTTTTATACAGTATGCCCAATTCTAAGAATCATAAATGCTAAAGGAATGTCCATATATACCCGAATTATGGTCAGCCTGAATCACCATTTAGCACAACCCAGGCTATATAAGACAATGGATATATTATGTTATTGAGCTTTAAGCAGTATGCCATCCTTTTATAATACTATAGCCCACCACAAACTAAAAACACTCCCTTCACCCAGACATGGCCCTTCATCCAGACTGCAAGGACCTCCTGTTAGTCTTAACGCAGACCAGTCTCCCTTATACACTGCCAATCATCTTGCATAGATTTTTTGCTGAGGATTAAAAAAGACCATCATTCTTCAAGATGCTGTTATCAGAAGATCAGAAGTCGGTTATCAGGGCGACCTGGAAGTTAGCCAAGGAGAGAAAAGGTGACAATACTGTGTTAGGACGAGCTGTCTTTCTCAGGTAAGACTATAATAATGAAATATTTTTCAACTTATTTTCAAACATTTTAGGAATCATTTTACCTGGTGTAATATAGATAGTTATATGACCTTTAACATTGATGCAGCTTATATATATATTTAATGAGGGCTACCGAAGTTTAATGCGCCGAGCAGGGACCTCATTTTTTGGTCTACTGTTTTTGGAAAGTATGGTTCTTGAGAATGCCGAATAATGGTTAAAAAACGCAAAAACAATACTGAAAAGAAAGCTGAGATTGAACTCTTCAGTTCTATCCGAGCACTTTGAAAATATTCAATATTTGCCAAAATATACCAAAAAGAAAAAAATACCCGTCTTAATTAAGACCTTTTCCCACCAAAATTAAATAGACAAAGGTTCACGAGTATAGTTCCCCACTGAGGGTTATTTCATGAGCCTCGTGAAATAACCCTTCGCCTCGTGAAATAACCCTCAGTGGGGAACTATACAAGTGCTCATTTGTGTTTATTTCATGCCATTATGAACAATATCCACCAAAATTTCACTTAATTGTAGAAGCTATTCTATAGCTATTAAATCATCAATTTTAATGATTTAAAAGGCTGTGAAATACGGGAGAGGGTTATTAAACAGGGGGTGTGAAATACGGCCTTCCTTGGTTAAGTCAATGGGACTGCCGTATTCACCATGAAATAAAGCATAGGTTTCAATGGAGAAATGTGAGAATATAATTGATAATTTGAAAAAATGGCTTCCCTGTAAACATTTTTCAATACATCCTGGCTTATGTCAAAGATGAAATCATGTCAAAAGCACATGTCATATTTTTTTTTAAGTTTACAGAGGAGTTTTGGAGCAATTTATAATAGAAAAATGAGAACATTCTCGTAATACACGAAACGTCATGTGGGTATACTGGGGCAAGTAACACTCTCCTACCATATTCTTAGCTAGTGACCAATAATGGAATATATGCTTGGAGGTCCAATGTATGCATGACATTACATCAGCCCTCATTTTGTGCACTGTAAGCAGTTCATGCCCTCCATTTTTTTAGCAACTGTTCTGAGAATATCGTCTTTTAGTTATACCCCACCATGCAATAGCAATTGAGCTTGCATCAGATGCATGGAACATGTGTAGCATGTATGAAAAGATAATAGTGACAACTTTACTGAGAAGAAGTGGGGGATTTCACATCTATACAAAGGTTGTGTGAAAATATAAACACATTCATTTACATTATCTGCAGTGGTTTTAGCAAATACACTTTTAAATCGCCTCTCTTATTCTTTATTTATAGGCTGTGATTCGCTCTAAAATTAATCGAGAAACGCATTGAGTGTGTTAAATTGCTGTACTGAATGCTCCTCAATGTTTTGTGATATTGGATATTATCCTCTAAAACATACACTAATACTAGGGCAACAAGAGTTGCTCTTCATAGTCCCAGTCACACTCAGAAAAGTGGTAGTTCTCTTTTTGGGTCAAGCTAAAATAATGGTGTACTTTTTTATCATGTAAGGCTTGTGGGAGCTTCTTTTCCTGACCAAAAATTTGCTGAAACCTAGAAAAAAAATTCAAGTCTAAAAATCATCATTGCCAAAAATGCTGGGGTCAGCCCTTATTTGAAGCTAGGGTCAGCTTGCCTGAAACATACTTCTGTTTTTTTTGCCTAATAAGCAATTAGAAATTAGAAATGGAGGCAAACAAATTATGGGACTCCCCAAACCCCCTTTGTCTTCTTCCAGACTGTTTGAAGTAGCCCCGGAGATGCAGCAGCTCTTCTCATTCAAGGATGAACTAAAGGAGAAGCTGCCGAGCTCCAAGAAGCTGGCTCATCATGGCGCTAACTTTATACTGCAAATGGAGAAGGCAGTAGAGTCAATGGACAAGCTGTTTGGTGTGGTTGGGCCTGGTCTGGTGGCCCTGGGTGTCCGTCACTATGGTTGCGGTGCAGAAGAGGCACACTTTGCAGTACATAAAGTGATAAACAGGTGCATTATAAGCCATGAACTGATGTTGGAATTATCTTTAATTAACAAGTTTCTAAAATGATATACACTCATTTAAGTATTGTGTGGTGAGGGTCAATTTATGAGGGGAGATGTAGGTACCCTTGGGGTAAATGTGTACACCACGTGGTTTGGAAATAATCAATATATTCGTGCCTTTCCACCCCAGGATATCGTCCTGGTGCTCCTACATGTGCTGAAATTAGTGCTGGGGTCAGAGTACAACCCAAAGGTGGAGGAAGCCTACACTACCCTGATGAACATCATGACTGAGGCCATGCTGGAGGGAACCAGAGACCATTAGAATCATTTTGAGCATGTTCCCGGAATTGCATCTCTCATTTGTGACTGACTTTTTTTTTTCAATTTGTGATAAAAAACGGTACATATATTGTCGACTTGTGGAACAAACACCTTTATAATTATAGTCTACCCAACTAATTTAAAAAAACATTTTCCAAATGTTTCCAAATTTTTAAAAGAAACTTTAAAAAACAAATCTAGAGCTTAAGGTTTCACTTCAAACCATGATAAAGCTTGGTAGTGCATAATTTAAAAAAGATGCTTAATTCAATGAGGCACACGTCCAAGTGCTCACATCGTAATGCCACTTAGATGTTCATTTTACCATGTTTACACATTCAATTTTATGTTATATTTTTGTCACCTGTTCACAATAGAAATAAAGATGCATAAATACAGCTTTAGCATTCCGAGTTTGCTTATTTGATTTTGATTTCTAAGCTGGTAGTAGGGCCTACATAGCTTGAGAAAAGGTTTATGGCTGATATTGTGCACATAATTATACTGTGTATAGTATGATACATATCATGTCTATGATTGTACCGCCGCTGCTAGCACCACTCCTCTGGAAGCTCGTTGGGACAGACTCTCCTGGGAACTTAAAATCTTTGCTCGCTTTTAAGCTTATTGCCTCTGTAAACCCATTAGATGCAGGGCTGTGAAAGGTCAGATGAAAATCCGATTTTGTCACTGCTGCCCCCTAGTGAACAAACACAAGCTCCCTTGTCGCTGCTGCCCCCTAGTGAACAAACACAAACTCCCTTGTCACTGCTGCCCCCTAGTGAACTAATACAAACTTCCTGTCGGTGGTAATGGAAGAAATGCAAAGCCTCTCTGCAACCAAACTACTCTTCTTCTTCATACTGTCAGGCTGTTCAGTTAAGCTACAAGTAATTATTATTGACCCAGGGCACATCTGTGCCCTCAGGGTCTTATACAAGTGGTTTTATCCACACTTTAGGGTGTCGACGTGAGAGATGTGTGATGTATTTGATGCTGTATACAGCACATATATAGCTTTTAAGATGCATCCGGTTGCCCATAGGATGACATCACCCCTCCATGGCCTGCATCCACATTGAGTATCTGCATTGGGTGGTCCACATGGGATATCCGCATTGGTAGTATGTGCATTTGACAAAATCAACGTTCCGTCCGTGTAAGTGCTAAGGATTCCATTTTTTAAGACCTGCAGTTTTATAAATTTTTATGCTCCATGATTCGAATCCATGCAGCTTTGGCATGGATTCGAAATGCACTCTAGGTCCAGTGTGCCTCTACATGGGTAGCCACATCTTTTACCATGTCACTGTGCAGAGGCATGCAAGGTTTTTTGGGTACGTTGCCATGGCAATGTGGTACTAACGTGTAGCGCCCTGACGCTAAAAATGGCGGAATCCAGGCAGAGGCTAGCTCGGGTTCGCCATCGCAGTCTCTTCTGGGAGAGTGGCAAAAAGGCTATGTCGTTGTGTCGAAGTATGGCAATAGTGGAATGAATCTTATTGCTGTGATCTGATATATATAATGTTGATACCATTGGCACTCAAAGGGGGCCACTAGTGGGCTTACAGTTCATAGAGAGACCAGGTAGGCCCAATGAGCCAGGTCAATTAGGGCAGTGGTGCAGAAGTGGGACACTAGTGACCCCTGGTGTGGGACCAGTGAGGTGTCTCTGATCAGAGAAAAAACTAATGTATCTATAGGCTGATCTCTATACTGGTCTTATTATCCCTAATGTTTAACTGATAGTGCTAGGCACTTGGCAATTATCTATGACCAAGATCTATTTGGTTTTGGGAACTTCCAACATTATATTTTCATATTCCAGTACTAGTAACAGTGGCAGATTTAGGGGGGGTGCGCGCCCCCCCCCTCTTTTTGGGCAAAATTTACATTTTTTTAATGTAAAATTTGGCACAAAAGTTAGGAATGGAGAATCTTTCCTATAGAGCGCACCCCCCCTTTTCAAAATCCTGTATCCGCCACTGAATAATGGTGTATCATTGATTGGTATTTGATATATAGGGATAATGCATCTAAGGAGTAGATCCCTATGAGAGAATAATGTTATGTACATTTTTTCCAATGCTAATGACTAATGACTTCCCAGATAGCTCGGGCCTTGAAAACTGGGGAATGCACACTTTGCTGAAAACATGTTTTTTTTATGAATGTATAGAGGTGAAATATGTCTATTATTGGTGAAAATTTACATTATGCAATTTATTTCAGGATAATTTATGTTCTTGTCACCTTTCCTTCTTCCTTATACATATATCTTAAAACTAGGGCAAAAATAATGTCATTTTAAGCACTGTGCCTCACACAAATGAGAAATTCCTAAGAGCCATATCAGATGCCTGGATATCAACTGATCACAGCTTCTGGCTGCCATGTACGTGGTGACGCCACCTTGTGTATCCCCCCCTCCCTAATCAAGGACTACAAATGGGTGACTGAGGCACACAGACACTACTCTGCCGCAGACTGACCCGACCCCTCATCGAAGTACTATTATTGGGCGAGAAATACAGACACAGTTGTGATTATATCAGCACTTTATTGCACAACATAAACAAACAAGTGAATAATAATGCGTAAATAGTGTACATTCTTATGCCTCTATCCCATCATTGTAGAGACCTTTGTAAAGATCTGAGGTAGGTGTGTGTCAGATATATTATGGCTTTAGCTCTCACGACACAGTCTGGAATGTTCTGAAAACACATTGAGCTGCAAAGTTTAGTCGAAGAAAAATTTACAAATAGGTATGGGTCCTCTAGATATGGGTAAGAAAAGTAAGGTTATTGATAAACATGCATTTGTATGGTAGATATGGGTAGGATAGGACCTGCTTGAAGGTTTATATGGTCCACACTATAAATCATAGGCTAACCATTTTTGTTTGTTTTTGCAGATTCATGATTACCAATTTAATCCCTCCTGTCCATTGGTGGGTCTTACCTAATTGCATTGAGCTAAAAATGTAAACTTTGATGTTGTAATTAGAAATAAACTTTAGAACTCAAGGCTATTATCATTAAAACATTGTATGATTTGTTCTATTTTTGCAGAGTAGACACTATATTCACAGATGGAAAAGGCTTACAGTGGTACAAAATTGTATCAAGGGTGTGAGAAATATAGAAGAAGTATGACTACTGAGCAAGCTTCTGGTGTATACAAAGAGCAGTGTAAAGATAAACAGATAGTTAATATGACTAGTTTGAATATAGTAGTGAGCAAAAACAGTGTCTGGTCACACAAATATTTGATAACGATTACGACAGTGTGGTCGACAAAAAACAATTTGATCCATGTTACAACTTGTTGACTTAGCGCTAATACAGACACCATTATCTGAGACATCTCATCTGAAATATTTGTTCAATCAGTATGTACATGCTTCTCTAAAATCAGATAGTGTTCATTCGTAGATTGGCTAAATACTTTTTTATTAGTTGAACTCTTTCTTCTGGAATGAGTATAGAGCACATGATTCCTTGATATTTATTGGGTTACCCCTTCTCCTGCTAGACCAAATCAATGGATGTTGAGAGGGGGAGCTGCCCTAAAGGAAATTTTTACTCAAATGCTATTTTACCAAGGCTAAGACTTGCAGTCTACTTAATCATTTTTTTCTTCCATTGATATTAGATAATGATTAAACAGTTCAGCGAAATAGAAATAACAGTCAAGATTTATTCTGAGTACTAAGTGAAGCATCAACATCTCTAAATCAACGAACAATGAATGGCTCATCAATTAAAGGGGTAGCCTTAAACTTTCTGAATAGTAATGTTGATTTAGCCATAAACATATATTGGCATTGTTGACTCCCATCTCCACAATCTGGAGTTCAGTGTGTTTACATTTCCACTATTACAGCTGGGGATGAGATGACTTATTTTTTTACATAATGACCATTCTTTACATGGCAACCACTACATTTATATACAGGCATATGTTCAACTCACTCTTGTTCTGCTGCCTCAAACTGAGATCATGGAATGTGAGGTATCTACCCACTCAACCATTCAGCCACTGATTTTATACATAAAAATACATCATATTAGTAGACAAATATCAACATCATCTGTTAGTGAGGACTGGGAATGTACAATTATCATGGCAATAAAAACAAAAAAATAGTCTCCACACGTTGACACAATGATGTCAATCAATCAGGTGTACACAACAGGTAGTGGCATCTGTCAGCCAAGAATCATCTCATTCAAAATGCACAATAGTGCACACTCATGAATATATGAACACGTTAAAATGATGCCACACAATCTGGGGAAAGGGTGTGGGATGTAATCAAGAACAAATCAGCACAATTAAGAGCATGATTAGTGAACCTTTCAGCCTATACATTCATTCCATGTTCATTTGAGGAGATATGTTTTAGGTATATGGATTTCAAAACATTTAGTGTGAGGTGTTTATTAGTATAGACATGAATGTGAGGTGATGGCAGACATAGTTGTCTGAGGTATAGGAGAAGAAGGTGTAGGGAGGAGGTTCAGAGCAGAAATAATAAACCTGCAATTCCACTTCACCTCCTCAAGAAATGAGGTCTCACCCCTTAAATCTGGGATGTACTACTCCTGACACTTTCCTGTCTGAACACGATATTCTCCCTGAGCATGTCACATTACTCGAGCTAACCAAGCATAGAAGTGCTTTGTTGATATTGTCCCAACTGTCATCTCCGAAGACATCAAACTCTGTTATTCGCATACACTTATTTGTTCCATTACGCTCTGGTTAATGATAGTTGATAATAGAACAATATTTACTGCACAGAGCATCATTCCTCATGATGCAATGTCCTACAGTTTACTGTCTGGTCCACAGGTACATAACAGTCAGTGGGTAGGTATCATGGCAAGCAAATACCTTCAAACACTCCAGCACTCATACATCTGTGCCATGTGAGGTTGGACATCTGGTTAGCTGTCACTGAATATGAAGTGACAAAGAACTAGCTGGAATCATACACAAAACATATACACATAATCACATTCTTTGGTATAGCCTCTATATATTATGTAGATATTTGTGTGCTTTTCTGTGATTAATTGTGAGTAAGTCCTGACATCAGATATAGTCCTTGAACTGTGTGTCAATTTATACAATGGCATCTGGCATAGTCAAAGTTTCCCATACGTGTATGTGTGCCAGGAGTAACACACAAACACTTCATAGCTTCCAGGGACTCATAGTAACACTTTAATTCTTCTATTGGCCAATATCTCCAATCATTTGGATGAACTAAGTTAATTTGGAGTTTCTGGTCCAATCCACCCTGCATGTCACTAGCCATGCCTCAAAGGACCAGGTTGAATAATGTTTGAGATTATGCCAAGAGGTGCTAAGTGCCCATCCTACTTGCAGTGAAACATTAATATTTCCTAGGTGTGTGTTTCACAATCTTGACATGATAGTTGTTCTTTCCCTTAATATTTGGCCCTATGCAAAATTGTGTGAACTTTATGTTCATAGTCTCTCCTGCTATTCACCTGTTTAAATTCCCTTTCTACGGTAAAGTCCACACTCTCCTCTCATTGGTCGACATCAGTCGGTGACAGTGGATGATGATGGGACTTGTTGATGGAGGTTGTGGAGCGCTCAGCTCCGGGCGCTGTCATCAAGTCTCCTCCAGACGTGTAGTCGCGTTGCTCCGACGTTGTCGTTTCACATTTGACAGAGCTGTAGGTGGATGTGACATCACTCCTACTGCTGCTGTAGGACACTGTGACATCATTGATGTGGTTATTGTTGTTATGGCGGCTGGTGATGTGTGCTGTACTGACATGCTGTTTAGGCATGGGGGTGGAGGAGGAGGGTCCACCGTCGGCTGTCATTGTCGAATGCGGATGCGAGTACCCACTGTATGGAGTTGGGAAGTAAGGGGTATCTGGTTTGAGGGTCGGTAGCACAGGGAATGCGGACGGTGCTGGGTATGACCCAGCGCCAGGCGTATATAAAGTGCTACTTGTTGGAAAAGAGGGACTTGTCGAAGACTTTGGGGATGGTGTGGTGGAGGTTGGAGAGCCAGGGGATGTCACCTTGCCATCCTTATTCTCCCGCTTCATCTTTGCACGCCTGTTTTTGAACCACACCTGCAAACAAGAGCATCAGTATCATCAACAAGGTTCATCATGACATGTCACAAGCTGTCTCTTCTCTAACAAGAATTCTCTGAAATTAAGCACAATGAAATGCCTGCAAGTTAGTCTAGGTGACAGAATCCCTCCTTCTAGGTCATCAAACAATACTTGGACCAGTGGGTCTGCCCTCCTGCCCTTTAAAACTTCATCATCATCATCATCATCATCATCATCATAGCTATTGTTCATTGGCGTAGTGAATTATGTGTGTGTACACAAGGACTTACCCTGACAACTTCCTCTTTTAGATCAAGCGTGGCAGCAATTTCTTCCCTACGGTATACATCTGGGTAACGGCTCTCCTTGAATACCTCCTCGAGTGATTCCATCTGTAAGGTCAATCAAATCAGGTCACTTTAATATGGCAAATGGAGGTCAATCAGTTGTACAAAGTGCATTTAGAGATTACCTTTTGGCTACTCACAAGTCAGTCAGAAAATGTGATACAGGGATACATTCATATCTATACTATTAAACACTTCACACTAACTTGTTTTTGAAACATGTAATGGCTTTACAGGCTCAAAAGTGATTTCAAGCTCACTAAGCATGCTTTCAATTCTCCTGGCTAGTCAGTAAAGATGGTCAGACAAAAAACATTTGGCGTTTGGTCAATCAATGCTCTACAAGGATATGATGGTCACATGCAATGACAGCTGATAGTTGGTGCGGTCCATATATATGTCACTAACCTGGTGTTTTGAGAAACAGGTCCTGTTACGTCGAGCACGCCGTATGGTCCTCTCATTTTCCATGTCCTGTATCGATGGGGTAGAAATGAGAGTGTCCTTGACGCTTGGCCCTGCTGACAGTGTGGAGGTGCTACCGAAGGAGGAGTAGGGATAACTGGTGGGTGAGCTCTCTGACTGCCTGTAAGTGCCTGCAGAGAAAGACCAATGTGATTCTTATTACTTAAATTATATATACGGTCCCATTATATTTTAACCCACCAGGTGGTTCAGATGCTCCAATCATGTCATAAGCACTCACTAGGCTATACACAAGTGTCTAGTAACCAAGGCTGTATACTAAAGGAGCCTTCTCTCATTGTTACAATGATGCCATGCCTAGTAGCAGCATAAGCTCTCACTAGGCAATGACCTTATGACTAGTAACAGTATATGTGGCGGGATATGTGGTGACACCATGCCTAACTTAGCCGACCTAACAGGATGAGCTCTCACTAGGCGGTGACGTCATGATTGGTTACAGGATAAGCTCTCACTAGGTAGTGACGTCATGACTGGCTACAGAATAAGCTATCACTCGACAGTGACGTCATGATTAGTAACAGCATTAAATAAGCTCTCAATAGGCAATGACAGCAAGACTAGTAACAAAACAATAGAATGACTAGAATGTTTGAATATGATGTCTGATTACAATATGATCACTTACTATGTGGCGATGTCATTCCATAGGCATATGCTGACTGTGCATGTCCGTGTCCTGCGTCCGTCCATCCATACGGGTGGTGAGCTGGATGGTGTCCAGTAGGGGTGGCGTATGCAGTGGCCTGTGCCAACGGCGTGCCATAATACTGTCCTGCCGCCGTCTGTGTCCGTGACCCCATTGACGTCCAATCAACAGCCCCGAACTGCCCCATGTGACCCGCTGATGACGTAACAGCAGCCATATTGGCCACCATCTTGGCATCGGCTGCCCCGGATGAGAAACTGAAACCGTCTCTGAATGTCGGCCATGTGTCGCGCGTCCCGTTTGAGAGACAGTACCCGTTAGACGCTGCTGTCAGCGTCTCTAGACATGGTTTACCCGCCAGGTGGCTCTCCTGTTTTATGACGTCAGGGAGGCATCCTGCGTCACGTGACATGACGCTTATGACGTCACTTTCGTACTGGTGCATGGTGGCGTCTACCGTTCACTTGTTGCTGAGGAGGGATGAGTGTGCAGGAACAACTGAAACAGACAAAAGAACCAGAACATCAGACACTTGATTCATGCAATTCAGAATGAACCCTATTATAGGTCTAGGATTCTTTCGTCTTTGTTAGGTATTCGTTAGGAAGATAAGTTTTTAACAATGGAAAAACAAGACATGCACACCCTGGATCACCCTCAGAAAAGTGAGAGTCATCATCGCTAAAACTACCCTCACCTGAGGGTCAGACACTGCCTGACTCTCAGGTGAGGGTAGTTTTAGCGACAATACTGCCTGACCCTCAGGTGAGGGTAGTTTTAGCGACAATGACTCTCACTTTTCTGTGTGTGCATTGAATGAACGAAAAAGTGTTAGGGCCAAAAGCTCCTGTAGCCAGGCCATTTGTCGACCTCGTCGGGTTCTCCTAGACAAGGTGTAGCTGGCCGGGGCCTGTGGTATTAAAGTAGTATATGGAAAAGGTGCTCGGTAGAAGGTAACGATAGCTGAGCTGACCGGGAGCACTGGTAGCGGCCTTGATGCGAGTTGCCATTAAAAACTCATCAGAGAGATGTACATTTTGCATACCTTTATGGACTAACCCAGGCCTTGGTAAGCAACACCGAGGCTACAATTTAAGCCACAGTCACCTTCTATCAAACACCTTTTCTATATACTACTTGCATGATGCGCCCCGGTGCAGAACATTGTACAACTTTAAATTAATGCGGCTGCCACTATCCATGCCATATGAGGTATGCATGCATGGCTGTATGTCTTCCATGCAGCCCCTTCATATCCCCCTTCAACATGTGCAGCCACCTGCTATTCCCGTACCTACCCTCCCCCCATCCCTCTCCTACAGCACCTCGGTCCCACTAAGTCTAAGATGTCGCTAAAGCGGCTCTATCCCGGACACCCGAGACCTGGCCTGATGGTCCCCCCTGACGTCACAATCTTTCTGTGCGCACGAGCCACTCGCTCCGGATTCCCCGGATGTAATCGAGTATTGCCGGCTGGGTCCCCACGAGCTCCGGCTGGTCCCCAGGGAGTGAGGCTGAGAGCGGTTTAAATGTGCTATACTGAGAGGGAAAGGCCATTCGTATAGGGAAAGAAGGTGTTTTTTAATGTGTGCTCTGTGCAAAACACAGGTGCTTCAGATACCAGGCGCTATGTTACTATGTCAATAATAGGATATAATATACTATATAGGATTTAATATTTACGTAGGCCTTTATTTCCTGAAGTCCCTATATATTATTATGTATAGCTCGGATTATCATCCAATTATCCATTTCACCATTCCACAGATTAGGGCCAAGCCTTGGTTAAATGGAGTCAGGTAGTGCGGACTTCAAAGGGAGTCATGTTGATTGCATGCCTGCCTGGACTGAGTCATACTGACATCGCCCTTTCTCTCTGTAGCATTAGTTTCCCTGTACCGATAGTAACATAAAATCTGAGCAGTATCCGGGCAACAAGTCATTACGCCACTGACAAAATTAATATCGGGGAATGGGTGGGTGGGTGGTGGTGGGACGTCTGTTATCAACTATAGAATTGCCACCTCCCTGTTATTTTTCCATGTAGCCCCCCCCCCCCCCCCACACACACACACATACGGTGCTTATTGGTTATGGTTAGATAATGCATGCAGCCAAGTTTGGACAAGTCTCCAGGTAGAGTTATTAGTGTGGACAAATAAACAAGTGAGTGTTATTGACATAGACAGTACCTCACATCTCTTATCTACCGCCCTCCCCAACTACCACAACCCATCCTCCAATCACCATGCAAACATAAACTGTTATCAGTGCTGCTCCCGGCAATCAGCATATCTTGTGTTATCTCGCGTTATCTCACGGGTTCTACGTGATGGTCGGTTTCATGGCAGGGCATATGGAGGTATGTTGTTGGGAGCAGAAGTCTGTTGCTATAGAGAATCCCCCGAATCCCATAAAGGATCTAAGTAATAGCGGTTATCTATGTTAGAATCAGCTTTTTTATGCTTTATATTAAATGGAACTATTATAGATAGTGCAGCTCGTGTCCAAATCAAAATTCTGAATATCTTTCAGAGTTTGCATTCCTTCATCTAGAAAGGGGGTACTTATGGGCATTCTAATAACTAATGACCGATTTTAATATCCCCTTCAATAGAGTAGCAAAATACTGTGGGCCTATAATTAGGCCTATATATAAATGGCTGGAGTAGGCCTGTTCAACATTCAATACTATTGGTTTAATATTCTCACAAGTGCACAGCAGCTATGGAAATCACATTACCGGTAATCATCCATTACTCACTCACCTACTACAGTGATGTGATCTTTTTGTATACACACTGAGAAAGTCCTATCAGGCTGAATCAGGGATTTAGGGGTTTATGGACTTATAAGGGAGCATGAGGAAATGGCTTCCACAGTATAAGTACTATAAGCCAGTTACAGTGGTTATAGGACTCATGCCCATAGTGTGTGGGTAGTGTATGTCAGGTGAGTACAGGTGAGGATACGGCTTACCTGTGTGGGGGCAGTGAGTCTGAGATAAGGGTTAGGTGCGGTTAGCTGTGGTTACATCATGTTGGATATCGTCCTGTTATCTCACCATACAACACCTAAGGGTTAACACTTTAAGAGCTGCATAGTGCCTTAATGTGCAAATACCCCTTGTCGATGTCATTTATACTGAGCATTATAGCGCATCAGCCCCGTCGGCATGATAGATCTATGAATGTGAGTCACATTGTGACAAGAATGCAACCCTGGCGAGTTACTCGCCAGAGCCGCATACATCCAACATGAAGATAAAGAGCATTTCACAGTAGACGTGTCACATTAAAGCACTATATAGCTGTTAAAGGGTTACTGTTAGGTAAGAGCAGTGCCCAGGCTGCTGATAAGGCGCAGTGAGAGTGATAACAGGGACACATCTCACTGTCACCTCTAACCTACCAAAGTGGTATTAACCTGAGTTAGAGGTCATGGAGGAGCACTGACGCCCTTCTACAGTGGCCGAGGAGGGATTTGGCAAAAGAGAACTCAGCCCATTGGAATGATGGCAGTGCGCCCAACCCCCATTTTGGGCGTAATTCGGATCCAAAAATCTCTGTCAAGCAAACAACATTGTTTAAAATAATTAATGTATTTTTACAGTTTGGAATAAGTCAAGAGTGTTTTCTTTATGACCATAATTGTGACAGGAATGTAAGCACATGTACATGCAAATACTGTAATACGTGACTATTTCAGTAAAATCAGTAGAAACTAACCCTTTGCTGAAGTGTTTCAAATTGAAGTGTGAGGAGGAACTTGGTATATCTCTATCACTGCTGAGTCACCAGTATACAGCCTTTTTTTTTACATATAGCAAGTTATCACTGCACTGTGAATCTGGTAGTTGTGCTATTACTGAGGAGCTTGTAGTACATCTCCGGTTCTCTGGAGCAGTGTGACCCTTACCCATCGCCTCCAGGGTTTTAAGGAGCTACCCATGCATCCTCACACCTCCCCCAGTCGGTGTTCACACCTAGAACCACCCCTGTTCACACCCCTGCACCCACGCCACACCACCCCGCCCCTCCCCTGTTCACACCCCCTACACCCACGCCACACCAACCCACCCCTCCTCTGTTCACACCCCCTACACCCACACCGCACAGAAAGCTGTCGTCACCACAGCATTGTTTCATCTTGGTCTTTTGCCGCTTTGAAGTACTAAAATTTAAATGACAGCTTTATAATTTGGTGTTGTTTCTCATTGGAAGGTTTGTTTTCCTCACACGTGTGAAATTTAGAATGGAAAGCTGGAAGTATACTTGGTATATTCACACCATATATATGGTTAGAATAGAAGTCGGGTGTACTAATGGATATCAAATCATAATTTATCATGTATACACACCTATATTTGTACTAGAAAATACAGCTACGATAATGAGTGACTAGCAAATTTCAACCTACAGGTATGTCTCCACAAAGCTTAATACGGTAACTGAATATATATCATTTTGATTATTAATCTAGAGCTAATTCTCTTTTAGACTCATGAAGGAAAGCTCATACAGTTTGAGTCACTTCGTCATTTAAGAATATATATTATACACACCCTGAAATTAATTTTCAAAAAATTACCTATGTTTTAGTCAACAACCCCATTTATCCAGGTACAACGCTATTTAGATGGAAGTACAATATAAACAATACACATGTCCCTTACAATTCAGGTAAGAAAGCCAGTTCTTCTGTCGCATCTGACATAATTAAGCTAATATATAGGACATGGTATCGACTCGCTCTTCCCTTTAATCCAAACCCGGCTTTCCAACCACCAAGACTCAGCATGCCCAACAGTTCACGTGACGTGAATAACCCTTTAAGGGCAGCATCGATACTTTACTACCGTAGGCCTCTGCCTCTTTGTCGGCATGATGCATGAATGCATCACGAGGACACATGAATGCATCATGGTGGCACATGAACATGAAGCATTGCGCCATCATGCCGTCCGCCAAGGTGAACATCTTGCTCCCCCTACAGCAAGAGTCGGACGGGCGCGAGGGCCAACTTTCTAGGCCTTATGTAGGGTAACACTGGGTTTATCTAGGGGCAGACTGCATGCGGTGCAGAATAGTGTTCTGATATGTCCTTTGTCGTCATGATGCACAACAGCAGCCCTGGTGAGTCACTCACCATGCACATTTTCGGGAGTGTACCATTCCCAAGGGGTCGGCATGATGCGAGAATGCATCGGCGGCGAGTTATGCGCCAAGGCTGCTGCATGTAGAGCATATAATGTAATTAAAATCCCTATGCGGCCCTTAAATGGTTAACGCAGCCCTGCATGCGGTCACTGCCCCCAATCCCTACAGTCAACAGTAATTTTAGTCCCCACCATTCCTTAAGTCCTTAAGCACAGGAATGAAATCCCATCGTTTTTTCAATACCCTGGAGTGCCGACTGATGACACGAGCGTAATCAAACAGCTCATGCCATCAAAACCTAGATATAGGTCACTGTCTAATCAAAACCAGTGACTCAAGAAGCTAGAGATTCAGGAAAGAATCTAGAATAGATTTAATCTAAAGGAGTAGTAATTTTTCAGCAATAGGGGAGCAGTCGTTTGATCATAACGCACTGATAATAATGGCCCTGGAAATGTTAGTCACTACGGACTACATTTCTATAGTCACGTGAACGTAGAAAAAACGGCTATACCAAGTTAGTCACCTATGTCTATAGTAAGTTAGTCATATAGTCAACCTATAGTCATGCATTAAATAAGCTGATTTGGGATATGTAGTCAAGTGACTATGAATTTAATGCTTTCATGCTCTAAAGTAGTCACACTGACTAATAGATATAGTCCATCATGAGACGGCAGGACGATAAGTTAGGACAGGTACCCCCCTGGCATCTACCCCCAAGACATCTACCCTAGGGCCTACTATCTACCCCCTAGGACATCTACCCCAGGCCAACTACCACTACCTAAGACATCTACCCCCTTGGACTTTTACCCCTATGGGCATCTATCCCTTGGAATTTTATCCCCTAGGACTTCTACCCCTTAGGACATCCCCTGCCTTGGAACCTACCCCCAGACATCTACCCCCTGGGGCATCTACCCCCTGGGGCATCTACCCCCTTTACTCTCTAGGACCTCTATTCCTAAGAACATCAACCCCCATCGACATACCCATATGTTTGAGTAATGTCATGTGCAGGAGGTAGATTTCTCCAGCGATATCAGGCATCTACCCCTGGACATCTACCCCCTGGGAATCTACCCCCTTGGACTTTTGTCTAGGGGTAGAAGTCCTAAGGGTAGATGTCCCAGGGGATACATGTCCCAGGGGATACATGTGCTGGGTAGGTGTCCAAGGGAGTGGAAGTCCTAGGGGGTAGATGTCCCAGGGGATAGATGTCCCAGGGGATAGATGTCCTGGGGTAGGTGTCCAAGGGAGTGGAAGTCCTAGGGGGTAGAATCCTGAGGGGATAAAAGCCCAGGGAATCAATATCCGAGGGGATAAAAGTCCTAGGGGGTAGATTTCCAGGGGGTAGATGTCCAGGGGTAGATGTCCAATGTCCCTTGAGAAATCGTCTCCCTCCACATGATACTATTGTCCCCAGGGGTAGATCTCCTAAAGGGGGTAGATGTCCAAGGGGATGGATGCCGTAGGGGGTAGAAGTCCAGGGGATAGGTGCTGAAGGGGATATAAGTCCTAGGTGGTAGATTCCCAGGGGGTAGATGTCCAGGGATAGATGTCGGATGTCTGTGGAGAAATCTACCCCCTCCACATGATATGACTTATCATGAGCATTTGGAGGGGGTTGCTGTCCCCAGGGGTAGAAGTCCTAGAGGGTAAAGGGGGTAGATGTTCAAGGGGATTGATGCCCTAGTGGGTAGAAGTTGTAAGGAGGTAAAAGTCCAGCGGATAGATGTCTAAGGGGATGAAAGTCCTAGGGGGGGGGGGGAAGTCCTAGGGGATAGGTGCTGAAGGGGATATAAGTCCTAGGTGGTAGATTCCCAGGGGGTAGATGTCCAGGGATAGATGTCGGATGTCTGTGGAGAAATCTACCCCCTCCACATGATATGACTTATCATGAGCATTTGGAGGGGGTTGCTGTTCCCAGGGGTAGAAGTCCTAGAGGGTAAAGGAGGTAAATGTTCAAGGGGATTGATGCCCTAGTGGGTAGAAGTTGTAAGGAGGTAAAAGTCCAGCGGATAGATGCCTAAGGGGATGAAAGTCCTAGGGGGGGGGGAAGTCCTAGGGGATAGATTTCCAGGGGTAGAACTCCAGGTGTTAATGTTGTGGTAATGTTTAGCATGTTTAGCACATCTACCCCTTGGACATCCATCCCCTGGACTTTTACCCCCTAATGACTTCTACCCCCAGGACAACCATCCCCTGGACTTTTATGTCCTAGGGATCAGATTCTCAGGTGGTAGATGTCCAGGGGTAGATGTCTGAGGGTAGATGTCTGGGGGTAGATGTCCAGGGGTAGATGTCCGGTGGTACCTGCCCTAACACCATTGGATAAAGTAGATGAGCATGGGCCATATGCCTGGCACACTATAACCCTTCACCCAGTCAACTTCTGTATATTCTAGTCTGGAAGCCTAGAGATCCACAGTTACATGATCAGAATTTGAACAAAAACACATGATACTTCAATCAAAAGTGAGAATGCTTGTGTCCTATGATGCCTTTAGTAAATATGCTTAACATAACACAAGAGCTAATGCACAGGGAAATGTGTAAAGCAGTAGTTTAGCTAGAATAAGATGTGCCTACCTGAAGTCAGTTGAGCATTCAATTTTGAATCCTAACTGTTTCCTGTGCACACATTCCTGTGACATCATCATTTTGTGTGATCCACATATAGTCACTACTGACTATCTTATGACTAATATGTGACTAACATATGTAATCACCTGACTACGGGGGTCAAAATATGGTGGTATAGTCAGTACTGACTATAGGTTTTATTATCAGTGTCGCGGTAATCGAGTTTTCTATACAAGAACTCATATCTGTATTAACTACCGTAAATTCCCGCATATAACCCGCATTTGCGTATAACCCGCACCCCGACTTTGGGCAAACCCTACAACCCGCACCTGGACTCTGAAAATCGCCGTTTTAGTACTGTACTATACTTATAAAAACCCTCGTATTACCCACGGGCCCTCGTTGCACATATATCTCTCTCTCTCTCTCTCTATCAATGCTTACCTGGTCAATACCAGCTTAAGTAATGGCCGCGCCCACAGGAAAATCAGCTTGACCCTACACCCCTATCCGACCTTTTTCCCATGAGTGATGATACCTGAACTCATACTTTCATCTCCTTATTGACCATTGACGTCAACCCCACCACGGGCCCCACCACCTCCATTTCTCACCATCCTTCCTCTCCTCCCATCCAGATTCGGTTGCTCTGTACGAATACATTGCACGTGGCGATATTGCGTTTTCAAGTCTTCCGTGTCATGTGCTATCATGCAACTTCAATTACATGTGCTCCAAATTTAGGAAGTATATTCCCAGGATGACACCTCCACTCTAGCCGCCAGGCGCCATGCATGGGGTATGCTAGAGTGGACATAGCTAGTTATTGCCAATATTGGAACAGACTAGTAGCAGCATCCTCCATCCCAAATCAAGGGCCCTAGACGAGGTAGCTGTGTCACTTGTCGATCCTAAGAAATGCCAATGTCCCTTGTCGATCCTAAGAAATGAATCTTGTCCCTTGTCGATTTAAAGGGGTAGGTTTGTCACTTGTCGCCAACCCCCAGCATTCCATTGTCCCTTGTCCATAAGGCTTAAACAAGGGCTTGTCGCCTTGTCGAATTTCATCCCCCCGACAATGGAATTGGCTCCGTCTTTAATTTGATGTTACCTTTTATAATTCTTTCCGTTCTCTTTGTACCTATACCAGTACAGGTTGGGTTTCAGGCAGGTCTGTATGTATGAATATCCATGGACGCAAATTTGAGCGTTGATATTTCTTTGATCGTTGATATTTTTTTAAAGTACAGTTTTCTCATTGAAGTATACATGTGCATGTAAATATAACAAAAGTAGACACGCCTCTCTTGGATGGGTCATATTGCTTGGATGGGTTCTCATACCTGGATGAGTCCCTGGAAATATAGTGTCAAGAATTCATGATACCGGCGGGCGGGAGCTGACGGCCCGTGCTGACGGCGCGTGTGGCACCTGTCCCCGGCCCGCAGTCCGTCGGCCGCCGGTCTCCCTCCCCACCTCCCGCCCTGGAGGACGGCCCTTGCCGCGGCGCCCGGAGAAGGCAGGTAAGGCAGCTCACTAGCTGCATGCACGGGAGGACGGACGGCAGCACCACCGGGATCCAACCGGCAGAACATGGACAGTGAGGCCGTGCTCCCGACTACTACTAAACCATAGGATCGCATTCAGGGCGTATCTATAGCCTTTAAAATATTAAAATAAAGGCGGACGCTCCGCGGGGCGCAAAAATATATTTTAGTAAGTACACAGAGAAAAGGAAGGGAGTCAGAAAGGGAGTCCAGGTCTTGCTTTCAGAATGACTCCCTTTGTGGCTGAAAGGGAGTCAGCACTTTAGAAAGAGAGTCACTGTGACTCCCTTAAGAGCGTCACTGTGACTCCCTTAAGGGAGTCCACGTCCTTGCTTTCAAAATGACTCCCTTTTAGTTAAAGGGAGTCCACCTCAACGTTGACTCTCTTTGTAAAGGGAGTCTAGCTTATATTTGACTCCCTTTATGAAGGGAGTTGTACATCAATTACAATGATAATGTGCAGTCTCCTTTGCTCTATACAACATGCCTAATGGCTGTTACCAGAGCTCATCTTTCCACACTATATTGTTGCAAGGTCTAAGAGGGATATTTATTCAAGATCCCTCAATGCACACTAGTCAATATGAATGAACATCTGAATTGCCATGGATTTAACTTTTTTGTATTCCCACAAACTGGGTGTCTATGAAAGGTCATATACCTTAACTATCATAGTTATGCTAGAATTATGAACCAACTCTTAATTATTTATCAAATTAGGAGCTGACACTAGATATTCATGCTACAACTATTCATACTAAGAGTGGTTATGAATATTCATGAGTTTAGAGAGATATATAGATGTTAGCCACCAGATTATTACTTCTTTTGGCATAGTGCTACCACCTAGCAGGACATGTTAGAACCAACTGTTGTTGACTCCCTTCCTATATGCCCAGACTCTCTTTGCCCCTTAAGAGAGTCCAACTAAGGTTGACTGACTTTTTAAACAGAGTCAGGAGAGATGTGATTTGACCAAAGGGAGTCAGTTGGTTCTGACTCTCTTCTAAAGGGAGTCCAGGTCAGCTAGACTCGGTTCTGACTCCGAAATGACTCCCTTCCTTTTCTCTGTGTAGGCCTAGTACTAGGAAAGTAACATGGCGTGAAGGGCCCCGAGGGGGTAAACCCGGTGATGGGTCCTCTTCTGTCGGGGCACAGAACCCGGCGCAGGACCCGGACAAGCCCTACTAATAAAATAGTTTTTATATGTTCTAAATCTGCCAGCGGCAACCAGTTTCAAAGTAGGGGGTTACATTTTTCTGTGTAGCCTACATAAGTCTGAACTGGGGTTTCTAAGTTAGCGTGGGCGGGTGTTCCCTATCCCCGGTTGCCACGGCCCAAGCCCTTGACCCAATCGCAGTTAAATTCACTGCGTCCTCCCCCAACCCCGCAATAATAAGTCTGGATGCCACTTTTCCTACTTTTACAGGAATTCCTACTTTTGGGCTGCAATTTCTCTATTGAATCATGCTAATTTCCTACAGAAAAATTGCAAGAGCTCCTACTTTGTTTGTCAACGACTGAGTGACATCTCTGTACACATGCATGCATGAGGCCAGGTAAACGAATAGTGTAATTATTGAAAAGCTCAGCAAATCAACGTATACACACAGACCACAGATGTGTCTTATAATCTCATTAATACAATATACATGGATTAAGGTTGGGATGTAGGCTAATCTATACCTAGAAATACATGTGGTGGGATTAAATCGGATCTACTGCACTAGGATTATATCAGGCCCTATACATCAGTCAATGTTGAAGAGGTTACGGTTATCTATTTATGAATTTGTTGAATTATACATGGCTTATATAGTATGACTAGAGTTTGTATATAGATTAGAATATTGGGATATTAATTAAATAGGAAGTTACCACATATAAAGTCACATAATTATATATTCAAACATTTGAATTCACTGTATCGTGACTGGAATTTAACAGTAGAGGCTATAGATTTAAAAGTCTAACACATTTAGAGCTTCAAAAGGCCCCTTCAAAATACCATTTAGTTTCTTTCTATCAACCTTCACAAGTAACATGTGTATTGTAGACTATTTATACCTCAACCACAAGGACATTAGGCTTCTTAATTAATCGTTTGTTATGAAAACGGATTAAAAGTCAACGTTGTCGCGTACAACTGCAATACAATCTAATTCCCTACGATGTTTCAACAAAAAGTGTATTGCGATTTATTGTACATTTATTGGCATTGAGCTATGTAACATATATTTATATGTTATTCACATGCCAGTCGGTATACACATTGAAACAGCCAATATCATTTGAACAACTATCGATAATTAATGGTGATGGAAATAACTGTATGCCATATAAAATGACCAACCTGCGTTTTAATAGTAGCGGCGGCCCTCCTGGTTGGTGCATACGGCGTTAAGAGTATGTATGTAGTAGGCTTAGAGGTGAGGGGTACGCTGAGCACTGTGTGTATGTGGGGGGGGGGGGGGTGCACGAGGATGGGGAGGGAGGTTTTAGTCCGAT
This sequence comes from Harmothoe impar, assembly GCA_947462335.1. Lineage (NCBI taxonomy): Eukaryota > Metazoa > Annelida > Polychaeta > Phyllodocida > Polynoidae > Harmothoe > Harmothoe impar. The sequence continues at coordinate 21,808,807 of OX381718.1, read as the reverse complement.
TATTGATGACGGAGTATTAGGTCGTCAAGTAATCCGGGACCCGAGCTGACCGCGGCCTCACAGCATGGAGGGTCCTCCCCTCTCACTGAGTCTTAACGTGCTCTATGCTGCAGGCACTGGAGGAAGGTTTACCTGGCCCTCAGGTGAGGTGTACTGTTCATGAGAGCCGTCTCAGCATCGACTGCAGCAGCGCTATGAAGGCCATAGCAGTGGCAGGTTTAGGAACTAAATCTGTTAGTATTATAATCCTAGCGTCCTCCTATCTCCTGTTTGACTTGCTGGGTGGTGTGGTAACCTTCAGTTAAGGTTTAATGGACATGCAGAACCCGGCAATTTTTGTTCTCGTCAAGCTCCTGAGGACGAGGTAGCTATATCCTCCTCTGAATGATGAGTCAGTACTGAATGAGATAGAACTAGTCGTGTGTATTATCAGGTGCACATATAAGTGTCCTAAACGGTAGTATCAGCTAGATGTGTCTTCCCCCTGTCCTTGATTTGGAGACGACTGCACACGGCGCTGGACAGTGGTCAAATAACATGTGGTCATCGGCATGCTGATATTACTACTGCGGGTCATTGGGGTCAGATCCCCCCCCCCCCCCCATCACCACCACCCCCACCACCCTACACCTCCCACACCTGAGGTGCATCCTCCTACTCCACACACTCACACCTTCACCCCTTATCTCTCCGCTATCACAACATGTCCCCCCCCCCCCTGCCCCTGTGTGTGGGTGTGATGGGAGTGGGGGGAGGGGGGGGGGGGTAGAGGTCAGCATTTCCCCATGTTCCCTTTGGCATAGGGTAGATTCACCACTTTCGGACGCTCGTTGGCAGTGGCATTGTGACCTCTTTTCTATGCACTACAGTTCTGTTAATATATCGCTTAGGGCTATCATTAAGACATATATGGAGAGGGGAGTATTGGGACTTAATCACCAAAAAAGGAATTAATACATTATGTACACATTTATATCATATATTTATCATCAAAGTTAGGGAATTGTAAGGCTCCATTTCACCTGAAGTCGGACACTTTATATTTCTATTAGTTCTATGGAGTAATAGTAAGTGATCTGTCTTACTAGCATAGCAGACATACAGTGATTTATCCAGCCTTTATAAATCATTAAAGATATTCAACATATGTACCCATGGAATACGTTCTAAGTACTATTGAACACACCACATGTACAATTTCTATATTTACTTCCCTTATACTGATATGAATTGGTATTCATTGGCCCATGCAATCTGAGAATATATTTTGAGTAATATAGATTTGATAATATGTCCTGCAATAGCAATAGCTTTGCATCTTCTTTATCGTAGGGGGTAAGAGAAATGCAGGGTACAGCTGTGTCCGACTCAGGGTATAATTACATCATATCTTTGAAAAGTCTCTGAATAATTGTTTCTTTTTCTCATTACATATGTTTCTGCTATTTTCTACATCGGAATACATATAGAATTTGGTCCAGTTCATAATATATTACCTAGGTGTAGGTAAAACAGCCAGATGTAGTGCAGAAGCAGTCCTGTCCGACTTAAGGTACCATGTCATTTTACAAATCAGACATTAGCTCTTCACCATGAAACAGGCCCACTTGAGGACCTGCATATACACAGATATAATTAGCTCAAAGATATGTCCTTTCCTCTGTTGGTAAGAAGAACACCTAAATCCTACTGTGATGTCCTCAAAAAGATGAAAAGATTTAGGACATATGGTGCTTTTTAATGCTAAAGGTGTCCGACATAGGGTGTGTGTCCGTCTTTGGGTGAATCTACCCTATTATCATTAGTTAATAACTAATATGTGCCAAAATGATTTTCTTTTTGTATCAATACCCTTTTCGTCATGTATATACCACGGGAGCCCATGTATGCTTATATGACTTATATGACTGCAGGCGTACCAAATTCTTTTTTTTCCAATGGAAATGTAGAATTCACTTTGAAGGTGCATTTGGTTTCTCCTTATAACTTTTGTTATTTAATGCATCTCATGAACTGAGCTACATGCGTGTATGTTCATGCATGGACCGCGGGCCCATAGAATTGGAGATTCCAAATAGAAGATTGATATCATACTCTGCCCGTTTGTGTCAACTGAGTCAACTCGGATGATGAATAAAGTGTATTTTTTAAAGGTTTAAGATGGGAAAATACAGTGAGACCTTGACCCCTCCGTTTTTGGATAAAAATTGGCCGGTTATTATACAACGGCCAGATATCTAAAGCAATATTATATATAATCAGAATTATTGTCGTAAATTAATGATTGATAAGTGAGACAACCGACTTATCAAAGACCGATCATCAAGGTGTCACTGTATCCGATGATTAAAAAGCATGTGTGTGGTTACAGAGCATATCTGTATAATGCATAGTATAGGGTCAACGGGAGATCGCCTCTGTTATCGGGAATTTATTCATGGCGAACTGAATTAAATTTTGACTCCTGGAGTATTAAAAAGCTTAGGTCTACCTATAAATACATGCATGTACATAATCATACACATAGGCCTAATATAGAGGCCTAGCTATCTGTGCGTCAGCAGATAATGGGACTGGCCTTATGGGCATGGGGGCTAGGGGTGACACGTAGTGGCGTTATAGAGGAGATAAGCTATCATTCCGTGCCCCCATCAGTCCAAGCCACTATCACCCACCACTGTCCACCCAGCACCCACATTAGCTCACACTGTACCCAACTAAAACCCACAACTGGTATCTGTTGTACCACCCACCGTTGTATTATCTTACCTGTACATTCCTGCCCCGGGTTCCTGCCATTACTCTCATTCCTGCATAACCTCCAGTCCCCCTTTCTATTGCTTGTTAGTAAACCTATACTTATAATTATTATTGTTCTTGGGGACAAAATGTAAATCTGTTCTTTAAATTGGTGTCCATTTTCACAGCTTTGGATGATCTAAAAAAAATTAGGAATATGCATAGTGTGGTGGTGGGAATATGGGGCTAAGGGAGTGATCATTTTTTAACAACAGGGGGGGGTGGTGGGTTTCCGCGCGGAGCGTGCGAAATTTTTTACACCCCCCCCGGTCAAGGGGTCAAAATTTTTTACCCCCCCCCTTAGGGTCGAAAATCGGCTCGCGCGAGGGCCCTTTGAAGCATAGTAACGCGCAGGCTTTTTGGCTCAAAACAGGTCAAATTTTTTTGCCCCCCCCCCCAAGAGGGGTCCAAATTTTTTTGCCCCCCCCCGGTCAAGGGGTCCAAATTTTTTTGCCCCCCCCCAAACCCACCACCCCCCCCCCTGTTGATAATAAATGATCACTCCCTAAGTTTAGCATCAATGATGTTTCTAACAGTAGGGGCAGCATGTCGACATCGTCAAGTCGTAGACAATTAATCTGTAGTCCCCCATCCCCTCCAGAGGGCTTGAATCGTTGTTTTTGTCTCCCCCTTCCTATCTTCCTAATCCTTCGGAGCAGGTCAACTCTGTTGTTCAACATGTATCGCTCCGCTCCCCCATTTCTGTTCTTATACCAAGATAGGTCCCTCAAAGTTGGTCGATACCATGTGCACTGAAAAAATTGACACTGCATACTTCTGGGAATCCAGCTTAAATATGTCACAATAACGCAAACTTTAATCTGTGAATGCTTGTATGAAACCTGTCACAGACAAACTTCTTCAGCATTTTACACATAATGCGATATTTCAAATGTTTAAGTTTGCACCTTTTTACTACACTATTTACTTCAAAGGCCCCAAACACCAAAATTAAGCGCGGAACCACATTGTAAACAGGACCACAATTATCTTCTAAATAAAAAGAAATATCTGAGCTAAAACTATGTGATGTTTCACATTTTTGTGGCTTTTACTGGCTATTTTAAGCAGAAGATCCTCTTTTGTTTAAATCAAAAGGTTTAGTCTTCCCCCTAAAATTCTCTGTTAAAAAAACTAGCCTCCGCCCCCCCCCCCTTTCAAATATCTGTTCTACCTGTACCTACCTAACTGGTCATCTCTGGAAAAAATGGAGGAATTCTTAACTCTTTTATCCGTGGTATCGCCCTACGTCTAGCGAGAATTTTGTGTTATCAATATTAATTATTCATTAAGATTTCATTGGCTATTAATTTTAAACAGAAAATGACCGCCCTCTCTAACGTCTCATAATCTCAGTGAATCCAGTAAAGTACTGCAAATAATTATATTTAGAATAGGGCAACTTTTGAGCTATACATCAAGCAATAACTATGATAGAAATCCCTATAACAATATATAAATATATCATGAATAATCAGTATATCACTCTTATTTTGTGAATGGAAGTATAGCCCTTTTCCCACAGCGAACCCCAAAAAATCCTATGTAGTGCACAACCTAGATCTACAACACAAATACATAAACTATATTCAGCTGAGTCCCCCCCCCACACACACACACACGTCCTCATCCCAAACATCTGTAATCATTAAAAATAATAAACATGAATCATTTACACCTCCGCCACTAGTCAGCACAGCTGGGTTCTCTCACTGCCCCCCACCCCCCCCCCCCCCATCACACAAATAGCCCCCTCCCCTCAACGCCCACCTACTCCCCTCTAATACACATACACACATACAGTCACGTCGCGGTAATCCGGCCAATGCCGTGCAAAGCCCAGACTGACCGGGAGCCGAAATCGCCCGATGCCTGAAACATGGGTTCAAGTTGAAGGGTGTGGGATGAGATGGGGGGGGGGGTGTAGGATTATTCTTGATAGTTCACTTGAATCACCACTGAGTAGCATTACGCTATGTAGGACTTTTCTTCATGAAATGTGTTAAATAATTGAAGCCTACATGCAGTACATAAATAGTTGATTTGAAAGGGACCATATGTGTAATTCTTTTAATGAATCTGTAGTTTTGGCTATTTCCCAAACTATAGTATGCATTGTCTGTTGTTTGTGTTGCGGTTTTCACACCTGTACCGGTGGGCAGACAAACCCTAGCAGACAGCTTATAATTAGCATTATCACAGGGAGCATTATGCATCAAGGTGCTAAATGCTTTGTAGTAGACCAGTATGTAATTGTATAAAGCCAGCCCGCTAACAAACCATTTAGCACTTTGAGTTAGGCCAGGTACTGCCCCTTTCATCTCTGTCAAAAATGCATATACAGTGGGATTATGATGACTGTCTTAGTACCAAGCCCACGGCACCCACTCCTATATAAGGTTATACTTATAGGCCTACATACATGTAACTTTATGATGGGAGGCCAGCATGCCTTATTTTCTTATCATAGTATCTTATTTAGGGGGGAGGGGGCTGTGGTCGACTGGTATATTGAGTCACATTATAATGATTAATAGACACTCTGTACATTGAATATACTGACCGGTGACCGGATCATGAAATAAACGGACTACTGTATACCATTATAGTGAGATAAGGGCCGTGCAGAGGCAGCCCTGCCCGGATGGTGTAGTACCCGGACTATTGGCGCCCGGACTAAGGTGACGTGACTGTAGTATGAATGTTAATCCCCTATCCTGTTATGTGGCTGGCTACACAACACCTCCCGGTCAGTGTCAGCACTGGTACAGCTTATCACTGCCATATGAACTCTATGAAATAGGTACATATAGTATAAGGTCTTGGATGGTGAATAATAATTTGGGTATGCTATAAGTACTATATATAATTATCCAGTACTATTGGGCACAGCAAGAGTGAATACCCCCCCCCCCATCAAGTACAGTGTTTCGTCTCTCATAGCCTCTGACGTCATCATATCAGCCATTTGTTTTGCTCTTTATAGCCACCAAATAAGTGCAGTTTAAATGTACTGTTTAAAACCACATCAAATAAATGTAACAATGACCCACTTAGCTGAGTCTACATAGAGGGTTGCCAGAGAAAAATGTCGGGAAAAGCTTTTTCGTTTCAGGTCAGGGAAATGTCAGGGCATTTCAGAATGTTTGACAAAATGTCAGGGCAGGGAAAATGAGAATTTCTGAGAATGTCAGGGAAAATAATAGTTTATCAGGGAAAATCTTTGAAATGCCTAAAAAAGCATCTGTTTTCTTTGAAAAGGTAAAATTTCTGTGCGTACACATGGACATACACAAAACCCCTGTTGTTAAATAGAGCCGTTTAAATATTGATCACTACTATTAAAGTAGAAGATAACCTTAAAGTGGCATAATCACCAAGCGTATCCCACTCACAATTCTAGTACTATTCTAGTCTACTATGTGGTTAAGTGCGAGTGGTGAGAATGCCCCTTTAACAGGAACACATATATTCATAGTTGGAGGGCATTATAAAAACGTTGGGTTTATTTAGCGATCGTCAGGGGAATTTGATGTAAACTCAGGGAAAAGTCGTGGAGCGTTTGTCCACCTTTTTCTATGTATGTATTTTGTCATTGCCTCTCAACATGTGACAATGTGCCAAGACATGATTCAGTACAGTACCAGGATTTCTTGACCTGCACAGGGACGTTAGCATGTACCACTATAGTACACTACACCCTCAGAAAAGTCAGAGTCATTGTCGCTAAAACTACCCTCACCTGAGAGTCAGGCAGTCCCTCAGGTGAGGGTAGTTTTAGCAACAATGATATTAATTTGATTTTATAGTTTAGACAACTTCATATTCTTCATAATATTTTTCATGTTGTATATAGTGTGGGCACAACAAAGAATTTTGATATTGGTATCGATTTAGCATTTACAACTCAATGCCACTAAAACCAGCGGACACTGTTTGCATGTTCACATTGAATGAACGTTCATTGTTTCGGTTTTGGCCAAAAAAGGAAGAAGTGTACTTCAGGCTACCTAGTCTGAAATCTAGGGTAGGTAGGGATTTTCTTCTTTCTTTATCGAGGGAAAGTACTCAGCAATGCAATCATGAACGATGGTGGCAACTGTCGACAGTGGCCTCGACCACTTAATCAACTCTAAACCTGAAATCGCCTAAAACGTATTTTTTTCTTCTTCTTAAAATTGAATAAGAATGTCTTGGATCAGCTCAGTAAGGTCGGGTAACCTGAAACACACCTTTTCCCAACATTGGAAATGTTGCACGATCAATTTTGTCATCTTGTTGTTTTTAATGATAAATGCGATACGGATGCCAACTAGAATATCAGTTTTAAGTTTCGATTTCTTTAATCGTTTCCTTTATTATCAATGCCTTCTAAGGTTGGGTCTGAAAGTACCCTCCAAACAGCAATTGAACGTTCGGGACAAGGGAAAAGCTGGGGAAGTTACAAGAACACCAGGAAAGGTACAGGAAAGTCACAAGGTATTCTTGAGAATATCCTGTCCATTTTCTGGTGTTTACGTCACTCTTATATAGAGCGTCTCTTGGTTCCAAATCAATTGTTCAATTAAAAAAGGTGTCTATACCATGTATGTTTTGCCATATACATAAAATGTATTGTCACCAGAATTTCTATTCAGTGTTTTTGTGACATCTGCCTAGTGTAGTCTGTTTATGACAAATGGAATTCTGTTCATATTGCGCGTGATTATGTCACCTGTGAGTAACGCAAATTGCACCACTATAGTGGGAGCCAAATCAAATGGACAGATTTTCTCTCAGGAGGGCTATGATTTATCAAGCCTATTACATATTCAGGATTAATTATGCCCTATTTATTTATGTTACTGTGTACTGCGCTTGTTTATTTATCTACGAAATATATTAATTGTTATATATACATATTTAGCGTATGGGAGGAATATCACTATGCATTTAGTCTTTGGTATTAAATGTAAAGTGACTCACAATTAAAATATTGTTCCACTTCTGCTTTGTTAAATCATCTGTCTATATTGCATGTTATGCTGGTCCTTTCACACCAATCCTCAGGCTATATTGCGACGCAAGGATAATGGCACTGATTTAAAAAAAAACCGCATGTAACTTTCTGAATTTGTGTAACATTGATACAGATATGGCCACACCGAGGAACAACACTTCCGATTTCCACATTGATAGAAACCTACCTGATTTCTCATAGTACTTAGTCTCAGACTATGGTAAAGACATATAGCGGTGCAGTTTTCTCTCTGAGGTACTCCTTTGGTAGTTCCACATGCACTGAACATGAAGATATTCCTCCTGTGTGTGCCACACTGTTAGTACTACCTCCAGTGGTATTAACCCTTTAAGGGCCGCATAATACTTAATTATTTGTGGTCATGATGCATGAGGGTAGACCTGGCAGATAACTCACTGCATTCATGCATCATGCCAACCCTACTTTCTTTTTCAGATGTTTGCATGCATTCACCCCGCAGTGTGGGCATGATGCATTAGTGGACTCTTCAGGGCTGAATGCATGCATCATGAGGACACAAGGCATAGCGAATTTAAGCGCTACGCTGTCCTTAAAGGGTTAATGAGCTTATACCTTCCTTCCTCCAGCACCTACTGCTGTTTCTGTGCTAATCTTTGGCACTCGACACACTTCTCCTACTGCTCCCCCTCCCTCCCCCATTCCCTTCATCTTTTAGCCGTCCTAGCCAACTACTGCAGAACACTCAACCCACGTCCCTCCCAACTCAAGGAGCTTAACTTTGTCACAACTAGGCGTAAGAAGGGATGGATAAGAGAGGGGCTGGGGAAGGGAGATGTATAAAAACGGAGGAATGAATAGTGTGTGGGGGAGGGGCTCTTGATTGGGGGGGGGGGGGGTCCCCATATCGCATGTCGATTTTAAGAAAAGCTCATGTCCCATGTCTATGTCGATTTACGAAAAGGCGATATAATCATATCGATTTTAATTTTTTAACGTCAATGTCCGAGAATTTGTGTGACGAGGAAAGGACAGTGTACAGGCAAGGGGAAATGGGTATCCGACGAAAATGTCAACTTTAAAATTGATATAATGAGCTTTCCATTGATATATTACACAAGAGGATATCATTTCTAGTTTTTGAGAAATGGTTATATGAATATGGGTGGGCATGGCCCTGTCCAAACCCCCAATTAGCTCTATGTCTCATAGTTTCCAAGATATCTCTATCTATAGCATAATTGAAATAATTAGAAAATGATCATACATTTTCCTCCTATAGGCCATAGCTTGTGATCTAGAAATGATAACTTTATTCTGTTTTGATCATAGTAATCCTTGTGAATCATTTTATTGATGAGCTTGTTTATTTTCTGTATTTGGAATATGTGTTCCATGGCAACACATATCTACAAAGACACTCATTTAGGCTCTATAACGTTCTTTATGCATTCCAAATAAGGAAGCTTTTCACTAAAAATGGAATGTTTTGTATAAAACTACTGAATTCTCCAGAAAAAAGTACCAAAAAACAAATATTAGCCTGTTTCTTCCAATTTAGGCCATGGTGGAGCCCCCTGGTGGCTAAAATTGGTACTAATCCCGCGGGGATACCCCTTTCTGCTTGCCTGCTCACAACTGTCTGGTGTGTCTCTGTTTACTACTCCTTCAGAAATGAATAAGGTGAGTTTTTCCCCGCCCTAACCTGGGCTAATTAGGTCAACTAGGAATTAGGGAAGATATCAATTTAAAAAAGTCAATGTCCCATATACCTATCACTATCTAGTATCTTGTTATTCCTCCTGTCATTTGTCACTAAGCCCAGAATATCCCTGTCGCCATGTTCTAAAGTTTTAGGTGTCTAGGGACATTAGGGAACGGGAATGGAAATAAGGAAGAGCGGAGAGACAGAGACAGACGGGGAAGCAGAGAGAAGGGCGCCAAGAGTGGGTGAGGGGTACTGTTGGAACAAGAGAGTGGGGCTATACGTGTACATGTACGAATTAAAAAGGGTCTACACCTACAGGTCCTTAGCAGATATTTGAAAGACGAAGTAATTAAAATAAGAGTAAATGAGAACATTGCCAGTCTTGTCATATCTAAGTTGAATTATACATGTAACACAAACTCCACTGTCGTATGTCTACCCTTTATGCTTACATCCTATTCCTGTATTCTCCCATGTATACATCATTTTCTATCTGTACCCTAGTTCCCCCGTCGGCCACACGTGGCGCTGCAGTGGGGGTGGTTCCCCCTGGTGAGGACGCGGGTAAACACAAACAGCGGATGTTAATTGGGGCTGGGTTTAATGAGACGCAGGTAGGTAAGCAGCAAGACGTAATCACCCCAAGCTGATCCCTGCCGCTTTGTTAAACTCCTGTTTCTCTAATTGTGCTCAATTAGGCCCCACATACGGCATGGGGCATGTTTAGTGCGCATAACTGTACGGGAGATGGGGGTTGGGTGGGGGGGGGGGGGGGGTAACAGGGGAAAGGGAGCTTACAGCTGGCATGCTTGGCTAAATAGAATGACTATGAATTGATATGTTAGTCAAGTGATGGCATGGAAAATGTAAACATTCATCCTCAGTCCTGCAAAAATAATGAATATTAATTGGATCCATAGCTGTTGAATTGTATCGGACTCTATATAGGAGTTATTTGCTATTGCTGCTTTTTACTGTAGGTCTACAGACTGAATAGAGACAGGGGCGAATCCAGGTGGGGGGAGGAAATCCAGGGGGGGTCATGGGGTTTTGGGGAAATAATTATATCTTTTAATAATACTTTGATCCTTCGTGACTCGCGACGCCTTCCAGTGCTTTGGTGTTTGGTGGACCCCTCCCCTCTCTTTTTTCAAATTCGCCTAGAGCTATGAGTTTGAGTTTGATAATTTTTATTGGCAAAATTCACATTTACAAGTCAAGTCTTTCAGAAAGATGTCAACATCATCCAGCCAACACAATGTCACATAAAACTTTATAATTCATGAGACTATCAATTATTGACATGATCAAAACATTACAATATACATCAGGTAGTAATGTGAATGGACCGTACACAGGTATAGATTTGCTTCCAGCCTTATAACATTCACACCCACGGGGCAATGTTTCGGCACACAGCCAAATCAATTATAATAATAACACAATGACATGTACTAATATAATAATTATTATTACTATACGACACAATCAGCATCTCTTAAATCATATCACATTTGCTTTTCTTCATAACTTGCTAAGTCATTATATCACATAAGTTGCTGTGAACTGTCTCATGAAGCCAACACTTCAGACAGTTATGAATATATCCTGATGAAGAATACTCATCTTAATTTTACCCAACGATGTTTATTCACATTACAATCGTCACAATATTTTACATTATTTTGCAGCAGTTACATATCTTCATATCTTTCATTTACGTATTGAACACATACATTTCGACAAGCTATCCAATCTCTGTACTTCAGAGTCTAACTTATTCCATGCCAGAAAGCCCCTGTATCTGGGCTTTTTCTGTACAAGGCACTCTTTGGGCGTTGCACCTTTAATCTGAGTTTATTGTTGCCCCTCAGATGTCGCACAGGGACCACTAAATTGTCCACATCTCTCGCTAAAGTGTACATACGGCCCAAGAGGGTTTCAGTTCTCCTTTTCTTTAACATATCAATGTTACATTGTATATGGAGATCCACTCTGGAAATCTCTCTTGGGTCCCAGATGTGGAGACAAGCTCTGAGGCAGTGGTTCTGGATAGTCTGCACTTCGCTTACCAGCGTGTCAGGACTACCATCCAAGACCACCCCTCCATAGCCGAGCACAGGCATAATCATGGTTTTATACAGTAGGAGAGCCAGCTGTACATCCATATACTTACAGAGGTGTCTCAGGTTGGAGAGTTTCAGATTGCCAGAAGAGATGATCTTTTTACACTGGTCTTTAAAACTTGGAATAGAGTCTATTATGACTCCCAAATAATTAAAGCTAGCCACAACCTGCAACTGGACACCCTGTAGTACAATCGGAAAGGCACTGAAGTCCTCTACACTGTGTTTGCCACGACACCATAATACCTTCGTTTTTTCGGCATTTTTTGTCAGCTTGAATTCAACACACCAATTACTTATATTATCTAGATCTACCCTGAAATGGTGAGAACGCTGATGCAGCTATAGCTGCATCAGCGTTCTCACCATTTCAGGGTCTCTGTGGCTCGACACAACTGCCAAATCATCGGCGACATATAGTGTCGGCTGTTGTTTATACAGCCCACGATACGATTTATATATAGGCCTATAATAAAGAGTAAGGGTCCCAGCATGGACCTTTGCGGGACCCCACAGCCGATAGATCTCACACCCGAGTCTTTATCCTTGATAGCAGGTTAGTCGAACCAGCTTAACTTGCCGCTTGTATATTCCTGGCTATACATCCGGGGGGGGGGGGGGGGCACTCAATTTTTTTTCACACGGGTGTGCGGCTGGCCCTTTCACAACCCTTACCCTTGGTGAGGGGGATTTTGGGCAGAAGTGACCCTTGGTGAGGGGGATTTTGGTCAAAAGTGACCCTTGCTGAGGGGGATTTTGGACAAAAGTGCCTAGGTTTTAACAATTTTGCCCGAGGAGTCGCCCTTGGTGTAAGAATTTTGGTCAAAAGTGATCCTTGTTGCGAAGAATTTTGGCAAAATGTGACCCTTTTTGGGGGATTTTGTTGAAATCTCCGAAAAGTGACCCTTGGTGAGGGGGATTTTGGTGAAAATTGACCCTTGGTGAGGGGGATTTTGGTGAAAAGCAGACCCTTGGTGAGGGGGATTTTGCTCAAAAACTACCCTTCCCAGCCGCACACCTGTGTATACAAAATATACCAAGTGCCCCCCCCCCCCCCGGGCTATACATCAAAAGACTGAGTGACACACCGTTTCATCTAAAAGTGAAGGAGTGACGCGTTTAAAATTTGAGTACCCATGTACTGCATTGGAATAGGTATCCTACTATAGTCCGTGGCACCAAGAAACGGACTGCCAAACTATGTTTGCCCTTTTGCATTTCACGTCATGATCCACTACTTTGGCACTAGTAGTCGCATCATCTTCATGTAAAAAACGTTTTTTAGCAGAGACTCTGTAGTTTAAGGTAATGACAATGTTATGTTTCTCTGGAGAAATGTGGTAATTGTGAAATTTGTAAATACCCTAGAAACATTTCTGAAATGTTATATCTTTGTTGACTTTGATTTGCATTAGCACCTATAGAAATTAAAATACACTGTCAGAGATGGAATTAGTCATCTAATAAATCAGGGAACAATTTTTTCATCACAATGGTACCATTTAGAACATTCTGATTAAAGACATGCAAATGTGAGCCTTTCCACAAAGTGAGATCGAAATATTCAAAAATTGCTTAAAATCAGCATTTTGTGGAAGTTTTGATGATATTCCCTATACTTATAGTGTGCCATAAAGAGTGCTTGCCAATATTGTCATGAAACTGCACTTTACAAGCAAGAGAATGAACAATTTCCCTGATTGTAAACATTTATTCTCATGTGTATATGTTTAGCTCTTCATCAGGAAATATTTTGTGCTCATTTGAGTTGCTTCTACATGTTATTTCAGACAGAAAACAAGCCTAATTAAATAGTCCCTTTCTTGGTGCCACGGACTATACCGAGTACTGTGAGATGAGCCATATGACATATGACTTCTGCTATAATTCATCTTGAGTAATGTGAGGTCAGCAACAACTATTGTTGTTTGGCCAAAAAAAAAGAGAGTTGTTTCAGTAACCCGACCGACCCTATCAAGACAGGGTCAACCCTACGTTTTTATTGCAATTTTGAAGAAATTGCCGTATTATTACCCTTATTTAGTCAATTTTCGGGTCTTTTTTTTAAAAATCAGACCTACCGACCCTACATTTTCTGCCCATATTACCTGGAACAAACTTTTATTTTTGGCCTTTGACTTTTTCTAATATCAGTTCATCCATAACCTCTGCAAGTTAACCTTGTGTAATGGCAGGTCAGCCATATTACTTCTGATATTTGAGCATGTGTAATGTAGGGTCAGTTATAACATCTGTCATTTGACCTTGAGTATTGCAAGGTCAGCTATAACATCTGTTATTTGACCTTGAGTGTTGTAAGGTCAGCTACAACATCAGTCATTTGACCTTGTGTGACATAAGGTCAGTTATAACATCTGTCATTTAACCTTGTGTGTTGTAAGATGTGACAAAACGTGGGAAAACGTGACATTAGGGGAAAACACCTTTATTGAAGTTCATGTCTTTAGCTACAATTTGATGCTTCAAGCATCAAAATATTTTGAAATAGTTGCTGAGATGTGACATCTCAAACATGGGATGGTAGGGACATGTAGGAATTCAGAATAGACTGTAATGCAATCACATATCAATCTATTTTCAAATAATCCATATAAATCATAATTATTAGAAATTAAACCAATAAATGCATATTATTGTACATAGATTTGGATCTGGTAGGAATATTGGCATTCTGTTTTCAGTTCTGAAATCGTCATGAATGGGGCAATTGGATAGGGAAGATTTTTATTCCAATAGAATGAATTGATGGTTGCCATGGCAACCAAAAGTCAACAAATGGGCTAAAAATGGCTAAAAACGTTCTTTTTACATTCAAAATAAGACCGATTTAGAATAAAAATAGAATTTTGATGATAGCTTCAAAGGATTCCTTGGGAAAAGTTAGTCTTAGGTCATTTTCTCTTAAGTATTCACATTTTTAGCTATATCTCTTGAAATATCATGTTTAGAGCATTTATCGCTATTCCCCCTAATGTTATGATTTCCCAGGTTTTGTCACAGATCAGCTATAACATCTGTCATTTGACCCTGTGTAACGTAAGGTCAGCTATAACATCTATCATTTGACCTTGTATAACGTAAGGTCAGCTATAACATCTGTCATTTGACCTTGTGTAACGTAAGGTCAGTTATAACATCTATCATTTGACCTTGTGTAACATAAGGTCAGCTATAACATCGATCATTTGATCTTGTGTAACGTAAGGTCAGCTATTAAGCAATTGACCTTGCATCAGATGAAGAACCTCCAAGAGTCCAATTATTTAAAGCTGTGTAAGGTGAGGTCCTTCATGCAGGGCCTTCATGACTTCAGCATTTATTTGACCTTAATTGTGTAAGGTCAGTCACAGGTCAGGTCGATTTGAAGTGATAGAAGATGTCCAGATGAGCTGTATCGGGGATGTATTGGCGGACGAGGTCACGTACGTGGGGTTGGGGTGGGGGTCATAATATGCTTATTGACATTTGGCCATCACATGGTCGATATGATCTCCTTTATCCTCCCATCCCTAATCATTTAATACGCCCATGACAGCAGGCAGTGATTTAGAGCTATTGGGCTGTGTTTTCGTGTGTAGAAAACCAATGACCATGCATGTGGAAAAAAAGATTGGGGATAATTTGTTCACTTTGTTTCGGGTATGCATACAAACATAGGTCTATACTATCTGGCCTGTTTAAATGACTGCAGTGCTGAGATAGGACATTTAAAATAATCGTATTGTCATTAAATCCAAGACATTGTAAAAACAAGCAAAGAGGATTGGTCTATTTCGTTAATTCTAAATAATCCATAATGTTTTGTCTACTATACATATAGAATAGATGCGTCGGCCACATGGGGTAACAGGTAAGTCAGTAGACTCCAGAAACAAAAGAAAGAATCCAAAAGGGAATGCTCACCCATTTGCTCTAATCCCCTGTCTCTTTCTGTCTGTCTCTGGTTAATTTCTGGTTTCAGTTTAACCAGGGAAAGACTATACCATGCAAATGGGTGGCAATGCATTATAGCAATGAAGGTATTGGCAAAGTGTTGGAACACACAACATTGAAAAATAGCCCCCCCCCCCCCCTTTACATTTCAAAGTGGCCTATAGAGTAAAAAAAAACACCTTTAAGGATGGATGTCGCTGAAAGAGTCATGATTCTACAATGTAGCCCGGTGAGTAACTCGCCGGTGCTGCATTGGTGCATCATGCCGACCCTTCGGGAGTGTCTCAATCCTGTAGGGTCAGCATGATGCTTGAATACAGCACTGGGGAGGGCTGCATTCATGCATTATGACGACCAAGGGCATACTGCATTAAGGCATCATGTCCTCCTTAGATAGTTAAGTAGAAAGAGTCCCACCTTGTTCAGGAGCAGGTTTCCCGCACTGCGGCATCAGTCCTCACCTGGCCGGACGTAGTGTGGCTGGTGCCGGCGAGCAGCTCAGAGTAACTCCAGTGTCTGCTGGGAACCTGCAGAATAGGTGGTCATCAGTGCCTCCCCACTTACGTATTACACAGGTGGCAGGGCATCCCCAGGGGGTAGATATACAGGGGGTTTTATACATAGAGAACCATGCCAACCTAAGTAAATGCCCTTATTCTGTTTGATTAATATCAGTTTTTTTTGTGTGTGTGTTTTTTTTGTCCAGAAAGTTGATTCGGCTGGTGTATCAGGTTACTCTTCTACAAACCTACTCACACACATACACGTGTAGTCACACACTGGCCTACTCACACACACAGACCTACTCATACACAGACATACTTTCGTGCAGACACACTATCACGATACCTACTCACACATAGAGCTACTCACACACAGATCTACTCACATATACCTACTCATACACAGAAATACTCACACCCATACCCACTATCACAAGACCTACTTACACACAGACATACTTATAGCAACTCACACATCGACCTGCTCACACACAGACCTACACTCATTCACAGACCCACTATCACAAGACCTACTCACACACAGACCTACTCACACACAGACCCACTCACACGCAGACCTACTCACACACATATCTACTCACACATCGACCTACTCAACACAGACATACTTATACACAGGCATATTCACACACAGACCCACTATCACAATACCTACTCACACATAGACTTATACCCACAAACACCTACTCACACACGGACCTACGCACACATCAACCTACTCACACACAGACCTATACTCGTACACATACATACTCTTACACAGGCATACTCATCTACACATACCTATTTACACACGGACATACTCACACAGACATACTCACACACAGACAGACCTATTTGCCCATACCCAGTGAACAAAAAACGTTATATAACGTTTCTTTAATATAACGTTTTTCTTTATGGCTGCTTATCATGGCAAAACGTTAAATAACGTTAAAAACCTTATCTCAACGTAAAAAAACGTGTTTTTTTTTGTTCGCTGGGATAGACCTGATCACACAAAACCTACCCACACACAGGCCTACTCACACACATACCTGCTCTCACAACCCAAGCGCATGCCTCACTCATACACATGTCTCACACACAGACCTATTCACAGAGGCATACTCATACACAGACCTACTCATACATGACCTACTCAAACACATGCCTCACTTCTCTTACACACAACTATGATAACATAAATAGAGCACAAAAACATATTATCCTTCTCAATTACATTATACCCTATATATTTACATATACGGGACAACTTATTCAAATACAAAATAGTGTTTCAAATACCTCAGTTGGCTTTTGGTGACATCGCTCCTTCCTCACTAAGGTAAAACTTTTCCTGGTTCTCAACTGAGCTACTCGTGATGTTACTCATCGTAAATTTGACATTTGACTCCAGGTAGTGTATATCATATATCCTGCTTTTCTATTATTCCTTGGTTCAACCCTACAGTTTCCTGTTCCGTCGTGCACTCTTTGGCTGGTGGTTACTCCTTTTCGCTGGTTACCTTGTGTGTGTACACAAGCCGTGCCTACCTGCCTGGCACCAGCTTCCGGTCACATGACCCCCACGTGCCGTCTACCTGTGCGCGTACAGCGCCACTCAGTGGCGGCCGCCAGCACTAACCCAAGTAGGCGTGAAGGTGATCAAATCTGTGGTATGGATGAGGAAAGTAGGTCCACTGCTGTAAGGATCTCCCAAGTAGGCTCTACTTCATAATGTATTCCTACACTTGTCATCAAACTAGTGGAGCATGGCGTTCCCCAAGGGAGGTGCTGCAGAGTGAGTTGCTCGTGAGTTACTGGGAGGAGGAGGCGAACAGACAGACAGACAGACGGGCTCTACAGTTCTCACTCTTAGTGAGTGTGTGTGTGTGTGGGGGGGGGGGGGGGGATTACAGACCAGCCCCTACCTCCATGCTCCATGTGGTTCGGGGTAGGGGTGGGAGGGGACGCAGTGGCGATGGCGCCGATTGGAGGAAATAGGTGTGCGCCGGGAGGTATAGGCCTATGCGAGTAGGATCCTGAGCAAGGTACCAACTTCAAAAGGGCGTTTTATTATAAAGATTTTACTACAGAATCTCTGCTTCAGCTGAGGGTTAGTCCATTTTGCTATCCGACTACAACTTCTGTCCTATAAAACCCATTCACCGCATCCTACGACTACTCACGTGTGTCATAGGTCAAGGTGTTGTCAGTACTTGGGACTACTTTCCAGCCAACATGCTTGCACAAACGCGACTTCCGGCAAAAGGTCATGCATATTGCCCGAAACCCGTACTACACTATAGCTCACTTCAATGCGGCACTACTTCCGGTGTGCGGCACTTTACTTCCGGTGATGCGTGCGGTACTTTACTTCCGGCGTGCGCCGTTTACTTCCGGCGCGCGCCACCTTTACTTCTATACGTCTTCCATTTACTGCTGGCAAAGAGAAAGGAATAGATCTCCAAACTCGGCGACGGCCGACGCTTTCCTCGTGCCCTGTAGACGGCCCGGCTCGGGTCAGCAAAGAGAAAAGTAATACTGCATGTGAGTGTGTGAGTGGGGGGGGGGGGGGGGGGGGGGTACCCACGTGTTGGTTATTTGCGCACGGTAAGGCGCTTACAGTGCGGATTACGGGGCGGGGGGCACGGCACGCCCCCCCCCCCCCTGACTAAAGCTGATTACCGCCTTATGTAATGGTAGCACAAGCTGCAGCACAGGGAACCAGCGCACTGCAGAGATGCTACCCACCCTGTAACCCTACCAGGACCACATGGTGCTTTATTGCATCATGCCCCATATCGTCATGATGCATGAATGCAGCGCTTCATGGCGAGTGACTACCCACTGCTGCATTCATGCATTATGCCGACCTTACGAGGCTGATACACCCCGGAAGGGTCGTCGTGCTGCGTAAATGCAGCTGTGATGGGTAGACCTATATGCACTGATGGGCCGACCATATGCCAGAGTTGCATTCACGACCCATTTCCATGCATCTATCATGCTGACATGACAAGGGTGGTACACTCCCAGCGGAAGGGTCGGCGCGATGCACGAATGCAGCCCTGACGAGTAGATCGCCAGAGCTGCATTTATGCATCATGATGACCCTTGAAGTACATGTAAAATATATAATCATGTGGTGCTTAAACCCCCAGCGCTCCTAAATAATAGAACTGAAGTAGTATAGTATGTATCGGAACGGGACTATAGTTAAGTACTGTTTATTACTCAATCGACATGCAGCCAATCAGTGGCCTCCATTTGGTCACGTGACCGGAAGTGACCTACTTAGGGGATTAGTGGTGACGTCACGTGACCTAGTTAGCCAATCAGAGGCCTCCATTGGGTCACGTGACCGGAAGTGACCTACTTAGGGGATTAGCGGTGCATTCTGGGTAACCCTGCAGCCAATCAGAGGCCTCCATTGGGTGACCGGAAGTGACCTACTTAGGGGATGGTGCATTCTGGGTAACCTACTGACCTACTTAGGGGACCGGAAGTGACGTCACATGACCTAATGGCCAACCGGAAGTGACCTCATTGAGGATCACGTGACCGGAAGTGACCTGATTGATCACGTGACCGGAAGAAGAAGAAGAAGAAGAAGAAGAAGAAGTGACGTCACGCGACTTAATGAAGAGATGAGCGTCTTTAAGGGGTCACGGGCTTTAAAATGTGATATCTTTTTTTTTGGAGGAGGAGGCGAGTCTCTTATTTTTTTTCGGTAAACTAATAAAAAACACCACGATATAAGTTTTTTTTTCATTTTTTATTGTTTTACGAGCGACTGGAAGTGACTTATTGAACTAGTTAGAAGCGTTCTTTAGAGTGTATAAGGGGGAAGGAGGGGAAGGAGGGGAGGGGAGGGGGGGAGGGGGGCCCTTTAAGATGCATGGGGAGGGGGGCGCTTTTAGGATGCATGGGGCGAGTGGTGGGGGGAGGGGGGGGAGGGGGGCACTCTAGGGGGGGGTACTCTAAGGGGCGCGTTTGTCTCTTTTAAGAAAGAAAAAGATTTTCAATCGAGAGACACGCTTCTTCCTCTCGAGAGGAAGAAGCGTGTCTCTTCGTGTTTTTTTTTGTTTATCACGTGCTGCGATGAGGCGATCAGCTGCGACTGGAGGAAGTGACACTTTAAGAGATCGCGCGTCTTAATTGTTATGATATATATATTTTTTTTTTTTACTTACTAATAAAGAAGACGTATGAAAATAAAACACAACAATTCACATGTCCGTCGTTCTCGTTGTTTCTTGCTTGATAAAGTCAAGTAATATCGCGATGCCGAGGCCAAACTTTCCCATGTCCTCAGTCAACACTCGAAGGAGTTCAAAAGGCGTACCGCCGGCGCCGTCAGCTTCATCTTGCCACATTTTCAACACTCGGAAGGCCCACTCAGCGGGACTTCCTCCGTATTCGCATTCTTCAGCGATCTTATCTAACCTCTCAGGCGACAATTTTAAATGGTCCCCCACCTCTTTCCACCTGCTACCCAGACGTCTGCCGAGGGTGCCCAAGTGCTTATGCATCGCGCGCGAGTCGGGGTTTTCGAAATCCAACCCCTGTCTGTGGAGAAGGGCCATCCACTGAGCCAACAGTTCCAAACGTCTAATGCGGGTGAAGACGCGACCGAGCTCGCCCCATCTATGACGATGCGGGGTTTCACCCCACCACACTCGGAACATCGCCGTACACAGCTCCTCCGGTGTCTTGACACTGCGCTCTACTAGAGCATCCATACGGGCGGCGCTGACTTTTAAGCTACTGCCCAACTCTCTCCAACAGCCGCTCAACTCTTTACCTAGTTGACGAAGCAAGGCGTCGCTATAGGCTAACCGCCGCTGTCCTACCTGTCGGGTCTCCCCATCATCGGTCTGCCTCGCGCCGCGTCTCACGTCGTCAAGCCGCATTAACTTTTTTTCAGGCGCACCGGGCGGTGAAGGCGAGCTTGAAAGTGGAATAGCTTGAGCCATCTCGTCTCGTCTTGGCGGCGGCGGCAGCGGCGGCGGCGGCGGCGGCGGCGGTGGTGGTGGTGGCGGTGGTGGTGGTAGTAGCCGTTACTGGGGTCAGAGGCGATATGTTTTTTTTCCAACAGAAATGAGAGCTTTTTATACAGAGGGAGTTTAATCCCATTTCCAACAGCGCTCCAGCTGTCTAGCGCCCTGTCCGCATGACGCTTTTTCAGCCGCTCCGCTCCTTAAGAGCTTAGATGACGAGGGGGTGTGGCATCGCTATCCGTGGAGACCAGCTGAAAACGGTGTTTTTTCCTCACTCATAGCCTTAATACCTCCTACCCCCTACCCGAGGACGTCTCCCTCCCTCTGACATTCATTGTAACAAACGTCAGAGGTCAGGTGAAAATCGGATTTTTTTTCATGCACAGCCTTAGGCAGCTGTCACCCCTCCCTATTGAACTAGCCGGCCGCCCGCCCGCCTGGCCGGCCCGGTCTACTCACCACGGCAGGAGGTGGCGATTTTTGTCTTACACTTAAGTCGCTCACCACATGCACACGCCTCTACTCACAGACAGACACGTTCGTCTTAGGGGGGTCCTGCTTCACGCCACACGCCTCCTGTAGTTTTTTTTTGTATACACACTGTAAGCTCATCACCGTTACCGTTAATCCTTTATACAGCTAACGCGCGCTGAATGGCTGAACAGGGTGGTAAGCGGCTTAGCTCACCACAGTGGATCCCTCAAAAAGGGATCCAGCTGAAAACGTCATACCTTATGTCTTTGTGAATGGCCGCCGCCGGTCAGTCGACGGCAGGCAGCAACCGCTTAACCCTTTATACAGCTAATGCGCGTTGAATTGCTGAACAGGGTGGTAAGCGGCTTAGCTCATCATCACAGTCGATCTCTCAAAAGAGGGGGGGGGAAGGGATCCAGCTGAAAACGTCATGCCTTATGTCTTTTTGTTTCTCTTTGTGCCGGCGGCAGCTGAACAGGGTCGGTAAGTAGCTTAGCTCTAGAAGCGAGAAGGCGTATATAAGGGGCTTGGAAACCTCCATTCACTCACTCATTCTTTTTTGCTGCTCTCTACAGTCACCACCATGAGCAAAAGACAACAGCTAGCGGCGTTCAAGAACAAGAAGACTACGCGGAACAGCGTTCGTTTAGCGTCAGTGCCTGCTCTTGCTACTGAACATGAGACTACCGCCGCAGCCGGTTGGTCTTATCACCCTCCTGCGGCAGTAGTAGTAGTAGTAGTAGCAGTAGCACTAGTAGTAGCAGTAGTAGTAGTAGTGGTAGTAGTACTAGTAGTACTACTGGTAGCAGTCGTCGTGCTAGCGACGTTGTTACACTCGCGACGGTACACGTTGCTGCTAAGCGCGCTGCCGCTGCTACCGCCGTCCCGCCTGCCGCTGCTGCTGCTGCTGCTGCTGCTGCTGCGCCTGCTACTGCTGCGCCTGCTACGGCTGCGCCTGCTGAGGCTGCTGCTGCGCCTGCTACTGTTGCGTCTGCTGCGGCTGCTGCTGCGGCTGCTTCTGCTGCACCTGCTGCTACTGCTACTACTACTGACGACAACGCTCCTGGCACAGCGCAGTACTGGCAACCGGGTTTTTACCTCCCCACTACTGTTGATGACTTTGATGACCTGCCGCACGTTGCACAGCCCCTCTCCTCCACCACTACATCGACGGACGCCCTCGACGCCGCTCGCGCTGAGAGTTACAGCTATTCGGACACTCAGCCCCTGAACCGAGAAGAAGAGGAGGAGGAGGAGCAGCAACAGGGTGAGACAGAGAACGACGCTGACGACGAGGCGTACGAAGAACCCGAAGGGCAAGGGGTGAGCGGTACGTTTTTCGGCTTCCCTCTTCGACCTTTCGACCTCACTTCCTCCACTGCTAGCGCCCCCCCGTCCGGTCCGTGGCGACTGCCCTCACCGCCACCTTACGAGGGCGGCGGCGGCGCTTCATCTTCTACCGCTACACACAGCACGGACGGCGTGTGGCTGCGCTGTTCCAACAACGAGACCTCCGATACCACCAGCGCTGACGCTGCTCCTGCTATCGGTTCTGCTGCTGATTCAGCTCACGCTGATGGTGTTACTCATCCTGCGGGTGTGAAACGTTCTAAGGTGAGTTCCAGAACAACAAGGCCCACTAAGAAGAGAAAAATACAAGAAAAAGAAGGAGATGGACGAGAAGAAGCAGAGAAAACACTCGGGTTAGAGTTCTGCTTAGACGGAGCTTTGACGCTGGAGATCTGGGAGGACGTGGCTAGACTGTCTAGGAGGCCGCGCTACACAAAAGACGGCCAGGTGAAAGAGGCGTCTCTGACCAGAAGCAAGCGAGTGCACTTCACGGCCGACGCGCTGCGCGAGCTCATAGCACGCATCGCCGATATCCGCGCAGTGGTGCGCATACGCGACACAGCGGCCGCGCAAGGAAAACCTAATCACACCCCCTGGTTCGCAGTGCTGGATGAGGCGGGCGAAGTGTACGCAGCTGTGAGCTACTACAGCGGTAAGAACCTCGTCCACGTGCGCAAGTACGAAGGTCCTGACAAAAAACCCACACAGCAGGGGGTGACGCTGTCCGCCAGAGCGCTCAAAGAGTTGGATGACAAAACAGAGATCATTCTGAAATATCTCGGCATAGATTCGGAATGAGAGACGCTCAACGCTCACGCGCGCACACACACAGCGTTTGACGTACGCTGTATGAGACAGACAGACAGACAGACGGATACACAGACAGCAGACAGAAAGATAGTTACATAGACGACAGATTGATAGATGGCTAGATAGATAGATAGATAGTTAGACGGCTAAGTAGTTGGTAACCGAGTGAAAAAAAACATGACACAGTACGTATGCGAAAAGTGTTTCAAAATGTTTAAAAGAGCGTACAACCACGAGAGACACGTAGAAAATTGTAGAGTAGTAGCTAAGTTTTGTCCTCTATGCGGCGAAGGGGATTGCCGAAAGAGCGCTTGTCGACGCGAATCTCTGGACGGGGTGACCGTCCCTCCGCGCATATGTGCTGTACCGAACGGGGAGGAAACGTTCACGGCGAATTGGCCTGCGATACAAACGGGCGTCAGGATGCACGGGACTCGCGTGAGTGTAACAAACTTCAGGCTACCAACCGGCGAGTTGAGTGACGCTGTAGATACTATGCGTCGCATTCACTTGACACAAAGATTCAGATACAAAGTGGGTTTCTCGGTAGGCTTACTGTTACAACACAGAGAAGACAAGAGCAAACTGCGCTACTTCCACGCCTCCCAGAACAACGCAACTCTCATACAACCGCTCCCTACTGTAACTAATTCAGAAACTTTGGAAGAGCTCCTCTCAAAGATGCAAAACACCGTCGCTTGCGAGGAGGTACGGAAACTTTGCGACGCTGACACCAAGTGGCACGTTCTTTTTCCTACCAATTTGAACATCTGCGTTTACATGGGACCGGGGGAATTCCCCATAGGCGGTAGGATCACTCAGGCCGGTCGAGTTGGAAAGAGAAGCGGCGTGTTAGATTTTCCCAACAAGGACAACCTCTGCATCTTCCGCTGCATTTCCTTTCACTTATACAACACCAGCAAGCGGGCTTCAGATTTGTTACGTCAGTTCTGTCCCGCTGCCACACCTGAATCCTTTCCGGGTCTGAACATCCGCGACTTACCCGCGTTAGAGAACTTGTTTGACGTACAAATAGCGGTTTACACCGCGTCGCGTCAAGTGCCGGGGCGGAAGTTGAGAAGACGCGTTACTCTGATCAGACCGCCTTCCAGAACTGTGGCCGCCCGAGGTAAAGTCAACCTACACCTGACGGCGAAAGGCGGTTTGCACGTCTCTCTCGTCACGGACTTCAACGCGTACGCGGGCATATACGAATGTTGCAAGTGTAAGGCGGCGTTCACCACCGAGTTCTTGCTGAAGAGACACAGGAACCAGCTTTCCTCTTGCCGACAAGTCAAGTTGCGCTACGTAGGTGGCATCTACCAAAATTCGAGAACGATTTTCGAAGCGCTAGCAGACTTCTCCATTTTTCCCCCCGACGGACATTCCGGAATCTACCCTTACAAGATCGCCTTCGATTTCGAGGCTTTCTTCAGACCGTGCAAAAAACCGTCGACGGAGCACGTGTCCCTGCTGTGGGATCACGTCCCTTTGTCGGCTAGCGTCGCATCCGACTTTCCGGGGTGGGAGGGGCCCGTCTGCTTCGTCAGAGCGTCCGACGCAGATTCCGACCCCTTGTTGGACCGAGTTTTAAATCACATAAACGAGAACGCCAAAGCGATCGGGGAAGCTGTGCTAGAACTTTACCGACCGACGTTAGCGAAGTTAGATGCGGCGATAGGTGAAGCTCTCCTGCTGGAGGAGGCGACGTTCACCACCCCTTCTCCAGGCGGCTTCGCTGCGGCTCAGACCAGACACCCGTTAGTTCAACTGAAGAAGCGTCTTCTGAGATACATCCGTCAAGCTCCAGTGGTGGGCTTCAACTCGGGGCGTTACGACTTGAACCTGATCAAAATACGCCTTCACTCGTTCTTCGCCTCCGGAGACCGAAGAAACCAAGAATTCAGCGTCATAAAGAGAAGCAATCAATACTTGGCGGTTTACACACAGCACACGGTTTTCTTGGACGTAGTCAACTATTTGGCACCCGGTTACAACTACGCGACCTATTTGCGAGCTTTCACCAGGAACGAAGAGAAAGGTCACTTTCCTTACGAATGGATGACGTCTACCAGGAAACTGGCAAACAGAACGCTGCCGCCGAGATCGGCTTTCGACAGCGAGCTGACGGGCGTCAAAATGTCCGAATCCGACTACGCCGCATGTCAGAAAGTTTGGTCCGACGAGAAGATGCAAACTATGGAAGACTACTTGATCCACTACAACAACAAAGACGTGAAACCTTTCATAGAAGCTCTGAAAAATCACGCTAAATTTTTCCAAGATCGCGGCATCGACATGTTGAAAGACGGAGTTTCTCTCGCCGGTTTGACTTTACGCTTCCTCTTCCAAAACCTAGAAGACGCGTTCACAACGTTTCCCCAGTTCGACGCCGTCCTCCACGCTCTGATCAAAGAGAATCTAGTCGGCGGTCCTTCCATCATCTTCCATAGATTTCACGAGAAGGGCACCACGCGGATAAGGGAGCACAAGTACGGCGAAGAAGCGAGACCGTGCCAACACATCCTAGGACTAGACGCTAACTCTCTGTACTTGCGCTGCATGAGCGAAGCGCACTGCACGGGCTATTACGCGGTGAGACGGCCCGAGACCGAGTTCAAGCCCGAAATCAGGCAAAGAAACTCTCACAGCGCTTTGGAGTGGTTACGCTTCGTAGAGCACGACCGCGACGTGAAACTGCGCCACGCTCTGAACGGCGGCGAGATGGCGGTAGGCTGTCGGAGAATTCGCGTGGACGGATTTCACGCGGCCTCTAATACGGTTTTCCAGTTTCACGGGTGTTGGTTCCACGCTCACGAGTGCATACCGTCGCACCGATATCAGTGCGCTTCACTGAGAGAGGAGAGACGCGACAGAACGACCAGAGTAAGCGCTTACTTGAAAGCGTTAGGTTACAAGCTGGTCGTCGTGTGGGAGTGCGAATGGCGAGAGATGAAGCGTCGAGATGAGCGGGTCAAGGCCTCCCAACAACGCTGGAAGGTTGACGCTTTGAAAGTGTCTCGAAACGCGATGAGCGAGAGCGACATCCTTTCCGCTGTGAAAGAGGAGAAAATGTTCGGTTTAGTTCAAGTGGACATCACTACGCCGCCTCACCTACGAGAGTACTTCGAAGAAATGACCCCCGTTTTCAAGAACGCGACCGTTTCAAAATCGGACATAGGCCCTCACATGTCAGACTTTGCGCAGGAAGAAAAGCTGTTGAACACGCCTCAGAGATGTCTGATAGGGAGTTACCACGGAAAAAATATTCTCTTGGGAACGCCGCTTCTCAAGTGGTATTTAGAGCACGGTTTGATAGTCACCAAAGTGCAGCTGGTGGTAGAATACCTACCTAAACGCTCCTTTGCCGGTTTCGCGGACGAAGTGACGGCGGCGCGAAGACGTGGCGACGTGAACGAGAACGAGAAAATTCTGTCAGACTGTTACAAGTTAATGGGAAACGCTACGTACGGTAAAACAATCTGCAACAAAGAAAAACACACGGCGGTGAGATACACTGACAGTCGGAAGTTCGAACTATTGGCCAATTCGTGGCGCTTCAAAAAGGCGTCCGAGTTGACTTCCGATCTGTTTGAAGTCGAACTACAACCGAAAACGGTCAAGAACAACCTCCCTATTCAGATAGGGTTCATGGTATACCAGTACGCGAAGTTGAAAATGTTAGAGTTCACATACGACTTCTTGGATAGATTCGTCGATCGGCGCGATTATGCCCTTTGTCAAATGGACACCGACA
Organism: Harmothoe impar; assembly: GCA_947462335.1. Taxonomy (NCBI): domain Eukaryota; kingdom Metazoa; phylum Annelida; class Polychaeta; order Phyllodocida; family Polynoidae; genus Harmothoe; species Harmothoe impar. The sequence continues at coordinate 21,781,342 of OX381718.1, read as the reverse complement.
GTCTTTACATGGCTCTCAGCGGTGCCACGTTGGATGACCTAGTGAAACCTCGCCTGAGAGAGACGTACTTCAGAGAGAAACGAAAGTGGCTTCCGACAGCGGTGTGCGACGAGCACTTAGAGCTTTTCGTGAAGACAAAAACGGAAAGAGTGCGAGAATGGTGTGCGCCGCCCGGCGGATGTTGTGAGAGACGGTACCTTCACGATCTGAGAACTTCGGGGCTCATGAAAGCGGAGTGGGAAGGTGACGGGATCCTAAGTCTCAACCCTAAGACTTACATTTGCTACGATCGAGTCAGCGACACCGGTGAAAGAAAATCCAAAAAATGGAGTGCAAAAGGCGTACAGAAGAAACAAAACCCCCAGGAACCAGACGCCTTCTTGGATGTTCTTCGCCAACGAAAAACTCTCATTGCTGTAAATAGAAATTTCAAAGTGGTGCGAAACAAAATGGTCACCTACACCATAGAGAAAGACGGCGTGCGCTACTTGTATTATAAGCGTCGCGTGCATTCTGACGGTGTGACAACGAGTCCTTTAGAGATATGAAAAAAAAAAAAAAAAAAAATAAGCGTGTGCATCTTTTCAAAAATATAGTGTTTATCAAGATTGAAAAAAAAAATAAATAAAAAAAAATTAAAAGAAAATATTGTTGTGTTTTTATTATCATACGGCTTCTTTTACTAGTAAGTCGCGCAGTCTCTTAAAGCGTCACTCATGTGACGACGTCGCTTCCAGTCACGGGATCCTAAACAAAAAAAAAACTTCTTCTTCTTCCGGTCACGTGATCAATCAGGTCGCTTCCGGTTGGCCATTAAGTCGTGTGACGTCACTTCCGGTCACGTGACTCATCAGGTCACTTCCGATCACGTGATCCTAAATTAGGTCATATGACGTCACTTCCGGTCCCCTAAGTAGGTCAGTAGGTTACCCAGAATGCACCATCCCCTAAGTAGGTCACTTCCGGTCACCCAATGGAGGCCTCTGATTGGCTGCAGGGTTACCCAGAATGCACCGCTAATCCCCTAAGTAGGTCACTTCCGGTCACGTGACCAAATGGAGGCCTCTGATTGGCTAACTAGGTCACGTGACGTCACCACTAATCCCCTAAGTAGGTCACTTCCGGTCACGTGACCAAATGGAGGCCTCTGATTGGCTGCATGTCGATTGAGTAATAAACAGTACTTAACTATAGTCCCGTTCCGATACATACTATACTACTAACTGAGTACCTGTCCCGGCTCCACTGTGACTGTCGCTGGAGGGGTAGCGAGATCTGCGCCTATAAAGGCGTAAGGCAAGGTGAGCTGGGAGGTGTGTGTGTGGGGTGGGGGGTGGGAGGGGGTGGGGCTCAGGGGGCACGTGCCACCCCCCCCCCCCCCCACCCCCACCCCTCCTCACCCACTCCCCACATTGAGGTAGGCCAAATTAATATTGTCATGGGTGGTTAACCCTCCGTAAATAGCCTCCCCAAACTAACCCCAACCCGCCCCAACCCCCGCGCCTGCCCTCTACACATCATGATTCAATTCCTAAGATCCTAAGTATACCTATAGCGTGAGGCATTGCCTTCCCTGCATTCTTCGGCGTTCATTGTACATTAATAGCTATGGTAAAAAACACCCATCAAAGCTCTTTAACTTAGGGCACATAAGCATATTATAAACCTCGATGAGAAGTGAAAAATGTTCAAAGTAAGCCATGTGTGTCTGGACACGAGGCCGAGCCGTCGCCCTCTGTTGCGCTGTGAATCGAAAACGGACCATAAGTAGTATAGCGCAAGAGGGCTTTGTCTCGGGCAATATGCCATTGACTGACATGCATATTGTGACCCTGCGCGCATTTTAAAAATAACTTTCTGTGTGTGAATAGTCCGAGTGATGTGCTATTTATCCGATTTTAAAAATATAATAGCTTATGTTGTGATGCTCTAAACTATAACGTATAATCTATACGTGCTCAGTTAACATCCCAAAACCCGGGACCCCAATCTACCAATGATAATTATTACTAATTGACATGAGTCAATCCTTCCCCTTTCCGTACCCCTTAGTCGAAACCAATTGACCCACAATATCAGATTCAGTCAGAGCACTCTGATTAATTAGTATACAATCAGTTGTAACCAGCTCTAACTAATCACTGTGTAACTAGCAGTGACTGTATTAACTATGTATACCCCAACCCTGCCAGCCAACACACTGATTGCTTGTATATGGTGGGAATCATTGCTTCATAGGCTGATAGCAGATGCCAAAATTGGTAGAACATACCCTCATTAAGGCCCTATCCCCTTCATTGACTCAGGATTCACGAGTTTTTTTTTTTTTACCTTTCCCCTCGAGATTTTTTTGAGAATTTTCCTAAAAGAAAAGGTACATGTTGACCAGCAAAATGTAGAATGAGGCCTTTCACATAGGGGATATTTCTCAACATATCTTCATTATAGATTACCCAAAAATGAGGTTTTCCATGACTTTTTCCCCCCTCTGCCCTTCGAGAAATTTGTGATCCGGCCCCTCCCGTAGGGCGGATTCTTTTTCCTCTACCCTTCCAAAAAGTTGCAGCCGAAAGCGTGTAATCCAAGTTATCAAAAAAATGCTGTGAGGCCACTCACACGCTCAATCTTTTATTCTTGATATCTATGCTTTTCAGCGAATGATAGATTGGATTTTATTGGTACAAAAATTACTCTTTTTCCAGAAGATGTTTTCTAACATTGCCCTCTACTTTACTTCAGGCCTATATATCCGGGTATAGAAAGGACATAATGAGGCCAAGCAAACAAAAAAAGTTGCGATCCGCTAACCCAACCGACCCGATCAGTATGACTCACCCCTAAACATTTGAATTGTTTTTTTCTAAGATTTTCCCTGGTGCAGGTTATCACCAAATGGTGAGAAAACACACATAATGACCTTCAGCCATCCGAATTGAACGAAATAGAAGGGTGGGAATACTTTGTATGACAAACACTGAACTGATCTATTTTTTGGGCCATGTTACCATGTTGCCATGCTCTTTATGTTTGGCTTGAGGGGATGTGTGAACATGATGGTACAGTAACCTCCAACGGCCATGTAATCAAATGCCATAAAGATCTGAATTTTGTGAACACATAGTAAAAAGGAACCCTTCTTTCCACTTTTCAAAATCGTTGCTTTAGAAAAATACCAGATTTCTGTAAAACACGGACCCGCGGAATTGGAAAATTATGACCCCTCTATCAGAGTTTTCTAAAACTGATGGTGCATAGGAAAGCACAGGACGTAACTGGGGAGGGGTAAGCCGAGAATTAAGGTACATGTATATATACAGTGAGACATTGGAGTTTGGGAGGGGTGGAGGGAAAGAAAGAGGGAGGGGCTGTAGCCTGTAGGTGGGAACTATACATGGTGGGTGTTTACATGGATGTGTGTGCTGACCGACTAACCAAATACCACCACATGCTTCTCTCCAAGGGAACAACACACAACGACTATCTTCTGACCCTGCAGAGTTGATGCACTCACATGATGCACGAATGCAGCCCAAGGCTGCATTCATGCATCATTGCGACAAAGGGAATACCGCAAATAACAGCATCGTGCTGATATCCCATGTGAGTGAATGAACTAACCACCTCAATATGCTTGAATGTTTGAGATGATTAACTTATAATTATAAGCTACAATGTGTATAGATATAGAAAACTTACTTTTTGCAAGAAATTATTTTTTCATTTCAAATGAGCATTACATATTATGTCTAGAACCAATATTTTCCTATAAGCACAAAATGGTTGTAAAGGTAGGCCTACACCCTAGGAGTGTGAGTTGCATGTACACGTGTTTTTATAGTGTTTTATTGGGCTGAATGAAAAAATATACTTAAGTAAAATTAAATTAACCTAGCACATGCACATTGCATTACGTACGCTGTTATACATGGTATATATATAGATAACATAGAGATGAAGTGAGGTAGTGAGAGGAGAGATGCATGGAGAGGATAAGCTAGTTAGTTAGTCACCCTTTGATGGTCCCGACGCATACTGCTTTAATCGACTATGACATTTATTGGCATGATGCATGAATGCAGGGCTGCATTAATGCATCATGTCAACACTTCGGGAGCTACGGCATGATGCTCGAATGCAGCACTGGCGAGTTCCTCGCTTTGCAGAGTTGCATTTATGCATCATGATCATGGCAAAGGGTCATACTGCATTAAAGTACTATGTGGCCCTTGAAGGGTTAATAGGTTACTGAGTGACTTAGTGAGTGGAAGCATGAGTCCATGGACTCAGGCCCAGACTGCACACAAACACACAGAGCGGCCTAACACCATTATTACGTACCTAGGCCTTTAGGCCGCTTTACACTTGGCCCATGCTATCCTATTTGTTCCACTGGGGTGGCAATAAGTTTCACAAATATCTGTTACACTCAGGCTGCTATGTATAAGCTTATATAGGTTATGACAACATGTTTGGTGTACTCATAATAATACAGTTAACTTTTTTGAAGAAAATCTCTTTTTGAGCTTTGGCGTGATCCTGTTTCCTGCAAAACACTGACAAATTTCGGGGAATACTGTGCTTAGTCAATAATTAATCAAATTGAAACCATAGTGTTTGGATATAGCTTTTTTATGTGATATATTTAATACAATCTGATGAAACTTGTATTTACTAACTCAGTAGAACAAATCCCTTTATAGGCTATACAAGAAATGTAACTTCTGACCCACAGGAATGCTAGTACAGAGGTGAAATGACTGCTGGCAGTGTGATATTCGGGTATTGGGACTGGCAGGATAAGGCATGTTTATTTTCATATTTTAATCATTATCACCAGGTGATTGTGACAAAGGTTAATTTGTGTAAGGACAGGGGCAACTTTATTTACTGTGCTGTCAATCAGGGCTCGACGGATTGAGCCCCCAGCCAGCCCTCACCCTACCCCTTCTACTTACAACCCAATCAGGCTCTTCTACACCACCATCCCCTTCTACCCCCCCCCCCCCCTTATTTTACACCCTCCCCCCTACCACCCACACACTCTATTCTCTCATCTTCTGATCACATTGAAGGCTGCGTGAATGCGGTTGGGGCTTCCATCTCCAATGGGACTCTTCTTTTTTTACGCCTCGGCTCCATGGTACCCCAACACCTTTCTTTCTTTTTTACGCTCCCTCTATAATTGCCCTTTATTGCTTTTTGAATTCATTTGTTTTTATTAACGCACTCCCAGGACAAGGAATATAACTGTGGGATTACGCACTCTCAGGACAAGGAATATAACTGTGGGATTGAGAAACAGGTGAAGGGAAGGCAGGGTAGGGCGCTCGTTAGCCAGAAATACGCCTGGAAATGGCGAGTGGCGTACGCTGGAAATGGAATATGGCGTATACCTGGGACGCCGGAAGTGGCATGGCATAGAACCCATACCAGAAGTAAAATTAAATATACTCATAAGGAGCCAACGTCAATGATTTCCTGGAAATAACATGGCGTACGCCGATCTCGATCGAGCGGCTTACGCCTGACGTTGAGTGGCGTACGCCTGAAGTGCGGTGGCGTACGCCGGCGTCGTGTCGGGCGCGCGCCGGGCGGGTCTGCAGGGAGCGGCGTTTAGCAGCAGTAGTCCTAATTCCCGGCCGGCCCGGAGCCGAATAATTACGGCCGTACGTTCCATCATAGGCTTAGCTAGAAGACGGAGGTAAGAAGCTCAGGCTGATCCGATTTGGCGATTAGAATATTGTTTTAATAATCTGATTAGGGATTAGGCCTAATCTCAGCCAGTCAAAAATCAATCAGGGTCACGCCGCCCGCCGGCTGACGTAGAGCATCAGGCGGTTGGGGCTGGGACGGGAGGGGAGGGGAGGGGAGGGGAGGGGAGGGGAGGGGAGGGGAGGGGAGGGGAGGAGGGGGACTCATGGAGGGAGGGAGGGGAGGAGGGGAATATAAAAGAGAGAAATGGGAGTGCATGGGGGAGGGGGGAAGGTAAGAGTTAGGGGGGATGTAAGGAGAAGAAAATAAGAAAGCACGCATACCCTGTATAATAGAGAAAGAAAGGAACAGGGAGGGGAATGCGAATCATAGACACATAAATACGCTTATATATGTAAGGGATTGAGCCAGAGATCATTATACGAGGTATATATAAAGGAGGATGTGGATGTATAGGGAGGCTTTAATGAATAAACGGAAGGGGAGTAGGGAGAAGGACACAGGGGACACCTGAAGGAACACAGAGAAAAGAAACAGCGTCAAAAGGGAGTCTAGGTTGCCCCCAGAATGACTCCCCCTCTAGGAGAGTCCAGGGAGCCTAGATGACTCTCTGGCTGACGTAAGGGAGTCACCTGGGGGAGTCATAATGACCCAGAGATCTATATGACTCCCCCAGGTGACTCTGTTAGGTTAGCCGGAGAGTCACCTGGACTCCCTTAGATGCTGTTTCTTTTCTCTGTGAAGGATCCAATCCCAGGGATCAAAAGAACTAGCCCATGTGGCCGGAGAGGGCGAACATGCTCATATACGCCATATAAAAGATTGATGCTTGAAACACACAAAAAAGTACAGTTGCAAAAAAATGCATGGCCCGAATAAAATCATAACATTAATGAAGAAGAGACAAAAGCACACGTTCTGATAATCACATTGCAGTGCACAGAGCTTGCTTTAGGCCAAAAAGAAAAAGAGGTGTGTTTCAGGTTACATAGTCTGAAAATCTAGGTAGGGTAGGTCGGATTCTTTTTGGGGGGGATTTTTTTTTTTTACTTTGGCCTGAAAAGTACCCGAAAACTGACTCACAAACTTCAGCGCTGACTCGTCGACAACGGCATTGACTCGTGGACTATCTAATTGACTCTGAAATAGCCCCAAAATCGTTTTATAAAGACAGATTGATCCCATGGCATGAAAAGTACCTAAAAATTGACTCGCAAACTTCAGCGCTGACTCGCCAACACTGGCGTCGACTCTTGGACCATCAAATTTACTAGTTTTGCTAGGTAGGATCGGGTAACCTGAAACACACCTTTTTTTTGGCCTTATCATATCAAAGTTCATAGTCAAGTATGAACTGAGTACCGTAAAACCTCGCGTATAAGCCGCGGCTTGTACGCGAATCAGATCGCCAGTGCGGCTTATAGGATCGGCACAGAGTCGGGGTGCGGCTTATACGCGAGTTTTTGCTCCTATAGTACAGTATAAAAGTCACCAGAATCAGATCGCTGGTGCGGCCTATAGGATCGGCCCAAAGTCGGGGTGCGGCTTATACGCGAGTTAGGCTTATACGCGAGGTTTTACGGTAACTCAAATCACATCTTGAACTTCTGGAGGGCCGCCTAGTGCTTGAATGCAACATGCCTAGTAATTAATCTATAGTGGGCTGTGTCTCATGAGATCCAGCCAGTTGAAACGTCTTTGACCGGGTGCCAGCTTTGACCGGCCACCATAAAAAAATATTTAAGAATATAGAGCAGTCGAACATTATAGCACTCCAATGCACTATATGGGTATATATCTAAAACTGGACATCGACATCCATGTATCAGAGTCCTTCTAACAGAAAGCTATATTCAGTCTCATCAAAGTAGAAATACATAGGTTGCTATATGAAGGAGAAGGCCATGTTCATGCCTATGTGTATGTCTGTGTGGGTGTACATGAGTCTGTGTCCATGAGTGTCTGCATTCATGCTACAGTCATAGGGTGTTTTTGGGGAATTTTCCTTTTTTGCGATTTTGAACTTTTTTCTCGCCAAATAGGGGGTTTTTAAAGCAAATTTCACTTTTTTGCGATTTTGAACTTTTTTCTCACCAAATAGGGGGTTTTTAGGCAAATTTCACTTTTTTTTGCGATTTTGAACTTTTTTTCTCGCCAAATAGGGGGTTTTTAGGCAGATTTCACTTTTTTGCAATTTTGAATTTTTTTCTCGCCAAATAGGGTTTTTTTAAGCAAATTTTACTTTTTTGCGATTTTAAACTTTTTTCTCGCCAAATAGGGTGTTTTTTTTGCAAATTTCACTTTTTTGCGATTTTGAACTTTTTTCTCGCCAAATAGGGGGTTTTTAGGCAAATTTCACTTCTTTGCGATTTTGAACTTTTTTCTCGCCAAAAGCTGCGGAATCTGCCTCCATGCGTGATCCCATTGATGTACTCTGGATAGACCCATGTATAGTGAAGACCTACATAGTGGACATGAGGTCAAGTTAAAAAGTGCAAGTCACTTGTTTTGCAACTTGCACTGAACTGAACCTAATAGCCCTTGACTGGATTGTCAACAATCAATTAAACTATGACCAAACTCCCTCTATTTCGGAGACCAAATACACTATCAAATGATTTATATTTTTTCAAAATAACACCCTGTGTAGAATGGCTCGGTATTAAGGAATCCTACTGCGAGTAAAAAAATGTCAAATTCTAATTCTAAATACCTGAAAATTGAGAAATGCTGACGTTCACGGTTTATGTAGGAAATGTACTAAAAACAGCAAAAAAAGGCAACAAAACCCTAATTTTCTCAAAAACTGTTCAGTAGGATTTTTTCTAACTGAGGTTCCACTGTTTTCTACCCTCATATTACACATTGGCATAGAGAATATATTGACACCTAGTCAGGGTTTTGCGCTAGGAGCAATCTGTGAGGCGAAAAACAGCCAAAATGAGCCACTGGTCTGAAGTATAAAACTGGGCATCGATCACTATAGAGCTACAAAGAGACAGAGAATCGATGCCCAGTAAAAATAAACTTCTTCTTTGGTATGTAAGGGATAAAATAAAGAAAATGGTGGTGGTTGTATCTTCATATATGGCTTTGCCTGCCCTAAATAAACCTTTTTATGTCAGCCGGTCAAAGCTGGCATCCGGTCAAAGATGTTTCAATTGGCCCGATCTCATGAGACACAGCCAGTGACACATTGAATTAATGCCGCATCTACCAGTCTATCAGCCAAGGCTGCATTATTTGTGCACCATTCGTTGATTCGTCCTGTAAGAGACGCATCATGATGCATTAATACAGCCTTGGCGAGTAGTCTAGACTTGTCAGTGCTACATTCATGCATCATGACGACATAGGTCATATTCATATAAAGGGTAATACACTGTAAATAGGTAGTGTAGGTACACAGTAGAACGTACTGTAGGTTTACAGCAGAATCCTCTGTAGAATGGATTTACAGTAGAATCTACTGTAGATTTACAGTAGATTCTACAGTTTACCTACACGCAACTGTAGACCTACAGTGGAATCTGCTGTATACATACAACAACTTTTTACAGTGCAACTACTGTCTCAGTGGCGCCCCTTGAATGGATTTACAGTAGAATCTACACAGAGGCAAATATCAGAGTCACCCAATGTCGCCAATACTACTCTCAGACAAGGGTCAGGCACTGCTGGACTATAATAGATGGGTCAAGGGCCATTCTAGTGAGGGTCAGGCTAGGCTGGACATTCAATAACAGGCTGGACCTTGGCAAACTTGCTTGCAAGTCTGGCCATGCTGGATCCTCATGCCATAGTCTGACAATGCTGGACTCTTGCAGGCTGATAGAGACTCTCCCAAGAGTCCAGCATTGCCAGACTATGGCATGAGGATCCAGCATGGCCAGACTTTCAAGCAAGTTTGCCAAGGTCCAGCCTGTTATTGAATGTCCAGCCTAGCCTGACCCTCACTAGAATAGCCCTTGACCCATCTATTATAGTCCAGCAGTGCCTGACCCTTGTATGAGAGTAGTATTGGCGACATTGGGTGACTCTGATATTTGCCTCTGTGTACAGTAGATTCTGCTGTTCACTTACAAGCAACTGTACACCTACAGTAGAATCTTATAGGCCTACATCGACAAAACCTTTTTACAGTGCAGCTACTATCTCAGTGGCGCCCCCTGAATGGACTTACAGTAGAATCTATTGTATATTTACAGTAGATCATGCTGTTAACCTACAAGCAACTACAACCACAGAAGGATATGCTGTACACCCACACAAATGGCGACCAACTTTTTACAGTGTAGCTACTGTCTCAGTGGCGCCCCCTGTAGATTTACAGTATATTCTACTGTTTACCTACAAGCAACGTACAGCACTGTAACCTACAAGCAACCACAACCACAAAAGGATATGCTGTACACCTACAAAAATGGCGACTAACTCTTTACAGTGTAGCTACTGTCTCAGTGGCGCCCCCTGGCTGTGGTGCAGGTGTCCTCCCGGGGCGCCAGCTGGGGTCAGCTACCTGTACTACAATCCTACAATTACCACAGATCAGCTTACGGCGGCCAGGGCCGGGATTACCTCCCCACTATAGACGATACAGGCTGCGCTGTTGTCTGTCTTTCTGTGAGGCCACTATAAAAATGGTTTCTCATCATTGCATGTATCACAAGAATTATGTTTTTGAGAAATTTTATTTTGTAGAAATTATGTAATGAAACAGAGTTTACATGATTTAAAAAAAAACGTGAGCTAGAAATAAGCTGAATTTTTGCAGAGCAATAAACTCTTTATGAAAAGACTATAATTGTTAGTACCATAGAAATTGAGAAAGGCTCCCTCGTCATGATTGGTGATTTTTTGAGTGGCCTAAACCAAGGAATGTAAGTAAAATGAGGGGCTCCTTACAGCCCTATATGATAAGTCTCCGTGGTTTATGAGGCATTGTTAGCCAAAGGTCAATCTCTCATTCCCAACTTCTTTCGTTGGTGTCTTTTAGATAGTTGTAGCTCCTGCTTATTCGTTTACTCGTTGACTCTTCTTGCACTTGGTTTACTTACTATTTAACTTCTTCATTCACTCACCTGTTTTCTCGCTTGCTGACTCTCTCACATTAACCCATCACAAATTGACTCACTAACTCACTCTCCCATCCTCTCTACCCTGTAACCTCACACACATTTGCCTTGGAATTTCCACTATGAATAATCATTATTCTCCCTATACCAAGACTTCCTGTGTGCCACCTGACAATCTCTTCTTCAGCTTAAGACAGTGCGCTGTAGGTAATAGTGTTTAGTGAAGCCGGAAGAGGGCGTTAGCGGCGGGGCGGAGGATAATGGGCAGGAGGTAATGGGGGACAAAGCATGTTGAGAGATAATGGTCCCTGACCGGGGATTAGGGCCCGCGGATTACCCGTCCGGGGATTACCGCAGCGAGGATGGACGGAAACAGCGGAAACTAGCTGAATATCTCACTGCTGTCTCCCTACCTTATCGCCTACTTCTTATTCCTCCTGCATCACCTCTCACAACCCCTGAGCTGCTATTAAACTCTTCTTATAAGTGGCCCCAGGAGGAGGCTATTGTCACTGGCGACAACTGCTGCTGGAGGATGGGAACTTGCTCAATATTCATTTGTGCATTTGCTGCTAGCTTACACAGCAGCTCACACACCAGCACACGCACAGCAGCGCACACACCAGCTCACACAGCAGCTCACACATCAACTTACACAGCTCACACATTAGCTCACACACCAACTCACACACAGCAGCTCACACACCAACTCACACATCAAGTTACACATCAGCTCACACATCAGCACACACACCAAATCACACACCAGCTCACACACCAACTCACACACAGCAGCACACAGGAGCTCACACACCAGCACACGCACTAGTTCACATAGCAGCTCACACACCAACTCACACACCAGCACACGCACTAGTTCACACAGCAGCTCACACACCAACTCACACAGCAGCTCACACACCAGCTCACACATCAGCACACACACCAACTCACACACCAGCTCACACACCAGCACACACACCAGCTCACACAGCAGCGCACACATCAGCACACACACCAGCTCACACAGCAGCCCACACACCAACTCACACATCAGCACACACACCAGCTCACACAGCAGCCCACACACCAACTCACACATCAGCGCACACACCAGCACACAAACCAGCTCACTCACCAGCTCACACACCAGCCAACACACCAGCACACACACTACCCCATGGAACAGCACACATACCAGCTCACACACCAAATCAGATTTCGAAATGAGGTTATTTTTATGCATATTATCATCATGAACAAAATGATGTTAATTCTGACAGAATGGGGATTATTTTTGTCTTATTCATATTATTATTTCAGATAATATCATTTCCTGTCATAGGAATATTGGGTAATTTATACTCATCCGGGACATATACAATATGATCAGTATGATCCACAATTAAGTCGGTCCTGCAAATGTATTATGAATATACAACAACAGAATAAATGTCAAATTATCAAATTCCCACATAAGTATGAGCATCCCTAGAATAAGATAAGGACTATGTTTTGCACTTAAAGATAATTGAAACAGGAGGGAAGAAAGTTAAGGGTCTCGAAATGTACGGGGGTGGGACAGGGTTTCCAGAGTCTTGATTGACGCTTGAAGCAGTGCGGAGCATTACACACATATATAAACTTCAATGGTGTGGCCAAGGAGAGCCATGGAATAAAGTATCACCGTTCATTCTTCTCCTCCTTCCACCAAGTTCGGCGGACGCTACAATATCAAAACTTTACAGAGCTTGTCACAGAGTAATCATCATAAGTTGCTTTTAGTATTATTACTGCATAGGCATTTTTTAAGGTTTGAATATGCCTTTATTTGTCAAATCACAGGTTAAAAACAAGTGTTATATGTTTTTGAGTTTATAAAGTATTTTTATTTCACTTGGTGATTTTCAAAAATGGTGATTTTCAAAAATGGTGATTTTCAAAAATGTTATGACAAATAGAATTAAGAGTCCATTTCAATTTTTAACAATCAAAATCATATCATAAGCACATAGTGGATGAGATAAAGATGAAAATATATACCGTATTCGACTTAATAAGCGCACACACCCTAATAAGCGCACACCCCCTGTTTTGGGGCGATTTTTAAACTAGAAATAACCAAAAACATTTCAATTTTTTACCCCAATTAAACTCTTAACTACTAAAAGGTGTCCAGAATAATTTTTTAAGCACACTTTGCGCTTATTACGTCGAATACGGTACAGGTGAGATAAAGATGAAAGTACAATTTGATATATAAAACACAATGATACAAATTTCATTTCCTTGGAAAGAAATTCTAGTCCATAGACAAAGCAATTCTCAGTCTTTCAAGGTACTTCGCATGTTGAAATTGGATTTGTGGGATGGTTAAGGATTGATATTGTACATACTCTATTTTGGTATTTTATGTTAGCATTTTTGCTGCAATAACACAATATGTGTTATAATGTAATAGGTATTGATTTGAGAAAAACCCTGTTGGCCATGTAATTGCATGATATGAGTTCACATATAATTTAATAACATGACATGTGAAGAATAATCTGAGAGGGTACTAAACAATTACTTTAACAAAGACCTTCAATTTTTATTTAAGGTGGGTCAATGCCTTGATGTAAAAGTAGCTAGATTTTCGTCAGGTTTTCACCATAAGACCATAATAGCATACACTTTCCAAAGAAACTGAAAAAATAGAGGGGTCCCGGGCTATTTTCTGAGATATTCAAGCCTTAAGTTAATGTCTCATGCGATGGATCATACAGTGTTTTGCCATATATCTACATGAAATTGTATTGAAAAGTAGCTAAATTTCTATATAACTCTCTCAGAGTATAGGCTTTGATGGTTTCTATCTAGAGAATATATTCTAAACACATGGTCCCGCACATATTTCTAAGGTTTAGGCCCATCGAAAAAAAAAAGTTGAAAAGAAATAGAAATATACTGAGGGCTACCTATGTATGACTTCCAATGAGGACAACCACTACAGACTGCATAGCACAGTGGTAGAATGGATGCCTTCATATTCAAAGGTTGGTGGTTCTCCTCCCGGTCAGGGAAAATCCATATCCTATTTTATGACCATTTGATGTTACTTAGGCCAATTTGAAACAAGGGTGCCCTGGTGTTTTATGGTCAAACTGCACGGAAAACGGCGCAGTGGACGAAAAAGGCATCATATTGACCCACCTTAAATGAGATTTTTTTTTGTCCATGCTGAAGTCTTCTTTACATTAAGTATGTTCTTAGCATTGCCAAAGAGCAAATAGTATTCTTATCACTTTGATACAATTCTTAATGAATACTCAACGTCGAGCTCATATCCAAGACTTAGATCACATGTCAAACACTTGCCAATGACAATTTTAAAAAGAAAAATACAGGCCTAGCTTATCATGGTAATGATCACTTTACTCAGAAATATCAGTGATGCATGTTATATATATATTCTTAATGGGTATTCCATGCAGATCTAGAAAGGTATTATTTTAGTCAAATTCTATTTGATTAGTATTTTTCATGTGATTTGACACCTAAATGGAAAACCAGGTATGTTGTAATTTTAAAAGAAACAGAAAATTTCAGCCAAATTAAGCAAACCACACGAAACCATTTTAAAAAGTCTCCCTCTATCAAATAGGAGGGAAAGATATCTTTGCAAATTAAGCAAACCATTTAGACCTTTTGAAAGCATAAATGTCTTATAATTAATTTGCCTATAGATGCATGACACGAGAACAGTATAGTAGAACTGATGATTACCTTTGGACGTTCAAGCCCCATTAATACCCATGTTTCAGTTAAATCCTCAGCTAATTCATCTCCTATATATGGAACCAAAAGAGTTGTTTATATTCAGTAGAATTTGAATTCTAGTATATATCTTGAAAAATTGTAATCTAGAATATTTTCAGCATCAATATAACTTCATCGTCAAGCAACTGTAAAAGTAAGTATGTTTACTCATTAAATTTAAATCTACATAGCAGGGCCAAAATGGTGTGGTTCAGACAACGTGGTCCAAAAGTTAGGTAGGTACATCAACACCTTTTGGAAAAATCTCTAAAATTGGGAAAATATGCTATCAGCCCTGTTTTGCAGGTGAGTTATGCAGTTTTCCTGAAACAGCTTTTGTTACCCTTGCTTCAAACTAGGTGACAAATTCTATAGTCTATAAAAGCATTCTAGTATAAGGCTGCTGAAGGTGGTGCCATACTAGGGTCGGTCGGGCCGGCTTCAGCTTGAATGGGGAACTGGGGGGCAGGCTGTGGGGCAGGCTGTACGTTTGACGACTGAGGAATAGGTGGTAGATGTCCTGGAGGAAGACCATACCCTGGAGTCAGGGGCCCCCCAGGCGGGTAGGCTGGGGGATAGGCAGCATCCTTCTGATACCCTGGGGTTGGTCCAGGAGCTCCAGGGTAGGAGGGTGGTGTTGGGCCAGGAGCTCCAGGGTAGGAGGGTGGTGTTGGGCCAGGAGCTCCAGGGTAGGATGGTGGTGTTGGGCCAGGAGGTCCAGGATAGGGCGGTGGTGCTGGTCCAAAATGTGCTGGTCCAAACTCTACTGTTCCAGGTGGTGGTGGTGGTGGTCCAGGCAGTGGTGGTCCAGGCAGTGGTGGTCCAGGTGGTGGTGGTCCAGGTTGTGGTGGTGCATGCTGTGGTGGTGGGTGTGCAGTTGACCCTTAATAAAAAAAATATTAATATTAATGATTTTGTAGGGGCAACATTTTATGTGTATTACGGGTTTGTGGTTTCGAGGCGGGAATGGGACAGTTCTACGCTAGGTGGCAACAACATCACCCAGTGGTTGCGCGGGTTCAGGTAGGGCACTCCAGATGGCGCACCGGCAGAGTGCCATGTCGACACTGCCTGGTCCGCAACCCGGGTATATAAGAGGCTGCAGTTGGCCACATCAGAGAGTTCATCCCAGGACGAGCTCTGACCCACACCCTTCGTGACTTTTGTCACCGGGGCCCCTACACCCCTCCTGCTACTGGCTCTTGTACCAGCCCTTGCTGGGGCCAAGACCAGTTCGTACAGCCCTAGTTGACTTCGAACCAGCGAGACACTGCTAGTGTGCTTTGAACCTTGTCTGTGATCAATTGTGCATTATGGTGATAATAAGGAGCCGTGTCCGTATGTGAAACAAGGACGAAATGACTTGAATAAAAGAACCTGTTGCATTCAAACCGAATTTGGTACCTGTGTCCGTTTCATGCTTTCACAACCCCCACTATTTCATTACTTCAATCGAGTGATGTGATTGTGCTTGCAGAGACAAACTGAACCATGTGCCTGAACAATTATATATCTCCATATTCTTAAACTTCTATACACACCTTCTTTTTAAAAACTGCTAACACAACTATAACTGAACACATTTATGTTTAGGAATACCCAGGTATGCAGTATAAAAATGAAAAACGTACGTAAATCTCTAGGAGGCTGGTTGAGCTTATCTCTTCTTTCCTTACTGTGATTAATTTCATCATTTGTTATGATGATGCACAAATGCAGCCCCAAGAAGTAACCTGTTAGTTCATCATGCCAAACTTTACGGGTGTGTATGAACCTATACACTGATGTTCCTAGGATCCCTATACGCCCAACCTCTCAGTCACTAGTGCCTAACCTAGTTAGTCATTTTTTGGCTCCCTATACGCCCAACCTAGATTAGTTATATTTGTCAGGTTGGTCACCACTGACCAACCCACCTTAGTCTTTTTAGTTCTAAGGAGAGCCACTGAGTGGTCATCACAGGTGGCCCCAACTAGTGGTATACAAATACAACACACCAATGATGGACCTAGGTTAGCCACTACTGACTGACCCCTTGGTCATTTTTGAATATAACTTTGCCATTGTGACTTACGCTCATATGACCAACCTGGGCTAGTCTGTACTGACTAACCCTTTCAGTGTATTTTCAGTGTAGGGTTGACATGATTTGGTTATGTTATTATCAAAGAGCAAAGAATAGTAAGAGAACCCACTTTATATGATCCCCAACAATAAGGTCCCTTGGCAAGTACAGTATTGAATATGCCCTAAAGGGTACACTATCTCGTCTACTTACTGGTTACTTGTGTAGTCCTTCTTCTTCGTTGGCTCACCCTGTTGTTTTTGCCTAAATAGAAAATATGTCAAACATATTATAGTTTCTTCTGGTATGATGTGTAACATCACAGGATGATGTGGAATATTTCAACAATTGTAATAATATTGTGGTCTGTATAGTATGACTACCTTAGATACATACACATGGAGAATATGTGATTTATTTTGTAACATATCCTATATTATTATCAACCCTTTAGGGCATCATAGTGTTTTAATGTGCCGTGCCCATAGATTGTCCTCATGCTGCATGACTGCAACAGTGGCAAGTATGATGAACTAATACAGTGCTGCTTAGTTACTCACTAGCTCTGCATTGGTACATTATTTTTACAACTGTTATTTCAAGTGATATAACAAGCTATATATTAAGGCTTAAACAGTATTATTGACCTTTAATTGAAAGACATGACATATTTATTATGAATTTAAGCCAATTTAGAAAATTTACAGTATATAGTACTTTAATGTTAAAATCTGGGTAAGCCCATCTTAGTCCCAGCAGTTAGCCTAGGACAAAAATGTGGTGGGCCCCATACCCAGTGGGCACAAAACCTTGATTCAACATTGAAAACTGGTTGATATAGGGTTACAGGGTAGATCAACCTGTTTTCAACATCGATGCAATGTTGCACTTTCAACGTTGTCAACCAACACCTGTTTCAACATTGATGCAATGTTTGGATATCAACTTTGAATCAACCATGGGTTTTCCCACCCTTCCCACTAGATGCCTCCACAACCTACTCCTTAGCATTTCTATCTCCATGCTACATCAATTTTCCCTAACTGTAAGCTCTTATTTTTCTCATCAATATATACAATTGATCAAAATGTCATTCATTTTCATTGACAACTATGGTGTGTGCATTTGGTTGACATTTGGAATTAAATGAGAAGAATACATGCAAGGTTTCAGTAAGACACCCTTTATGTTGCCTAGAATGATAGATAAAGCCTCAGTCATGACCAGGTCACTTTGAAATGGATGTGAATACCTCTTAGCGTGATCATCAGAGGTCATTCATGTACCGCTACCCTGGATAGTGCTAGAATTAGCATTTAATCTTGGGGAAATGGGGGGGGGATGTTGTAATGAAAATATATAAATTGAAGGAATGAGTCTACATACGAATACTGTATCTAATATACTGAATCTCAAATTATGCATCAGCAGTCAATATCAAACCAATGTAAATCATTTTATTATGTTTATTTGTTGTTGATTTACAATGGTCATATCAATGTTGAATCACTGATGAATGATCAGGTTGGGAAAATCCGACTTTTAAACCATTGCAGGGGTTAAGTCCAGTGAGGGCTTTTCTCCCCTTAATTTTGGGTCAATATACATGTAATTCTAGGTTCAAGCTAGGTATATGTGAGTGGGCTAGTATAACAGCCGTGTATTTTATGAAATATATTGATTTAAATAACAAAATATAGCTGAAATAAGGTATATTCATATGTGGTCTCCCTCCCCCCTTCACCCCTCCCTCACCACTCCACCTGTACTAAATACTGCACTGGGAGATTCCCCCTTTGAGGTGGGGACTAGCAGTGACCCTTATCTCTTATCTCTGTAAAGATAAGGGCCAAGCATCCAAGGGGGAATCTCCCCTTGCTGGTAGAACTCCCCTGGAAGGGTTTTCTACCTGTAATGGAGAATTCCCGGGATTATCCAGGCCTGATGATCAACGTTGTTGACCTCATCAATATCAACAAAATGACAACCCTGTATCAACTGTTGATATTATGTCGCTACACACATTGAATCAACATTGAATCAACTGAAGTTTGCCCACTGGGTATGGACTATGTGACATGGGTCCCACCTAACGGCCCATCGTTAGACCGGTGTGGGCCCCAGTAAGCAATGCTAACTTAGTTACGGTTGCAACTCTCAGATGGGGCCCATAGGCTGTCTGAGAGTTACGGATAGAAGGGTCAGTTTTCTACTGGTAGTGCATATCCTTACCAAGAATGTATATTTCTACACCCGATCAAGAAGACTATGAGTGGCTGTTTATGCTACTAAGGGCCTTAATTGGGTGAGGTGAAACATACAAATTGGTAATTATATGCATGTCTAGACCAATTGATGGGTGGCATCAATGCAGTAAAGGCTTCCTGCCTACAAAGACTAACCTCTTCAAAGTCCTCTAATGTGTAGAAATGATTAATAAACTAAAGATTCTAAAAACATACAAAGGTGGGGAATAAGTTTAAGGTGGTCACAATGCAGTATCATCCCTATAGATAACATATTAAGCACAGGGGAATGCAAGGAAAAATGTCCTCGCAAAACCAGAGCTTTTACTGCACCAAGATCCTATACCCACAACGCTAGTGGCCGTGAGTATGGAGCCTATATACTATGCTAACTGGGATGGTGGCTGTGTCTCACGAGATTGGGCCAATGTAAAAGTCTTTGACTGGGTGCCATCTTTGACATAAATGGGCTGAAAAGGTTAATAACGCTTTAAATCAGTAACTAGTATTCATGCATCCTAATGACAAAAAGGGCGTAAGGCATAAAGGGTGATTGAAGCACTATGTCGTCTTTAAAGGGTTAGAAATACACTGGGGTAATGTCTGTACTTACTACATAGTTTCACGAAAATGACTGTGAGGAAGAGCATCGCCATGGCAAATACGATACATCCAAATATTATACCAATGATAAGTGCAGTAGAAAGCCTGTAGGGGAGGGGGAGATATCATTAATAACAGCATTATGCAAGACAAGTACATATAAGGATCATCACTTCATATACCCTAGGCCCCACAAAATAGTGTCGATGTAACAATGTGCATGTGAAAACCTAATATTCAAATACTCTGTGATTGATATTTAAGTACCAAGTAAGAGCTTCTTACCTTTTAACTAAAGACCTCAGACTTAGCATACTATATCTGAACATGATCTTGGACATAATATTGCCATTGTAGGGCAATCTCCTGGATTAAGTCGCTATTCAGAGGGCCAGAATGATTAAGTCGCTATGACCAGACAGCTAAGTATGGAAATATACAGGTTGGGAAGAAAATATGACATGTGCAGGAGGAAAACGGAAGGGGCTGGCATAGCGACCTAATCCGTTTGGGGTGCCATATAGCGACCTAATCCGTTTTGGGTGCCTAATAGCGACCTAATCAGTTGGGGATGTCCAATAGGGGGAGGGAGTGTATGGGTATAGAATGAATGGTTGTCTTTCACTGAATAAGGGTCTCCCTCCCTCCATTGGCTAACACACTCACCCTCCTCCCTCTTATTAAATGGTTGTCTTTTACTGAATAAGGGTCTCCCTCCCTCCATTGGCTAATCCACTCACCTTCCTCCCTCCCACTGAATGAGACCCTTATTCAGTAAATGACAGCCATTCAGTGGGAGGGAGGAAGGTGAGTGGATTAGCCAATGGAGGGAGGGAGACCCTTATTCAGTGAAAGACAACCATTCAATAAGAGGGAGGAGAGTGAGTGTGTTAGCCAATGGAGGGAGGGAGACTCTTATTCAGTGAAAGACAACCATTCAATAAGAGGGAGGAGGGTGAGTGTGTTAGCCAATGGAGGGAGGGAGACCCTTATTCAGTAAAAGACAACCATTCAGCGACTTAATCCTTCTAGACTACAAAATTGAAGGGGATGCACTCACACAGCGACTTAATCCTTCTAGCCTATAATATAAATCAAATGATGGCCATATAGCGACTTAATCCTTCTAGGCTCCAAAATTGAAGGGGATACACTCCCATAGCGACTTAATCCTTCTAGCCTTTAACAGAAATCAAATGATGGCCATATAGCGACTTAATCCTTCTAGGCTCCAAAATTGAATGTTATACACTTCCCATAGCGACTTAATCCTTCTAGCATACAAAATTGAATGGGATACACTTCCAATAGCGACTTAATCCTTCTAGCCTACAAGAAATGAATAACATACATTTCCATAGCGACTTAATCCTTCTATAGCCTACAAATAAATAGGAAAACTTCCCATACAGTCTAAAAGAAATCAAATGAATGCAACATAGCGACCTAAACCTACAGACATTTTTTATGAATAAGGCTGCGCCACCTACCTTCTATTTCCCCCAAAAAATCCAAGCCCCAATTTTTTTAGATAGGCCCCTTCAAAGAAACCCTCTTTCCCGGGGAAACTTCCCCTTGTAATAAATAATTTAACTTGATGAAAATTACAACTTCCCTTATATATACTCCTGCTTTAGGTCGCTCCAGTTTAAGTCGCTATTTTTAAGTCTATCCTATAGCATAGAAGCTAAGATAAAATTGTGTTACATGCATTTTGGGGGGTTTCTGAGGGTGTTGGGCCCCTTATATATACTCCTACTTTAGGTCGCTCCAGTTTAAGTCGCTATTTTAAATGTTATCCATAGTGTAGAGGCTAAGATGACATTGTATTGGATCAGCAATGGCTGAAAGTTTAAGTCGCTATAGCAGGGCTGAAGGTTTAAGTCGCTACATGTTTTATAAGACTTTCCTCTTGTTTTATCATAAATCCAGTTTTCTATGTTATTTACATAGCGACTTAAACATAGATATGGCCCATTGTAGTACCCCGTGTAGTAAGCCCATATGTGGCAATTCAGCATTGCAGCTCAGATTGGCTGGTTGACATATAATTAATTATAACTATTTTTGGGTAGATTATTTAGCAGCACCTTGGATATCTCATTCATTAAAAGATAATACAGCGGCATATCAAATGAGTTCTACATCAGGTGGTGGCCAATCCATAACCCAATCTGAGCCCAAATTAGGAACCCATGCAGAAACCAAGGTGGTTAGCCCTGTGTCTCAAACCATTGGTTGGCCCATTCATTGGCCAAGTCCAGACTGCCTTGGTAAACATGGGTTTAGCCCCAGTTGGTGTCACATCATATTTGCTACTAGGGACATTATGCCTACTTGAAATTAAAACTTATTAACATTATACAAAGTTCTGGGCATATATCTGACCATTCCAGGAGAGACATGGTATTCAAAAACATACGGTTCTGGCTCTGCTGCTGCTTGTGCACAGCAGTATTCTTCATACTCTTCTCCACAACATGCAGCGAAGTTGTTGGGTTCAAAGTCCAGTGGGCATGTGAAAAGTCCCAGGTAGGTACCGTTTTCCCCCGCCGCATAGTTAGCACACACCGAGGTAGCTGCCATGAACATAAAGATGCAGTTTATTTCAGCTTAGGGAGTAAAAGACATTTTTTAAACAAAAAAGTAGGCATGTCTAGTTTAACGCAACTGAATAAAATACCATGTTATTTATTACTATATAAGTGGTTTAAACTGAGATCACAACTATGATTTGGCTATGGGTGATATCAGATGATATTCGTTTTTAGTGAATTTCCAGAATAAACAATTTTTATAGGTTGTATAATAGTGTAGTAGATAGGGGGAAAAGATTGGCACTTCTGGCAGCAAGCATGAAAGTTTCTGGATAGGGGTTTTTCAACGTGCTGAATCCATTTCTAAGTGGAAACATCATTTTCGAGAAATGTTTCTACTTCTAAATTGGCGTTGAAAATAAAAAGTATTAATTAATTAATTAATTCCATAAAAAAATCAAATATCTTATAAAAGAAGAGCAAAAGTTGTAATGACACCTAGAATAGTTGATACCCATGTATAATTATCACATAGAGTCAAAATTAGCAATTTCGTAATTTTTCATTAAGGCCTAATTAGCATAATTTATGCGAAAATGAAGATATATGCATAATGGACAAAAACACATGATTCCCTGCAGGAAAAAATCTGAATGTTGACACACACATCCCTGAGACCATAGAAATATATCTAAAAGACAGATCTATTGCAAATATAGGCTGTAGCCATTATGGCAGCCATATTTAAAGATGGCCACTGCTGAATATTTTCTAAATCATCTATCTCCTTTTCTAATCAACTTAGAATCATGATTCCAAATGCTAAATATACTTTTCTGAGGTCAAGGAATACAATGATATAACCTTTGAGGAGATTGATGGCAGCCATCTTGGATTTTGATGATGTCATCCTTTGCAAATCTATCGATTAGCTGATTTTCCGTGTTAAATCCTTTTTATTATTACGGATCATCAGTCTGCCATCTCCATAGAGGGTCCAAGCCCTGCATGATGGTCATGGAACACCAGTGTCTAGCCTGTTATTTTCACAGCATTGGGCTAGGTTCTCCAGAGACATTCCCAGTACTATTTGCATTTGTGACCATCCTTTGGGCCTAGGTCAAACTCATTTACCTGCCAGAGAACCTGACGATGCTATTTCTGGCTTAACGTTAAGCTGATGTTTTCCTTAAATCCTTATCACACATATTTTGGTGATAACCTGAACTGCTATATTATCTTGTGTTTCAAATATGAATCTCCTATCTCAAATCTCCTGCTTTTTATCAGATCTTGGCAGTCTACATTGCCAGTCCACCTGGTGTCGTTCAGGTGCATTACAGTATTCTCACATAGTTATATGGAGCAACAGACAACAAGGTCAGATTGCCTTCAGTTTCAAATTCAAAGCTGATTTCATCTAGATTCTAAAATTCTCTTCGTATATATATGAGCCCAGGTGAAAGTCTTTTTCCACTGCGACAGAACTGCTGACCAACCAGCCTGCCACTGGATTATATGCCAGTGAGCTCAATAAGAGAGAGAAAAAGCCCCCCCCCCCCCCTCAGTGTTGTGGGCAGTGTTACAAACAGTACCAATGTGTGGCAATGATCAAAACTCAACTCTGTGGCTTTCAGCCATAAGACATTTTGAAGTCATATTTACTTTACACTAAATTTATGCAGTTCAAGTTAGCAATGATGCTCAGAAGACTAGAGAGGCTTCCACCAGCACAGAGCTGAGTGAAGAGGTGTTTGAAGTAGTAGGTGCAAAAGTGGTCAAAACAGGCCTCCAAAACGCCACTCTCTATAAGGGTGTTAGGCTGAACTACACTCCAAGCACTCCCTACAAATTCATGCAAGCTGTGCCCATGCAAGCTTACTGTATCTAACCCGGCCTGGAAGGACCAGGTTACATTGTCCCATTGATCAAGGGGTCCAGGTGCAATAATGACTCACAGGGGGTTCACTAGTCCCCCAATTTATGTGCAGAACCACCCCAGAGGCCAACATCCTTTAGCCCTGGGCTGGCCTCTGATGGCAAAGGCACCCGTTGACATAGTCCAATAGTCCACAGAGCTCCAACAGCAGACCAGGATAAACCTAGCTCTACTTTCTGCTCCCTGCTCTACTCATGTTGGACCTGAGTTCAGCCTAAAACTCTCTGCTCCCAAAGTACCAGGCATTAGCCAGTATTGCCCTTTCAAGTACTTTGGCAGGCATATGAGATAGCTTTAGTCCCAGTGGATGGTTTGAGGTCCCGCTAAAAATGACACTTGCCCTGAAACTTTATTCCTAGTTGAGAAATGACCCTGTCCTTCCCACATATAAGAGTGTAGGTCTAGAAGTAGATATTCAATCAATGGAGATTAAGTCCAGAGGGAACCTGGAGCCTAGACCCTAGGCAGTTGGATAGGCCTGTACTCTGTGGAACAATATGAGGCCAGTTGCTACTGCTTCAAAGCTAAACTGGTATGGCCTAGGACCATGGGACAGAGCCTTGGACTGGGTGGTGTCAAAATAGAGAGCAACAATGCCTAGAGGGTCCTCTAAAGTTGTGGTTTACTTAATTGGTAAGCAGGTATCTGGCCCACCCTATTCATGTTTATGGTGCAACAAAACAGCAAGCTAGAGCTGACTACTAAGCCCTCAAGTTCAAGTTCAATAAAGGTTTATTTTATCCAAGGCAGTAGTACAGTTGTTTAGTATTTCCAATGCTCTACCCTCATTGACCGCCTTGCGGGGTATTAATGTGTATATGCGGTAATGGTTCATGACTCTTTCCGTACATAACAATTTTCATGACTTAACTAGAAAAGACCATTACCGCCCCTGACAATCTTTATGATCATGAAAAATAAAAGCTACAAATTGTGTTCATGTTTAATGTTGCAGGATAGGTCTACAGGCAACATTGAGAATATAATTTATGGGGTGGCAAAGGGAACCAAATTTGCAAGGCCTCTTGGAAAAACTATTGTCTTGGCCACTATCTCAGCATTCCACTAGGCTCATTCAATTTGGGCTAATATAAGCTAGCAAAAATGCTGCCGCTGCCACCTACTGGCTGTGTCTCACGACCTTGAGCCAATGTTTTTGTCTCTTATCGGGTGCCGTCTCTGACTGGGTGCCGTCTCTGACCAGGTGCCGTCTCTGACCAGGTGTCAGAAAAAAGGTGTTTTAAAAAGAATTATACTCATGTATTTAAGGATTTGTAAAAATGTTATTGCGGTTGTTATATAATTATAATCATAATTACAATTAGCCTCCTGCTGTTGGTATTTTGACCTTATCAAGCCAAGCCGGTCAGAGACGGCACCCGGTCAGAGACGGCACCCAGTCAGAGACAAAAACATTGGTCCAAGGTCGTGAGACACAGCATACTGGTACTAAGTGTAGTGCAACCATAAGAAAATCAAGATGGCTATCATATCTTAAACATCATCAAACGTAATAGAGGGCTCCAGTTTATTGCTTTTATCGATGCAGTTGGCAGAATGATGATCCGTAATAATAAAAAGGATTTAACACGGAAAATCAGCTAATCAATAGATTTGCAAAGGATGACATCAAAATCCAAGATGGCTGCCATCAATCTCCTCAAAGGTTATATCATTGTATTCCTTGACCTCAGAAAAGTATATTTAGCATTTGGAATCATGATTCTAAGTTGATTAGAAAAAGAGATAGATGATTTAGAAAATATTCAGCAGCGGCCATCTTTAAATATGGCTGCCATAATGGCTACAGCCTATATTTGCAATAGATCTGTCTTTTAGATATATTTCTATGGTCTCAGGGATGTGTGTGTCAACATTCAGATTTTTTCCTGCAGGGAATCATGTGTTTTTGTCCATTATGCATATATCTTCATTTTCGCATAAATTATGCTAATTAGGCCTTAATGAAAAATTACGAAATTGCTAATTTTGACTCTATGTGATAATTATACATGGGTATCAACTATTCTAGGTGTTATTACAACTTTTGCTCTTCTTTTATAAGATATTTGATTTTTTTATGGAATTAATTAATTAATTAATATTTTTTATTTTCAACGCCAATTTAGAAGTAGAAACATTTCTCGAAAATGATGTTTCCACTTAGAAATGGATTCAGCACGTTGAAAAACCCTTATACAAAAACTTTCATGCTTGCTGCCAGAAGTGCCAATCTTGGTGCTTATGTGCCCCCTATCTACTACACTATAACAGTCTAACTTGCATGTGAGGACGAACCTGTGGAGTCACTAGACACCGCCCATTCCACCCATATCCTTAAAAAGCCCACTTATCGCGTAATCTTAATAACGAAACCCCACTTTTTCCCATAATCTTAATAATGAAACTCAATCTAGTCCTAATATGGATGGCGTCTGATGTTGATAGGGGGGCTCTGCCCCCCAACCCCCATTCTTATTTTCCCTTTTTTTCCCCTCTTTAATAATGGTGAGACTTTAAGATTATGCCAGAAGTGGCGATTCAAGATTACGCACAGAAAGGGTGGCGTCTAGTGACTCCGTAGTTTCATCCCTTGTTGCGTTTAACTTGGTGAAATTACCTGTATTT
Organism: Harmothoe impar; assembly: GCA_947462335.1. Classification (NCBI taxonomy): domain Eukaryota; kingdom Metazoa; phylum Annelida; class Polychaeta; order Phyllodocida; family Polynoidae; genus Harmothoe; species Harmothoe impar. The sequence continues at coordinate 21,754,736 of OX381718.1, read as the reverse complement.
GAGTTGGGTCTGGTCCTCGATGCATACACTGCACTGTTGCTGTAGGAGTAATACTGGGTGTAGTAGGACCAGTAGAGGCTCCCCATAAGGGCCGACGTGTACAACCTCGTTGATCTGACGGTTGGCACATAACTCCTGCAGAAAAGTGACAGGGAGAAATTACTAATACTAGTAGCTGCAACCAGTGAGGATTAACATACTATAGAATTACCAGGTAGATGAAATGCCCATGCCAGTTCATTGATGTTTGTCCACACTGAGAAAAAAATGTGAATTTTTGCAAGGTCTACTTGGTGATTTTTTAAGGGGGTTGAAACACCAGGCCCCATTTACTAGGTTAAATTTTGAAAAAATGATTTTTGCACAAGTTTTTGGGTGAGCATCCTGCCAAAACGGAGTAAGAGTCAATTACACAGAGAATGCTCCTAAGATTACACAGTGAATTCATGTCTGGACATTGCTATTAAAGTGCTTGATACACGGACATGCCCACATCCTGTAAATTCTGGTAGAAGTACTTACAAATAGTAATTACTAGAAGTGAAGTAGTTGTAGCTCCGAGCACTTGTCCTGTAATATCTAGTGGGAGCACGATATGTGGAAGCACGGTACGTGGAAGCACGGTATGATGATGACCTATAGGTACTTGACCTATAGGTACTTGACCTATAGGTACTTGCCCTATAGGTACTTGCCCTATAAGAACTTGACCTAGAGGCTGCATTTGTACTTGATGGTTGACCTTTAAAATAGATTTGAAACAATTTATTAAAAAGGCCCAATTTAAAGCCTAAAGGCAGTATTCGACTAAGACAAATCGGCCAAGATTCCGTCATCGGACGAGATTTGTCCATAAATACAACATTATAGACTTTCATCGGATGACGGATTTACTGACGTCAGCGGAATACTCCCTAATGTTGCGGGTTAAAACCTCAACATTTTGAAGTTCTGCAGACCTGACTAAACTACTATATATGTAAAACCAGGCTCTGCATATATGTCTGCGGACAGGTAATCTAAATGAAATTAATAAAATGTAAAATAGATTTCCTTGCCAGGAAGAGAAAGCTGCAGCTCCTGGCTATAATGTAGATAAAGGGCCACAATGGGGAAGGCCTGGACCAGTAAGAGTGCACACCAGAGGAGATTAGAAAATTACATTTGCCAAACATTATGCTAAAATTAGGGGCACATTGGAAAGTTTGTCTAGCTTGCACTCTACGGTGAAGCAATGATACACATATATGTGTGTATAACACGGTTCCATTGGAATGATACTTTCAATAAAGAAATTCAAACTCTTTGATGAAATATTAGTAATATAAATGTGACCTTTTGGTACAAATTCCGCTGTAAGAGGGATTTAGAAGGTGTTTTATAAGTTTTGAATACTAATGGGATTTGAAGGGGACCAGGACTTACATCTACCACTAAAAGTACCAAACAGAGGTGGGTCAAAAATATGGTGGGAGTTAGTCATATATCGCATATCCAAGTTTATAACCCCAGGCTTAGCAAATATCCCCGTTTATACGAACAGGCTTATACTGATTTCCAGGGATGTATTGACAAGGCTTATAAACAGGTCTGGCATTCCTTCTCATTTTCTGATTAATTCAATACCTTTCAAAAATAATTAGGATAAATTTCTAATACTCCCTGTCGAAATGTAGGTTGATGACTGTATAAATAAGATAATCTGTGAGATAAATTCTCATTTGTATACATGCAAGAAATGTCTACCCAGTAAACAAATAACGTTATACACCATTTTATAACGTTATATAACGTTATATGTCAACGTTTTTCTAAGGCTCTTTAGTATGGCATAACGTTATGTAAAGTTTAAAACGCTATTTTGACGTAAAATAATCTGTGTTTTTTTGTTAGCTGGGTAAGTACTCCAATTACATGTATAGGCAAAGTTATGACCAGAAAGACGATCTCTTGATGTAAAAGTAGCTAAATTTTCATTAGGCGTTTACCATAGACCATGATAGCATGCACTTTCCAAAGAAACGGAAAAAATATGGGGCTCCCGGGCTATTTCCTCAGATACTCAAGCCTTAAGTTGTTGTCTCATGTGATAGGAGTATTCAGTGTTTTGTCACATAGCTACACAAAATAGTATTGAGAAGTAGCTAAATTTCTTTATAACTGCATGTCTCAGAGTGTAGGCTTTAATGTTCTCTACCTAGAAAGTATATTTTGAACATATGGTCCCACACATATTTCTAAGGTTTAGGCACATTGAAATAATAAAAGTTGAAAAGAAATAAAGATATACTGAGAAATAGTTATGTATAGCTTCCAATGAGAATTACCACCACAGACTGTATAGCACAGTGGTAGCATGCAAGCCTTCATATTCAAAGGTTGATGGTTCTTGCCCATGTCAGGCAATATCTTTCACCATTTTATGAGCAATTGATATTACCTATGCCAATATGAAACAAAGGTTCCCTGGTGATTTGTGGTCAAATTTGATAATGTACCTGCGCAGTAAATGAAATTACATCAGATCGAGCCACCTTAATGATGTTTGACTCTCTGCCCCGGCTCTTATTCAGGCCCGGCTTACATAAAACCTAGAACCACTTTTGACCCGGGTTATGAACATATATAAGGCTAATGGTGGACTAACTCAGGTATTGACCACCAGGGGTTGCTGCCTTCACTCTCTCAGACCGTTGTTGTGGTTGTTGCCAGGCCCAACCCTCCAACCACACACACCAGCAGGTAGGCAGTCTCATACTGAATCAATATGCAACCTGACTGCTTTGCGTTAACTATTGTCTGAGTTGTTATGGGTTGCGGTAATTTGTATATATATAATTATATATTTATATATATATATATATATATATATATATATATATATATACATATATATATATATATATATATATATATATATATATATATACATATATATATATATATATATATATATATTTATTTATATATACACGCCAATATTCCTCCATTCAAGAAAAAATACCCCAGGAGTAACCGAGCGTATCGGCCTATGTCAAGATAACCACAGCAGACTGGTTGGTGCTCTCATAGGGCACCAGCCAGCCACACTACCATTGTTATTATTATTATTATTATTATTATTATTATTATTATTATTATTATCATCATCATCATCATCATCATCATCATCATTATTATTGTTATCATTATTATCACATAACATAACCAGGTGAGAAGTCCTTTGTCTTAGCCCTACCCTGTGGTTTAACTAACTCTAAACTTCGGTTATGTGAGGGTATAGGGGAGAGAGGGGCACGTTGACCACCTGGGCACATTGAACCACATGCTCTCTTTGCTATTCCTTTGGGAATTTTCCAGCAGCTTGCCTACTATATTACCCCCCTTATATAGATGGTTCAGAGCAGCGACATCATATTTATTTTGGGATGCTGAGGAGAAGCTCAGACAATATGAAAGATTTAAGCCATTGAAAGTAAAAATTTGCAATTGTTAAACTTTTCTTCTTATGTTTTTACAAAACATTGCTGGCCTAAGATCTATATGGAGGTCAAATTATATATCTGAATGCTTACATAGAACCTGATTTTAATCCTGAAGGTGTTATGTAATTCGAATTAAATCAACCTTATCTATGATGGTTGACATGGGGTACATTGAACCACAAAAATTGGGGCACCTTGAACCATGCTCAAAGTACCCAAATCTCTGTCTTGAAAGACTAGTTCCATTATTTACCACATATGTACCTGTGCAATGCATAGAGGGACAAAGTATCACCACGTTTCACCAGAGGGCAGACTTTTTAAGGTCTCCTTGTCCGCTTGTAGAGATGATATTGCTCAGGTCAACAATGGGCTAACCCAACAAGTAGGCCCATGGTTTAAACCCCCCATAGTTCATTAGAATTAAGCCACACAGAAGGAACCACAATATTAATATGCACTTTGGTTATACAAGTAGGATAGAATACATGTTTTGTTAGTTGTGATAATAAATTATTTCATAGCATATTCAGAGTGTGTTTATTCTCAGATGTATCATTTTTAAGAAGCAAAACATAAAAGAATATAATTAAAGATTTATACGGCACGTGCAAATAGCAGCAATCCTCTGAAAATGGTTTATATTAGCCTACAGGAAAATTTGTAAAGCTCTAACCCAGTGACTAAACTAGAAGCTATAACTTAATAACTTGTATGCATTAAATATGTATTTTTCATATTCAATCCTATGCAAAAGTAACAAAAGTAAGTATTTCCGCCTTAACTTTCAATAATAAATCCATATTGCTGATTGTTTGAACCATTCAAGATATGTGGTTCAAGGTGCCTCAGTGGGTGGGTCAACCTGCCCAGGGCATGGGGCACATTGAATCACCCAAAGATTTTATTTTCAAAAAATCAAAAGAAATACAACAAATGACCATACTTGCTTTGCCATGGGTCGTCATATAGCGCAATGATATAAGGTAAATGCTAGATACAAAATCAAAGCTCAGATGACCTTGATAAAGTCAGGAAAAAAATAAATGTGCATAAGTGGTTCAACGTGCCCTTCTCTCCCCTACAATATAACCAAGGTGTGAACTCCTTTGTCTTAGCTCTCCACGATGGGTTAATCAATTACATGTAAAACCTATCTCTACCAATCTCTAATGGCATATTACCACTGGTATATATATATCCACATCCACAAACCCATATTGTACTCTGAATCATAGATGTAAATGATATGTCTGTCTATGTCTGAATGTACATTATTCACATCACTTTTTGGCCTAAAACCACAAAAGCCAAAACAGTTTCTTACCTAAAAGGAGGATCAAAGACAAGCATAGTCCAATAGATAACATCCACACCATCCCCTTCTCCATGGTGGGAGGTAACAAGGCAGCAGATAACCAGTACAGCTGTTAGACTTGGAGTTTATATACTGCACTGATCTGTGTCATACAGCCAGTGATTAACACTCCTTGTGGCCATTTGGTCATGAATATGAACGAGTATCAGCTCAACAGGCCCATGTTTAAACAGTGGTCAGAACATTATATAAGTGGCACACACAGGTAGGAGAAGGTATGAGCTGGTGGTTCTGATGCCAATAAATGGCCGGAATGTAGGCCCCTGCTAAGCTCCAACTGTTACTGCAGGGGCAGCAAGCATTCAACTCTATCGCTGTCCAACTCAAATATAATATTTGGGGTGTTTTCAATTCATTACAGAGAGAGTTTGCAAATATCTCACTATATAACGGGCGGCGGTAGGACCAAGGGAGGGCAAGGGAGGGGACTGCCAAAGAATCCGTACTTAAAGTGGGGATATCCGATTTTTCTTCAAATTCTAAATCTTACTTAAATGTATCCAAACACTGTAAAAGTATAATATTTAGAGTTTAGAGGTCAATTAGATGTCATCAATAGGTGTTAATAGGTCACAAAAGGACCCAATGTCCCCCAACCATGGGCTTTTCTAATATATTTTCAATAGGGAGAATCAAAGTGTGCACGCATTTATTCCCTAAATGACCATACATTGGACAATAAAATCTAATTAGAGCAAAATCGGAGGGAATTAGGGGTAATGAAATAGATAGGAGGTCAAATATATTATTTGTGAACATTCTGACTAAGTTTTAAGGAAATCTATTTTTTAGTCCAAAACATCGGATGTACTAACTTTAAAGTTATGTACTTTAAGGTTTTTAGGTAGTGGGGCGTTGTGCCAGACTTTGTATTTAGGGAGTGGGGTGTTGGGCCAGACTTTAGGGTGTTTACCTCCGCCGCTTGGAGCCGTGAAAAGGGCCGTTTTCGTGCCTTGCCATATACTTTGGCATGATGCACTCGGTATAGGAAAAATTCCGGCTATATAATGATATCCTCTTATAGCCATGACTCTATACTCCAATCCCATTTAAGGATTTAATGAATAAAGCATCAATGAGAAAGATCTATATACAGGTGCTACTGACATGGAAATGAGAAAATCTTATGTATTAGGGGGATAGACAACACATTTCCCTGCATGACCTTGCTGCTATTTTCCATGGTTATTAAAAGTGTACTTGCAGAATAAAGAATTAAGTAGCTCAAATTGACATGAAAAATCAATATAATTGACAAGTAGCATAGTGCATCTTGAGACACTATTATTTGGCTTAAATAAAGTTATTAAATGTTAGAGTGTATTTTCAGTAGTTATCAACGGAAATTAGGATGTTTGTACATATGTATTAGACCTTGGCTGAATTCCTACCTGCTACAGTTGTAATCACTGAGACAGGATACTCAGTTTTGGTCTCAATTGGCACTTAGCATTCCACCCAGCATAACTACCTCCCTCCCCTCTACTGTATAGGATTGTCTTCCAGGAAAAACACCAACCTTGCATCACATTTAGTCATCTTATACAGAAACTACTCAATGTATAAACATACCATTTGTAGCTTTGTATTTCTGACATATTTGTCTTTCCAATGAGGGGATTTAGAATTACATACGATGTATATTTGATATCGAGGGTAAACACCCTACAGACTTTGACCGTGCACCAGTTTTTGACCACTACCATCTGCCAGGTGGCTGTTACAAAACACAAAGTAAAACATAGCGCAAAAAGAGGATGTTACAAAACTATATTTTACATTGTTTTTCAAGGGGGTGTTACAAAACAAAATTAACGTTACAGATTTTTTTACGTTATGGACGTTTTTTAACGTTATGGACTCTATTTTTTCACACCACCATCCCAGCTAGTGTTCAAAAAATGTGTAAATTAGCCCAAATTTGAAGACCACAAAAAAAAACACGTTAATCATGACGTAATTACGTTCCGTAATGTAAAGTTTGTTTTGTAACAACAGCCCCCAGGAAGCAGGTTTTGCAAAAGCAATTTCAACTCTAAACCCAATTCAATGACAGGAATATTTTCCACTACATATTGACGATAAGAATTGTCAATAACAAAACATATTTTCTACTATTGACAGTTTGAACTGTCAATTAAAAAAAAGAAGATATATTGACCATAAACTCATGTAAAGGTGAAACAAGTTTTTCCAGAACTACACTAAACTGTACACCTAAAGTAGAAAGGGGAGAAAAATGAATAGGTCGATGGTGGTGTATTCCTAATGATGGTAGATATTTAGATATTACATTGGGAGGTATTCACCTTTTTTTCATTTTGATTCTAGACCATGTAGAAGGTTCCTCAAATTTTGTCACTTGAAGTTGCCACATCTGCACCTTTTGCACATGTAGGCTATAGTGCAAATGGATTGTGAAAGTGTGATATGAGATTTATAATGTTGGTTCCATTGCCAACCAACAGGGGCCACTAGTGGCCTTCATAGAGGGCCCAGGTATGGGCCAGGTAAATTAGGGCAGTGGTAGAGATGTGGGGCAGTAGTGTCCCCTGGTGTGGGACAAGTGAAGTGTCCCTGACCAGATGAAAAATAATGTTATTTTAAGCAGCCCTGGATCCCACATAATCACGGTGTCCTGCCAGAATGACCATGGTGATCCCCCTCCCTACCTACAGTAGATGTAACTGTACACATACAAAAATGGCTACCAACTGCTTACAGCACACGCAAGCAAGCGGTGTCTATAGCTAAACCTTGCTTTCCCAAAACTATCCACTTTCAGAAAAGTTGATGTAATTGAGACTTCAAGTTGGAATGGAAGGGGTCAATGTCGACATTAAACCCATTATTGATACAGGACTGTAACTTTATGCGGTACTGTGGCAGAAGGCTATCTAGTTACTGGTGTTGGTGTACCCAGTGTAGTGTATGCATACTTAGTGTTCTCAGGGTAGCCAGGGACAACAGCCACAACGGTCTCCAGCACATCAAGGGCTTCACCTGTATGCTAAAAACTCAGACGATTTCTCGAACGGTGTAATTCACCATATCCTGTGGTTGTACTTTATTTCGCGCGGTATATATTTTCGCAGAATTTGCAGGGGGGGGGATGGATCTGCAAATATATTGTATGCTACAGTATGCTAAAATAAAACAAAATGCAGATTTTCACATTTCCAAGAAAATGTAAACCAGTGAATATAGATATGCTTTTACGGTATGTGTCGGATAAGAATAGTTGTACCGTAGTGGTCCGTTTAAGGCCAAACAAAAAAAAATCAGTTGTGTTTAGGTAACATGGCCAAAAAAAATAGGGTAGGTAGGTTGGATTTCTTTTTTTTTTCAAGAAATTATTTTTTGAGGTGATGAGCTAAGTCTAAGAAAGGATACTTCTGATTCACAACATGCTTACAGTTGATATATTTCCCACTGCCAAGTATCATGTTTATTGTAACTAATATCCCCACGATCCATTTACAAACCAATTAAATAGTCTAATTAAGGCATTATCAGTTCCTAAATACTGCCATTATCTGCTATACAAAGACCAAGACACACCGATGTGACTTTCCTCCCCTTTAATCCCACAACATGTGATAAATCTGATAGGTCCTCGGCTCATTAGGTACCCTATTAATTAATCTAAAAGAAAAAGAACAAAAGTTTAGGCTCGGGCCAAAACGATAGGTAGGTTGGGTTACTGTAACACAACTTTTTTTTTAGTTTGGCCTAAACCCTCCCTGTGATTATGAAGTTCACCTCCCTGATACCCCTCGCGCTTATACAGGGGCCTGCACGTATATTAGTCCTTTTGGAGCGAGATTTGGGGATTAGAGGAGTTGTTGACCTGCGCTCATTTGAGACCCTGCGCTTAAACAGGTCATTACGGTATTTGACACAAGTAGGCCTATGGTAGTGCATTTATCAGGGTTTGGCAGCAATCCTATCTCTTTTTGATGAGAAGGTGGACAGGATGAATAAAACTGTGTTATTACCACAGGGTATTGCTTTCCCTTTGTGAACGATATCAAGCTTGCCAAGTAATGATAAAAGTGACGAAATGGCCATGACCTATATGCCCCAATAACAAGATAGTCATACAGCTCTTGGTGTATGATATCTGGCATGTAAAATGTATTCAAGTTATTCAAACAGTTATTTTATTCTCCTCTTAATTACATTAGACATGAGAAGTGTCTATGGTTTTCGTTCGTGCCCATCCCCAGGCATTTCCTTTATATCATGTTTCATTCCCCTACATTCTTCAATCTTTCCAAAAAGCTGTTTTATTACCTGAACAATTACAGGTAATTGACGACTGTTGATAGCTGATGACAACCAATTACCATCATACTCTAGAGAATCAGGTCAGAATGTAGAGGGAATATAATTATCGTCTATAGATACTACAAATGCTCATTTATAATGCAATTATTACAGCTCTAGCTTGGAGCTAATTATGGTTTCCAGGTCCCCAATGCTTTGCCTTCCCCCTGCGAGTTTATTCGATGTTGAGGCTTTTAAATTGATACGAGATGGGGGCTGTACATAATTATTTTCACATTATAACATCCTATGCTGGTTTATCGTCTGGCCCATTTGATATAAAATGATTCTACATAAATTATGTATAAGACGCTGGCACAACTGACGCAGTTTCACACTTGATTATGATGAAAAAGATGAATGGTTTAGGACTACGTGAGGACACATGTAAATGGTTCTGCTACTTAACCTTGCGGCATCAATGTGCTATGGCCAATGACTGTTTATCATCATCAAAAACAGTGTTATATGGTGTACCGCAGGGCTCAGTCCTCTGTCCTGTCCTTTCTCAATTTATATTAATTCTTTGCCCCACGTTTCAGACTTTGATATAACTTTATATGCAGATGATGCGGTCATCTCAGTAAAGGACCCTGCTATGATGCAATCCTCTCTAACCAAGCTTTCAATGTGGTGTAAGAAGGACAGCCTAATAGTCACTGAAATGAAAATGCTGCTCATTAATGTTAACAATATCAATCCTGTTTTCACACTTAATAATGTTGTTATACAGAGCGTGTGCACATTTCAGCACCTGGGTTTAACATTAGATCCTGATATGAAGTTTGTGGAGCACAGGAAGTCTGCCATTGCTAATATTGGACACAAAATATCTCAATTGGAGAAGGTAAGGGATCACGTTGAGACTGACACTGCTTTAACCATATATAAAACAATGGTGCTTCCTAGTTTTGATTATGTCGATTTTGTATGGGATAGGGATAATATAGGAGAAAACAAAGAACAACGATTTTTTTTTGTTGAGTATTTTTACTATAGCCAAATGTGTCCAAAAGTCGCCAGGTCGCTTAAATTAGTGCACCAGGTCGCCAGGCCGCCTGGAAAACAGCCCAGGTCGCCAGGTCGCTTTTGACCCCTCTGGGGTCACATTCCAGGTACCATCGACAGTTAAAAGAAAAGAATGTCCGACCTACTTACCCCAATTCTCGTGGCCATGTTGCCTGAAACAGCTTTTTTTTGGCCCAATCCTACCTCCAAATATACGGCGACTCATAAGACTGAAAAAAGGTATGTTTCAGGTAACATGGCAAGAAAATGTAGGGTCCGTAGGTCGTTTTTTTTTTTTACTTTTCTTATTAAACATGAAAGTACTACCAAGCCTCTCCGAAGACCCTAAAATTGACCAAAAAGGGGAAAATACGAATATTTCTTCAAAATTGCATAAAACGTAGGGTCGGCCCTGTTTTGATAGGGTCGGTCAGGTGACCTGAAACAAACCTATTTTTGCCTAAGTATTGGTGATAGATAAATCAATTAAATTATTTAGACCGTATACACCTCGTACATTAACACCGATATAAGGAGCCCCACTATGTAGGTTAATATCAAGTTGATGAGGGTGTACCAGCTAAGTTTGATCATTACACGTGCCCATGTAGAAAGGAATGTGTTTTAGAGTCGGGAATGTTCTCTGTGTTGTCATGGTTTGAGTATAAGCCTCAGCATACGTGATGGCCTGCCTGATCGTAGGACAAAGAGTTACTTAAGGTTACACACTATAATGTTCATGATGTAATTATGTTATATTATGTATGCCTCTCTAGCCAATGAACCTACACATGGACGTACTTTTTTGTGTCTTTTTTCTTTTTAATCTAGTCTTCACACCGTATAACATGGTCTTCCGGACTAATTTTCTGACTCACCCATATGAATAGCTTAGTTAGGATGTATTTGATCAGCAATACATAATAAAGAATCAGGGCACAGGTGAATGCTTTCGCTTCAAACCGAGGCAGACTGTCGACTGAACAGGGACAGGAATATAGATTACATTATTTACAATGATGAGTAATATACAGTAAATGAGATGAGAAATCGGGTTGGTATATTGGGAATTGTGTCTTGATGGGGCGTCCCCAAAGAAAAAGAAGAAAAGGGAGGAGTGGAGTAGGAGTGTGAAGGGGGTGGGGAGCAGTATAGCTCTTAATCGAGAATCCTGATGAGATTGAGTGTGAGGATGCACTTCATGTGAATATGGCACATGGGCTATCCCATTTCCCTTCACAGCACCATCTACTAGACCACACCGACGCATTGGATGATCGTGACAACTCTATCATTAACCCTTTAGATACATCATGGCGCTTAGATATAAATTGTTTAACTGACACGGGAATGCAGCACTAAAGTGAGTAACTCGCCGACGCTACAGCCCCACGTCATGTCGACTCTACAGGGTTTTTACGCTCCCAAATTGCAGGGGCGTGGCAAGCAGTTTCAGAGTAGGAGGGACTAAGGAGTGTTTTAACCCTTTTTGACCCCTTTTAACTTCATACTTGACTTTTTTGGTTTGACCTTTTCTAGGGCTAGTCAAAAGTGGGGGGGGGGGACATGTCCCCCCCCCCGTCCCCCCGGTTGCCACGCCCCTGCCAAATGATTGGCATGATTGCACAAATGCAGCCTCGGCAAGTTACCGACATGCGTGTATGGCAAGCGATATGTTCACCCCGATATCGGAGTTTCTAACTCCGATATCACAGTTATTAACTTCGATATCGGAGGGTGAACAAATGGCTTGCCACAATAGTCAGTATGTGTCACATGACTTGATGCTGCATCTGCCGGATAACATCAACTGGTGCCCTTTTGTTTGCTACTAAGTGCAGCACTATCCCATCTACCAAAAGTACGTGATTTTTGCGTCAAAATAACGTTTATATAACGATTTACAATCTCCGTCATAATAAGGAGCCATGTGTTCTGTAATATTATATAACGTGTTTTGTCTATACTGGGATTCACATCAACTACATCATGCAATATTGCACATTATCAGATTATACCATTCACAAAAGTATTTTGGGGAAGAATTCTTTCCAGGTGTGTGCTGTGGGTGTTGGACAGGCGGGTGGATCTAGTGGAGTGGTATGCAAGGAAAGAGAGGTCCCCATAACGACCCGGATACAGGACACCAGCTACAGTAGAACTATACCCAGCCTGACCCACCCTGCTCCCAACTCAATGTGTGAGGATAAACCCGATGAACAACTCATTAAAATACTTTAAAGTGACTTGGCCTGGTTTTTTTTCATGTTTAAAATTCTACTTTAAACCTTTGAGGAAGGCATGATGCATTATTGCATCATGCCCCTGGTCATCATGATGCATGAATGCATGCCTGGCGAGTTACTCGCCAGGGCTGCAGTCAAGCATCATGCCAACCTTATGAGGTTGAGACACTCACAAAGGGCCGGCATGATGCACCAATGCAGCCCCGGCAAGTAACTGGTCGGTTCTGCATTGGTGCATCATGCCCGATGTCATCTGTTTTCGTGACATGCGTCCTTAAAGGGTTAATGCATTCCACATGTTATATACATATATATGATAAGGGATTTTATATTTCTCCTACCTTACTAGGGCAGGTGGGTGGTTGCTAGTTAATATAATTAAATAAGAACGCTACTGTTTTATTTTTCAACTGTATCATCTGGAGCATCTCCAATGTAAAAGACTCACTCCCCTCCAAAGAGTGCTGGCAAGATAAGATCTATATTGCTTACATGTACAAAGAATATCATTCAAATGAAGAGTGTGCTCCAGCGGTCATGTGGTAAATGTGCTGACCTGCACGGTAGAACGTGTTTGTCCACATGAGAACGTGGTCAATATAACTATTAAACAAATATGGCTCTCCCAGTAGAACCACTGGGTTATTATATAATGGCCGGCTAAGATTAAATGCAATGACATACCTGGTTGGAGAGTGAAGCAGTGCTTTTTGAGTAAACAAATATCGCATTCTACGTAATTATGGTATATTGTATGTGTATATACATCCACTAAGAAGCACACAGCACTCAGGTTGGCTGACTCCTCCTTTACCACGTTCCCAATTAAGACACCTCTAGCCAAACCATTGTTTTTCAGATCAAATTGAGAAACAGGCCAAAACCATTTTTCATTCTAAAACGATAACATTTTATGCTTATATGCAGGGTCAACTTGGGTTGACTATGATAATACAGAGTCAATTTGAGCTGACACTTCATATTAAGCAGAGTCATTAGCAGTTTGACTCTTTATTTCACAAGAAACATGTGGGAGACACAGTTAACACCTTTACTTTTCTGTGTGAACTCATATTACTACTACTGTCCCGCCCTCCCATCTTTCCCTCGGTCGCCCCTGGTGCCACCAGAAAAGCATCCAGCAAGTATAATTATTTCTGAACCATCACCGTACATGCTCTATACAAGTCCCCTGGGCCGTAAGAAGGCCAAAGCCAATATAATTATACCAGTATGTATACGGGGGAGAGCCTATGTTGGTTCCACAGACATGAACCAGGAGGCTCAGGTAGTCGTGTGTCAAGCCTCCATTTTGCTTCTTTGTGTAGTTTGCTTTGGGGAGTTTTCTCTCATTTAATTCTTGTTTATCTACTTTATAAATAAGATGCATGGATCCTTCATGAAATGACCTTTAATTATATAAGCTTAAAGAAGAGAGAATATCTTAGATCTCAGAGAAATAAAGCATTAACACCTCTGTTGGTGACTACATGTCAGTCAGTCAGCGTGTAATCAATACGTTGTCTCCCAATCAGGCTCTCACACCTGAGACAATGGGGAAGTGAATATAAGATGGTCAAGATAGAGGTTGGATGTCACCTAACAGCCTTCTCAGTCTTATCTGTGGCCATTGTCCCTAGGTATGAACAGTGGCTGATAACAGTTTTACCCACAATGCACTGCCTTGGAGCCAGGGGACAGTTAAAAAATGGCTGCCCCCATGCCATGTAGGCTCTCCCCCGTATAGACAGAACAAATTATCAGTGCATAGCCATAATGTATATATATATGCAAAAGCTCCAAAGCTTGAAGTCTGTCTTCACCCTTAATTACACCCCATATGAATAGCCCATCTCTTGGACATTCAATGCTCTAATTACTGCATCCAATGGGGATGAAATATGTTAATGTTCGCCGATAGCTAGGGCACATAGAGAATCGCTAGGGTGGATTCAGTACCAGGAAAGTCGACAACATGACGGAAGAAGGCAAGCCCAGAACCAAGCCAGATGTCAGGAAATTTTCGGAATGGGAAATTTTCCCTCCGATGGGAATTTCAGATAAAGAAAATAAATCAGGATGTATGACAAGAAAGTGGCACTGGTTTCTGCTGGCGGTCAGTGTCATCTTCGGTATAGTGGGACTTGCCTTGGTGATTTACTATGGACGTGGGTCAACACAACAGGAGCAAGGTATGTTCAATGTTACATAAGATTCACCCACCTATCTTGGTATAGTTAACCCCTTAATGGTCACATATTGCTTTAATGAATCATGTCCTTTGGCGGCATGAATACAGTGAGTAGGCGCCCCATGGCTGCATCTTCGATCATGATGAGAACGTTCTATATATTGTGGTTATACTGTGTTCACTGTATGGTTAAGTGTATGGTTAAAACATTAATCATTTCAGCGAGTGATCATGAGCTAACTTTTCACCGTGTTCAAATAAATTACATGTGCCAGCTTTAGAAACGTTTTTAAGATACAGTTATCTATAACAAACGTTGATAAACGTTAGAATAGAGTTTCTTATTGCCTGTGTAATTGTTATCAACAGAATTGAAGAACGTGGTTTGAATATTATAATTCCATCATAAGTGGCCACTACTTGGTCCATGCGGGTTAATATTAAATTTCCTAAATGCGGGAGAAATCCGTTGACAAGTGTTTTTATCTTCCCATCAATTGTTTGTAATCTTTTATTTTCTCTTGGCGTTCCATCTATAACTTCTCATTAGTCCAATAAAATGCCACTATTGTTACCAATCTGCATAGTTAAAGCGAAATGAGGTTTGACACCCAGATATTCCCTATAGTGTGTAGGCCTAGTGGTTGTTCTCGTATACCGTAGGAGGCATAGAGATCATCGGTCACAAAACGAAAGCTCGCTTCACGGTATAGATCAGATAAACGGATTGCGGAGACCATGTTTTTATGAAGATAAATGAGCACCGAACCGGTTTTACTCTGGAACCAGTCACCGGTTTATGAAAGCAGCAGGTCCGAGATCAAATGACTTTTTTCCATTCCTTTTCTGACTACCCCTAGACGTGAAAAAGATGTTCCTAACTGCACCATCGGCAGTGCGATAGCACTATAGCGTCGGTATGAATACTATGATGCACTACTGCAGTGCCAACACCATTTATGCTCATAAATGGATATGAAATTATGATGTGGTACCCTTTAAAGGATGTATGGTGCATTAATGTAGTATTTCATTGTTGTCATGATGCATACCAGAGCATTGGTGCATCATGCCGACCCTTTGGGAGCGTATCAACCCTGTAGTAAAGAGTCGGCATGATTCCTAACAGGGTTGGATTCATGCATCATAGAAACGAAGGGCATATGTAGATTAATCCTGAAACATCTCTAATAAGTAGTCATGCTCTATATCAACCAGGTATGTTTTTAGAAGTATGAATGTACCAGGAAAAAGTTTGTTTAATTTGCCATATGTACATGTATACATCAGGTTGGAAACAATCTGGGCTTATGCTTGTCGATTCAATCAGAGAAATAGTCTCCTATAGTAGTGTGTTAATGTTCTTTCTGTCAATGGGTATAGCATGTATAATTGAAATGGAGGTGCTGTAAACAAATTGCAAATCTAATATTGGTGTGGAACCCACCTATAGTGAGTTGCAGGTATTGGACTAACTTTGAGTCGACCCCCTACCGCGGGCGCCTCTTTAGCCAGCCCCTCACACCGGCCCCTGTTACACTCCCTGCCGGTGTACTGACAATCTGCAGCCGGCGAGCGTCCATGTTCAATATGTATCATTAGAAGTACTAACCTTCTCTGTGATTCAATGGAAACAAATATAATTGTATGGATTTTTCTTTTACATAAACTCATGTCAAACTGAAATTGAATTGATTGAGATGACATACACCCATAATTATAGCATTTGGCGAAGGGATGGTATTTTAATGGGCCAAGGGCGAATTAGAGACTATTTTGATAGCACTTAGTGGAATGCCTGTTCACATCAATTTGGGGAAAACTATTACACTAAAATGAGTTTGGTTGTATGATGATGATTGTCGGTGACAATCTGCTAAAGCTTCATTCACCCCACTCTCACTTGACCCAATAGTAGATAAAACTATTATATCACATGTACTAGAAAAATGACCTCTTGCCAAGAATGTTGTTTCGAAGGGGCAATATCACCACTCACACTTCACCACATAAAAGACTACAAAAAAAAAGTAGAACTACTAGAAATGTGACTGGGAGACACTCGGTTATCATGTAATAGGGGAGCCAGTCTGGAACCATGGAGAGGACCTGGTACGGCTTGCAATAGATGGTATGAATGGTATTTTGAGGGTACCCCGGTTCAAGGTCATTTGGATGTCTTATGTTCATTTATGCAAAGCAGGACAGCAACATGGCAGGCAGCATAGAATAGTTGAAGTGCCCACTACAGGAAATGCTACCATGCATTCAATCTCAATTTAGACCATTTCTCTCAACCAGAATGTCATTGAAACTATTCAAATGACATTTGGCATGTTACAATAGAGGTTATTCACCTACTTATCTCAATGTATTATACCCCCTTTCCTAATTGCCTCTGTTATATTGTGGCTATTTTGACTTTACTGCTTTTGTAGCATTTCCCTTTTACCACATGTGACCTTGACCTTTCACAAGGCCACATGACACAACAAAACTAAATACTAGGTCATAGTTGGTTCCTAAATGCAATAGCAAGTATCAGCACAGATTATTGACATACTCAAACTTGACTAAACCATTCTGATGATTTACCTTTTTAACATCAAATTCAGATATAGGTTGGATTATCATGGAAATACCATGGTTTAACCCTCTAATGTCATTAGTTCTCAATGGCTAATATGTGGGCATTCACTTAGACAGAAAATCTTGCCTATATAGATATGTATCTATTATCTGTGCATAGAGAAAGGAAGCAGATTGAGAATTATAAGTATTTTCCATGTTTGACCTTGTAAAATATGACCTTGCACACTATCAATATCCACCATAGTCAGTCAGGCAATGGACCATATATATAAGAATGGCCATGTAAGATGTGTAACACCCAGGTTCAGTATCTTTGCATTTGTCTCAAAGTGTATGTACCTTTTATAGGTCCTTGCAACCGTGACCTTTGACCTTGTTTTTGACCTTGTTCCGACCTAGATATCATTCTATACACACCAGATTCGGAATCAGCATACCCAAATTACCCTATTCCAACCGTCATATCATCTATTGCAGGCTGTACCACATCAACGTTAAATATTGACATTTAGGACGCTTGGCTCCCCTATTAATGCCAACATTGCTGGCCAATGGCGAAGGAATGAAAATTCAACTTTGATCTCAGTCACACTACCACTGTGGCTGGGCTGTGCCAGTGAAATTTTATAAAGGCTTCATAGAATATGATTGACACAATCCGGGCACATTTACCCCATAATCAACGTCACCTCGTGCTTAAAGTGGGACCGTAGATTACTCTCAGTCACACCAGTTCTATCACACAGTTTTAATAGCCTTATGATATGCATGCCATCTAAGTGCGTTAAATTGGCTTCAGTCACACTTTCACTTATCTAAACCACACCCTTCCCATTACAACCACAGAATTATGTACGATACCGTTCATGGTACCCCACCATTTCACCAATCCTTGGACAATTCCAGTGAAATACAACATTTTAAACATTATTGCGACCCTACTGGGTAGATACATTATTGAAGTGTTGGCATGATGATGCACCAACAAAATACTGGTGTGATAATTATAATCTCACCACTGTATTGGTGCATCACAGCGATAAATGAATATGAACCCATTACCAGTACTAGCATTAGATTGATTTTTTGTTTTGACCCATCAACATGGAAGTGTATCAAGTTTTGCCCCCTCCCACACCCGCTTTTAGGTATACACCCCCCTATATCCACTAACCCCGCCCCACCTCCAACATATAATATTATACACACCAATTAAACTGGTAATATAATTACTGGTACTTTAACAGAAAAAGATGAAAATTAATGTTTACAATGTAAGTGCGTTAAATTGACTTCAGTCACACTTTGACTTATCTAAACCACACCCTTCCCATTTCAACCACAGAATCATGTACGATACCGTTCATGAAACCCCACCATTTCACCAATCCTTGGACTGTTCCAGTGAAATACGATATTTTCTATCATGCAGGTGTTTTGTGAATAACTTTGTGCTGAGAAATAGAAAACATAAACAATGTATATTAATAATATGTTTGCGACCCTATTGTGTAGATACATTACAGAAGTGTTGGCATGATGATGTACCAACAAAATACTGGTGTGATAATTATAATCCCACCACTGTATTGGTGCATCAGAGCGATAAATTAACATGAACCCATTATGATTTTTGATCCCGCCCCCACGCACGTAATTTTAAGCACATTACCAGTACTAGTATTAGATTGACTTTTGTTTTGAACCTTCAACATGGAAGTGTATCAAGTTTTGCCCCCCCCCCCCCGGCAGCGAGGACCTCCTTTTAGTTATACAGCCCCCCCCCCCTCCACCTATATCCACTACACTGAAAATATTGAATCTCAAATGTTAGTCAAAAGTTAGTAGGTTGTACTAACTTTTTAGGTTGCGCTACAACTCTAACAGGTATAAGCAATGACCAGGAAATGACCCTGCAAAGACTTATGAAGCCGGGGTCATTTCTCTCCATGCCTCCCTCCCCATAACCCTCACCCCTCCCACCTCCCAAGGTGTGAATGCTCAAGGCAGGTTCATTTTTGGGGCTGCCTTACCCTTCTGCTTGTTATGTAATCCCATTGAATACACCTCCCTCTATGGATTTCTGGTGTGTTAGTAAAGAATACACACACAAATATAATTTAAAATTCAGTTTTCTCAGCTGCTATACTTCTGGTACCAAAGTTTTCCCGGATTTTACTAGATTATATTGTGGTTCAACAAATGGGGTGCTTTTTTTCTGTCACAAATTTGGCACACCAGTCACATTTGCATTCTTCTGAGAATAGAGAGCCACTCTCTCCAATGTCTGGTGCAAGTATTTAGTATACTACTTAGAAAAATCATTGGGAGATATTTTGAAATACTAAATTGCTAAAACATATAGTTCTCCTTCCATTTATGATGATTTCACAATTAAAAAAATGAAGGCAAATATCTGAAATACCCATTACAAAAAGGCACTTACTATGATTTAAGAGCAGGGTAATTTTCCACAATGGCTTCATAAGCCAGGGTGAAAAATGACTACAGGTTCAAAAGTCGCCGGCAGAGTCATTTTAAGGAGTTGCCAGAACCTGTCTAACCAGTGCACGGTATACGTCATTCTGTTATGAGATTCGAGGTGGCGACGGTGATGGGAATAATCTCTGTTTGTGTTCTACTTGAACTCTCCAAGCACAGTGCTAGTTAATTTGATTAGTTTCTTTGACAAATCGGGGGCAGAGCCCCCGAACCCCCAAAATTTCCGTATCTTATATCTGCTCATATTTGCCTCTGAGCAAAACTGAGACTACTTTTGTAAACTATCTCTGCCTCAGATTGGTCCGCAGAGAACCATCTGGTGGTTAGAATTCTACCGTTATGACTTTTTCTAACTTTTGTACAAACATTAGCGAAAATTACGTGCCCAAAGTTCCTATCCTATCTTAGCGTTTTGCTGCTAACCCTTAGCTAAAAGTTAGCATTGCCCAGGTCACCTGAACTTATGAGGCTACCATAAAATCTGTTGTACACCCGCATCTCACATATAACTCACACCCCGACTTTGAGAGGATCCTATAACCTCTACCTAGGGCTTGAAAATTGTGATTTTAGTACTGTACTATACCTTCGAAAACCCTTGTATTACCTGCCCATAGACCTGAGAATATTGTATAACCTGCACTAGGGGTTTGGTTCTAGTATAACCCACAAGTTACATGCAGGAATTTACTGTAGTCATTCATTAGTGATTAGTACATCTATAACCAGTCAGTGGCATGGCCCTGGTTAGTCAGTGGCAACAACCACATCATGAACCTGTGCAATGGTAACTCCATCCATTGAAGCCAGTTTGTCTACATAACAATTATTGTCCTGTAGAATTGGCCATACAGAGACTTGAGTCTGTCTTTGATAAATGCATTTTTCAAAAACACAAAAAAGGTGTCCCATTCAGAAAACTTCATTGGAATAGGTTGGGCCACTCAAAAAAAAAATCTGGTTTCTCATCACCAAGCACTGAAAAATATGATGAGGGCGTTTTTTATTTAATTATTTTTTTTACTGAGGGGCCAAAATGTTTAGGAAACTTTCCGCAAACAAATTTCACACTTAAGTATTTAAGCGTTTATTAATTTACAGAAGTTGGAAAATGTAAGATATTCCTAGGCCACTGCATTACTGACAGTATAAGCTTTAATTTGATACCAAATATGACAATATTTCTCAATATCTAACACATTTTTTCATTAAAAATATACAAAAAAAAAAGTTTTCCCCAAATCATGATTTTCATGACGCGCGGTGATGAGAAACCAGCTTTTTTTTTGAGTGGCCTTGATCAGTTTTTTTTTTAATCTGGCTAAGTAGATACATGCATACATTATGTTACACCCCATATCATATTCAAAATTAGAAAAGGTTACCTCTAAGCATGATAACAAGTGCAATTACAATCTTATCATATAGATAAATATCTCATGATTTGCTTGTGCTGTCACCTGGTCTGGAGTTCCTGTGGGTAGCTGGTTAGTAAAAATTTCATAGTTTAGCAAAATCTTAGTTCGATTTAATAATGATGATAAGTTAGTGGTTTTGACTAAGATATATTAGCATTGACTAACCCCCAGAATTTTCAGTGTAACCCTGACCCCGCATCCCACATATATATACACACCAATTAAGCTGGTAATATAATTACTGGTACTTTAACAGAAAAAGATGAAAATTGATGTTGATGGAGATATATGGAAGCATATTAGAGGGACATCTTAATGACAGCAATTTATCCATCATGCAGAGGCAATTTTGTTATTTGGTGAAAGTGATATTAAGAATTAAATATACTTCATTTAATTATTAATGGCAAGTATCAACATGAACATGGGAGAATGTAGATATTATTCTAAGCTTTATCTTAAATGTGTTGTCTTACATTGTATCGAAGACAATAGATGAGGCTCCACTACACGATTTTTTACTCAAATCGGCGCCATTCTCACAAATCTGACTCAGACCATGAAATCATAGGGCCATATACTTCATATAGGGAGGTATTGTAGAATCTGACGTAGGTTTGTGTTTGTAAACATGTTTTTGTTTATAGATACTCGATGTTTAGATGATAAATAGAATTGCCAAGGCTATATAACATGATTTAGGTCCCGATTTAAGCTCCTTTTTTGCATCTTAACCCTTTGAGGCCGACCAAAAATAGTATTTGCTGGTGATGGGGGCGAGACATTTTCACAGGAACCTTCCCTGGGCCGAGCCTTTGCTGTTTCCCATAGAGTTATGTTGACTATAGTCGATGCTCGGCCAGCTATGGTGTCGACTATAGTCGATGCTCGGCCAGCCATGGTGTCGACTATAGTCGATGTTCGGCCCTAAAGGGTTAAGGTGCGGCTCCACTAACCGACTTTGTTCTCAGATCGGGGCAATTCTTACGAATCTGGCTCAGTTATATACCATGACAATGTTATACATTAGACAGGATCTATGTTAACAAATGATGTTTTTGTTTATAAACAATGTGGAAAATAGAATTGCCAAGGCTATGTTACACGATTTAGGTCCCGATTTAGCATTCCAGGTCGCTTTTGACTCCCGATCTCATATCTAACTGGTTTGATTTTTATTTGTTTGAACAGTAAAATCTCTAGGCCTGATCATACTGTACATACCTATAGTGAGATATAAACATAAACAAAGCCTCAGATTCTCCTGATCGTACTGGGTTTCTCATGTTATTCTTTTCTGAAGGGAAAGCTATGGGGTTCTCATATGATCTGATCGTGAGAATTGCCCAAAAAATCGCGTAGTGGAGCCCCAGCTTTAGGCCGATCTGTGCTTCTGATCTCATATCAAACAGGTTGGAATTCTATTTATCTGATCCTCCCCCATAGACAGGGCACTAATTGGCCGATTTCTGCACAATAACAGCTAGAAAATATGTTTTTGTTTTTACCTGATTAGACTGTAGAGACCTATATGATCGGTTTGTGAGAATTACCAAAGAAATCGGCTAGTGGAGCCCCAGCTTATTCCTGAGAGACAAAAAAACGGGGGGTTGGAGGCAGAGCCCCCGATATAACAAAAAGAGAAGGGGTTTTGAGTATCTGCCGCCGATATACCTTTAGAAAACATACTGTGTTATAGTGAATGTGGGCAGAGAAAGTTAGTTAATACTGATCCTCCAGGTTGCAGCATTATGCAAAGAATAATTTGGTTATCTTACTCTAAAGAGTTTTAAGACATTTAAGACTACACATTTAAGATAATGCGTAGAATACTGTCCACGTTCTACTTGCTTACGTCCAGAAAAGCGTCGTAAAGTCGGTCGGCATATGTCACGGGGCGATTTTAACTCCCTGTTAACAGCATTCCTTGCCGATGGTAAAGCAACGGGAATTCACCTTTGATCTCAGACATACTATCAATATCGCATAATCTCACCCCATCCTCACCTCCCCACAACCGCTCACAATTACGGGGGAACAGGAGATTGGCCTCGGTCATACATACCACTCCACATCGCCAACGATATACATGCAATCTTTGTTGCTGAAATTGGCTTCAGTCACACCCTTGTCATCATGCCACCATATAGGGCAGCAGCAGACCCTCCAAAAGAGCCATATTCTAGGAGTTTAATGCATGGAAATACTGATGGCTAAAAACTTTTTTTTTGTGTTTGGGAATGTCTCTGGATACAGGAAAGTGAACTTGTGTTATCAAATTCATGTACCGTTTTTGCGGAATTAACGCTTTTTTACGACTACCTTATCAAATTCAGGCTCTTTTTCTGGGGTCTCAGAAAGTAGACAAATTAACTTCTCCTGACATGAATATTGACTGTAGGAAGATTTCAATGGTACCTACCCCCCCTAAATCAGACCGAAGGAATCCATTGGTGCTATTGTTTCATTGCTAGGACAATTGGTTGCCTAGCAACAGTTGTTTTTTATAGCAACCGGCCCCATCGGAGAACAGATTATAGGCCAGTTATAATCCCATGGGAATTTTGTGATCATCTCAGTTTCACAACCGGATTCCATACTTTGAAGGGTCATAAATAAGAAAGTCACACTGCTCTGATTACAATTCCACATTTCAGGTTATTTCTAGGATATGAAAATGATCATTATAGCAAACAGTTAATGGAACTATAGTTTCACATGAAATAGAGGTATCAAAATTTCAATACCTAGCCAGCCTCTAAATTGAGTCTAAGGAATCCTGTGGTACAAATAGGTTTCCCCTATGGACAATGATTGCATAACAATGATTTCATTTTGCATAGCAACCATAACTTTTGCATAGCAACAATAGCAAATATGCATGGTAGTGTCACAGATGAAACAAAGGCATCAAATGTATATCTAGCAAATTATAATATTTTGTGTATTTTACATTAAAGATACTCTAACTCTGGTGCAAGAATAGTAAAACAATGATGAGGGAGGAATACTATGATAAGAATATCAAGTGATAAGCCCATGCTACAGAATAACAACAATTGGTACAAGGTCCTATACAACAACTTAAATCATTTGTACAGTCAACTTTCTAGATTACGCGACCCTTGGGACTTTTGTCAATAATTATAACACTACCCCCCTCCTCCAACCACCAGTATCCTGGATGTACTGCTACTATCCCAGGCACCCTCTCCGAATCTTTGGGCCCTGGATAAAAGGGGCATGCAGAATTTAGTTGTCCACCCCCATTGTTTCATTAGGCAATGTGTGAATGCTGACTGGTCATATTTCTGTCCATGTGTGTGTGGAGTAGCTGTTGGGCAAGGGGTTGGGGGTGGAGTGGTTATGGCTATAGGTGAAATGTTAAAGCTACAACTAGTGGTATATCCGGTATATACCCCTGGGATATACCCCAGTCTGGCTTTCCACTGACACCTTCCACTCAGCTTCTCTTGCATCCTTCCAGTGCTACATGTATTGCTCATTGACAAATAAAACACGAAGATGGCACCAGGGGAATACATTCTACAGCACCTCTCAAACCCATAACAATACAATAGGTATGAGGCCCCAGCAGAAATACACTATATTTGGAGTATAAGAGCAGGTATTTGGGGGGCAGAGAGAAGGGGAAGTGATCAGATTTCAGGTTGATTTTCAGTAAACCCACCTGTGACAACTCTTGGAGTGTCAAAATGGCCACATTATAGAGTATAAAACACCTATTGGGACTGGAAAATGAGTGGCCGCAAGGGGGGGGGGGTGTGTGTGACCAGATTAAATGGGTGACCATATTAGAGGGAATTAATTACATCAAAATAATGGGGAAAATGGTAGGGACTTTGGAAAAATGGCCATAATGATGAGGTGTCTGCATTAGAGGTGTGACCCCTAGGAGGGAGTTGACTGTATCTGTAAACTATAGAGAAAGTTATGCCCCTTACTGACAGATCAAAACAATATACAATACAGCACAAATATTATGCTTACACTGTGTATGCTTTCTCCTTTTTTTATAATTAGGGACTATCCTGGACAGATTCAGTACATTTGTTGAAGCATTCTTCTGTGATGGAACAGCAGGGACATGTTCATTGCATTTCAGGAGATCCCAGTTTGGGTACAAGTACAGTTGTTATTGTCACTCCTGTCTGTCACTACACTCACATTCCAGACCATGCATTTTCTCTATAGAGCATGGCCCATGATATGTACTGAGAATACATCTCCTCCCTCTGACATGCTGCTCAAAACTGGCCTCAGCTTTTAGCAAAGGCAACATCCCCAGTAGAGATAATTCTGAATTCAAGAACAGTCAGGCCCTTATGATAGGTGTGGAGATCTTTACTTGTTATAACAGTTCTTGTCTCCAGCCACAACTCATCAATATTTACAAACTTTGCAAATATTGGGACATAGGGATTCTTCCTCTCGTATTGTTTTCTATAAAGGACTTCACAGCAGCATGCTCCAACCTTTAGCAATTTAGTGACTTTCCCAATAACTACTCAAAGGCAATATATGGCTGTATCATCCTCCTGTAGTTGTTATGGAAGTTCCCTTCCCTGGTATCATATATAAGGAGGGAAAGGCATGTTTTTGGGAGTTTGTAAATCTACATGGAGGCAGTAGAGTTGAGTAGAAGATGCTTCTGCAAGGTCATGCACATATCTGGAGGCAACCGAAGATGTCTCTGGGAGGTTATCTGGGTATTCAATCTGTAGACCTTCAAAACCTAATGAGAATGCCAGTACAGTATAGAGTTACAGATGTTATGTGATGTTAGCTTTCCCTGACAGTCAGTGGCTGTTGCCACCCCTTCACGTTGCTCAGCTCCTCCTCCCTGATATAAGGAGAAGTTTGGAGTTCTCTAGTAAGAGTGTGCAGGGGAACTGCACAGGACAGGTGCCTGTAGAGGAACTCAGTTATCAGGTAAATATGATCCTAACTGAGAAGTTAGTATCCTATGTACAGCTGTGGAAACATATAACAATGCTGTGTATACACCATAGCACTAACCATACCACGTCTGTTGGAGGCCATGGTGGAAGATTCTAGATGTAGAGCAAGCAGGCAATAAGGTGAGTAGAAATCCCCTACTCACCCTACAGAAGGGGAGGCAGAAGGGGCAGTTCAGAGGATAGAACATGACACTAGGAGATGTATGATTATGTCTCTTGGAGGTTTTACAGGGTGAAGGAGTATGAGTATGAGTAAGTAATATGATGGGACTTGGCTTAGAGTGTAATTATTTAGCCCGTTAAGGACGACATAATGCCTTAATGCATCATGCCCTTGGTCATCATGATGTATGAATGCAGCCCTGGCAAGTAACTCGCCAGTGCTGCATTCAAGCATCAACCTGACCCTACAGAGTTCTGACACCCCAAAGGGTCGGCATGATGCACCAATGCAGCACCAGCAAGTTACTCGCCAGGGCTGCATTGGTGCCTCATGACAAAAAATGTCATCTTTTAGTGACATCCACCCTTAAAAGGTGAAAGAAGAAGGTAGAACTCTGCAGGAGAGGTCTCTGAAGGTGAACAATATGAACAATTAGATGGATCATGAGAAGCACGGTGAAAGGTACTCTGGCTTGGTACTCCAGTTTTCTGATATGTTCACTATGATACTGGTGTTCAGCTGGGGACGTATTGGGGTTTGAATAACATGGATACAACAGGCACTAATCTAGAACTGATTATTGTCCAATAAACATGAGGTTTCTTGAGAAAGAGAATGTCTGCTGCTAGGCAATTTGTGCAAAATTAAAGTATTATGACTGTAGAAAATCCTGGAAAATCTTGTCAGATATGAATCAGATGTCCTTGTTTCATCCATTACACTACCATACATATTTATTATGGTTGCTATACAAAATAGATATGGTTGCTATGCACGAGTAGCAAACTCAGGATATTGCTAGGCAATCATTGGGCACACAGAAAAACTATTGTCATTAAAGGATTCCTTGGACCCAATTTATGGGGGATTGGTATCATCAGAATGTCGATACCTCTATTTCCTGCCCATTAACTATATTTGCTAAGGTATTCATATTTATTTACATAGAAATGGCATCAACTGAAATTTAAATTAAGTTATACTGTATTATTCAGAACCCTTCAAAGCATGGATTCCAGTAGTGAAACTAAAATGATCATGGAATTCCTCTGGGATTATAATTGACCAATAATCTAATCTCCGATCGGGTTGATTGCTATGAAAAACAGCTGTTGCTAGGCAACCAATTGTCCTAGCAATGAGATAATAGCACCAATGGATTCCTTGGGTCTGATTTAGGGGGGGTAGGTGTCATTGAAATCTTCCTACAGTCAATAGTTATGTCAGGAGAAGTCGATTCATCTACTTTTTAAGGCCCCAGAAAAAGAGCCTGGATTAGAAGAGGTAGTCTTAAAAAAGCGTTAATTCTGCAAAAACGGCACATGAATTTGATAGCACAAGTTCACTTTTCTGTGTCCAGAGACATTCCCAAACACAAAAAAAAGGTTTTTAGCCATCAGTATTTCCATGCATTAAGTCACTCCTGAGGGACCCCCTCGCTGCTCCCCTATACCAGTGCATATCATGAAATCCGGCCAGTTAAATTGACATTACCGTAAATTCTCGCGTAGAAGCCGCGGATAGTACGAGAGTCAGATCGCCAGTGCGGCTTATAGGATTTGCACAGAGTCAGGGTGCGGCTTATACGCGAGTTTTAGATACTATGATACATTACTAAAAGTCACCATAGTCAGATCGCTGGTGCGGCTTATAGAATCTGCCTAAAGTCGGGGTGCGGCGTATACGAGAGTTAGGCTTATATGCGATAATTTACGGTATTGTTAAACACTTTTATATACAGTGGTCCAATCCGTAGAAGGCGCAGCCTGGATGAGAGTCAGAACCCCAGTGCACCAGCTTATAGCCACCGTCCACAGAGCATAAATCGGTCGTATATCAAGAAAATTGCCATACATTCCCTATGTAAATTGTGTATAGAATGGCCGTATACGGCCGATTTATGCTCTGTGGACGGGGACCCTCAGAGGCTTTGCCAAAAGTCTAGATGCCAGAAGTTATGGTATGTCAATATGTCCTACATGTAGGACATAAACTTCGCCCTAATGGTTTCAATAGGGACTAGAGGATGCATATTTACATGTAGAAAAGGATTAGGTTTCCATATACAAGACTCGTCCCTCATAAAGAAGAGTGAGTCTAACATTTTATATGATTACGATTTTATCACAAGAACATCTTCCATTGTTGGTTGTATCGATATCATATGTTTCTCCTTTCCCGCTTGAGGACATGCAATCATTTTCAAACAATGCATCACTGGCTGTTTGAAGCTCTAACCTCTACGTGGACGAATATAATTTAATCGGTTATAAAAGCACACATCAACACAAACTTTATTCTAAGTCTATCAGCGGAGCATTCAAGCTATCCCTCCAAACAGCACCTGGGAATTAAATGTTCTTGATGAGGCAAATCTAGGGAAGCTTCAAGAACACCAGAAAAGGCACAAGATATTACTGAGGAATTTACTTATTGACCCTACCTATTTACCGAGTAGGTGGGTTTCAATATAGGTAGGATATAGTACAGTTTGGTGTCTACATTTGCCCGAGATGTAGTTGGATAATTAGCAACGCTCTATATCCAGTGCGGGGGAGATATTGAAACGGAAAGTATCCTTTATACATAGGTGTAATGTACCTTTATGATTAACCCTTTAATGGTCACATACTTCATATAATATATATGTATAATACAACATGTATATATATAAATTATACATTCTTGTATATACATATTGTGTATATGATGCTTGAATGCAACCATGGCTTTTTTTTTTCTTTTTTTAAATTTTATATATATATATATATACCTATGAAAGAACAGTCAACTATGTACCAATATCACAGTTTATATTCTCCATACAGTGCCCAAAGTGTTTTCTACAGGGTGCCAAACATGGCATTCTGTGCGACCTGTAGCCCTCTTTTCATTTAACGCTTTCAAGAAAAAGACTTTGTATACCTCAACAGTGAACCTATAGTTTTCCAGTAAGATCCAAACTGCTACCCTGTTATCCACACAATAGTATCTAAACCGATCTTCATTGTGAGCATACAGAATAATACCATTTTAAGTATAGTGCTACCACCTAGCAGGCTTAATCATAACCAACTGACCTTGACTCTGATTATAAAGAGAGTCAGATAGCTTCTAAACATATGTGCTAGATGGCATTACAGTCTTTGTACAGTAGTGCCACCTAGTGTGTTCCCAATTTCTGTCTTGTATACTTACTTCCGTGACTCCCTTAGGGATTCCAGGCAACCATTTACTCACCTCAGCTGACCTGGACTCTGTTTGATCTAATTGAAAAGGAGTCAGGGCCATTAGAAGAGGGAGTCAGACAGTGTGAAAAGTGAGCCAAAGGTGGCCTGGCTCTCTTTTTATAGCCTGGACTCCCCTTATGACTCGGATTCCTCTCTCTGTGTATGTTCTGCTAGCTAGGCTAGGGCTAGATTAGAGAAGTAGATTAGAGTTCTTAAAGGGTTAACATAGTTGCCACCATTCTTCATCAGCTTTCTAACCAGTATAACGATTTTGTCCAGGGAATGGTTTCTTCAAACCATCCGTGGTACCTACTACATGTAGTAATACTAGTAGGTGTAGGTGTAGGGGGCAGTGAGATTTCGCCGGGGATTTCGCGCGGATACCTCCTCCTACCCAAAACCTGCACACACTCTACGACCACGTATCTGTGTCAAGACACGGGCATGGCGAACAGTTTGAAGGTAGGGGTGACTGAGGGTTTTTTGGACCCTTTTTGACCCTTTTTTACATGACCTTTTTGGTTTGACCTTTTTTGGGGTTGGTCAAATGTAGGGAGGACATGTCCCCCAGCCCCCTCCCCGGTTGCCACGCCCCTGGAAGACATGGGATTCTTCTAGCTTTTCTTTCAGATTGCCATCCAATCGATGTAAATGATTTAGAATATCCCTTGGAGAAGGTGTTTTGATGGTGTCCTAGGTTCTTCTTCAAACCACCATACAGTAGACGAGAACTGTCTATACTTTGAGCTAAATCTCTGACTTTCTATGTCATACCATTAACTCTTGTGCTCACTTATTTCATACGCTAGTTTTATTATGAATATAAAATGAACACTGAGACTGTCACTCGAACACTGACTCCTGCTATTCATAAAGCAACCTCATCTCTCTGGAGTAGTAGCTTTTATTACTTCTTGGCATTTATTTGAAAATCGTCCTCTGTATACTACGAAATTAATGCCAATAAAAATTAACCAACAAACAAACAAACCCCAGCTCTGCTAGATTCAGCCCTGGATTTCCTTATCATTCGGCCACTCCTGTGCATTTTTTTTACAGCGTTTTAACTCTTTGAGAACGGCATAGTGCTTTAATGCGCTATGCCCGAGGTGTGACATAGGAGGTAGGTTTTGTAAAAGCTGTGCATTTGTTTAACAGGGATTCTGGGAGGGTTTCTGGGCTGTATAATTATTTAGAGAATAAAAACAGGGTTTAAAAGAATTTTGCTAAATGTTTCATGAATTCTAGGTCCATCAAATGGAGCTGTACATGAGAAGATGGCAGCTGATAAACCCCACATTGTGTTCATCATGTTGGACGACCTGGGTTTCAATGACGTGAGCTGGAACAACCCCAGCGTCCACACGCCCGTCATGGATAAGTTGGCTAAGGACGGTGTCATCCTGGACAGGAGTTACGCACATGCTGTCTGCACACCGTAAGTACTTAAAGCTTCACTCTCACTACACT
Source organism: Harmothoe impar (assembly GCA_947462335.1). Classification (NCBI taxonomy): domain Eukaryota; kingdom Metazoa; phylum Annelida; class Polychaeta; order Phyllodocida; family Polynoidae; genus Harmothoe; species Harmothoe impar. The sequence continues at coordinate 21,723,742 of OX381718.1, read as the reverse complement.
TATCGCAAGCACTCGTAACATAGAATCTAAATACAATTTTTCACCCCTAGTTACAAATAAAAATAACCCTAACCCTATCCCTTACCCTATCCATTGAATTGCAATAATTTCCCCAATTATAGAGAAGTTCAGGAACTATAACACCAGTTGCAGTTAGTATGATTTTTAGTTAGAATTTTTTTTTTTGTATATTTTCCATTGCAATTTTATAGTTGAAGTCCCTTTAATTATTATGTGAATGATAGTTAATGGTAGAAAGGAAATAGATCATTCCCAATGGGCGTTACAAACATATCCCAAGGGTGGTACGATCTCAAGAGGGCGCTATGAGCATTCCCATGCGGGACGATCAGTCCCGATTGGCAGTACGACCATTCCCTAAAAATGTGGTACGATCGTTCCGGTACGATTGTTCCCCTGTACGATCCTTCCTGATACCAAACCACAATACACACACAGAGTTCTCCCCTCACCACCCCACACTGTAAAGAAATAAATGAATACTCCTTTAGGTCACTAATAATCTCCTATGATTCAATGTTTCCATGCTTCAATCCCGTAGGTCCAGAGCTGAGTTCCTCACAGGGAAATACGCACACAGACTCGGCATCCAGGTAAGGCCTTCAACCGACTTGATAAATATCCTCAGATCCCAGCCTGGAATAGGCCTATACGATCGTTGTGACATACTCACGTGGGAGCGTGCACAAGAAAATCTTTCCAATCTTAAAATCGATAATCTTAAAAACTTAACAATCTTACATAAAGTTAATAAATATTTATTTTAAGATTATTACTGCTCACCATCGCCTTGCATACTGGGGGCCCCAAATCTCTGTTTCCTTCTTTTTTTTTCGGGTTTTCTCTTGTTTTTGGAAAAAGACAATAACCAAACCCAATTACTTTTAACTTTACCGATGTAGGCCTATACCATAGCCTACATAATTATACAGGCTATGTGGAAGGAGGGGGCCCGCAGTGTGTATTTTACCCCGAGATGTTGATGTCCTCTGGTATAAAGATTATTGATTTTAATATTATTGACTTTAAGATTGGAAAGATTTTAAGATTGAAAAGAGTTTAAGATTGGAAAGATTTTCATGTCGACGCTCCCACGTGAGTATAACCTGTCTATGCCTAAATCAAATGAAGTAGACTACTGCATGGTACTGTAGCCTACTCATTGGACAAGCAACATAAATAGTTTTACTTAGTTTCTCATCTCCAACATACATCTCACTGTGGGGTGGCAGTTGGAATATCTCCACCACCCTACACTTAACATAGGTGACCTTTTCCCTATATAGAGGGGTCCAACTCGTCCTCCAATGCACCCTGTGCTGTAAAATAGCGACCACACTTTTATAAGGGGCTTATATACATAGTCTTTATTATTTTCTTGCAGCACTTTGTTCTAGAACCGAACCAAGCAACCTACCTGAAACTAGACGAGAAGACCTTGGCAGAAAGTCTCAAAGATATTGGCTACTCTACACATCTTCTTGGCAAGTATGTACTGGTGTTTTCTTCAAAGTAAATTTAGTTGAAGTAAGTGGTTAAAGGCCTATAACAATGGGAAAAGAGACTATACATGCTTAATTTACTGGAACAGGATGATGATGACCCAGCCAAAGTCTTGAGATTCAGTAGTCAAAAATCATTCCATACATACCATTGGTGAAATTTTACCTGTTCATCGCTCATGCACCCATAAGCTACTAGTCAGTGCTGCACGCATTATGCAGTGTGCTACATACGCTAACATTATGCTGCATTGTTAAAGATTCAATAGCAATAATGGTACACTGCATTGTTGGCAACAGTCCTGACAACAGTTCCACTATTTCACACCAGGTGGCACCTGGGTAGCTGCAGGAAGGAGGCATTACCTACAAGTCGTGGTTTTGACACCTTTTATGGCAGTTTGAGTGGTGTTTTAGATTCTTATACAAAGTGCTACTCCTCCCGGTTTCTCAATGGTAAGTTATGGGATCTTTTTAAAATAACTCTTACACCCCCCTCATTATGGTTCAAAATATTGTCGGTAAACTCTGGCATTTGCTCTAATTAGGGCATTATTTTGCACCCAATCCCACCACCCCTGCTGCTGTCTATCAATAAAATGGAATATTGTACAATTTGAGTAAAAAAAACACTATTAAATCTATTTTGGGTGGACAGCCTTGTCCCCCACCTGTCCGTATTTGTTTAAGTACATGTACTAGGATTGTTGAGTCACAAAAAAGCAGACACGTCAAGTTGGGTTGATGTTTTACAGATTTAATACAGATATGGGTCAATGCAGAAACAATCATAGACAGAGGTGTTGACTAGAAAAGCATGATACATGTTTTAGCTACACTGTAAACATTCAATCCATAAAAAGCATCTTTTCTACTGCAAACGAAGAGTAGATTATATGTACACCAATGCCGTATTTCATATTGCAAAAAATACAGTGGATTCTATTGCTCATCTCAACTAAATATTAACAGTGTACATTCAGTAATTCTCACCAGGATGTTTCCTCAATCTCCTCACACCTTTTAGTGCCTGTTGATGAAAAGATTGCTGGTATTATTGAGTGGTAAAATTGGTATATATTTCTTTCACACGTAGATACAGCCTATGGGTGGTGGGACAACGACAAGTTGGACACTACAGGAAAGGACACCCATGTAACTGTATGTAAAAAGACCCCACCTATTAATTTAACTTTAAATTGTACTTGTATAGAATTTGTATTTCACATCTTTATAATGGTCTATTGTTTCCTCACTGCCCCAAAGGTTATGAATATTCAGCCTGAAGTTAATGAGATAATCAGCTTTACAATGTCATGTTCTAGATCTATATAGAGGTAAAAACTACATATTCCTTGTATATCTTTGTGTATGGAATTGAAATATCAATGTTAAATATATCACAGTGATTAAAAACTAAATATACATTTTCTTTTGCATATTCCTCGGTGCCGTGTATAATAGGACCTGATACGACAGAGAGCTAAGGCTATCATTGAGGGTACTGACGTGTCGCAGCCCTCCTTCATGTTCCTGTCCTTCCCTGCCCCACACTCACCCGTACAGGTGAGGCTTTAACCATAATTACACCCTCCTCCCAAAATGTTATTGCAGTTATATTATAAGGTAATAGATAGTGCATGATTTCTTACACTGAAAACATTATTTTCTCGCCAACTATCTGTGCCCTCCTCCTCCATTTCCATGCTCCCCATGTTAAAGTGGCATGAGTAGGGCTCAAAGATTAATTTTGCTAAAGATGAACCAGCATGTTCAATATGGCCATGCTGCATGTCCTACCTAGTTTATTACCGGTAAACATTATTCTGTAGAATTCAGCCTTAGATTTCAGCTAATTATCAGTGTGTTGCTCAATTTAAGACTTTTGGAGTGCATGCTATAAGTCCACCCATTGAAAATACACTGTAAAGGCTATACTTGTGTTCATGGGACCCTCTTATTTGCCTTATAAATATGGGGGGAAAACGGACCATGCCACTTTAAATAATAACCACTGCCTATTGTTCTTGATATGTGATGACTTATGAGCTCAGACCGTATAATTGTCATGTATGTGGTTAAACATATAACAACAAGAAAGATACTCTCTCCAAATAGCCTTTTACTGTAAATATAAAGATCTGATTCATTTGAATCCTACTAATTCATACATAGCCTACACGTATGTAGAAATTGTGATCAATGCAATGTCATAAAGAAAAGGTATACTTTTCAGAGTCCCAGCAAGTACAAGCGCCTTTATGAGAACCGCGGGGATCCCTGGCGGGCAGAATACCTAGGTACTACAGCACTTAAGTTTTTTTTAAAAATATGTTTATTGACACATCTCATGTGAATTACACGCTCCTCAGAGGATGTCATAATGAAAATATATACATGAATATACAAGTATGCTTTAAATCAGGGGCGTGGTAACCCCACTTTTGACCAACCAAAAAAAGGTCAAACCAAAATAGTCAAGTAAAAAGGGGTCAAAAGGGTCAAAATACCGCTCAGTCCCCCCTTCTTGCCACGCCCTGAGTCAGGACCTTATGATATTGCATTCACATAATTATGGTGTTAACTTGTCAGGTATGGTGAGTCATGTGGATGATGCAGTGGGTGACGTCATCCAGGCCCTCAAAGACAAAGGCATCTACGACAACACCATCATCGTCATGACTTCTGATGTAAGTACAGTGACAGCATGCATGTACATTATTTACATCTCTATACTCCTAGTGTCAAGCCTATAACGAGGTTGCAGGTTCCTTAGTAGGGGGCACCATTGCTTGATCTGGTAGCTGGCGAGATAATTAACCAATAATGAATGGCTGACACCCTCACAAGGGGCTGTATCGCTGGATATCGGCACGAGTGCGAAGCACGAGTGACGATATCCAGCGATACAGCCCCGAGTGAGGGTGTTAGCCATTCAATATTAGGTTTATTATACGATTTTCCCATAAAAATGTAATAATTTACCTTAATATCGCCATGTTGTTTTTTTGAGAGCCTCGCTTTGGGACAGGGCGCTTGGGGAGCATTCATTATTTGAAAGAGTATAATGTCGTTTGGCGCCCAAGAAATAAGATCTCAACACGCTATTGGTAACAACATAATGCATTTTATTATAAGAAAGGAACATTATAGGCATAACATAGGATACTTTTACAGTCAACTGACTTCATGTTATGCATTTCTCACATATCAATCATTATTTGTATAGAACAGTTACCTTACAATTGTTGAAGGTGGCATTATGGAAAAGGCCTGGAGCATTGGCACTTTTCTGGACATTTACCACAGATACCGTTGACTCATGAGGAGTTGACTCTTTAGGAGCTGACTCTTTTGGAATGCCAGCCAGAGTGTGGCTCATAGACTTTCTGATGGTGTCTGGGGTCTTCGAATAGGATTCAATGCTCGCCTCACTTTTATGCCCTGTTACTGCTTTGATATCACTAGAAGACAAGCCAGCTTCTCTCAGTACAGTGACACATGTGGATCTGACGCAATGGTTGGTATATATTTGAGATAATTTGGCAATTTCTGAAATTGTGGGCATAAATTTGCCTATCGTATTAATGCCCACAACAGATCTAGTGTACCAGATAGTGCTTAATTTCCACCCTTTGGCCTTAGGGGTCTGAAAAAAAGCTGGATTCGAAGGGGTTAGTTTGGACAGGTAGAACTTGAGTGTGTTAAGTGGACAGTCAGGTTTTCCAGTAGCATACATTCTTTGCTCATGTTCCCGACCATCCTGGGATAGACCAGTGTGGTTCTTCTCGGCAGGGTTATAGGCCAAAGTTCCATACTCTATACCCTCCGAATCAGTTCTGAATATGATATCCTGTTGCTTGAGCTCATACAGACCCTCACGGGCGCGCCTGCCGAAATGTAGTGAGACTTCGTAGTATACCTTGTGCTGGAGGGTCTTGGGTGTGTTATGAGACAGAGTTCCAGAGGAGTACATGAGAGCCTTATCTGCCTTGGTAATAGGGGTGTAATGTGTCGATACATCTAACCCTGCAGCCTTATTGACCTTTATGTGGCCTTTTAGGACATTATTTGCCGAAATAAAGGCCGGATCAGTAATTAAATTATAATTTACATTATGGGGAGGCTCATTCATGTGTCTCTGTATGGCCGCCCTGATACACACTAACGACTTCTTGCTGTACTCTGTCCCCTCTTGTGTTCGTACTTGAGCATAGAAGCGTTTCAGCAGCTCGCAGACATCCTTCTTAGGGAGCAATTCGAACTGCATAGGTTGGTCAGTCTCCAGGAGCCATTCTGTAACATAGAATAAAATCAGATTAAAATGCTATTGACTTAACAACAGAATTACATACGAAGAGTAGCCACACGTCAGTATCGTTTGAAATAATAACCGCTCCCTGAGAGCCGAAATTGCATATTCATGTTGGCGCGGCCCTCTGCCGCAGCCCGGTAGTATGGATATGAAATCACCAAATCTGACAGCGCGCGTTCGCCGAGAATACACATTACAAATTTAATTCTAAGAAATTAAATATATACCTCGGAAGATCCTCATGCCCCATGCAGTCTGACGATGCGTGTTTTTAGCCTTAGCGGCCATTTCCAACTCGTTCACCTCATGCGAAGCAGTCTTTCCGAATCTTTTTTTCGGGGCCGTGACAGGTGCCGGCTGGTAGACTTCAGGCAGTGGAATGTCTTCCTCGTCTCCCATATCGAGGTGGCTTTCCCTCATGTTTTTAGCCTTATGCATGCTGATACGGCCGTCAGTCATTGATTGAACGCTGTAAAACATATTTGGGTTGCTCGCTATACTTGTTATATACCCAAGCGACCATTCATTGTCCAGCAGGACCTCTACAAACTGACCGATTTTGAAGCGTGAAGAAGAAGCCATTTTGAGATTTGTTGTGGAACTCTCCAGTGGACGGGGTGCAAAAGGAAAGCGTCACTTCCGGCTTGCTCGACTTCACGCGATGAAAATTGAACATTTGAAAATAATTAATTTTGGCTCAAAATGGCGAATATATTAAGTTTCTATTGGTGGGAACGTCAAGACGGATGTCAAAACTATAATATGTGCTTTTTACAGCGCTTGATTCTTCATATTAAGGCCATAACACGACTACATTGGACCTCGACTTATAGCTAAGGTAAGTGAGGGTTTCACTCCGCTATTATGTATGGCCGGATTGGCCAGGCGCGTAGAGGCTTCGGCTTCTAGTCTTGGGGTTGCGGGTTCGAATCGCCTTAAAATGTCGGATTTTAATGCGAACGAATTTGCTCAGAAACTCAGGACCACCGGAAACGGGACGATATCCCCCGGAAACGTGCTGATATCCACCGGAAACATGCCGATATCACTAGATATCAGCACGGGGATATCACCTAAAAAGCACGATGAGTCGTTCAATCGTATAATAAGCACTGATACAACAATCACAATGGGTACAAGCTGTTACATAATGCACCCTAAGAATTCCAGGGAGTTATCTCATTGGTTGATAATGCATCCAGCTACAGTCAAGGCCAGACTGGAGCTGGTTGCGGCGGCCTTCACTGATAAGAGGTGATATACTGGGTGCCAGCATGTCCTCGGAAGTGATTGTTACCCAGGGACAAAGTACCAGTCAGTGTGTCTCTTATCAGCAATGGTAACCGCACCCAGCAGACTTTTAAATGGCGGACCCACTGGGTATGGGTCTTCAGGCCTATATGCCAAAAAATGTGTGTTCATGTTATCCAACTCTATTATCCAAATCCCACAACGCAAAAAATAGGTGGGAAAGTGTTGTGAATTAGCCTTCTGTCAGCAGGGAGCTGCTGCCAATTTTGTAAATCACAACACTTCTACTGCAGACATAGGATCCTCCGAATCCCACTGCAGCCGATTTAGGCAAGTAGAGTGTTGTGAAACAGGCTGTATTGTTACGATTTACAAGACCTAAAGATTGTATTTGGGGGTGAGTTACTTCACAAACCAAAGGGTGTAATATATATTCCTTTATTTCAATATGATAGTAGCCTGTATACATAGGCCTACAAAGCGATGTATGCGAGAATAGGAATCACTAATACTTATTTTTACATGTCCTATATCAATGTGTATATAAAATATATCAGGAGGCCCCCCCCCTTTTCCAGACTTGAGCTAGATCTCTAAATCACAACATTTTTCGGCAGAATCGGAAGAAAATATCTAAATGTTTTTATCTTTGATTTTTCTAAATCACAACACTCAGACAAGGTTCCAGGGCCGATATTGGCCCCTTCTCAGCCATTATAGGCCCCAATATTTGCAACAGGGCCAAATCACAACATTTTCTGACCATCTTTCGCGTTGTGGGATTTGACCTTATCTGGCAAAACAAGACAGACTCTAAATGTTTTTAGATTTTCAGATCATGTAAGCTTTAATACACCTTGGATGCTAATTCTTGAATTCGGCATGTAATGGTATGGACTGGGTCTCTCCTAGCGCGGCAAACCCCACCAGCGCCCCCTGGATTACCTGCGTCCCTAGTGACGTCACGAACTGCGTCCCTTTGCGCTGCTGCTCGCTCAAGAACTCTAGGGTTTTATTTTAAGTCCCACTTTTCTAATTAATTTACCAGTTTGGTCCCAACAATTCTCCCTAAAAATGGGTAGGCCAAGTAGGTCGCAGCCGGAGAAGGCTACCACCCCCACTAGGGCCTCATCGCGAGTGAAGAAACCGACCAAAAAGGCAGCAGCAGCGGCGAAGAAGAAGACGGTCACCCCGCCGACGAGCCCAATGTCGGCACGAGTGGCGGCGCTGGAGCTGGATGTCGGTGAGCTAAAGACTCGAGTTGTCTCGGTCGAGGGTATTTCCACTTCAATCCTCTCTAAGCTCACCGTACTAGTACCAGACAAGGAACCGTCTAAGACGTCTACGGTGCCGGCAACACCTGCATCTAATGTGATCGATGTGAACGCTGTGGTGAGTACTGCCGCAGCAGCGGTCGTGTCAACACCCCCTATTATCGCCCAGCCGGCGAGCACCAACTCGGCGCCTGTCACCGTCGCCAGCGTCCTGTCAACCCCGGCTGTCACTACTGTCGCCGCCGGTGTCCCCCTTGACTCACGCCCGGTGGGAGGTGGCAAGGCTACCGGCCCCTCAACAGTTACTATGGCCCCTTCTGCACTACACTACGCACCGTATCAGCTTCCTGCCCCTCACCTGCCTCCGCAGGTAGGACACCAATACCAGTCGGCGGCCCAAAGGGTCCAGTCCTCGGAGACAGAATTATCTGCGCTGCTTCAGGCTGCTGCCCCGCCCTTCCCACAGTATGGACTACCACCGGCGGTGGGGTACGGTCAGCTCCCACTCAACTCAGCGCAAGCTGGCAACCCGGTTGTGAATTAGCAAGTGCAGGCGCTACTCTCTACAACAGCACACCAGTTATCATCCCTTAAAGGTAGGAATACTCATCCCCACGACTTTATCACTCGTGGCCCCCAGTGCACTAAGACGAGCCTAGATTCCCTCACGGTGGCGGAGTATTTGTTTGGCCTCTTCAGACTAATGCGCGACCCCCACACTCCTCTAGAGGTTAGGCCAAAAATGGCGATCCACATATACCAGGTCATAGAGGATGCCGCTGAATTTAGCTGGGGACAAGTCAGGCGCTGGTCTGAGGATGTCCTCACAAAGATCGCTACCGGTAGGCTGAATTGGCTCCATGATGATAGTGCTATACATGACCTCCGCTCACAATGCTCGAAATTTAAGGCCGGTATGCTGCACCAAAACCCTGAGCCTACGTCCACAGCTGGTAAGGCTACTGCTCAGAACCAGGCACATCAGCAGCAAGGAAGGTCTAGGCGCCCCCAACGCCCAGCAACAGGACGGACTGATGTCCCCTGTTCTGCATACAACGTGGCTGGTGGGTGTCAGAAGCCAGATGAGCATCAGGAAGCCGGTGTCCAACAAGGCCACCACTGTAAGCACTGTAGGAAACACCTGAATGCTGTCTACTTCCACCCTAAGTGGGACTGCAGGAACAGGACCGGTGCCTCCCACTATGGCAACCAGTCCTTTCGTCCACAGGCCGGACAAGACCGGCCTACCTACTAGAAGTCACGCCCCTCCCCCTCCTGGCCCACTTCTGCTCGGGGGGTGTGGTGCTCTAGTGACATCAGTTCAACATAATGACAAACTAAGCTCTGTCCCTCGACTTCCCTGCATTAATCCTGTGTCTCGACCAGAACATGGTTTGGACCCCAATGCTGTCCCATTTGTACCAAAAACTCTCAGTGGCCAATGCCCACCTGGAGAACAAGTCAAGAAAATGGTCACAGTTAGTAAGAGTACAGTGGGTCAGCCTAGTGTCCCCGACATGGCCCACTTGACTCAAGGTCCGGTTAAAACCTGCTCCCAGCGCCTTGCCGATCTGGCTCACAGCTCGGTCAATCTAACCAAGGCCCAAGGACATGATCTCTCTCTTCCTGGCCCTGCAGGCTCGGATACCCAATCTGCACACCTGGAGGATGCCACCCCACCTTTCAACTGTCACCTTCCCTGTGAGTACAACGATGACCTAGTAACACATGCTGAAGTAGATGGGGTGACCCTTGATCTCACTGATGAATTTAGGCCTACACTAATAGGCCCCACGCCAGCGCAGTATGCACCTATACGAGCAAAGTTCTGGCCAAAGATCCAACCCGACCAATGGACCTACTTCCCTGAACATGCAGCCACTTACACAGCTATTGCTGCTACAGGACTTCCCAACAGGCTGAGTGCTAAAATAACTCTTCCCTCGGACCTCAAACTTGACGTGTGGGAGGCTGAGCTTGCCAACTACCATGATAAAGAGGTCTGCCAGTTCCTGCGCTATGGGTGGCCAGTTGGTTATACGGCCACGGGCCCACCAACACAGGCTACTTCCAACCATGAGTCAGCCCAGGCCTATCAGGCAGACCTGCAAAAATTCGTTGACACTGAACTAGCACTAGGTGGCATTGTGGGTCCCTTCACGTCCCCTGGACTCATATTGCACCAATTATCACCCAGCCAAAGAGGGCGTCTTCAGAGAGGCGTATCATCCTAGACCTCTCTCACCCTGAGGGGAGGAGTGTAAATTCAGGTATAACTAAAAATTGCTTTGAAGGCTGCCACCGCCCCTACACCCTCCCCTCGGTAGAGGACTTAGCTGTCCGTGTCAGAATGCTAGGACCCGGATGCTACACCTGGAAAGCGGACATGACACGTGCCTACCGTCAGCTCAGGACTGACATGGGTGACACACCCCTCCTGGGCTTTAAGGTAGACGGAAAAATCTACATCAACCTCTGCCCTTCCTTTGGGTGCAGGCTTAGTAGTATGGCGTGCCAGAGAACCACGTCAGCCATCGCCTACATCATGAGGACTGCTGGTTTCTGGACGCTCGTATACCTGGATGACATTGTTGGCGTAGAACCCACCCTGGAGAAGGCTACCCAGGCTTACAATAAGTTCATGAACCTCACTAGGCGATTGGGTGGCCAGCTGGCGCCCAAGAAGTGTCAGCCTCCTACGGTTGCCTTAGAATGGCTGGGCTTCTATGTCGATACAACACTCATGATATTGTCCATCCCTGACCACAAGCTAAAAGACATACTGGAGGAGTGCACCCTCTGGATGTCAAAGAGGCACGCCACAAAGAGACAAATCCAATCGTTGGCAGGCAAGCTGGTGCATCTCTCCAAGTGTGTCCTGCATGCAAGACGGTTTATATGCAGAATACTGAATGCCCTCCGTCTAGCACCAGACTCTGGTCCAGTTGACCTGTCAGTCTCCTTCAGAGCAGACGTTAAATGGTTCCTCAAATACTCTGAGCTGTCAAATGGTGTCCACCTTCTTGCCCCTGACCGTAGTGTATACTGCATAGAATGTGACTCGTCCCTCAAGGCCGGGGGTGGCAACACCGACAAGGAGTATTATACTCTCCCATACAGCGCCCCTCACTGCAGGCGCTACACAAACATAACCCAGTTAGAGGCAGTCAATCTGGTGACAGCCTACAGGACCCTCAAACCAGCATGCACAGCGGGGATGAAAGTCATTGTCTACACAGACAACATGGGCTCTGCCTCCGCCCTGAAATCAGGCCGTACAAAAGACCCCGCCCTGGCGGCCTGTTCCAGGCAGCTGTGGCTGGAGGCGGCCATCAGTGACCATACACTGGATATCAGGCACAAGCCCGGTGCCCTCATACCCCTTGCAGACGCCCTCAGCAGATACCACGAGCCACAGAAAAAGGCATATGCTGACAGGCAGATCCGCACCAGGGGACTCAAGATGAAGCACCCGTCCCTCCCACACCCATTCTTCACCATGATTTAATTCAATCATACATCTTATGTCTATCTCTTTCCTCAGGAATACCCCTTGGAAACCAGACCCTCACCTCCTATAACGCGGCCATCTCTGATTCTACCAAGCACAACAGACTCACACATGCTACTACATATCTCACATACGCTGTCCACTATGGGGTTGACATTCTGTCACCCTCTATCCTGGACGCCTGTATGTATCAACAGTATCTGGCTAATACCTTAAAAAGCAAAACTTCGAGAAAGTGCTACACCTCCGGTGCTGGAATCTGGATAAGGGAACATGGAGGGGACCCAACAGCCCTTCAGTCCCTGGAAGCAAAAACGGTAGCACTGGGGGCCTTCCACCTCTCCCCCTGTACACCAAATCCAGCACCTCCCCTTACACACACAGACCTTTTAATGTCTGTGTCTACCTCAAAGACAACTATATAGGCCTACCTGTTAAAGCTGCATCAACATTAGGCTTCTTCGCCTTTCTCCGGGCCTCCAACCTCCTCGCCCCGTCAGCCCTACTATGGACTGGCCCACATACACTCACTAGAGCAGACATAGTGAGCCACCAAGATGGCCTCATGGTAGTCATAAAATCCTCAAAAACAATTCTCCCTGGAATGCACCCAGCGGTACTCCATACACCTAGAATACCTGGATCCTCGGCCTGCCCAGCGTCAGCCTGGGACCAATATGTCACTTTGTATCCTTCTCACCCGAATGCGCCAGCGTTCACTCTTCACAATGGCTGTCCACTCACCCCGCACCAGCTGGTCATGGTCCTCCAGGCTACCCTCAGAGCTGCTGGATGCCCATACGCTGACAGTATCAGGTCCCACTCCCTAAGGCGCGGGGGGGCTCAGGCTGCCCAACTAGCGGGGTGTGAGAATGCCCAAATAGCACATCAGGGTACATGGAAATCACAAGGAGGTCTAAAAGCTTACATCCCAACGTCAGTGTCACGTACTGTGGCCACAAAGATGTCCACACTATTTGCCCAGTCTAAGAACACTGACTAAACACATTCATAGTATTCATAACCATATCTACTCTTTATATGTACGGTAGAAGTTGTACTACCACTTGTGTTCATACATAAACATGTAACTGTTAAGCTGTTCGTCACAGGATAAAACTCCAATATATACAAAGACTGTGTCCAAGTTATCATTGGATGCTAATTCTTGAATTCGGCATGTAATGGTATGGACTGGGTCTCTCCTAGCGCGGCAAACCCCACCAGCGCCCCCTGGATTACCTGCGTCCCTAGTGACGTCACGAACTGCGTCCCTTTGTGCTGCTGCTCGCTCAAGAACTCTAGGGTTTTGTTTTAACCCGCCCGCCCACTCCTTATAAACGTTATCTGCTATAAGCAAAGCAATGCTACCCAGTCTAAGAACACTGACTAAACACATTCATAGTATTCATAACCATATCTACTCTTTATATGTACGGTAGAAGTTGTACTACCACTTGTGTTCATACATAAACATGTAACTGTTAAGCTGTTCGTCACAGGATAAAACTCCAATATATACAAAGACTGTGTCCAAGTTATCATTACTATTTTATCCTTTCCAATTGAAATGCATGAGTAAGTTTCTCATATTGCGCAATGCACCTGCTTGGCATGATGCATGCACCATATACCCTGGTACCATACTATTCCTTCAACCCCATTGGATTGTGATGAAGCATGCATGTAGGCCTGGTGAACTAATAGACTCACAAGTAATGCATTCATACATAATGGCAACAAATGATACAGCAGTACTATGTCCGTGTAACATGCCTTTAAGGTTAATAAATAAAAGCCACATAAGATAATCTTGATGTCTAAACTTTGTGCTCTATGATCTGCAGAATGGAGGGGATATTGTGGCCGCCAGTAACTTCCCACTTCGAGGCGGCAAGGCAAGTACTTATGAGGGAGGTACCAGAGTGCCAACCTTCATCTCAGGACCTGCCTTTAACTCCACAAAACGTGGTCACATCAATAAAGAGTGAGTCCACTAATTACTCATCAGTGCTGCATTGGTACATCACTTTCAGATAAGGGATACGCAGGGACTATCGGATTGTCTTCTCATCTGCAAGCAGGCATTATTGACTCAGGGTCTCCCCCTGAGTCTTGGGTAACAATTTTGGAGACCTCGAACAGGCCAATTAAAGATTCAAACATATCTCATGGATGCAATATTCAAACTCTATGTTGCAAATGTCATTAAAATATCTATATTTACAAAGAGCTATTTTTTTGTGTTCTACCCATGCAAATGTCCACTCCTAACCCCCCCTCCTTGTTAAGCCTTTATCCTACAAAATTGCCCTTATCCTACAAAATCGTATAGGTTTGTAGTATAAGGGCTGTCAGTCAAGCCCTTATCCTACAAAATTTGCCCTTATCCTACAAAACACCTGTCAGGCCCTTATCCAACAAAATTGCCCTTATCCTACAAAAATATATGGTTTTGTAGGATAAGGGCTGTCAGTCAGGCCCTTATCCTACAAAATTGCCCTTATCCAACAAAACCTATATAATTTTTGTAGGATAAAGGCAATCAGTTAAGTCCTTATCCTACAAAATTGCCCTTATCCTACAAACCCTATATAAGGGAGGATTTGTAAGATAAGGGGTATCAGTCAGGCCTAATAAATACACTACACCCAGACAACCCTTTTGTCAGGCCCTTATCCTAGGCCCCACAAAAAAAGAACTCGGCCTAAATGTGTGTTAATTTGTGTTACTATAGAGTTCTGTGGAAGCCAGTACATAAACCTTGGTATTAAGTTTGAGTGAGAAACTATAAGTGTGAACCTTTATAATATATTTATTTTCCTTTATGTGTTTTCATTATAGGCGCTTCCACATCACAGACTGGTACCCAACGCTGATGAAGCTAGCAGGATCACAAAGTAAGGGGTTTATTGATAATAGCAAATCTCTTTTTTAAAGCTACATTAAAAAGAATGATGTTATATTATTTCTCTGCAAGAAAAATCTTTGTTTGACCTTAATTGTAAGCAGCTTCTGTGTAATTGGTATCTCATAGCAAATTTGTTTATTTTCTCAGATTATTAAAAAGCAACTGAATGAAGTTCAATCCAATTATAAATCTTACGACTACGTGTGTCTCACACAGTGACAGTATTCAGTGTAACCAATAGCTCAGCTCTCTGGCAATCCACTGAGGGTGCAGTTATGAAGCTTTAAATTATAATTTTGACCTAAAATTGAACTATATTCCAAGTCACTGCCATGTATTCTTTAATTTAGTAGTTGTTATTATTACTATGGTCTGGTCTGTCCACTTAATGAGTTCAACCTTAATATCAGTGGGCAGTTTGCCAAGGGGACTAGAAAAAAAGCCACGTTACGCCAGGTTTCCCACGCTTTAGAAATTAAAAAAAAAGATAAACCATCTGGCCATGACCATTCCATTGCCAGAGTTAACCCACGAATGTCGCTAAAAGATGATTGTCGTCATGATGCACCAATACAGCCCCGGCGAGTAACTCGCCGATGCTATATTGGTGCATCATGCCGACCCTCCGGAAATGTCTCAACACCGAATGGTTGGCACGATGCTTGAGTGCAGCACTAGCGAGTTACTCCCAAGGATGCATTCATGCATCATGACGACCAACGGTATGATGCATTAATGCATCATACCGTCCTCAAAGGGTTAAAATGTAAATGTATTGATAATGAATTTCCCGCAGACTTCAACAGCACCGACCTGGATGGTGTTGACCAGACCCGTGCCTTGACCACTGGGGCCTCCACAGAACGCAGAGAGGTACTCTATGGGTTAGACTCAGCGGAGCAATGGAACTTCGGCTATGGCACCCTGAGGTAAGTTTGAGTTTTGAGTTTTGGATGTTTTATTTGAAAAAAAACATCTCTTATGCCATATTGAAAAAATAGGTTTCTCATCACCAAGGACTTAAAAATATGATAAGGATTCATGGATCTTTTCAGGAGGGAAAAATGTACGTTATTTTTATCCTACTGCATTACTGGCAGTATTAGCTTTATTTTGATACCAAATATCTAAACTGTTGAAGATCAATAAACTCTGAACTACTGAAGTCTGAATATTGGTCATGGAAAGCATACATTCTAACATACATTTTAGCCCCGAGTATTTAAAAAAAAAAGGATAAAAAGGCTCCCTCACTATTAAAAAATCCTGTTGAAATTGTGGTGAATCAGTGTTAAATTTGACGGTTTATCACTGGAATGTGATTTACGGTGAGACAGTGTAAAATTCATTACTTTTACATTGAAAATCTGTAAACCAGTACCGTGAAACAACATTTTTCATTTACGGTGAATCTCACATTAAATTATGTCCACCAGGTGGCAGCCTCGGAGATATGGGGACTTTAGTGGAACCTCTCACTCTAAAACATATCTAAATGTGTTAAAATGATAACAATGTCCAATTACCTCATCATTCACAGGGTCAATCTTGAAGCCTTTGGTACATTATATAGATATATAGATATATAGTTTCCAATTTTATATCAGTGGAAACAAGGAAGGATTGTAAAAACAACCATTTTGTGGTTATTAGAATTATACATAATATTATTCACACTGCTGTCAGAGTTGATTTGTAACAATCCTAGAGTACCCTTTGCTCATGGATTGTACTTGCATATTACTGTGAGACATTCAATTATGTCTTTTGGCCTAATATTCACAGGCCTGAAATTAAGCTGACATTATAAAATATACCAATGGATCAAGAAAAAAAGAGAATCATCAATGAATAACAGAGAATCATCAAATGATAATGATGAATCACCGTTAAATGATAACGGAAAAGCTCCGTAATATTTACGGGGATTAGGAGAATACAGTGACCATTAATAAACTGTGAAAGCTTGGCACTAATTTGTGCCTGTGAATCACCATAATTTGACCGGATATTTCTAAGAGCTAACTTGCTAAGAATTGTTGCTTTTCAGTTACGACAACTTCAAACTCATCCTAAAAACTCCGGGAATTAGCGATGGTTGGGAACAAGAAAATAACTTTGGCTGGCTCGCACCAGGGGGTGTAATAAAAGTCCAAAAGGGAGTGACAGTGTGGTCTACGCTCATTTCTGATCTGTGCCCAGCCACTCAAGAATTTCCCATAAACTGGACCGACATAGGGCTTGCCAACACGTACACATCGACGGCCTTCACTGATACAGTTGCACTCTATGATATTGAAGGTAGGTGCATGGTTGTTTCTCTCCTGTGCAATCAGATGTGGAATATTTGCTCAATGGACAATTTTTTTGGTTTTTTTTTTGCCAGTGCTGCATTCGTGCATCATGCCAACTCTTAGGGGTTCATGCACTCCCGAATGATCGGCATGATGCACCAATGCACTGAGTAGCATGATACATCGGTTATGTTGTATAGTTTATAAAAAACAACGATGTCCTTGAAGGGTTAAAGTGTATAACATCACTATATAGTCATTGTGTTGTTCCATTGGCAGCTGATCCAGAGGAGAGAACCAACATGGCTAGCACCATGCCAGAAAAGGTGACAGAGCTGAGAAACCGTCTACAGAAACATTTTGACCAGGAATTGGTGATCCCCGTCGGCCCCTTCGCCACATACTACCCCACCATCAGTCAAGAGGATCATGCATGGGACACTAATTGGTGTCAAAACATTTAGATGTTTGCAAAAAGCACCTTTGGTGACTTCAACTATAGCAAATGGACAGTTTATCAATGATCAATATCCCATTTCAGGGTAGCCTGAACTTGGTAGAGTAGTTTAATTCTAGATTGACCTTACAAAGACTCCACTAAGTGAGTTTGCATTGCTTTGTTTGACACTATTATTAAATTTTCCATCCATAATCTCACTCTTTGGCTTCTATTCATTTGGTGGTATTTTGGCTGTCCAAAAATAAATGACGCTCTTCCAGGACAGTCAGTAGTATAGTATGTATCGGAACGGGACTATAGTTAACTACTGTTTATTACTCAATCGACCTGCAGCCAATCAGAGGCCTCCATTTGGTCACGTGACCCCCTCATTTGCATAATTACGTAATAGGCCACGCCCCCTCATTTGCATAATTACGTAATAGGCCACGCCCCCTTGATCACCAGCCAATCAGGGGCCGCCATTTGGTCACGTGACCCCCTCATTTGCATAATAAGCCACGCCCCCTTGATCACGTGACCCCCTCATTTGCATAGTAGACTACGCCCCTTTGATCACCAGCCAATCAGAGGTCGCCATTTGGTCACGTGACCCCCTCATTTGCATAATAGGCTGCGCCCCCTTGATCACGTGACCCCTTCATTGGCATGATAGGCCACAACAACATCACGTGGCTATCTTTGTTTGTAAACAACACCACGTGGCTCTCTTTGTTTGTAAACAACACCACGTGGCTCTCTTGTTTGTAAATAACGAGAGTAACAGCAGCGTTGTTAGCAGCATTGGCAACTTCGTATGCAGCATGTGTAGCACGAACAGCGATACGAGCTTCACGTTTTGCACGAGCAGCAGCAATAGCTGCAGAAGTAGCCATCACACTTTCCAGCCACCCGTACGAATCTTGATAAAAACCAACCTCCACCTTGCTACTTGTTAACTCATCAGTAAACATGGGCGTCTCCTCGTGTGGTGTTGTCGCGGCTCTGTAGTAGTGTTGGGATTGCTCACATTCGGTAGAACGTAGAGTGATTCCTGATGACGCCATGCTGAAGGTGGTAGAAGAAGTGTGTGGGACTCATGTTTCACTCTCGCTTATGTACTAGGCTCCGAGATAAGCTTCTTAACTCAAGAGGAAAACTCTCACTAGGAAGGCGACCAGCTGTCTACCTGTGTAGGTGCGGGTTCGTTACATCTTTAATCCTGTTCGACCCCCCGAGGAAATAGATGAAAAAAACAAAAGACCATCTTTCAAGCACTCGAATCCGCAGTCAGTAGGAAGCTATAAGGAGCTTAACTTGTGTTTGATTTAAGCTGTCTACCACACGCACGCGCTTGTAGTCACAGATAGAGTGGCAGACTTCCGTCCGCCCGCTGGCGCATGACAATCGACTTTAGACACCCCCTGTAGTTTTTTTTTTGGCATACACAGTTGACTAGCATCTTAATCTCTTACCCAGCTATAAGCCCATATACATGTAACGCGCATTACTCCTCTTTATGGTAATTATCAGATCGATTTAAGGGTGGAAAAGGCTTAGGTGATTTAGGTCCCTCTCTAGCTGAAAACAGGCTTAGACCATAGCATGTAGGCAGCCGGCCGCGTTAAACACCCCCTGTAGGTTTTTTTTGTTTTTTGTATACACTCTCGATCCCCTCTCTAGGTGAAAACAAAGCTTAGAAGATGCGGTGATCCGGCCACCGGCTGGCGCGTCACACCTGTCGTTAATCACCCCCTGTAGGCTTTGTATACACTCTCTAGGTGAAAACAAAAGCTCCCTCCACGGGCTGGTGCGTCACACCTGTCGTTAAAACGCCCCCTGTAGTGTTAGTATACACAGTTGCCCCGCCTTATCTATTCACCAGCTATAAGCCCATATACGTGTACATGTGATTTTTGATACCCTCTCTGGAATAGGGTGGGGCTCAAGGTGAAAACAAGATTAGACCATTTGCTCTCTCAGCTATATAAAGAGCCTCAATTGTTCTTGCAACAGCACTTCACCACCGGTACACTATCAGTCACGAGGCAGATGTTTGCGGTATGGGTCATACAGGTTACCTACTAATAGCGGTTTGGTGAGTAGATCACTTTTTTTCCCCTAAAAAAAACAACAAAAACTCCTCACTTATGACTCAGGTATGTATATGTAGCACTGTTAGTGTAAGTACACAGTAGAATCTACTGTACTATAGACTCAACCCTCTGAAGACGGTGGAGCGCGTTAATGCGCAGGTCTGTGTCGGCGTCACTTGTTTTTTATTCTAACTAAAAAAGAAAAAAAGTCAGAAGTCAATCTACGACCTATCAAAGACAAATTTGTGATAAGTTCAAACTAAATAAGAGACAGTTTGAGCGTCTCTTAGTCGCTGTCAAAGATGCGAATAACGAACGCGCTGAGGGCGGGGTTCAGGTCACGTATAGTTCCCCGCTCTTTCGTCAGATGGCGCCACAATAGGGGTTTTGTACATTCCTACGATGCTCGCGAACATTTCAACGCATAATGAGCTATATAGGCAACAAAGTGCGCTTCTGAATATATTAAAATATAAAAAACAATTCAATATTGTGTATTTCTGATAGAAATGAGGCAGTTTCTTTGAATACCAACTAAACTATAGCGAGATGAAAAATACCACACCATATCTAAGGCTTTATAAAAGATACATAGTCAGAAACTCTCGCCGAGTCGGCAATCTGAAAAACGGATCAACTCGTTTTGACTCGTTGTGCCACAAGGGCCCCCATCCAACGGGGGCCCTTTGAGGTCAGTCTGTCAAACCACAGTGATCCATGCTGCTTAACACTAGGCGTAATTAATTACGCCCATGTTGTGCAGCATCTAACTAACTGACAGTGTCAGTTGGTTGGCCCCTCTTTAGGGGCCACACAATAAAATAAAGAATAGAGGCCTAAGGGAACGTTCACAAGCGTCTCCCCTTCCTACGGGGTGGGTGGGTCTTTGGGTTTAGTGACAAAACAGCGACATGTGAGTAGGAGTTTGCGTGTCAGCTCTCTTTTTTTTCTTTTTTTTTCCAAGTCTACATATTATTTATGATTAAAAAATTTTTAAAAAAAACCCACGATAATATAGTGCGCTGATCAAAAACTGAATAGAAAAATAACCAAAAATAGGTTGGGGAAATCTCTGCTATGTAGCTGATCGGTCGTTGTCACACGGTGCAGAAAATTTACTTTTTTTTGTTTTTTTTTTCTTTTTTTTGTTTTTTAGAAAATCTATATTAGGACCACAGACGGGGCACATGTGTCACTTGTCGAATATAAGAGATACCAATGGGCCTTGTCGAATTTAAGAACTAGGTCTTGGCCATTGGCATTGTCTATTTTGAGAAGTAGTCTTGCTCGTCTTGCCCCTTGTCGCCAACTCCCAGCACCCCCTGTGTCTCTTTGTCCATATTGGCTAAAAACAGGACATTGTTGCCTTGGCTATTTTACCCCCCGTCTGGGTATCTTATTACTTAATCACTTCGTCTTGACCCTGTGGGGCAGTGGGTATATGGAATAATCGTGTCCAGGTGTACTCTATCTGACACATAACCGAAGGTTACTGAGTTATGTAATAATACCTGACCTATGAGGCCGCCAGTCAGTTTGCCGTGATTATTTTGACACACTCTCAGTTACTCGTAGGACATCTAATACATAATTAGACTCAGCATCATATAAGACAGTCTCGGCCACGCCGGCTGCATATCGGACCAGGGGGATAGTCTGGCAGCGACTCGCCACCCCGTCCACAAGCTGTGTACAGCACCCCGTTTCTCTTTGTCCATATTGGCTAAAAAACAGGGCATTGTTGACTTGGCTATTTTACCCGTCTGGGTCTTATTATTTAAATCACCTCGTCTTGACCCTGTGGGGCAGTGGGTATATGGAATAATCGTGTCCAAGTGTACTCTATCTAACACATAACCAAAGGTTACTGAGTTATGTAATAATAACCGCCCTATAATCCTATGAAGTCGCCAGTCAGTTTGCCGTGATTATTTTGACATACTCTCAGTTACTCGTAGGGTATCTAATACATAATTCGACTCAGCATCATATAAGACAGTCTCGGCCGCGCCAGCCGCATATCGTACCAGAGGGATAGTCTGGCAGCAACCCGCCATCCCGTCCACAATCTGTGTACAGCAGTCTGGACCAGACCACCAACTCTGGGTATAGCATTCGGGATGACTGGAGCAAGACTGGATCTAACCCTTTAATAGTCGCATAGCGCTTTAATGTGCAGTGCCCGTTGTCGTCATAAGCCATGAATGCAGCACTCAGAGTTCCTCACCAGGGCTGCATGCATGCATACACGGGCATATCGACAAAGAGCGTAGCGCATTAAAGCACTATGCTACCTTTAGCATTAAAGCGCTGAGGGGTTATTTTTTGATAGTGTAGAACCAATATCTGTCTAATTAAACCCCTTATCAGTGCTGTTTTTTTTTTCACATACAAAAGAATTAGGTAATGGCGCTCCGCCATGTATTGGATAACCGCTGCAGCGCGACTCTGAAAAGCGGCGGCGGTGAATTTCCATTTAGATCCTGAAAAGGGGGGCGGTCAGATGTCGTCAAGGCTCTGATAAGTAGGGCAGTTCAAATCATATGATTACATTGAGCTAATTTTCTTGCTGAAAGGAATGAATAATTGTATTTGTATAAAATTCACACACACACACACACACACACCCGCCCACCCACACACACACACACACACACACACACACACACACACACACACACACACACACACACACACACACACACACACACACACACACACAGGACACCTGATGATCTCCACACGATGACCTGATTGCCCTTCCTAAAAAAAAAAAAACACAAAAAGCCCAACTCGATCTACCTACTCAACAGGGTTTCAGTGTAGAGCGTATTCGGGGTTTTTCTGATGCGTATATTATATTGAGATTGATTTTCAACTTTTGTGATCAGTGGTTGGTCCTTAAAAGGACCGTTTGGTAGAGAGAGAGGGTCGCAGGGACCTTGCTGCTGAAGCGGAGGGCGTGGTCATAACGCGTGGTGGTCCTTCAGCAGCTCCTCCAGCACGGCGGGCGGTAGTCCTTCCTCCATGCAGACTTGCTGCTTGACTCGCTCCACGCACTGGCGGATGAGTTGATCAGCGACGTTCGCGATCAGCTCATCCACCACACCCTCTGCTTCAGCAGCAGTCCGCTGTCTCTCCTCTCTCTATAGCGAGGCTACGAACTGCTTCTCCACGGCCGCATCGATCATAGATCGAGAAACGGCCACGAAGTTCTGTCTCTCCGCCTCCTCTCTCTGTAGCACGGCTACGAATTCCTTCTCCACGGCCGCATCGATCATAGATCGAGAAACGGCCACGAAGTTCACTCCGTGAGCCATTTTGTCGAACTGACTTCCTAGCCGCCTGAGAGATGCTGACGTCACACTATTTTCGACGACGCTATGACGCGCACGAGGTAGACAGACGACGTCGTTTCACTTCCTTATTTGGAGTTTGGGACCTTGTGACACCGAAGTCATACCGTACGGTCGCGATAAAGCAACTAGTGTTGAAAAGCGCGCCGGTCTTGTATAAGCGCCGGAGTATAAGAGCCTCTAAATGTTTTTTCTCAAGCACTAAAATCGCGACTTTGAATAAGCGCCAGCGCCTGGCTTGTATATAGCTCCTGAGTAAGAACTTCACCGAATTGAAAAGCGCTCCCTCAGAGCCCTTAATCGCGACAGTACGGTACAAATCTGATGTCAACCCGCGCCAAAACCAAAAAGGGTGTTCCGGTCACACGTACCTACGACGAGCGACCTTCAGCTATCACCACGTGAAGAGTTGGAAATAAATTTTGTACGGCAAGAAAACTGAAAACTGATAACGATTCCATTAGATAAGTATTCGGTTCCAATCTATGGCGAGATATTTCCACCAGAGCGATTGATTTATATGTCTGTAAGGTTCAGCTCTCCAACACTCTCCAATATCCGCCGGTGCACGACGGTCGCCGCCCATCATTAGTGACAACTAAACTTCTGCTGGAGAGTGAAAGTTACGTTGAGTCTTGAGGTGCGCAGAGATACTATCTGCCGCAGCCTGATTTTAGTTCCACGCTATTTAGATAACCGCCCCATTTAAAATCTCTCTCTCGATCCTAGAAAAGGAAAAAAAGGCTAGAGTTTATCATGGACGCGTCTCAGTTTTAGTCAAGCCGTAAAGTGAAGAACCCGAGCTTGTACATATACCCACGTGAGGAGTGACATAGCGGGGCGTTCAGTTAGTACTGAGTCTATAGTCAAGGTCAAGTTCCACTCTCTAAACAGAGCTTTAGCGACTCCGTCATCTAGACTAGACCGCGCGCGCGATTTTTTTTGCTGAAGCAGCTAATCGATGGAAACGTAGAGAAGACGTACTCGATCAAAAACTGCTTCAGAGGCTTGTTATCAGGTATTATCAGTTAAATCAAAATATTTCAAAACATCCAGAAAAGCAGAATGACATGTCCTACGGGCTACAGCCGGGCACTGACGTCATTTCAATCAGGTCGCAGCGCTTTTTAGACACCTTTTCTGTAGGACCCGTCTCATACCTTAGTATATAATACCGTAAACGCCGGGTGATTAGTATATGATCACATTGACAGTCGCGGATCCACGAAGAGGCTGGATAAGCCACGAGCGGACCCGCGACTGCAATGTGACATAATCTTACCATGCGCTTTGTTTTGTTTTTGTTTCTATTTACAACAGCAAACATTTCAACAGCCTATTGTTTTTTTAAAATGATGAAAAATCGGCCCAAAAAAAAAGTAAACATTTTAGAGCTAAATTTGTGGAGGATAGCCGGACATGCTGATGTCACTAGACCCCTAAATTCGATATGGTGACATGGTCATTTTCTTAAAAATCGATACGACGACACGGACACGGACATCTAAGTGACATGGGCCATGGGGCATTTCTTGAGTCCGACATGTGACATGGACCATAGTGACATGAGGAAAAAAAATGTTCGAAGAGGGCATCAGAAAAAGTACCATTTCAAACCTAAGCATTTCGCCAAATTTTTTTTTTTTTTTTTTTCTTGGATGGTACCCGGCTTTGCGGTGTCTGGGTCCTTAAAAATGTACCAGAATGCTCAAATTCGGGTTCTAAATATTTTCAAAAAACGTTTTCTCCCTTAGTGACGTGTGACACGGGCATTTCTTAAATTCGACATACGGCTGCATGGGGAGGACCCACCCGTCAAGGGCCCCATGATGACTCATACCCGCCGCGTTCAGTCAATCAACCAAGATCTTTTTCTGTGGTGGTGTAGAAGGATCTCCCCCCTGAGGTTACAAAGTCACCTCTTTATTTAAGGGGCTACGAGCCGCAAAGTCGCTTTCGCAAAGTCGCAAGAAATATTCAAGTCAAAAAGTCAAATTCATCAACTATCAGTACAGTCGTTTGAAAGTCATCAAGTCACCGAAAAACTCCTCTACAGTCACCTCCGACTCGCCTCCTCCCTACCCCCCTAAAGGGGGGTAGGGAGGAAGCGATTCCCTAGAGATCAGATAATTTTTTTTTTTTTCTCCCGAGCAGACCCCAAAGGCCCCCCTCCCCCCCCCCAAGTGCCCGCCCACCCCATAAATAGTGCCCCCCTCCCCCCCCCCTCCCCTCCCCATGCATCTTAAAGTGCCCCCCTCCCCCCCTCCCCTCCCCTCCCCCCTTATAGAAGCCTCCCATTAGCTAGTCCAAGTCATGTGACCAAAAAGGGAGCGTAGTCTGTCTATTGTCTATATTATGCAAATGAGGGAGGGGGTCAGGTCACGTGACCAAGGGGGTGTGGCCTATTTTCCAAATAAAGAGCGCTTCCAGTCACGTGACTAAAGGGGTGTGGTCCTATTATGCAAATGAGGGGGTCACGTGACCCATTATTATGCAAATGAGGGAGTCACGTGACCAAATGGAAGCCACTGATTGGCTGGTGATCAAAGGGGCGTAGTCTACTATGCAAATGAGGGGGTCACGTGATCAAGGGGGCGTGGCCTATTATGCAAATGAGGGGGTCACGTGACCAAATGGTGGCCCCTGATTGGCTGGTGATCAAGGGGGCGTGGCCTATTACGTAATTATGCAAATGAGGGGGCGTGGCCTATTACGTAATTATGCAAATGAGGGGGTCACGTGACCAAATGGAGGCCTCTGATTGGCTGCAGGTCGATTGAGTAATAAACAGTAGTTAACTATAGTCCCGTTCCGATACATACTATACTACTACAGTCTTAAATAAAACTCTTTATTTCATGGTGAATACGGCACTCCCATTGACTTAACCAAGGAAGGCCGTATTTAACACCTCCCGTGAAATAACCCTCGCCCGTATTTCACCCCCCTTAAATTCATTGAAATTGATGATTCAAACACTATAAAATTGCTTTTTCAGACCAATTAAGTGGAATTTTGACAAATATTGTTAATTATGACATGAAATAAACACAAAGGAGCACTCGTATAGTTTCCCAATGAGGGTTATTTCACTCGGCTTCGCCTCGTGAAATAACCCTCAGTGGGGAACTATACTCGTGAACCTTTGTCTATATACTTAAGGGCTCGAACTACAGGATCGAGCTCTTCTGTAGAAGAAGGCAAGAAAACAGCACTACTAGGCCTATGTCTACTCTCCTATCCGCATAACACAGTTAATGTAATGTCAATTTAATGTACATAGGACTACTTAATTTGATAACCATAAGCGGCTCCTTTACCAAACTCGATTGTACAGTCGGGCATGTTATTAGGGATACTACTCTATGACAGTGGCTAGTTGCCTCTATCTATTAGCCTGTGAATGCATGCTGGCTTTAATAACATTATCATTAGGCCACTCCAAATGATATACATGTTTCTCATCACTAGACCATGAGATTTATGACAATTTGTATACGATATTACAGGCTCTTGGAGAATCAACTTCACATTTTAGTAATTAAGATTTGTGAATATTGTAAATAGGCATGTTTCCTCCAACCCATTACATTTGCTCCACTGTAAGCTTTAATTTTATACCAAATATGCTAATACATGTCTAATTCTGTCATGTTTTTCATTAAATTTGCAACAACAAAATACCTCAGAAAGGAGATTCTGCGATGATGCGTGCGGTGATGCGCGCGGTGATGAGAAACAAGTATATCATTTGTAGTAGCCTTAATAACTATTTATTGTTATCAAATAATACTTCAACTCAGCATTATGTGTTACTACATCATTTACTAATGTCCCTGGTTAATCATTATATTATTTACATTTACATGGAAGGAATCTATACTGCAAGGAACTAATGATGTAGGATGCACCGTTCATTATTATAGTGTTGCTCTAACGAAACAGTATACATGTATCACTAGACATCATCCATATAACGTGACTGTAGTTTATGCGAAGTATCAATATACATGATTTGAATAAAAGGGTGCAATGATATAGTTCGTAATGTCACATCTACTGTATACGTTACAATGTATATGTTGCCAACGGTATAATATATCTAATTAAATTCGGAAATTAAAAGACAAACTATGACCAAAACTATTTATAATCATTATGTTTCAAGTTTAATTACTCCGCTGCACGTGACCTAGATAAACATGTCACCAACTCTTTAAAGTGGCATAATCACCAAGCATATCCCATTCACAATTCTAATACTAGTCTACCGTGTGGTTACGTGCGAGTGGTGAGAGTGCCCCTTTAAGGAGCGCATAATGCTAATGTCATGTGTCGCCATGATGGATAGTTGCTGCCCAGGCGAGTAACTCGCCGGTGCTCTACCCTCCTGAAGGGTTGGCATGATGCACCAATGCCAACTAATGTTGCTTTAATGATGCAACATGTCATCGTTAAAGGATTAAAGCACAAGGGTCTGCATACCGTATGGCATGTTATACTGTTTCTGTTAGTGGTGAAAGTGAAGGGTTACGTACCCTACCTAGCTATATGTATAGCCCTTTTCTAATGTTCAGGCATTACAAAGTGCAGAGCTATACCTACGACTGACGAAGAGTGCCATCAATTTCTAGTAGTTTCAAACCTACTTAAAGCATGCATGTAATATCATCTCAATTCAACTTCTACCTGAAACACATCATCTCTCCTTTGGGCCTCAATACCATGTCAAACTTATCTATATGTCCCTGTTGAAATTAGGTTTGATAAACTCCTATGAATCATGGGTATCGTAGCGTCGGGGTTAAGCCGGTCGTGTATAAGCGCGGCAAACATGGTACCGGAGTGCACTGACGTTCTAAGGGAGTGTTCATTTATTAGTTACAGGGGGGTGGTGGGTTTGGGGGTAGGGCGTAAAAATTCACGACCCTTCCTGAGGGGGGGGGGCGTAAAAAATTCTGACCCCTCTAGAAGGGGGGGGCGTAAAAAATTCAGCCCCTTTTAAGCAAAAAAAGCCCGCACATTTCTAAAGTTCAAAGGGGGGGGGCGAAAAAAATTTCCGCACGTCCGCGCAAAATCTCACCACCCCCTGTAATTAATAAATGAACACTCCCTAAGCATAATCGTGGTACATGGAGTGTGTACCTCTGGCACAATTAACCCCTCAACAGTGTTCAAGGACCATATAGTATTTTATGCCCGTTGTAAAGATTATTAATATTAGTGTATGATAAAGATTGTCCCCCAAAAAACTGCCTATTAATGCTGCACTCTCACCACACATGCCTTCTTTAGTCCCTTACATCTCTCCAATTCCATCTGGAGCCCTCCCAAGTTAGATGGACCTTTTGACATAGCTTATGAACAGTGTTATGTGCTTGCCTAACTCTCAGTTGAGTTTTAAAATGTACCATCATGCTCTAACCAATAATATAATTTAGTAGGACTAGAAAAATGGTCTCTTGGTGAGAATGCCGCTTAAATTGCTTTAACAACATTACTGGCCGATTATGAAGCCATGAAAGTTCACCTTTGATCTCAGTCACACTATCAGTATCACCGAATCTCAACACAGCCATGCCTATATGCCACAACCAATCTTATATCTCAATTACAGGGGGACTGTGGATTAGTCTAAGTCACACTATGTCTGTCACAACCCTACATCATGAAATACATGCAACCTTAATGGATATAATTGTCTGTACATGTATACAGTTACACCTTGACTTAAATCCCACCCTGTGTAACCCCAAGAGTACAACCTAGTTGGGGGTGTAGAGCCCCCCCCCCCCCCCTCAGGTCGGAAAGTCGCCGAAATTAAGGGCTCCACGTCACAAAGTCGCTTTTTAGACCAATTTTTACTGTAGCCATTTTTTTTGCAAACGTCGCCAGGTCGCTTCAATTACTGTACTAGGTCGCCAGGTCGCCTGGAAAACAGCCCAGATCGCCAGGTCGCTTTTGACCCCTCTGGAGCCACCTAGTTAATGGACACTTGCTCCCACGCCAGTCCTTGAACAATAACAGTAAAACACACATTCGCTATGAAGTAATTATGTTGTGGTGAGCACTGTATTGATAAATATATGTATGTATAAAAAATAACAACACATTATGACATAATATGACGTTATCAGTGATAAAGGGCCCGATACACTGGCGGCAGATGCTGTCAGTGTAACAGGCCCTTAAAGGGACCATATATTGCCCCTATCTATAGCCAATAACATACCACAATCATATAAACATAATGACGACCCTCCTTGGCCGATACACTTCCAGTGAGTTACTAGCAGCACTGTATTAGTGCATCACGACAATTAATGAATATGAACCCATCATATATGTTTTTTTTACCCCCGCCCTCCCACCAACTGATAGCTTAAAATAATCTCGAAATCCCATCAAATACTGATGAAGAATACTATTATAAGCAACACTCAACACAAGCCATTTACATATACCAAGCTGGGTCATAGCTGGGTAGTAAGTAACGGTCTACATACGGCACCCAGAGATAGTGAAAGCTTCTCGTACGTGTCAAGTATAAGAAACCCTTTAAGAACCGCATTGTGTATTATGTCATGGGGGTAGATACCTAGCCATGTCTGCATTCAAGCATCCTGCCATCCCTATGTCGTTTAACCACCCGCAGCGGCTTGGCATTTTGCAGGTTAGGGCTGCATTCATGTAACATGCCGACCAAGGGCACAACACAGTAAAGCACTATGCTACCCTTAAAGGGTTACATGGCTCAGAGTTAAATATGCATACAGTCCACAGGAAGCTGACAGCTCACTGACCATTTTGACCCTTTACTGGTACCCTGTAATAGGAAAGTAGCTATATGGTATAGGCATAAACCATGTGAACAGCCATCCATAGAGCTCTACAACTCTCCTTAGACTTTTCTGTGTGGCTATTCACATGCATGTATCATGTAGGCCTATAATGAAATGCGTTATTCTCTATGACTAGATTGTTGCTTTTATGAGCTTTATAATACCATCTTTAACACTCGATGTGTTAGGCCTATGTTAAGTTAAAGTTTGATTTGAACAGGGTTTTAGTTGATTTTTGTTTGTTTCTCATATTTAGCCCCCCCCCCTCTAAAATCAGGCATCTCTTGGGGAGGAGGGGGAGAGTTGAGCAATAATACAGATAATAAACGACACTGCATTCTCCAGATGTTTCATGAATTCTAGATCCATTTTTAAAATCATCAAATGGAGCTGTACATGAGAAGATGGCAGCTGATAAACCACACATTGTGTTCATCATGTTGGACGACCTGGGTTTCAATGACGTGAGCTGGAACAACCCCAGCGTCCACACGCTTAAGCTCATGGACAAGTTGACTAAAGAGGAGGAGTTACATTCTGCCTGTACACCACATGTAGCACTTGAACCTATACTGCTTAACAATTCTTATGTGCTTATAAATGTAAACTACCTTATACTTATGGATGATACTTAATATCACAAGAGACAATTTTATTCAATTGTATATATTTGTATAATTATTTTCTCTGCCCAGGGGACCTCCGAGTCTGTTTCCCCGATTAGGTGTATATATGTGGACTGGCGTGAGCCCTTCCCATTCTTAAGGGGTTGTAAGTCCTACATTATGACCCAACATATTTTATTAGGCCATAAATAGTACCCATTAGAGGGGTAGTGTCACATGTGTACCCTAGTGTCCTCATAATGGACCCATTTAACCCATGTAAGGTTCATACAGTAGCTTTACACCTTTACACGTATCTATAAGGCCAAATTTAAAAAAAAGTGTGTTTCAGGTTACCCGACCCTACCTAGTATAACAGGGCCGACCCTAGAAATTTTTATGCAATTTTGAAAAAATGTTTATATTCTAGGTCATTTTGGGGCTATTTAGGGGTCGATTTGAAAGGTCACGAGTCGAGACGGTCGTCGCCGAGTCGGCATTGAAGTTTGTGAGTCGATTTCTGGGTATATTTCAGGCCAAAGTAAAAAAAAAAATCTAAAAAAAAAAAAAAAATTCGACCTACCTACCCTAGATTTTCAGACCATGTAACCTGAAAAATACCTTTTTTTGGGCCTAATGTCATGTTTCCATCCTGTAGGTCCCAAGCTGAGTTCCTGACAGGGATATATGTATACTACACGGACATGGCATCCAGGTAAGGCCTATATTTTTTTAATAGATTTATTGACCAAGACTCATGAAATAATCACGCTCCTCCGGCCCGGTCATAAAGGACAACACAGGTGTAATAATCATTAGGTACAAATAGGAGAAAATGTAATCGAGTTCTTGTTTGTTAAGTCCTGGTATATATAGGTCTATGCATGTAGATATGCAAAGTGTCCATTTTTGAGATTACCGGTACATTGAATTACTAATTTAGTGGTCTGGTACAAATTATTAATAGGAAGTTATAGTGAGCAGCCAATAAAAAAGTTCTGTGACGTCGGTGGAGTGGCGGTCAGTTCATAATCATTGTGTAATATATCGGTAGTATATGGAATATAATTAATAGAGGAGGAGCCATGAGGGAGAAAGATCTCATCATAATAAACTCAGTTAATATCTCCATAGAGTTTTTGGTTCAAAATACAATCATGAGTTCTATAACTTTAACTTATTGATTCCTGTCTTAAATTGATTAATGGTTTCAGATTTCTGAAGTTCACAGTCAAGTCCATCCCAGATCTGCATTCCCCTATAAAGGGGACTCTTACGGTATTTGGCAGACTTAGGACGTTCAACCTTTAGTTTGACCTTTTTGTCTGAGCGGGTTCTGTTCTTCTGGAGTACGCGACATCCTGGGTTTGCGGCATACCGGTATATTAAGCAGGCCAAGTGTTTTTTCCGTCGTGATGCAAGCCTCTCAGCCTTGCATTTCACATGTAATTTGTTGATTGTGATTTCGTCAGGTTTTTTTCGCAGACATATACGTAAACCATTGTTTTGGACTGTTTGAAGCCGTTTCACACGGTCAGCGGGCCCAGATTCAGCTAGTAAGTCGCCATATTCCAGTAGAGGGAGGACTGCAGTCTTGTACACAAGGATACAGGTTTCATTGTCAATTGACCTTCTAATGGCACGTAGAATGACTAATTTTCCCTCGGTTTTATTGCAGGTTTCCTCTAGTTGTTTTTCGAATTTCAGGTCCCGATCTAGCCACATACCAAACATATCAAACAGGTTCACCGTTTAAGGTCCCATAATGATTTAATGCAATATGTAATATGAGTAGCCCGAGGAGGTATGCATTCATTTATCATGTCTATCCTTTAGGATTGTATACAACCTCTTGGGTCAGAATAAAGAGGGCTGCATTCAAGCATGCGTGACAATAAAGGGTATGATGCAGCCTTTAAAGGTATACACCAGGGTTCGGTCAATTCTGATCTACCCATAATCACATCTCGTTATCACTTGGGATTATATTAGTTTGATATATGGTGATGTAATAGAAGCAAACAAATCAATACCTCAAAGTGCTAGATTTTGGTATTTTGACATTTGAAGATAGGACACCCTTAACTATGACCGTGTATGGGCAAACCCCTATTCTTTCAATGTTTTTCAAATTTTTTGAAAGATTGACCCATAATATCGCAACCAAACTTCTCAGATCTTTAGAGGAGATTACAGGTAACATAATCCATCCATGAAAATGAGGAGTGATAGGTGAAACTAAAGAGCCATGACTGATATAGACAAAAAACACAAAATTAGAATGATGTTATTTTCTCTACATTTTGCAATCAAAACCTTAGATATATGTACATAGGATCAAAAGGTACATTTTACAGCAAAAAAAAAAGTGATTCATTGATAAATAAAAACAGTTTGGGATTTATTCAAATATTTTCTAGTCAGTCTAGACACCTATAATAGTTTAGGGCAGAGGTTTTCAAAGCAGAGAAAAACAGTGACAAGATGTGTAGAATGTGATAGGGAGGCATTTAAAGGGTTAGTATAGGTGAGTTAGATGATATGAAAAAGGGAGATATGCTTTTAGCATAGTTTTAGGTAGTTTCATCTTTTGCCATCAGGTGCCGTATGTGTAGACCCTGGTGTATACCTTTAACCCTTTAGGGCCGAGCATCGACTATAGTTGACACCATGGCTGGCCGAGCATCGACTATAGTTGATGCCATGGCTGGCCGAGCATCGACTATAGTCAACATAACTCTATGGGAAACAGCAAAGGCTCGGCCCTGGGAAGGTATCTGTGAAAAAGTCTCGCCCCCATCACCAGCAAATCATTTTTTTGGTCGGCCTTAAAGGGTTAAAGGATTAAGTATACTGCGCTAAATGAACAGGCAACATGAGTAGTTTCAGTTTCGTTCCTCATCTCCAACAAGCATATATATATCACATTGATTCAGTAAGGCAACATACTGTGTAGGCATATTTCAACTCACATGCACCGTAGCACTGGACTGACGTTTTGGTAAATTGGTAAACCTTGTAACTAAACTTCTTACGTGCATCTAGAGAACTAGTAGTAAATGAAAATCTTGGCAAGTGAATATGAATGTTCTGTTCAAAGTTGTTGAAGTGAGTTGTCAAATGCCTATAGAAGTGGAAGACCTGAGTACATAAGCATGTGCTTGCTTAACTGGAACTGTGTGATGGTGACGTAGCCAACTTCTGAGAGAGGTGAATTCCCCTGTATATTCCTTAGTAAACCCAGTAACCTACATTATTCCCATACAGCTAATAAATGATCCCATTCATGAAATAATATATATATATGGTCAATTCCCACGAAAATGGATCACATAGTCCAGAAAGGGCTAAATTCCAAGATGGCAGATATGGCATTGATTATTTGATAGCTTATGAATAGTCCACAAGGGAATAAATTCATGAATTTGGGAACATTAATTCTGATAAATGGCATATTTAGGTTCATTCAAAGTGGGACCTACGCACGGTGATGGGACATATGCACGGTGATGTTAGGATTGCACCAATTATAATAAAAGTGTAGCTCTAATAATGGCTATTTTCCCGTTTATTTAATAGAAATATCATTAAACTATAGATTTCCATCGGATTTACAAACACAAACACATACTCTATGATAGAAATGTATTTACTGGGGGACCTACGCACGGTGACGGGACCTACGCACGGTGATGGGACCTACGCACGGTGATGGGACTTATGCACAGTTGTTTCTATGATATTGGCATATTTCTAACTGGTATAATTACTCCCCCTTGTTTGTCCCTATTTTGTTATTATATGTATTGAAAGAATTGGAAAAATTGACATTTTTTAATCACTTTTTAAATGATATTTCTTGATGGACCTACGCACGGTGATGCACCTACGCACGGTCACTATTTATGATATTTTGACAATAAAACAGAAAGAAGGTGCATGGAAGCCTAGCTGAAAAGCTATCACTTGTCCTTGGTAATAGGAGTATAACATATACAAAAATAATTTCTTAACTCTCAAGGGAATTTCTGATATTACCTTCTTTATGGACCTACGCACGGTGATGGTAGAACTACCCCACATCAGTTATCACTAGATGAAAAGCTACCATATAGGGTTAAAAGGCCTTTGTATTTTTTTATCATTAAAGTCACATTTGGTACTTTTAATTAATACCACATTACATTGCTAGGGGTAATCTTCTTTATCTGGGGCCCAGCTAATAGTGTACCTACGCACGGTGATGCCAAAACTACACAACTGCATATTTTATAATATTTTGGTAAAATAATCACATCAACTTTACATCAAATTCCCAAATTTCATCCATGGACTATTCAACCTATTTATATAAATAAATTTCATCTTGTATGATTATCTTATCTAAAGATTTTTTTTGGAAAATAATTATTTTATTTTCTCTGTTTGAAAAACACATTAAAACCTAGGTGTCTAGCCATAAAATGGTCAATATCAAAGCTAGAGAGGCAAAGGTGGTACCCATTGGACGGTGTATTCAATACCTTTGTGAATAGAAATAAACAGGCAGCCTTTGTCTTGTGTGTGCAATATTATAACATACCGGGCCATTTTAGGCCTGTGATCCATTTTCGTGGGAATTGACCATATATTGTTTGCTCTCAATTAAGGGTGGCAAACATTACTAAGTTGCCAAGCGCCAGTGTCAGGGATAAAATATCAGCCCTCTATCGTTTGTAATATTTATAAATGACCTTTCTGATCAAATTCTAAATTGAAAAGTTTACTCCTTGCGCCAATGACATTATGCCTGTAGTGATTCTGATTCTGAAGCATTAGATCCCTAATCGGGTAGCGATGGGCGGGCCCTAATGTCCTGTGTCAAATTTAAGTAATGGCCATGTCCATGTCCGTGTCACGTGATAACGCTGATGTCCAGTGTCAATTTTAAGAAATGGTCACATGTGGATTTCAGCAAAGGCCATGTCGCTGTGTGGAATTTAGATTCCCACCCCCATAATGTTGTAATACAAATTATATTACTATCAATAAAGCCAAGAATACTTTGGATCAAGTACAAATGTAGTAGGACGTCATCTGGGTTAGATGAATCTTGCTACACATGGGTAATATTGTTCTTGCATTTATATAACATGGCATCACAACAATTGAGGGATAACTGAGGGTTTGGTCTCCCTAACTTGTATTGGCCTATAGGCTATACAGGAATTGTTCAGGCACCGAGATGAGTTTGTACCTAGGCCTACATACATGCTTTGCTCTTAGCCCTGACAACAGTTCCGCTATTTCTCACCAGGTGGCACCTGGGTAGCTGCCGGATGGAAGCTGTACAAGTCGTCGAGTTTACAACTTTTATGGCATCCTTGGTATCTCAGCAGCAGCGTCTATCTTCTAATTAGGCCAAAAAAGGTTTGTGTAACATGGGTAGAAAGTCTAGTGTTGGTAGGTCGGATTTTTACTTTTACATGAAAGTTCTAGCCATCCTCTCTGCATATACAAAAATATGACCAAAAAGGGATAAAAATATGTAAACGTATTCAAAATTGCTTAAAAATCCATGTAACATGCCGCCTTTCTATTTCCTATTAACAAAAGATGTGTAAAAAAAAAACAGATAATATATATGGAAAAATGTGGGGGATAAAAGAAAATTCTTCAAAATTGTATAATAAAGGGTAGGGTCGGCTTTTTTTTTGTAGGGTCGGCCGGTTGACCTGAAACAAACCCTTTTTTTGCCTTATACTCTCAACAAAAAGTGCACAATGTTGCTGTAGCTCTAGGCCGCTCTATGTCTCTAAAGCATCACTGATTTCACGTGCAAATCGGCTAGTGGAAAATGGGTCTCATCCTACGAAGCTGGGGCTCCAATAACCATATCCTCACAAAAGTAAATCTGTCAGATCATAAACGTGTATATACATGAATATTCATGGTCAGATCATGGCAGCAAATATGGTCAGGGGTTGTTTATGTTTACATCTGTTTGGATATGATTTGTGAGAATAGGGGCCATCTGACGACAAAATCAGGTAGTGCCCAGTGGGCACAAAACTCAGTTGAATGTTGAATCAATGTTGCATCAACATTGAATCAACGTTATCAACCAGTTTTCAATGTTGATTCAATGTTATGTGCCCACTGGGTGGAGTCCCAGTTTATATGCCGTCAACTCAGTTCTATACAGTCACGATTTACAACTCATGATCCTACACAATGTACGTGATTTGTTTGATCTGGTTAAAGTATGATCAATAGCCAAATGGTCATGACCGATCTACTCAGTTGAGAGTCCATTCGGAAAATCAATCCTGGAATTCTATGTGTATCATAAATCTCTCCTTTGCTCATTTTTTGGTGTGTAGTAAAATAAGATAAACTATATGAAGTGTTTACCTGACGTACCAGTACAAGTCAATCCTCCAATAGTGACATAGTGTTCAAATAGCTGGGACCCGATATTGTAGGCAATTCTCATGAACCGATTATATAGGTCTTTACAGTCTGATCAGGTCAAAACAAAAACATATTTCCTATCTGTTAT
Source organism: Harmothoe impar (assembly GCA_947462335.1). NCBI lineage: Eukaryota > Metazoa > Annelida > Polychaeta > Phyllodocida > Polynoidae > Harmothoe > Harmothoe impar. The sequence goes on along the minus strand of OX381718.1, from coordinate 21,686,784 downwards.
TGTGCATAAATCGGCCGATTAGAGCCCTGTGAATGGGAGAGCATCAGATAAATAGAAATCAACCTTGTTTGACATGAGATTAGAAGCCCAGGTCGGCCTGAGATGCAAAATCGTGGCTTAAATCGGGACATAAATCGTGTTGTATATAGCCTTGGCAGTTCTATTTTCCACTTGTTTATGGACATTAAATATATTTACAAAATATAAACCTAGAGCAGAGTCTATAGTATTTGTTATGGTATATGACTGAGTCAGATTCGTGAGAATAGCAGAAAGACAAGACGGCTCCGGTTGGGGTCATTGAACCCCACCCGGTCCTGACTTTCTGAGAATAGCATCGATTTGTGAATAAAATCGGTTAGTGGAGTCTCACGTTATGTCGTCATCCACCAGAGATGGGAGTGACAAATTTAAAAAAAAACACCTGAAATGTTCAAATTGAGGCCCTTGAATGAAGGGCCTTTACACTGTTACAGTTGAGAACAAATCTTTGCGACAAAAAAAGTTGATATCAGGGAAAAACTTGAAGACTATCCTCCTTGATGCACGAATGGAAAAGATTATGCGATGATTATTATCACTCAAGTGTGATTTGGAAACAGTCAACTGAAAGCAGGTTGGACAATTCATAGACTGATGGCTTCTTATGATTTTGTAAATGCAGGTAGACAGGGTGCCTTGGGCCCCCAATGAAGATTTGCTTCCTACGCCTCTGTACCGAATCATTAAAGGAAATGAGGTTTGTTTGTTTTTATTTAAGAAGGAAAACACTCACTAGAATCTAAACAATCTGCTTAAATAAATCATTGTGATTCTGATCATTCATAATCATTCTTATCATTATCAAGGAGGTCCCCGTCGAAAATTTATCGAATAGATCATGGCATATTATTGTTGTACCTGCTTTGAACAACAATAAAAGAAGACAAAAGAAAAAAAAAGTCTACAGAAAGAGGCATCAGATGATTTCGCTGTATGTCTCAGACACAATAATTAATGACAATTGTAGGCTATACTATGATAATATGAGATTAGACCACGATGATAAGAGTTATAGATACTGCACGGTAAGAGTAACAATCAATTTTGTAATACTAATAGCGAAACCCCCCTGGTCAGCACTGTCGTTGTCCAGACTCAAATTCAACTGCATAGATTGATATAAATTAATTACCCACTGATAGATAAAGATAAAGCCACATCTGTACGCAGATGGCACCTAGCTCATGCAAGTGCACTGACAAACGTTTACAGCGAGTCTTACAATTGAAGTGATATTGATAAGCAAAAGGAGGCAGTTTAGTTTGGTTTAAGATGACTTGTATTTATGAACCATGTGCGCCATCCCGCTCGTCGCCCAAGTGCCCCGAAAGTAGTGACGTCACAAACATGTGTACGTCGGTATCACAACATCCCCCTTGTTACAAGAAGAACATATCATGGTGACAGTTTGAGTTTGTGTCCATGGGGTATCGAGAGCAGCGCTCTTACATGAACTCTTACATCTCAATTGAATAAGTCTTTAATGCTTGTTATATATGAGTATGAACAAGTCTTTTACTATAGATGAACTTAATTTGTTAACTGTTACATAACAACTACTTAACTAGAAAACATAGGGTAGACTGCCCTTGTTTTCATCCACCTGGAGGCTTTATTCTGTCCTCTGGCTGGCAGGTAGTCCCTAACTGATTGGGTTTATTCCTGATAGCGTGCTGGTGGTTTGATGGCACGGCCTGTCCTAGTCGTGCGAACTACAGGCATAGGGGCTGTCTCAGGAGCCTTCTGGGGAGAAGCGGTAGCTGCCACTTCTGTGTTGTCGGTCACAGGCTGAGTCTCTTGCCTCATAATGACTTTTCCCCCCCTTCTGTCCTCGCTGCCGAGGTCCACGGGCTGTGGAATCGAGGCTCGGGGCGTCTGGAGGGTTTCCCGGAGGTGATGCCTGTTGCGGCGCAGCTTGCTGCCCTTTTGGGTCTCTACGACGTAAGATCTTGGCTCCAGGCATTTTTCGACCACTGTCCCTGGTGCCCAAGTCTTTGTCACTTGGTCTTGGATACGGACACCTTGCCCTGGGTACAGTGGTGCCAGTTGTTGGTCTCTTGCAGTGTGATCATAATGCTCTTTTGCCCTTTCGCCTCTACCTTCCAGCTGATCCTTGACTTCCTGATCAATGTTTGTCTGCCTTGTAGGCAATATGGAGGCTACCTGCCTCCCCAGCAGCATCTCCGCTGGTGACGGCAATCGGTTGTCAACTGGAGTAGCCCTCAGGTTCAGGAGGGCCATCTGGACATTCTCTTTTGTCTTGATGCATTTTTTTATCACTGACTTGACCCATCGTATCTGGCGTTCTATGAAGCCATTTGACTGGGCATAGTGTGGCGAGGACGTTGTATGATTGATTCCCCAGTGACGGCAGAATTTTTTGAATGTCTCACTGGCATATTGTGGCCCATTGTCGGACCTAATCTCGTCTGGTCGGCCAAAAGTACCGCAGGCCTCTTCTACTATGTCCTTAACTACCTCAGACGTCACGGGTGCTTGTAGTTCTTTGACAATTGGGAATTTTGAGTAGTAGTCAGATATAATTATGTATTGGCGCCCCTTTATCTCAAACAAATCTGTCCCTATGATTTGCCAAGCACGGGCTGGAACCTTGCTAGTTAACATCGGCTCCCTTCTGTTATCATCTTGGTCCTCCTGGCATACGTTGCAGCCTTTTACCAACCTCTCTATATCATTGTTTATCCTTGGCCAGTATACTGTATCACGTGCCAGCAGCCGTGTCTTCTCTATGCCTAGATGACCACGGTGCAGTTGGGATATGATATCCCCCTGCATGCTCTCCGGGACAATGATTTGCCTTCCTTTGAATAGGACTCCATCATCAAGACCAATGACATCTCTATAGGACCAGAACACTCGGAGGTCAGTTGGCAGGTCCCCAATCCTTTCTGGCCATCCACGGTACACTACCTCTGCCAGGGCATTAAGCACTGGGCATCGTTGGGTCTCTCGTCGAAGCTCCGCCTGCTTGCCTGGGCTAAAGCTGATGAGGTCAAATGAGATTCCGTCAACACGTAGATCCAGTTTGACTTCCGATTTATTGTTCGGGTTTGGAAGCCGTGATAGAGTGTCTGATAGGACCATCTCCTCTCCTGGCCGGTATACCACACTGTAATCATACCCGAGTATCCTCAGCAGCATCCGTTGGAGTCGAGGGGGTGCTGATATAATAGGCTTCCTACAGATCATTTCAAGGGGTTTGTGGTCAGATACAATTGTGAAAGATCTGCCATACAGGTATGTATGGAACCTTTCTACCCCATGCACAAGAGCTAGTGTCTCGCGCTCGATGTTGCTATAATTTGATTGTGTCTTGGTGAGTGATTTGGAGGCAAAGGCTATAGGCTTGCCCTCCTGTATCAATGCTGCACCAAGGCCCTTTTGTGATGCATCCACCTCCAACGCTATTGGTTTGGTTGAGTCATAGAAGGCCACTTTCGCTTGGTCAGATATGGCTCCTTTGAGCTTCTCAAACGCATGCTGATGGTCGTCTGACCACTCGAATGGGACATCTTTTTTGAGCAGATCCCGAAGTATGGCTGCTTGTGTACTGAGATTTGCAATAAAGGATCCCAGATATGTTAGTAGGCCTAGGAAGCGTTGTAGGTCCTCTCGGTCTTGTGGGACTGGCATCTCATGGATATCCTTCACCTTGGCCGGATCTGGTGATATGCCATCTTCACTGTACACGTTTCCAAAAAAGGAAATTGACTGCTTCTTTATAGCACACTTCGCCGAGTTAAAAACAAGACCATGCATCTTGGCAGCTTCCATTAGCTTCAGGAGTCTAGCATCATGCTCATCTTCTGTGGAACCGAAGACACAGATATCGTCAGCGATGCCAACACATCCATCAAGATCCTCCAAAATCTCATCCATTCGTTGCTGGAATATGTCTTGGCTAGTGTTCAGGCCAAATGGCAACCTCTGAAAGCAATATCTACCAATAGGTGTGCGGAAAGTGGTAAGTAACTGACTGCTCTCCTCCAGAGGAACACTCCAATACCCAGCCTTTGCGTCCAGTTTGCTGAAGTATTTCGCACCTGTAAAGAATGGGTTGATTTCCTCTAATGTGGGAGTCTTATGAGGACATCTTTTAACCGCATTGTTGAGATGTTTCGGATCAAGACATACCCTCAAGCTACCATCACCTTTCGTGCTATAGACAATGCTTGAGCACCAGTCGGTATGTTCCCTGACTCTTCTGATTATGCCATTCTTCTCCATATTTCCTAACTCGGCCTTGATTTTGGGAAGAAGGTTCACATTACACTTCCTGGGACGGTCAATGTACGGCTCTGCATCAGGTTTGAGCAATATCTTCGCTGGGTCTTTGAACCTTCCAATCTGGTCAAATTGGCAAGGGAATGACTTTTTAAGGTCCTGCAGGGAGTTGACCCTCCGGCTTGGCTGGGCCACTATGGTCTCAACATGACAGTTTATAGTTACTAAGTTGAGTGCCTCACACATAGGAAGACCGAGCACAACCGGTCCTGGCACATCAACAACATAGAACGTTGTGCGTACCCAGTCTCCTCTGCCGTACTTGCAGTCGCATGTGAGCTTGCCGATGCATTTTATGTCTTCACCGGAATAGGCTGTTAGCTTAGTTTTGCCCACGGGTGACAACACATCATCAGGGTCGATGTCCCCAAACATCTGCTTGAAAGTGCGTACTGGTAATGCGTTACCTTGGGCACCAATGTCAAGCTTCAGCCTGAGACCCTTTGTGCCGTCTAACCCTGGACACTTAATGCCGATTGTAGTATACGCTTCATCGCGTGTAGATCTGGATATGGCATCGAAACACTTTTCAGACATCTTAATGCAGTAGAAACTTTCTGAATAGTTACCAGGGTCACTTGCGTCCGAGCTACCAGGTATCTCATTCTCATGTGCAGTTACTGCATGCACATTCTTCCTTTGCTTCCCTGCGTTCGGATAGTGTTTCTGGGGCTTGGAACTGGATTTGCTTTGAGTGTTCTGGCCTCTGTTGCCAGTGTCGTCGGGCTTCGACCTGCAAAATTCTACCCAGTGTCCTTGTTTCCCGCATCCTGAACACTCATCCCTGAATGCCGGACATCTTCGGATTGCGTGGTGACGACCACAGTTCCAACAGGGCTTCTTTTTGGAGACGTGATCTATAGAAGTCTGGTCAGTCGTGTTCTCGCGAAGAGTTCGGATCTGTTCATTGCCTTTCTCAGTTGCTTCGTGTCGTCGGCCAGTGTTGAGAGTTTCTTGCAGTGTCAGTGTTTTGTCTTTATCCAGGAGTTCCCGCCGGAACTCTGCAATGGGAGTGCTGGCGATGACAAGCTCGATAATGCGCTCCTGCAACTCTGCGTCTGTAAACTCACAGCGCAAGCCCTGCGTTCGTGCACGTGTGACAAAAGCATCAAGTGACTCACCGCTCTTCTGTCGGTACTGCATCAAATTCAGTCGCTCAATACGGAAATTTACCGCAACTCTCAGCTGTTTCTCAAACAGATCCCATAATTTCTCCGGTTTCTTTAGATCTACTTCACTAAGGCCAGATGCATTAATACGGCGTAAACCCTCTTCTCCTACACTTATCTTGATTTTTCTGGCTATCTTGGAGGCATCAGTGACTTCGTTATCTTCACATACCAAGAGTAGCCTCTGTTTAAAAAGTGTAAATGTCTCTGCTACATCAGAAGCATCCCAATTCATAGAAGGGTATTTGGCAGCCATTTTGAAAACACTAGTTTTGGTATGGTGCACTGGAGCTATTTGTGTCAGTGGCACTAACTAGCATTTAACAATCACAGTTCTGGTATAGGCCTAAGTTGCATTGGACACTACACAACTTGTGTATATGGCTGGCTCCACAATTGATTGGGTTTACTTGGCAGACTTGGGTGATATGAAGGCTTGGCTTTATGTGACTGTAGACACACAAGGATAGCTTAGGACATGGACACACAAAGATAGCACATGGTCTGATGTGGGGAAAAGAAAAGGTGCTCTACTCACAATTCTTGGTGTCCCACAACATCAAATATGTGGCACACAGTCTCTTCAAACATCCTTTTACCGCTAGCCACCATGAAGTGATATTGATAAGCAAAAGGAGGCAGTTTAGTTTGGTTTAAGATGACTTGTATTTATGAACCATGTGCGCCATCCCGCTCGTCGCCCAAGTGCCCCGAAAGTAGTGACGTCACAAACATGTGTACGTCGGTATCACAACAACAATAATCTTATTGAAGTCTTAGTCTTAGTCTTAAATATTGTTCTGCTGCAAAGTTTCGACACACCTCATTAAGTCTATTAGTAATTGAGTGATGTATATAAAGAAAGAAACGGGGGTTGGGGGGCAGAGCCTCCCATAACCTACATGTTAACAACACTTCAGTGAGACTGTTGGAAGACTCGCTGTAAACGTTTGTCCATGCACTCGCGTGAGCTAGGTCGGTCGTACCATCCGCACAGAGAGGTTAATTGGCCTCAACTGTTATAGTGCCCTCTATCCTCTTACGATTCCTATGTTGTATTATCAGTCAGATTCTTCCAGGGATAATAATCACAGGTACCTCTATAGCGCAGATTCCACTGGAGCGACACAGGTACCTGCGAAACATGGCGATATTTTTAATGTTTTCTTTTGGCACACTTTGCCCCATTTCGCAGCAGTGTCGCCCTGATTGGTGCCCTGAGAAAGGCAACACTCAGGGTGACACTGCAGCGAAATGACGCGAAATAAAGCTAATTGAAGTGAAATGTGCCAGAACAAAACATTAAAAGGATCGCTCCATTTCGCAGATGCCTGTGCCGCCCTAGTGGAGCCCATGCAGGCTTATCCCGACTTCTATAAACCAAGGATATGTATATAGTCGCTGTTACATATCTAGGCATATTGATTAGCCTGATTGCTCATCTAACCACAGAAAGGGGACAGTATAGTTGATATAGGGTCACATGCTATGTGGATGTATCTAGAGTAGGCTACATGACAAGACAGCCTATAGTCCGGGCCTATATAGTATATTGTTATGATAGCTTAATTATCTCACCATCAAAATAGTACATGTGTTTTTGTGAAAAGAAAATACAATTGTTTGTATCAATTCTTTGTATCAAATCTTGAACAGGGTCCAAAAAATGAGTGACGTCACTTCTGAACGTTGCCCTATCAAGCATCATTGTATATTTGTTATGCGTATCCTGTGCTCTGTATAGTTGATAACCTGTATCTTTTTGTAGCCATTGAAGACAAGATAAGCTCAACTAGATTATGTTCTTTTTTCAATGTGCAACTCATGAGGGGGCTTCAAATAAGACGGCCAATCGCCATAGGGCCAATTGTCCACAGGGCTCCTGATCTGTGTACCAGTCTTCTCATGGTACCAATAAACCAGCTCGTCATCTCATGGGCGCTCTACCTTACGCACGAAGGGGGGTGGTGGGGTCTATTTTCTGAACATCTTTGCGTATATAAACCCTTTATTTTGATGTGTACAAGAACTTTAGGGAGTGGGTGGGGGGTCAATTTCTGGAGAAAATGTGCGTACATACTTTATGGAAGGCCCCCTAACTTCAGAATGTTGGGTCCGAATAACCATTACAACTGTATATTATGATTTTGTTTCTATACATTTGAACCAATTCATTTATTTGTAGGGTTTATGCAATAGAGTTATCCGAGGAGAGAGCTGCGTTAGAGGGTAAGGGGGAAGAGGAAGGTATATATGAGGGTGTCCTCTAGTTTTGCTTTTCTAGGTGCTTTTGTTGCCTGTATTTCGATACCTTACCCGAAACTCACATAATGATATAGTTAACTTGTAAGCCACAATAAATGCACATAAATTTTATAAGCCACTAAAATCGACAAGTGGGCCGACTTAGAACTATGATAAATAACAATACCTGGATGAATGGGTAGGCATCCTATGTTTAAAAGAAGCAAGGGGAAAGAATTGCAGAGACGAAATCTCAATGTTATGTTAGAGAAAGAAACATTATACAATATGGATGTTATATTACAATAATCCGTGACCTTGGCATTAATCAATGCATTTGTTAAACAGTCAAACATGATGATATACAACTGTTGATAAAACAAAAACAAACATTGTACTGGGACACTCAGTCAACTTCAGCTGAGTACATATTGTGGCCATATCATGATACCTGGTATCTGGGTCTCTACTTGAGTTTGAATGCGGCCTTTGTTTATTACTTCTAGGTACAGTGTGCAGTATCTGTTTACTTCTGTGTTACCAGACAACAGATACAGCTGATAGGTGTAGTTATAACCCTTTAATGACCGCATACTGCTTTAATGTACAATGGCCTTTATTGGCATGGTGCATTCATGCAGCCCTGCACTGAGGAGACTACTAGCCAGAGCTGCATTAATGCATCATGCCAACCGTGTGGGATCGGCATGATGCATGAAATCAGCGAGTCACTCGCCAGAATTGATGGATTCATACATCATGACGATGTACATAAAATTCTTGGTGGACTGGGGAGGCTCGGTTACTAAAACGATGTGGACCCCCTATTGAATGGCACGTAGACAGTATTAAATGGGAGTTACTTTGGGTCTGACATTTTTTATCAGTAGGAGGCCTCATGCAGCTCCTACTGACCACCCCAGGGCCGGTAGTACGGGGAGTAATCAAAACACCAACAATGGCATATCCATGCGCCACTGCTAAGGCTGGAAGTCATCTGATACAGGTACCTTCTTGATACGAGCCCCTTTTAGCGGAAGTGGAGTGATACAGGACTGCTGTGTTAAGTCTATGGGATCTCTTATTTAACAAATAAAATTTAATAATAATGGGAAGTCTTCCTAGTGGATTTTCACGGGGGTATTCCATCCAGTGAGACATTCATTTACTCCATATTTTATCAAGTGCTTTAACAACATTAGATAACCTTTTGGCTCCACAATTTGCTGCATAGATGAGAGTCTGTTAACTAACTATAATTATACCTAAAACTGATGACAATACAAATCAGGAAAATCTATAATATTAAGATGCATACTTCTAGGAGGGACATATTTTATGTCATACGCTATCAATAGATAAACATTTATCATTATAATATATCATCTGTTGGAGGGGAGATAAAGGTAAAGATATTATGCTCTTCATAGCTAATACTATATAAAATCGTACATGATAATATAGGATGCATAACATCTCTTGGAGGTGGAAATAAGGACAACCACGAATAATGATTGCAGTAGATTCTCTTTATTGAAAGCCATGATTGTATAAGAGAAATGAGCATATAAATTATATATAGGGCCTATATGTGACAGGATCTGCGAAAAGGGACCTTAGTGCAGGGTACACTGAGGTCCTTTTCCCCATAACCGTAAAGTTTCGCGTATAAGCCGCAGCTAGTACGCAAGACAGATTGGTGGTGCGGCTTATAGGCTCGGCCCAAAGTGGGGATGCGGCTTGTACAAAACAACTTGGACCTGAAAACCATATCAATCAATTAAAATTGGAAGTTTCCCTGAAAAAAAGTGAGCCCCACTCCGGTAAGCAGTTACTGTGGCGAATTGTGACAATTGTGGCCTATTCTGACGCAGACTGTGGCCTATTCTTACGGCGAATTGTGGCCTATTCAAACAGCAAACAGTGGCCTATTCTGAAGGTTAAATGTAGCCTACTCTGGCGGCTAAATATGGCCTACTATGACGGCCAACTGTGGCCTATTCTGACGGCTTACTGTAGCCTATTCTGACGGCTAACTGTGGCCTATTCTGATGGCGAACTGTGGCCTATTCTAACGGTTAACTGTGGCCTATTCGGACGGCGAACTTGGCCTATTCTGACGGCGAATTGTGGCCTATTCTGACGGCAAACTGTGGCCTATTCTGACTGCGAACTGTGGCTTATTCTGATGGCGAACTGTGGCCTATTCTGACTGCGAACTGTGCCCTCAAACAACTGCAACAAAATCAAAACAACATGGCGAAGTCACATGGCGACGTTGCTAAGTAACATAGCGATGTTGCTTGGTGACGTAGCGGTGTCTGTGACGTCACTGCTGCTGTGACGTCACTGACTGTGCACTCTCCATGCTGAAGCTTAGTCGAGTTACATTGGGAACAACTCAGAAGAAGCGTCGAGCGCCTGCACGCCTCTGTACGGCAGCGTCTCGTATTGCGTCAACAAACATCGACGCACGAGGATTTTCCCGTGTCCAACTCGCAATAATTTCTCCCTCAGGTTGAAGCATAGAAAGATAATATACCTTACATATGATTACACAGAGGTTACCTAGCCTACCCTACTGCAGTCTGATAAGTTTTTTAAAGCTGTCATTACGGGGATAATCAGAAATCCAAGATAATGCCAACTGACAATGGCTGCCTAAAAAATGGATAATTAGCACAATGAGAGTGGGCCTTTCATCTTTATTAGTGGTGTTTGATCAAAGTTAGAATAAAATGTCAAATGCTCAGCATATTATGCTTCCCCATCCACAAGAGAGACTCAAAGAGCTCCACAATTTCAAGGCGTAATCAGGGTTGGAACAGGGCTCTGCTTGCATTGACATAGCATTGACGTTCACGAGCGTATGGGCGATAATACAATTTTTGGCGCGGTTTTAGCGCAGTTCGCAAAATCGCCGCCAGGGCGGCGCGTAAGCGCTCGGTGCGTCGTCTGGGAACAACTGATGCATTTGAATGTGTTAGGAGAATGTGAAAATATACATAATATCCACCATTTTGTCCCAACTCAATGTTTTTACTGCATTCGGCAGAAATCTGTCAGGATTAATAATCAGAGATATACTTATTTTTCAATCAATCTTCAGGGGATTGATAGCTCTTGATAGTATTAGATGATAGGCCATTCGTTTTAAAAGTAATGTCAAGGAACATTGTGTGAATCAGCCATTGAATTTGCTAATTGAATGCTGCAAATACTCCATAAATTTCGACCACTGCATAAAGTGAGACTGTGCTTTGCCCAGCATAAAGCCCACTTCGTGGGCTTTATGCTGGGCAAAGCCCAGGGGGTCTCACTTTAAAAAAAACTTGGACCTGAAAACCATATCAATAAGAGGAAATGAGGTTCTTTTTTTTAAATGGATGAGGTGGTACAAAAAGAAGGAGGTCGTTATGAGTACCGTAAAACCTCGCGTATAAGCCGCGACTTGTACGCGAATCAGACTCAGCTTTCTTTTGATACCAAACATGCCTATATAAGCTGTGGCTTATACGAGAGTTTTTACAAGTATACTACACTGTACAGTACCAAATTAACAATTCTCAGATGGCCTCTGTGGCTTATAGGATCACACCAAACTCGGGGTGCGGCTTATACGCGAATTAGGCTTATACGCGAGGTTTTACGGTAGTGCCGTTTATTATATAAACTGTATCACAACGGCCCATTTGTCTACTTCTAGTCCATGGGCCATATTTCATATAGCCTAGTGTCACAGTTATCTGTCGGACAGCTGATGAAAGTCAGCTGATATATCTGAGACAGCCTGTGACATCTGCTGAGATAAGGCTGGGTAATTGCCTTAGTTCAGAGGATCTGTCCATGTGGCTGACACTCGTAAATGGTAATAAATCATGTTCAATGTCTGAGAAGGAAGAAGCGATTAAACCCTTTAAGGGACGTATTTAGGCATGCAATTCGATGGGTATAGCCTCAAATCCACGGCGACAAGATCCTGCGTTAAAACAGTATCGTGCACCTGCAGTCCCCACTAGCCGGGGTTCCACTAGGGGGACAGAGGTGTCATAGTATTATGTCTATATTATCGACCAATCAGAAGCCACTATTGTCTACTGCTGCTGAACCCTTACTGAATAAACAGAGATGACCTGCACTTAATGGAGTCCAGTTTGTGTCTATATCTACATAATATTCTAGTCCTAAATTCCCTAACTTTACATGGTGACAGCAGTTAATTGACTAAGCCTGGACTATATTCTGGACGAGGATTGAAGCCGGATGGTCAAAATGGGAGGAGATGGAGACAGATTATGATTTGTTGAAATTGGGTAGGAGATCCAACCTGCTGTAGGGATACAAAGAGGTAGGAGAGACTTACTTACACATTCAAGGCAAATTGCTGCCTATTCTGTTGTTAGTGTCCAGTCAGGACAACACAGTCTCCATCATATCTGTCATAGTGACTGAGGAAAGACTTTGAGAGTGACTCTTCTTCAGAAAATCCATCCTCCAAGTCAGATTAGTGGTGCTTCAGTGAGTGCCATTGCTGAGGTAGGCCCATCATCCAAGTCAAGTCAGTGCATGGTGCTGCAGAGTGTGTGTGTGTGTGTGCAGTGACAGTGAGTAGCAGCAGGACCCCTACACTTCCTTCAGCCTTCTGTGTGATTCTGAATCATGGCAAAGTTTAGTCCTCCAGACCCATTCACATTTGAAGAGCCTTCCCAATGGCCTGAATGGAGAGAGGGGTTCATGAGATTCAGGTCAGTGTCTAAGCAGAAGAATGAAGATGGGGAGGTCCAAGTGTCCACACTCATATACTGTATGGGAAGACAGGCAGAGAACATTTTCAAGTCATTCCGTTTTGATCCTGTCCCAGCAGCAACCGAAGCCGTACCACATCCCGTAGATCCGAAAGAGGACTTCGTGACAGTGATGAAGAAGTTCGATGAATACTTCGTGCCAAAGAAGAACACTATTCATGAGCGAACTAAATTCTATCATAAGACCCAGGAGTCTGGAGAGTCCATTGAGAGGTTCCTCCGGAGCTTGTATGTGATCGCCAAACATTGCCGATTCGAGGACAAGGAAGACGAGCATCTTCGAGACAGGTTCATCAGTGGCCTGAGTGACAAGGAGATGTGGAAGAAACTTCAACTCAAACAAGACACCCTTACTCTTGACTAAGCCGTTCAACAAGTGAGACACAACGAGCTTGTCCAGAGCCAAAACTAGCCCGCCAAAGCCGTGAACGCTGTGCGAGACGGTGGCAGGAGACAAAGAAGAGGAGGGTCTGGTAATAATCCGTCTAGGTCAAATAACAAAGGTCAAAGGTCAAACCAAGTTCAAAGGTCACACAATCATAGTCAGAAGTCAAAGACCAAATGTGGTGACTGTGGTTATGTCCATAGATCTTCTGAGCCTGGTCCGTGTCCCGCGATGGGTAAGACATGCAAGAACTGCCGCAGAAAAGGACATTTCAAAGCAGTCTGTCGCCAGAACGTCCAAGAAGTGTATGAAGATGACCAGCAGGAATCTGATTACTTCTGTGGATCTGTCAACTGTGATGATCGCGATCCAGCTTGGAGAGTCACTCTACGCATTGGTAGTAGTCAACCTGTAGACTTCAAGATTGACTCTGGTGCAGATGTTTCTGTGATGTCATACTCTAGGTATCTGTCAATGAAGCCGAGACTGGTGCTCAGAGAAGTCAAGGCTAATCTGTCAAGTCCTGGAGGTCCCCTGAGCTGTAAAGGAAGGTTCATAGCTAGGACCCAGGTAAAAGGGACACATTACAACTTCAGAGTTTTGGTAGTTGGAAATGAGGTTGAATCCATCCTGGGCAGAGGAGTCGCATCCAGAATGGGCCTCATCGCCAAGATAGACACTTTAAAAGATGGCGTTGGATGTCTCAACACTGATCCCGTCAAGATAGTGTTGAAAGATGACGCTCGTCCTTTCTCAGTGATAACCATCAGAAGGGTATCTGTTCCACTCCTGCCGAGAGTAAAGGAGGAACTGGATTGACCCTATGGTGTGCACCGATGGTACCAGTCATCAAGAAGTCGGGCAGTATACGTTTGTGTGTTGACCTGAAGAAGCTTAATGTCAATGTCAGACGTGAGAGGTTCATCCTACCGACATTGGAAGATCTCACATCTAAGCTTTCAGGAGCCACAATGTTCTCATGTCTAGAGGCTGCCAGTGGATTCTACCAAATCCCACTTGATGTGGAAAGCCAGGAACTGACAACGTTCTTAACCCCATTTGGGAGGTACTGTTTCAAACGCTTACTTTTTGGTATCACGTCAGCGCCAGAAATATTCATGCAAAAGATGATGGAGGTTCTAGATGGAGTAGAAGGTGTCTTCACCTACATGGATGATGAACTCATCTACGGCAACACTCCTAAAGAGCATGATGATCAACTAGTGAATGTGCTCGATGTTCTGAAACGAGCAGGGCTGAAGCTCAACCAAGAGAAGTGCTCCTACAGACAGAAGGAACTGAAAATCCTTGGTCACATGTTCACCAAGGATGGAATCTCAGCCGACCCTGAAAAGGTCGAGGCTATGTCCAAGATGCCTCCACTGTCTTCAGTGACTCAGCTGAAGCAGGTGTTAGGTATGGTACACTACCTTGGATCATATCTGTCAGATCTACATGTGATCACCCGTCCGCTGAATGATCTCCTGAAGGCCGACATGGAGTGGATCTGGGGGCCTGCACAGGTAGAAGCCTTCGATAAGATGAAGTCACTCATCTCATCAACCCCAGTGTTGGCCTATTATGACGTCAATAAGGCCACAATCGTCAACGCAGATTCTAGTTCCTATGGTTTGGGAGGTGTACTACTACAAGACCATGGAGGTATCCTTAAGCCAGTAGCATACTGTTCAAGGACACTCAGTGGAGCAGAACAACTCTACGCACAGATCGAAAAAGAGTGTCTAGCTGGTGTGTGGGCATGTGAGAAGTTCGACCGGTTCCTATGTGGACTGGAATCCTTCACACTGGAGACTGATCACAAACCGCTAGTACCTCTAATAAATTCTAGAGACCTGGATAATGTGCTGCTGAGGTGCCAGAGACTTCTCATGAGACTCATGAGGTACAACGCGCAAGCAAAGTACGTACCCGGGAAGGACATGTATGTTTCTGATGCCCTATCCAGGAGTCCGATGTCAACAAAGGCCTTAAGCAGCACAGCTGAGGATGTTGATCTTTATGTCCAATCCGTCGTAGCTGGGTTCCCTGCATCACCTCAGAAAAGAGACGGTCTGAGAGCAGCGACGCAGAATGACTCAGTATTACAAGCAGCGATAGTCTTTACCCTGACAGGATGGCCAAAATATCAGAAGGATGTGCCCGAAAGTTTACACGAGCTGTATGCTCATAGAGCAATGTTATCTGGAACAGACGGTCTATTGGTGTTTGGCAACAGGATTGTGATTCCAGTTGTCATGAGACTTGAGATCCTTAGCAGGATTCATGATGGACACCAAGGTATTACAAAGTGTCTAGAGAGGGCCAGACTTGGAGTGTGGTGGCCAGGCCTCACTGCAGATGTGAAAAGGATCGTTAGCACATGTGAGCACTGCCAGATAGCCAGACCAACCCAACGAAAGGAGCCACTGCTTCCTTTGCCACAGGGTCCATGGCAGAGGGTTGGGGCAGATCTCTGTCAGTTCAAAGGCAAGGATTACCTTGTGTTAGTTGACTATTACTCAAGATGGATTGAGGTATTACGCCTGTATAAGACGACTGCAGAGTCAGTGACGAGTAGAATGGAGGATGTGTTTGCCAGGTTTGGGTCACCAAAGGAACTGATTTCAGACAATGGTCCCCAGTTTATCTCTGCTGACTTCAAGAAGCTGGAGCTAAAGCACGGGTTTAGTCCTATCACCTCTAGCCCGTATCTCCCGAATGCAAATGGGGAGGCAGAGCGTGCCGTGCAAACTGCCAAGTGGATTCTCAGCCAAACAGACCCTTGGTTAGGTCTGATGGTTTACAGAGACACACCAATAGCAGCAACTGGATGCAGCCCATCTCAGCTTATGTTGGGTCGCCATATCCAGACAACCCTGCCAGTGCTTCCAGCAACCCTAGAGCCTAGGTGGCCTGACCGAGAGACTGTTCTCCACAGAGATCAGGCGACTAAGGAGACTTATGCAGAGCATTACAATCATCGACATGGCGTTCGTCCCCTGCAACCATTGCAGCCGGGCGAGAGCATCTTCATGAAGGACGACAACCAGAAGGGCTGGAATCGGCCGGGAGTTGTTAGCAGTGCAGCTTACACACCAAGGTCGTATGTCATGCAGACAGAGACTGTAACAACTAGGAGAAACAGACGACATCTCCAACCAGCTATTCCAACTCCGAGTGTGACACCCAAGAAACCAGTTCGAGACCCGCAAACATATTGTGCGAGTCCGATGCCAGGTCCCGTAGAGCCACCTGGTGCTTTTGGTTCTGTTGATTCAGGGACTAGTCAATCAGCAGCTTCTGCCACACCTGAACTACGCCGCTCAAGCAGAAGTATTAAGAGGCCATCTGGATCGCTTAATAGAAAAATAATTAGTTTCTGAGTCATACAGTCATAACAAACAGTCAGTTTGAAAAGTCAGTTTGAAGTATCATATCGATGAAAGTCATATAACAGAAGACTATGAGACTGTCGACAAGAGACTTCTGGTATTAAAAGGGGAGATGTCATAGTATAAATACTGCGTTAATTAAGAGATAATGGACACAATAATATAGACTATGAAGTTTGGCGTTTATTGCATACTTGCATCGCGTGCATGTATCATATGCACATACCGGGTAATCATCATACAAACAATAAAAAGAAAAAATTCCTCGGTGGCTGTACACAAGCTTCTGGTTGAATGTCTGTTCGTCTGAACCGGCTGCATGCCAGGTTCAATGTCAATCCACCAGGGGGCGATAGTCACTGGATTTATAGAGTCATAATGCGTACATTGATGTCCACAATAAATACTGCGTTAATTAAGAGATAATGGACACAATAATATAGACTATGAAGTTTGGCGTTTATTGCATACTTGCATCGCGTGCATGTATCATATGCACATACCGGCCAACCGCCAAACTGACATAGACGATGATGATGTACTAGTCCACCGTGAAGGCACCAGGGTTGAGGAATATATCCTTCACTATCCTTGTATCCAATCCAATCTTGGATTCTAGGGAGCGGGTCAGATAAAATAATACACTCATTGACTTCCAGTCTCCCAAGTTCTTAATGTCAATCAACGAGACCCCATTTTCCGCCAACAAGCTGGCCCCACCTCTACGCATTGAATGAGATGACAATTTGACAAGATTACACACATTGCACAGTAGGGTTAGTTTCTTGCTATACCATTTATAGGTACCCCTCACATACTCCCCCATTGGCCATGTAGCCTACCAACTGGGCACTAGTAGAAGGGTAGTTGACTCTAGCCAACAACAACTTAAGATATCTGCATATGCAGAATATTGACCCAGGAACTGGAACAAAAGGAATATATAACACTCTCTCTTGAAAACATATGGTCTTTGTCCTGCAGACTGAGACTCCCACACCCCAGGATTCCCAACACAGATCCCCCAACCTAACTGCTAACTCTTCTTCTAAGACATTTGATTTTCTTAGCAGCCCTCTAAACCCAAGTAGTATGGCTACCCAAAAGGCCACATCCTGATCCTTGCTTAAATCTAACATATTGAAGATTGCCACCAGATCTACTAGTGTAGCTGGCCTTGCTTGTACCGTAATATCACCTAAAGTACGTCTCACTCCCCTGAGTGTAATAACTATCTCGAACTTGTGAGGGTCCACATGCGGTACCCCAAACATATCATGGAGAATCCATACAGCACCCAGATATTGGGTTATCGATTTGTATTTTAGTCTATCTGCCAGATGGACTATATATAGTAATAACATCTCTAATGACGCTGGCAGGGGTTCTGTGTATCCACATTCCTCACAGAAACTAAAGTAAGACCTCCACTGTGAGGACCTAGTCGTCTTAGAATTATCTGCCATCCATCTAGACTGGAACACACGAAGTTTCTGCCGCAGGGACTCACCTGCAACAACATAACCACTCGTTAAATGAGGGTGGGAGTGAGCCTAAGCTTCTAGGATCTGATAAACGAGATAAGTAATCAGCTACAGAGTTCTCTTTGGTACTGATCCACTTAGAAACTATATGGATGTTATATAAACAACACCTCCAGAATAACTCTCTAAGCCACCACATGGCCTTGACACTCCTAGATCTACCTGTGCCAATCATCCACATCACCTGAGTGTTGTCTGTCCATACCGTTATCTTAGAGTTCCTCCATTCTTCACCCCATCTCTCTATTGCGGCAAGGACTGGCCACAACTCTAATAAGTTGATGTCATCCACGGGATCATATTCTATGGGCTCCTTAGACCAGTGGTGATCTAAGTAGGATTCACTATCACCAGGCTTTTCTTCTACCCAAAAACCGGCCAGCCAATCCCCATCCCACCTTGCCCCAAACCCTGACATGGAGGAATCTGTTTCTAACTTGACCTTCCTGTTGTAATTGCTTTGTATCACTTTTGCCTTCCCATTGAATATTTCACAAAAATTACACCACCAGACTAGATCATCCTTCATCCATGTAGGGAGGTGTACTAGTTTTTCCCCATCTGGTAGGAAACGAATCAGGTTGATAATCCGTCTAGAGAATGTCCTGCCACCCCTGACAACCTGGCTGGCATGTGCCAAGTGGCCTGCCAATACCTGTAGGTCCTGCTTTTTGCACCATGACTTCTGCTTGAATTCTTCAACTAGGGCTAGAGTCTTCACAACCTTGTCTACCGGTAACCTCAGTTCCATCGCTAGACTATCAAAATCAATCCCGAGGTACCTTACAACCTGACTGGCAGTTATCACTTTTTTCCCTGCAATATGGAACCCCAGGCTGCGAAGTAGTTCTATGAAAATAGCCTGGTTGTCTCTGCACTCTTTTTTGGAGTTACCTATGACTAGAAAGTCGTCTAAGTAACCAAAAACTCTATTTACATTCCTACGTTTGAGACACCGAATAACAAATTCCGTAAGCTTGGTAAATATAAACGGAGCACATTTTAACCCAAATGAGAGGGAACAATCAATGAAGTACTCATCCTTGCCATCTAAATTCCAACAAAACCCTTGTTTTGTCCTATCTTTTGGAAAAATAGGGACGGATCTATAAGCCGACGATATATCTACGACCGAAAAATAGCAACCAGGGGTCATGTCTTCTACTATATCATCCACCCTAACATATTGGAACTTTGAGCAGGTACTTGTCATGTGGTCATTGATACTTTCGCTACCCGGGCCTGACTTGCCCCTACTGCAATCTGTTATTGGCCGTATAGACCCATCCGGTTTATGGATGGCACCAAGAGAATGGATACACGATGGCTTGTCTTTTACTTTACAAACCTTGCCACATAACAACTCCTGTCTAACCAGTTTGTCCATCATGACCTTGGCTTTCCCTTTTGTGATAGAATCATAATTAGTTCTGCAATAAGAGTCTTCAAATTCCGGATCTACAATTTTGAAACCCTCCATGACACCTTTGAAGATAAATCCTGCCTCAGGATCTATCCCCTCTTTATGACCAAAACACTCGTCGAAAAATACACAGGGATTCAATTGTACCTGGACATTTTCTAGCCAATGTCTACCTGAGCACTTGTAGCCACAAGGCCGTTTGAATTCTTCATCTTCATGAACCACCGTATGTAATACCGAAGGTATTTTTGCTGACACTGGTGAGCGATAATTGGGAAACTTGCCTGAATCCTCACTGCTTGACCACAACTGCACGTAACCATCCGTAATATCGTAGTCCGAATCAACCTCGACCTCTTCACAATATATACAATTGTCTTTTCCATGAGTAGAACACGATACAAACGATAAATTCACACCCGAATCACAACTTTCGTCATCTTCCGCTTCGATTCCGCCATTTTGTCTCGTGACGTCATCAGTCTCGTGCCAACTCTCGTTCAACCTCTCGCGCTCTCCTGCACCGGCGAGATCCAACATGGCGGCGCCCATCGAATGGCTATCCGCTACCGAAACTCTCTTGTTGCATGATGAATTTTTGGAATTACTCTTATAAAACAAAGAATCCTCGCCAACGGAGCCCAGGTCTGGCTCCTTGGACAAGTTACTACCCGAAAAAATTGAAAAGAGGGGATGCTCTGCCCCACAACCTTCAGGAACAGTAACAATCGGGCGTCCCAACCTCTGAGAGAGGCCACCCTCAATGCAACACGACTGACCTGCCACGCCCCCTTCCACGACTGGAGGGCTGGTACTAACGTCTGCCTTATTATAACAGTTTTTTACACCGTCTTGCCTGACTGCCTGATTGTGAAATATTCTACCATCCATGCCTGCCTGAAACGTACTACTGTCAATGCCTGCCTGGCTATCCCCTAACACTCCCCCCCCTAATCTAGGCACAGGAGGAGCTGCCCTATCCTATTCCTTTTTCTTCTGCTGACACGCCATTATAGTATGAGTACCCCTGCACTCCTGGCACACGTGGGGGTATTTGCAGTCGTAGAATCTACAACCTGACTCTTTGTTGAAGTCAAAGCAATACTCTGCCCGCCTACCGAAGTTGCTACCATAACCACTACCGTAACTGTTGTCATGGTAACCATCACTATAACCCATGCCCTGCCTGCCGGGACCAAAACCTCTGTTTCTGAACCTGCCTCTACCACCACGACTCCTGCCTCTACCTGTCTGCCTGTAGCCATCCCTGACTTCCCTAGGGAGGACGCCCTCTGGGCCAATCCACCTAGTGAACAACCTTTCATCCCCATAGCAAAATGTATGGATGCCATACTCCTCCCCGCGCTCTCTCATAGCTAGATCATAATCCATGAGACATTTCTCTTCATAGATCTTCACTTTGTCTGTCAAATATTTTACATGTTGTGCATAACAGTATGCCTGTTCAACCCCACACATCATAAGACTCTCTACTAGACTCATACTTGCAGATATGACATCATGGATGTTAGGATTTTTAGATTTATCACTGTGCATGTGAGGAATCAAATCAAATGTAATCAACTCACGCTTTGCAGATTTTTCGGAGATGAAGACCAGCTGTTGTCCGTTTGCTCCTGGGACTCTCGACACTCCCTGAACGATCGATCTGGAAGGGAGTCCACGCATTAGATCTGCAGGCGTAAACCTCTGGCCTTTCAGAGGGTTTTGTTGAGTTTTCTTCTTGCCCAACAACGCTTGGAAGAAGTCCAAGCCGAGCTTGTGTTGATCCTTATCACCGTTGTCACCGTTGTCACCGACGTCACCCTCATCTTCCTCGACGTCGGGTTCCTCTTCATCGCCCAGATTCTGTTGTGACTCTAAGTAGGCAGACATACCTGAAGAGTCACGGGTACCACCTCTTGGGTAACCCTTTGTTCCTTTCCCGCCGGCGGCCATGACACCTGCTCCAACGGTCAGACCTTCCACCATACCGGCTAATAACCTCATCTGGTTTTCCATTAATTTTCTAGAAGCTTGCATTTCCACTAACATTGCACCAACCGTTGAGTCATCAAGATGTACAGCTTTTGGGGACTCTTTCTTGGGACTCTTGCCTAGGTAGGTCTCGCAGTCCACGGCCATCTGTTGAGTGTCCAAGTAAAGCCGCCAGCCTTCACCCAAGGCGTCCACTGCCTTGCACTCGATCGCGGACTTCTTCGCGGCTATTGCGTAAATGCAAGGTTTTCCCCCTTTAGGGACATGAGACTCCTTGCACTCACCACACTTTTGTAACTTCTTCTCCATTTTATAATCCACTGGTAACTACTAATCATTGGCTACCAACCATCCACCACTACCACTCGTACGTCATTCCTCGGTGGCTGTACACAAGCTTCTGGTTGAATGTCTGTTCGTCTGAACCGGCTGCATGCCAGGTTCAATGTCAATCCACCAGGGGGCGATAGTCACTGGATTTATAGAGTCATAATGCGTACATTGATGTCCACAATTATGTCTATATAATCGACCAATCAGAAGCCAGCATTGTCTACTGCTGCTGAACCCTTACTGAATAAACAGAGATGACCTGCACTTAATGGAGTCCAGTTTTTGTCTATATCTACATGATATTCTAGTCCAAAATTCCCTAACTTTACAACAGGTATACCTTCAAAACGAAGCAATGTTTTTTTATGTTTTGATTTGCACATTTGCTTCATTTCGCCTCATTTCGCTTCATTTCGCGGCAGTGTCGCCCTGATTTGTCACCAGGAGGGCTGCTCAAATATTTCGCCCTGCCGCGCCTTTTTCGCGCCTTTGCCGCCAAAGTCCAGGGGCGATATCGGCGTGGCAGAGCAGTGATAAGGTGGGGCTCCACAAATCAGGGCTATTGTCACAAATCTGACTCAATTATATAGCATAACAATTATATACCTTAAGCAGGGATGTACTATAGACCATGCCGAGGTTTATGTTTTGTACATAATGTTTATGTTTATAAACAAGTGGATAATAGAATTGGCAAGGCTATACAGGACGATTTAGGTCCTGATTTGGGTCCCGATTTTGCAACCCAGGCTGATTTTGGCCCCCGATCCCATATCTAACTGGTTTGATTTTTATCTGTCTGAACATTACGATCTCTAGGCCTGTTTATATCTGATCAAACTGTATATACCTATGGTGAGATGTAAATATAAACAACCCCTCAGATTCTCCTGATCGATCAGGGTTTCTCATGTTATTCTTTACTGAAGGGAATGCTATGGGGTTCTCATATGATCGGATCGTGAGAATTGACCAAAAAATCGGCTAGTGGAGTCCCAGCTATACCATTTTGATGCAGGTTCCTGCCGCCATGGATTTTGGGCTATAGGGCTTTAGATACATTATTGCAGGATAAACCAATGCAGCCCTATATAAATAGTCAGTACAAAAATGTATACACTAAATGTACCTGTCCACCGTCCATGCATCATGCCGACCCTTCGGGGATGTCTTAACCTGCATGGTCAGCATGATGCATAAATGCAGCCCTTACTTCGCAGGGTTACACTCATGCATCATCATGACAAAAAGCAAAGAATGCATTTACCTGATCAATATACGACTGGAATAGTCGTGTGATGCATTATATTAGCATTACCACAGAGAAATTAAGAATATATAATATAGTTATAATTCTTATTAGTGTTGATACCCCATTAGGATCACAAAACTGTTTTTATTTTGTCTCTAGCTTGTCTATAGCCATCAGAATCAGCAATTTTTCATCCGAAAAAGGAGTCTAGAATTGGAAGAGTTTACCATAGAAAAATCGCTATTATATGGACCCCCTAGTACACAATAGGTGTTACTGAGACCGGGCCCCGCACAGCTTTCACAGCTTCTCCACGGGCCTTGTCCACGGGGGTGCCGGCAGTGTACCCCCTCCCCCTGTGTACCCCTAATAACATAATATTACCCCTTACAAAGTAGCAAACCCGCGGCTCTTAACAACAACTTACATTGACTATGTATGTACCACTGGAAAGCCATATTTCCTCTCTATACAATGTGCTTAATAGGGAATGTGCGCGGGGTACATATTTTGAACAGTTGATGATTTTTCAATAAAGTTTTTTTTATCCCTTTAATATTTCCGGTCTACATATTCCGATTTTAAAGTCGAATACACTAAAAGAAAGCTGAATGTATCCTCTAAATTACCTGAAGTTTTGGTGGTTTTATTGTGTCAATTTATACCCGTTTTCATATGAATAGATACGTGACATTCCCAGTGGTAGTCAAAAATGTGGCCCGTGCATAGAAGGCATAACAGTAGTAACAGTCATCCAACTGATAAGAGGCCCGCATTGGTGACGCTAATTATATCACGATGCGGCCATGTACGAGGGTGAATCAATAGGGCACAGAGGATACCCAGTCTGGGCGCTGCGATGACACCTCAGTCGGGGGCGGAGGTTTATGCTAATGATATTCTAATGAGTAGAACGGGGAGAACTCTTCACTGCTGCTATGTGAGAGGTGTGAAAGCAATAGCTGCAGTGGCTTTCCGCCCAGCATAGGTGCTTGGGGTATGTGGACTCTTCAGGTAGCTTGTCCACTACGGCTCCGCAAGTCACCAAGTTATGTGATAGGTAGGACTGTCATTGGTATTAGTATCCAATTTATTTCGACAATCACTATTTTGGTCTCGATTTTCCGATTATATCGATTTATTTTGATCTGAGATCAATGGTTAAATAATGCTTTGAAATAAAAAAGCTCAGTTGTTTGTTACAAAGGTAGCACCTACTATATAAATTGTGTAGACATATAGACTATATTCACAACTTTTGTACAATTTTGATTCACATTCGGCTATTCATTTCCCTAAAATTTTAGCCTAAATATTAGGCATTCTAAGGACAGCTTTTTCATTCTAATAAATAAGTTGGTTCTAATTGGAATATTTACACAATTCTTTCATTTTTGGAAAGGTAAATTCTTGGACAACCTGTGGGCCAAAAGGTGTATTGATATGATGCTTATATCGATGCGATAATCGGAAATCCGGAAATGTCGGTGTATTGATTTCGGGGGTATCAATGACAGTCCTAGTGGTGGTGTTACTCAGTGGTTTCACTGTGAGCGAAAATAGGGAGCTGTCACACCTCAGCCTCTTCACACCTCTGTACATAGAGCCTTTGATACACATATAATGCCATCCAGGGCTTCACTTTTAAACAACCATGCAGTATGATGAGGTAAGAATGGTCAAGGAGTGGTGGGGAAGGTGTGAGAATCAGCCAAAGTATTATAGAACAAAGAGCATATTTCCCAGTCAGCCCCCGACAAGCTCCCCAGTGGGCACGCCACCACTGATTAGTAGCTGCTCTGGTGGCTAATGACCTTGCCGGGCATATTATCCATTCAGGCAGCACACAATAGTTGGTAACATTTAGCATGGTATTTGTACTCAATAATTAACAGAATATTAAGCTTTTAATAAGTGATGCACATGCAGGGCTACATATGCCTCCCTTATTAGGCGGGGCCATGCAGCTCTGGTTAGCTACAACAGCTGAAGGGCTACAGAAATAGGACATATTAATGGTGGTTTTCATAATAACTAAGAAGGCCTACATTTTTAGTCCTTATTAAGCAGTGCATCAACATCCCCTGATTAAGGCTGCTTTTGCACTGTCTAATAACCATCACATGTAAGACCTTATTTGGGGTTATGCAGGGCTGCAAAAGTAGGGCTTATTCATAGCTGATTAACTATTGTCTTTGTTATGAATATCAAGCCCTGCAAATTAAGTTCTTATCAGTCAGTGCAAGATAAGTCCTTATTAAGCAGTGAATCGACATGCCGTGATAAGGGCTGCTTTTTCACTGTCTAATAACCATCACATGTAAGACCTTATTAGAGAGGTTCTGCAGGGCTGCAAAAGCAGGGCTTGTTAGTAACTGATTAACCATCTTCTTTATAATAGATATTAAGCCCCGCAAATGAAGTTCTTATTAGTCACTGCATTGACATCCCTTGATAAGGACTGTATTTGTATTGTCTAAGAACCACTTTATGTCATAACATATTAATACCCAAGGGTAAGTTGTGTGATCTTTGAGAATATTTTGTGTCTCCTTGTTGTCTTCTGTTCTGGTACCTATTTGAGGGGGC
The DNA here is from genome assembly GCA_947462335.1 of Harmothoe impar. NCBI lineage: Eukaryota > Metazoa > Annelida > Polychaeta > Phyllodocida > Polynoidae > Harmothoe > Harmothoe impar. The sequence continues at coordinate 21,661,303 of OX381718.1, read as the reverse complement.
AATACACCATGATTCTACAAGGAGATTTGGTGGCCTAATGAGTAAGTCGCTGGACTTGTGTGTGAGAGGTCCTGGGTGCGATCCCAGAAGGAGCCACGGCACCAAATTTTCCTAAGAGTTGTCCTGACAGGAGTCGCGTCTGTAAGTGTCAGTAGACAGACTGCAGTGAACCTTCAGTGTCCTGGTCTCCCATGAGACTTGCACTGATCCGCTTCAGCCCGTAGAAGCATAATACACTTGCGACTGGTAAAAAGATAGCAGATATCAGTGTTGACGAAGGTGGTCCTAGCCGGGAGGGGAAAAGGCTACAATGGACCACTGGAGACTCTGAGAAAAGGTTGTGACAGCAGCCATCCCACGCTATCTGACAGTGAGTACGGTCAAGGCACATTGCACCACAGTCACCAGTTGGTTATCAGGTGTGTCAGGTTTGCCAGGGTCAGGAGCTAGGATGTGTTCACAATGGTTGACTATGACTTGTACACTGTCAATACAAACTCAATTTTGATATAATACTTCTATTCCCACTTTTCTGTTTATTGTGAGAGGTTCGATAAAACTGAAAAGAATTGGAGAAAAACTCATCCGGACCTTTTGCTTTTGCTTTACGCAAAGAAAATGGGTGCATAGCTGAAGAAAATAATACTTCCCATCTATTTCCAAAATGAATTGAATTGGTTTTTCATTCAATCAGATTCAAATAAGACAGTTTTTGTTTGTATCTCACTGCAAATAAAGCCCTTTTTAGCCAGTGTGTGAGCATGATATATGAAGGGCTGCTTTTGCAATGTACCTAGGGTATGCTAGGGGTACAGTAAGGTTTAGGACCACCACTTATCATCAGCCCCACTAGCTCATGCAATAGCACACTGGACTTTACATCTGAAGGTAAGGAGTTCGATTCCCATTGACAACATTAATTTGTACAACAATCATGAATTTCCAATGTATGTATACTGAGCTGCTTATGAATGTTATATGCTTGAATAAACAGCAGAACGTTTCAGTAGAATTCCTTTTTAAATAGTGGCACACTTCAGCTTATTACTAATCACTGCTTTGAAGTGCTTAATAAGAACTGCAGAGCAAGTCACTTATAAGTGCTGCTTTATAGTAGTGCGGTAGTGTCACAATTATAATCTTTGAATAAATTTGACTTTTGTTGCCCTTATTAGCTGAATTATTGAACCTCTTGATAACCACTGCTTTGAAGGGCTTAATAAGTGCTGCAGATTAGCTGACTAATAGTTCTTACATTTTAGCCACAATATAGATGGATAATAAGCACTTCATTGGAGAGCTTATTAGTCACTTATTAAGTGTTGCTGTGCCCACTGGGTCAGCTTCACCCATGCGCCACCTAGAGGGTAACTTTGGAACCAGGGTATGCCATCCTCGGTATAGCTTTTAAGGGAGCTAACGGGTCAACACATGTACATATGATTGGGAGGCAAGAGTGAGAGACAGGGGTGGGGAGGGGGCAGTATGGCCCTGGGAATAGGCAAAACTTATCTTATGTCATTTGCTGAACAGTCAAATTAAGAGAGGTGGGACTGCCTTTTTGGGTAACTTCTGATTTGTGATAAGTTAAGTTCTTCACAATATCACAGAGTGATAACTAATTGTTCTAAAAGTTTATTTTATTTGATGTATTATGCTATTTTAGAGAGTCAAATCAAGCAATCATGCATCCTGTTTTCCTCTTGTCTGTCTCACAGAGGTCTTTGATATGGATACACATAATACTTTCATAACCTTTAACATACTGATACTGAACCTCAATCTTCTTTACATATAAATGTAATGAGACTTATTAAATTAATGACTTATTTTCTGCTTGACTGCTCACACACATCCTGAAAGGAATATGCTGTTAGCATTACCTGGTTACACTTCTCAGTAAATCTGTTATGTCTACAGACCAATGCAGCAAAAAAGGGTGACTTTATCATAATGAAATTGTGTTGTATATGTTGATTATAGTAGAATCTTAATAACATTGAGTGTAATGGCGTCATATGTGAACATCTCGTATCAGGAGATTCACAGGATGACTAGCCATCTTTCAAATAATGAATATTAGAATGTAGGACTGTCAGGTTATATTCATGTATTTCACAGACACACTTCAGAAATGTTCAAAAACTTATCAACAACTTTTCTCAAAAGTCACCCTTTCTTGCTGCATTGTTCTATAGACCTTCACAATAAATGGCGTATAGATCTCGTGCACACATTCTAAAGGTTAAAAGTTCAATGCTCTTGGCTATACCCTTATAAATATAAATGCATGTGTCTACGAAACGGTCCAATACTCGAAAGTCCATTGGCCAATGGCCAAAGCCCATAAGAGTCAAAGGTCCCCACGCCTTGTTCATGCCCTCATGTGCACTGTACAGTTCAACACTATGATCCCCAGTGTCAGGTAAAAAGAACATGTATAAGGTATGTATATAGTTTTGGCTACCAGACTGTCTATGCAGCAAAAGTGGATGGAACCAGAAAGTTATCTACGATTGTTGAAGTGTATGATAAAACTCATTATAATGTGTTCACTGAATGGATTACCCCCATGGAGATTTACCGGGAAGATCTTAATGTATCACATGTTGTATGTTATTAACGGTTAGATACAATAAAATAAATTAAAATCTTTCTGCATGACTACTCAATTCTTTCTTTTTTAATGGGGTCTTCCCCAATATAAAAGATGAGCAGCTATAGGCGCGTCCTTTCTGTGGTTGTTTTCATTATCCAAAATTACTTTTCATATTTCAAATTTTTTTTGAAATTTATATCTTGGCCCTTTTGGGTTTGCGTAGGTGACTAGTTTCGTGCACGCCTACCACACTACAGTGGTATATCTCCTGTTCTAAGGGGGTGGTATGTTTTTAACAACAGGGAGGTTTTTCACATGGACACGTCAAAATATTGTTGGTCCCATGCCATAGGGTTTCATTGTTACCCCACCCCCAGAGGATTCAAATCTATCTAGTCCAAGCCAATTTAGATGCAGTAACGAAAAGGCCTTGAAACAAATTCTGAGTGAATTCCTCTTTGCTCCATCCCCGAAATCCACCCCCTCCCTCTCCTAATCAAAGAATGACCACTCCATAATAAGGAATAAGGGCAATGGGTGCAAATATGATAGTATAACTTACATAATAGAACCATGATGAAAATATGTAGCTGGGCCAGGATCGCCCTGGGGGGTATAGAGGCACGATCCAGGTGGACTCAGATTAAGATAAGCACTGACCATCCCTCACCTGACATCAACTATCTGCCCCTGTAGGAATTCTGCCCCTGACCCTCATAGAGAGGGGCATTCTTGAAAGCATTTTGTCATCAATTTTGCCATCTACAGGCAAGCTATTTGTAGGACTACGCACTATCAAATACTATCCACTATCCTGTCTGCAGAATAGCAATTTTAAGTTATATGCCATGGGGGGCTGTGCCGCCCACCCCCTGTTTTTTCTTCCTCTTTCTGTTCGTTTAAAAAAAATCAATCAGGGTATGCAGTTGCCAATGTATTGGTATTGAGGTCATTTCCTTTTGCCTGTGTATAGTGGTACATTCCGACCATTTGAGTGGTACATATCGACCAGTAGAGTGGTAAACGATTGTCACATATTAGTAGTTAAGAGTTTATTGACAACAAAAATGTTCATAATTCAAGTTGTTCTTGGCTCACTGAATTATTGATAGTATAAGCTTTAACTTGATACCAGATATGCATATATATCTATGCACGTTTAAGTTTTCATTACGAATCTTTAAAAAGGAAAAATAGATTTCCCCAAATCACGATTTTCTTGATGCCTGCGAATCACCTGAAGAAGGCACCACCCTTTTGCCGAAACGTTGCGATAACACCAAACTAAATGTACTTTTTAAAGGTAATAAAAGCCACCTGAAATTTTATGTCTTAAGTTGTAGTTATGTACGTTATATAATTCATTATATAATATTAAACAAGTTTTATTTTATTTTGAGTCGTATTAGGAGTGAAATCCCGTTCCAGACGAGTATACAGATGCAAAAGCTTTACAATTGAAAAACATACATCCAAGATTTATCAAGAGGTTGCTTCACAGAATTGTATAAACATGTGGTATAAACTCGGGGGTAATGTGATAGGTAAGCTGCATCTGCTGGTAAATAATTATTATCCAAGGAATAGCCAAGGGAATTAGTGAGTCAATGTATAGGGGTCAAGCTGGACGTCCTGTGGGCGCATCCATTACTTATGCCTGTAACTGCCGAGACAAGCACTGATAATAGCGGTCATATGGGTACAAGCTGTTACATAATGCACCCTAATAATTCCGCAGTGAAGGCCAGGGAGTTATCTCATTGGTTGATAATGCATCCAGCTACATGCCTATACCCAGCGGTTCATTGTGCCCCCCTCTCCCCTACATTGGCTGAACACAGGTGCATGTGTACCTGAACCGCCAAACAACTGTTATTGGCAATAATACTGTTCTGTACAGTGACCCAAGAGGGTCAAAAAGTGAAATTCTTTTTTTTTCTTTAAAGAAAGAAAATTGAAATGAAAATTCACATTTCGAAGTGAAAATTGAAATGGAAATTCACTTTCACATCTTAACTTCTGCAAGTGAGAAATCACTACTGTCAACACTAAACTAGAACTGTTTTCTCACCAAATTAGACGTTTTTGTGGAAATTTTATCTTTTGCGTTTTTGAACGTTTTTCTCGCCAAATTAGACGTAATGGGGAAATTTCACCATTTGGCGTTTTTGAACATTTTTCTTGCCAAATTAGGCGTTTTTGGGGGAATTTTTTTTTTTTTGCATTTTTTCATTTTCCTCGTCAAATAACCTATTTCTAAACAAATATTTCCCCATTCCCTTCATTCTCCCATTGCCCCCCCCCCCCCCACACTACACCCCTTGTAGGGCTTCATGTCTGGTAAAGGATACCTGTGACAAGCTATTCTTGACAGTTGACAGATTGACAGCACCTATTTCACTGTAACTCTACAATTGACTGCATGTCACTATGTGTTGACAGTTGACACTTTGACAGTAGTGACTTCTCACTTGCATTTGCAAATGTGATAGTAAAATTGAAGTTAAGATGTGAAAGGAAATTTTCATTTCAATTTTCACTTTGAAAAGTGAATTTTCATATTGAAAAGTGAATTTTCATTTCAATTTTCAAAAAATGAATTTCAATTTTCATTTCTGAAATGGAATTTCACTTTTTGACCCTCTTGGGCCACTATATTGTCCTGTCAATAAGCATTACTTTCCAACTGTACCAACGACAATTTTTTATTACTCTGCTATTTTCATATAATAATAGTACTAAGGAAATACTATTATACTGCCATTGGGCAATATATCTGAATTCATATGAATGGTCATCTACAATCAATTACTTATGCCGCCATAGAGAGGTCATTGAGATTACCTCGGGCACGTAAAACCACACTCCGATAGTATTATACAATTGCCTCTAGCATTAAGCACATACCTTTGATAAGAATGACAAAAACAGTATGTCCCCCACGGGTGAACTGGTGCATAGCTTGAATAACAATATACCACCCCATGCTGCCTTATGCAATACTATCTATGCATATATGCAGTACATGTGTTTGCAGTATTGTGAGTAGAGGATAACTAGATGCGTCAGATAACTAGAACTGAAAGTTCACCTTCAGATACTCAATAGGTCAACTGTAGACCATACAGGCATTTTCTGTACCCTTTATTTTTGGTATATTCGCATATATTATCTATACGGTGTGGTCCTATGGAATTTGAACTTAGTGGCCACTGGGCTCGGAAGAGGAATTATTGGGAATCCCCGGGTTGGAATCCCTTTCTGTTATCAGTTAGATTAGACCTAGAACACAACAGGAAATGACCACGTCTGGTCAGAACCATATATAGGCCTTTATATATATATATATAGTGGTGACTAAATGATGAATGTAATCTCAGGATGGATGACCGAGGAAAAGGTGATGTTTAGGAATTGCAAGCTTAATTCGGGGTGTGATACTGAATGGACATTATTGTTAAATACAAATAGTATAGCCGTTATTGGAAAGAGAAAAATAGTTTGTAATCCAACTGCATCAGCTTTTCTATTTTCTTATTGTATAATCATATATTCCACATCGATAAACTGATCTGCAGCCGATAGTGACACATTTACACTACTATGCTGCCCTTATAGGGTTAGGGTAGCTAAGGAAAATATGATACAACTATATTGTTGAGCTGAGAGGAAGAGTATAGGCCAATGTAACAAGAAAATGTAGATTTTCAGAGAAGTTGTTATTCAACAGTTTGAACGTTGTTGGGTTAAACTGATAAGAAAGCAAATGCGACTTGGCTAACACATCATGGCTCTGCCCCCCCCCCCCAACCCCCGTTTTCTTCTCTTTTTTTCCATTCTTTAGTAACGGCGGAACCCCAGTTAAATACCTTATTAGGATTTTTAAGACATATTTAAGACTACACATCAACTGTGCCATGGTAAATGTTGGGAGCCAGAGTAAGAGCATATATATATATACATATATATATATATATATATATATATATATATATATATATATATATATATATATATATTATATATATATATATATATATATATATATATATATATATATATATATATATATATATATATATATATATATATATAATTATAGTGGCACCATCTATATTTGGTGAGTATTATTAAGACTTTAAGATTAAGATTTATAAAGATTTGATAAAAGGATCTTTCTGACAAACTAGGGGTTGGACCCTGTGGAGATGTTCAGAGCCTTTAGAAACTCACTAACCCCACGTGGTGGACGTTCTCGAAAAACTCCCTGATGGTTCAGCAGGGGCGTGGCAAGCAGTTTCAAAGTAGGGGCGACTGAGGGGTATTTTGACCCTTTTTGACTCCTTTTTACTTGAACTTTTTGGTTTGACCTTTTTTGGGATTAGTCAAAAGTGGGGGGACATGTCCCCCTGTCCCCCCCCCCCCTGGTTAGCCACGCCCCTGTTCAGTATTTTAGTAAGTTTCCTCAAGAGAGCCTCGAACCCTTGACCCTAGGATTTAGAGCGGGGCACGCTACCGACTGAGCTAACCAGGCAAGTGTCAGGATGATCTATTGATGAGATAGTCAATGGTTCATGACTATACACTGCAAAAAAGGTGCTTAGGTTTTACACATGTTTAGGTCTAAACATGTTCAAACTCTAAAAATTTTACTAGGTGTGTGTCTTCGAATCCTTCTGTTTAGAAATCAATCACTTTTATTGTAAACACCTAAACAGTTATGTTGAATATGTTTAGATGTTTAGTATTTAAACAGTATGAGGAGTAGGTGTTTAGGATGAAAACGTGTAGTGTTTAGATCATAAGATATCAAACACGTACCAGATGGCAGCACTGTTGTTGACTTAGTTTCTACTACCAGTCAAACGTTATTGTTGTTCTAAATGTGCTTAAATCTGAGTAAATGAGTTAAATATATTGGGATACAATAGGATAATATACACATTGCAGGATTCAAGGGTTAATATGATCACTATGCAATGAAGAAACATCTGCTGCATAGACATCTTTTAAGAATGCATATAGTATTATCTCCCTTGATGGTCTGTTCTTTTACTCAAGGTTGTGTCTATGTTAAGGTAGAAGCCTATGTCCTACAGTGGTGCATAATTTGGCTCATGGGGGGACTGCTAGAACTCTCTTCAAGACACCACATGGAAAGAAAATAAATTATGAATTTATTTAAACATGAATATCTAAACAAAATAATAATCTACATACCTTACAGCGCTTTTAGCCTCAAACACTTGGCAGATAAACACAATAATATGCTAAAGTATTACATTTCTAAACACGTTATTCTCCTAGACACATTCTAAACCCTTTGATCTCCTAAACACAAATTTCTAAGCACTGAGCTAAACATATCAATGGTTTAAACCTGTTTAGGAACATAATTATTGTGTGGACAAATATGGGGCATGATTGTCTTTGAGATAGTGTTTAGGATCTAAACACCTTTTTGCATTGTAGTTTAGAATGTTCCACTCGGATGATATGTTGGATGTTCATTTTTAATTCATCATAGAAATGATAGCGATAACACACTCTGATGTTTTGATATACAATGTATTACAGTATGGATATGTCCCCAATTCATGACTAAGTCTGGTGAGGAGTCGATACACCATTCTTACAAATGTCATGTCATTAGGACAGAACATTTCCAATGTAAAGATGCATGTTCTGAGGAAAGCTGTAGTATCAATATGGCTCGGTCAATGACCTCCATATTTGGGTTGAGCATTGATTATATATTGCAAATGACCTACAAGAAGTCTCAAGGAGTTTACATACGATTGTGAGTCGAAATTCTCCTTAAGACTCACTCAAGATAATAACTGAACACCCTACATGCTTGTATACCTGTTTATGTACACATTATCGGCATTCTGTTAAAACTGTTTGAAAACAGTTTTCTATAAAAGTCACACTTTTTTTTCTTTTTTTTCCAATTAGGGGGGTGGTGGATTTGGGGGGGTAAAAGATTTGGACCCCTTGACCGGGGAGGTAAAAAATTGAGACCCCTCTTGGGGACCTGTTTTGAGGGAAAAGGCCTGTGCGTTACTATGCTACGAAGGGCCGAAGGCGCGCAATTTTCAGCCTGCCAGTGGGGGTGAAAGAATTTTGCACGCAAAAGCTGACCGCGATCATTGAGATTTCTTTTGAACAAAGAGATACAAAATGATTTTCCCAGACCAATTATGGTAAACCTGTAAATGGTGCAAATTTACATGAATTAATTCTCGATAGGATATGAAAGTCACCCTTCCCTGCCATGTGGGTCTGGAGGTAGCCTCTATTGTCTACAGTATACTGTATTTGTACCAGACGCACGTGCAGCATCGGGAAATGTTATGCTACATATACAGATGATCACCCCAGATTACCAACCCTATCTCTTACCCTCTAAAAGCAACATGCTGCTTTAATGCACGACACACCTTTGTCATCAAGATGCATGAATCATTGAATGTAGCCTTGCCGAGTAACACAAGTTCTACATTTTTGCATCATGACGACCCTATGGGGCTGATACACTCCTGATGTTTGGGTGTGGTACACCAATGCAGGTGAGTTAATCGGCCGGCGTTTCATTGGTGCATCAGATGGCAAGTGAATATGAACCTTTGTGGATTATGTTGTCGTTAAATGGTTAACCCACTATCACCGCACCTGATAACGAGAGTAAGGACCTCACGTAGCCCCATGCAGAGACAAATATTACACACCTGCAAAAATTAAAGATTTTAGCAGAAATCAATTCATTTATTATCCTTGAGACGGTTTCCATACCCACGTCATCGGTTACAAGATAACAGTGGAGTGAAGTCCGACCCTTGTGGAACTCCAATGGTTTGTTTGTCGATTGGAGTAAAGCGTTTGACGTCAGCTGAGTTTGTGGGTCAGCTGGGAGTATAAAAGGGCAGGAGCGGACCGATACTAGGCTATTGTTCAAGTCACAACTGGCAGAAGCACAACTCCACTGGCACATCAGCCCCCCACAGAGCTGGCACCCACCATCATACTACAACACAGGTGAGTGGGCCGCAGAGAACAAAGGAATATATTCACCAGGAAGTTTTACTTATTTATTTATTTATTCATATACACCGTAGCACATGTTCTTCCGGACTAATTTGATGATAGATTAATTGATACATTGTATAGACACAGCATGTTGGTCTATAATAGTATTATTTCAATAGTTTCACTCCATGAAAACCCTGCTTTAAAAAATAGAAGGGGTACTCTCAGGTGACCCGACCAGGCCCACAAAACTGGGGAGACACCTGGATTCTTTAGCATATTCTGGAGAAACCAGTGTTGTTTAAGCAGTTCATGGGGGGAAAAGTTCACATGTTTTTATGATTCAATACAAAAGAATCTGGCTTATATAGCCTGGATTTGCTGACAATGTATAAAGGCTGTAATTGCACTTTAACTTGTTTCATATGCACATGGTCCCTTTAAATTGATTATGATTCATTATTTTCAGAATCAAAGATGGCATTCAACCCATGTGCAGCTTTTAAGGCGGGTAGTATCCATGGCGATCTGAGACGCCTGTGTACCGACCGACCCAGGGCAAGCTCCGTGAACGAGGATGGAGTTCCCATCACATCCTCGGCACCGGCGACCCCATCTCCCTGTGGATCATCTAACAGTAAGTAGTATAATTATTATATACTAGCAAGACTATAGTAACTGTATATAAGTGATAGGGTTCGACTGATGCTGACATCCTCCCCCTGATTTTTTTTTTTAATGCCTTAGATTACGTCACAGGCCAAGTAAAATCAATTATTATCTTTGCCGACACTGGCTATATCCAGTGATAAATTTGCAAGCAGGAAAAGAAATATTGACATCGCAGACACTTATTGGGGCTTCAGGGTGAATATAAATTATGTCAGTGGATTAGAATATCCCCAATACGGCCGTTTTCTTCTGATGTGTTGGATTACGGATTCGCCCACAAGATTTTTGGCATTTTGCAAAATTTAAACTTTTTCCGCTTGGATTAAAAAAAGAATTTACCACAAAGGAAAAAGAAAAAAGTATATTTTGACCAGTAAAAAGTTGACTGAGACCTTTCAAATTAGGATATTTCTCAACATACCTTCATTAGATTGCCTAAAAACAGGGGTTTTCAATGGTGTTTTTCTGTCTCTGGCTGCTGGGGCTGGATATGACATGTAGCTTTCCCCCGTTGTCCGTCCATATTATCAATTATAAAAGCCTGTAATCTATGTCAATATTCATATGAAGGGCACACAATTTGGAACATGCATTATTCCAATCTAATTCTGACTTCAATTCCCTTTTTTGATTTTCTCGTTTCATTATATAAGAAGGTAATAAAGTAGCCACATGAATTATATTATTAGATTTTTCGCAGATGTTTTGTGAAAAATGTAAATAATATGATATAATGCCGCTTTCAAAACCTCTGTATAAGCATAAAATGCATAGATGGGCATTTATATTCAATGCACTGTTGACGTGGGTCTCTTTAATAGATCACCAGAGAGACACATGAAAGCTCATTTACATAATATGTGGAGGTGTGTCACCTTGACCATGGTCAGATATCTCTATATCTAAGCTCATTTGCATAATACGCAAATGAGCTCTGGAGGTGTGTCCCCTCACATGTTCCTGCGCATATTTATGCTTTCGGAGGTTTGATCTGGTCAGAGTTTGATCTGGTCAGAGTGACCGCTTTGACCTTTACCTCCCTGGCCAGATAGGCTAAAGCGAAACAGTTAGCTTATCTGACATAATATAATGCAATGCATTCCTGATTAAAGCATCCATTGCGTCTTTCTTATACATGAGCATACTGGTCAATAAGTATGCATATCATTCAAGAGTAGGGTATACCAAGAATTATTCAACTGATCAATTGTCCCTTTAGAAGAAAGATATACAGGCCTGTTAAATATCATTATGACCACAGTTCATAATCAAGATTAGGCCACTAGCTTACATGATCAAGTTTAAAGATGTGAAATAAAATATATATCCCGAGGGGGTCTCTTGACACAGGAGAGCAACTGACAAGGGTCGTGCTTTTCTGTGGGGTTTTGGGGTTGTGGCTTTGCAGAGATAGTTCCTGGTTTTTGTTTCCATTTCTATGTTTTATACAAAATTCCCTCAAGCGTCACCCTTTAACCGAAACCCCTCTATTCTAGAGTTCATTTTCACCAAATTTCTCGAGAAAATCCCCCTTCGTCAAAGGACACCACACAACGATCACTTTTCTTTTATATATGATGAGCCTTGCTCTGTATACTTTATTTCTGTATAGGTTACATAGTGGGGTTTTTCATGCTTATTTTTTATGGTTTTTTTAGTTGCGGTATGTAGCAATATCCAATGGTAAGGGTAGTCAGAGGATCACTCATGTCAATATGAAATTTCCAGTGATTGAGAAACATTGAATTATTTTTTGCTGTGTACATAGATGACGCCAACAATTTTACAGGGTTTTAATAGCATTCAAACCATGTGCAGATTTCAGTGCGGGTAGCAGTGGCGACCTGAGGCGTTTGGTGACAGAATCCAGGGCCAGGTCAATCTCAATGAGCGATGGAATTGTCTCCCCATCCTCCGCTCATGGCAGTGCCACCCCACCCATGTCACCCTTAGGATCTCCTGGCAGTAAGTACCAAGCTAATTAGGTCTGTTTGATGAAGTGTGAAGCTTGTTCTACTACAGAACCATTACCATAATTGATCAATGATATCAAATCTAAGGGAAATGATTGAAAGTATATCATGAATTGAATAGTTAGGAAGGGAAGGATGACCGTAGCTAGCATCGTGGTTTGAATCATTCAATCTAAAGAAGATATGATTTTGGGTCCCAAGCATCGGATATGCTGACTATATTAACAAGCATTTGTGTTTCTCAGTGAAAACTAGTACCAAATGATGTCACAGAACTTTACTAGACACAACTTTGTCAGACACAACTTTTCTCACCATGGTCAAGCCACAGACGCCGTCTGGTTTCAGTGTGTATAGCATGAGTGGTCCACGCCAAAAATTGAGTCAATCGGGGCATAAGTAGTGGCAATATCAGCATGTTTTTTTCTCCAGTCGAACCCCATGCGTTCTGCTTCAGTGCGTCGTGTCTGGGATCAATTGCCTCATAGGATAGAGCTGGCGTAGAGATGGGTCACCACACTCTTGCACCCAAGCTGGCCCCACCTCTATCAAACAGATTGAACATGTGATTTACAATAGTAGAATGAACTATCCCTCCAGGCACCTTGCTTTGTATTACCCTATCTGCCTCCCTATTGGTCGGTTTAGTCACATGAACTTCAAAACCCATGATCTAGAATTGTAGACCCCATATAACTAATTTGCATAAGTTTTCCCGCCAAAACACGAGAATATGCTATGCTTGTCCAATGGAGCTCCCAATATATGCATTACAAGATACCAGTTTCGAAAATATTTTGCCTTAAAACCGGAAGGTAAACTTTTGCTTTTTGCACACAATTTGATGAATGGCGTGATCCGCATGATGTGCTATGCAGTACCATCATGCTCAACTTTCTTCATGGCATTATTGCACATTCTCACTTTTATTCTCACAATTCTCCATTGAAACGCATGTTAGTTTTATTTCTTAATTAAGACTGGAATTTTCTCCATCACACCAATCTAATTTTCTTCAGATTTATGTCCTTTTGTGATCTCTTTTTTCTTCCAAAAGAAAGATATAAATGTTTCTCAGCGTGTAAGCCCACCTTTCCCCACCAAACCATAACAACTCAAGAGAAATCAAGCATACTCACGCACTAAAACATGTCCTTCAATTCCATCAAAAACCCACCTCCCTACCTGGCACATCAAATGTTGGTAGCCCTTGTCATAGAGAGTCTTTTACATCCTTGCCCTTGTTAACTATTATTAGCTATATATATATATATATATATATATATATATATATATATATATATATATATATATATATATATATATATATATATATATATATATATATATATATATATATATATATATATATATATCTGACACCAACAATATTACAGGGTTTTGATAGCATTCAACCATGTGCAGCTTTCAGAGCAGGCAGCAGTGGAGACCTGAGGCGTTTGGTGACAGAATCCAGGGCCAGGACAAGCTCAGTGAGCGATCCCATCCCATCCTCAGTACATGGCAGTGCCACCCCACCCATGTCGTCTCCCTTAGGATCTCCTGGCAGTAAGTGCCCAGCAAATTGGTTCTGTCTGATGCTGTGTGAAGCTTGTTCTATGATAGAACTATTGGCCATAGAGTTCTGTGTGATGTGGTGTGAGTTCATAATGCCATGGGATATTACCATATCACATTAAACTCTCCCCATATATGTCAGCGTGTCACATAGAACATGCCTAAAACAAGCTGCACATTCCAAACACACTGAAACAGACTTAACAGAGTTGCTGGGTATTGAAAGTTATATTTGATTTTGAACAAATTCTAAATTCTAGCTACAGATGTCCAAAGGACTGTAAAAATATCATCTAGGGAATGGAGGACAATCAAAAGCCATCCATGGGCAATAACGGAATAGTTAGGAAAGGAAGTATGGCATTGGATAACATCCTGAATCAATCTCAAGAAGATCTAATTTCGAGCCCCAATCCTCGTATTATACTCACTACATTAATTAGCAGGATTGAATGATTTTGACCCTCCAGTTATTATTTCAAAGTCACATGGGAATTATCAGATAGAACATTGAACTACTATTAGCTACAGCTGACACCAACAATATTACAGGGTTTTAATAGCATCCAACCATGTGCAGCTTTCAGGGCGGTCAGTAGCTGCGACCTGATGCGTTTCGTGACTGACGTCAAGGCCAGGTCAAGCGCAATGAACGGCAGAGTCAGGTCAAGCTCAATGAACGCTGCAGGTTCCAACCCATCCTCTGACTATGGCAGTGACACGCCACCCATGTCTCCCTACAGTACTCCTAACAGTAAGTACCCAGCAAATTAGTTCTGTTTGATGATGTGTGATGCTTGTTCTATCATAGAACTATTGGCCACAAAGCTCTGTGTGATGTTGTGTGAGTTCATAACACGATGGGACATTCCCCCATGTTTGTCAGGGTGTTACATAGAACAAGCCTAATACAAGCTGCACATCCCAGACACACTGATCCATACTGAATCAGACTTAACTAATTTGCTGGGTATAACTTAACTAACAGGATCCTCAGTAAACAAAAAATGTTATACATGTACAACATTTTTCTATGGCTGCTTATTATGGCTAAACGCTGCATAACGTTTAAAACGTTATTTTGACGTAAAACAACGTATTTTGTTAGCTGGGTTGGTTTGATCTGGAGCCTCCACTGATTAATTCAAAATCATATTGGAAGTTGTGTAAAGGAATTATTTAGTAGAGGCTGCAGTCATTCACTAGCCTATACGGTACTACAGTACGTCCAGAATAGGCCTAAATGTGTGTACATGGAAAAGTCTAATAGATTACCGCTAGATCACCTGAGAACTCATTTACATAATATGTGGAGGCGTGTCTCCTAGACCATCACCTGATATGTCTATATCTAAGCGCATTTACATAATATGCAAATGAGCTTTGGAGGTGTGTTCCCTCACATGTTACTGCACATGCAGCCATATTGGTCCATTGTTCAGGTGGGGAGAGGGGGGGCCTTAACCATATCTTCTCGGCCAGATAAGCAAAGCGGATTATCTGCGATAATTGAAAATGCAATCATCAACTTGCATTCCTGACCAAAGCCCTCATCAGGTCATTGGCAAACAAGGGGACAAATTCAAGTATTTTACGGCAAAGCCATACTGGCTTTGGGTCTTTATAGGATTGTTATGAACTGGAAGGAGGAGGGGAGAGAGGAAGGAGGAGGAAAGAGCAGAGGGAGGACATTCGATGGTCTACCTTTAAGGACGGCAAAATGTTATTTTGATGACCAGGGTTGTTGCATGTTTGTGTTGGGGGGTAATTATGTTGGAGTTCACAGTTTGTTTTCAGGCGGGCTTGAGTGATTTCAAGAGCCAATTTGGTTGGACCACTCAACCTCTAGTACAGGTCCTGCACGTCCATAGTATGAGGATTGACATTGACAGCTTGGCTTGACATAGGAGTCACTGGCTATTAAGCTGGTACCTATCCTTGCCATTGACAGCCACATTGACAAACTCAAAATATGGCTGTGGACTATAGGTGTCTAGGCCTTACCACAATGTATACTGGTTCTACAGGTAATAACTGAAAGCCAGATCTAGAGTAAATTAGTCTTACATATACCTGTCTGGATACATGGGGAGACTAGGTCTGGGAAAGGTTCAAGGGCCAACTAGGGCTCTATCTCACAATGAACAAGGGGATCTATGCTATAGTCTTTTCTTGTCATTTTTACCAACTCTCCCTCTGTGGTGTAAATGGCTTTAGAGACAAGGTCCCAAAGCCAATAAGCATACCAGACAATACTTAAACTTATTCAAGAGCAGCAAGAACATATTAACAATGGTATGGTACATAATGTCGGAATAGGGCTGCTGTATA
Organism: Harmothoe impar; assembly: GCA_947462335.1. Classification (NCBI taxonomy): domain Eukaryota; kingdom Metazoa; phylum Annelida; class Polychaeta; order Phyllodocida; family Polynoidae; genus Harmothoe; species Harmothoe impar. The sequence continues at coordinate 21,645,121 of OX381718.1, read as the reverse complement.
TCATCGGGATTATAATCAATAAAGTACTATATAGATTAGTACTCTATAGCTTACATGGTTAATTTATAGGCAGGTGTAAATGAAAACATCATTGGACTATTGGTTGTTAGATTGTAGCTGACACCAGCTGATATCAACAATATTGTCGGGTATTAATTCAGCCTTTATGCTTTTGTGGGATTCAAGAGGGAAAGATATCCTTACTATGAAATAAAATTGACACATGGTAAGGGCCGCAAGTTTAATGGAGAATAGTAAGCCAGTGGCGCGACACAAAATGGAGCTAACAATGAATGAAATACATAGACAAAGGTGCACGAGTAGAGTTCCTCACTGAGGGTTATTTCACGGGGCGAAGCCGAGTGAAATAACCCTCAGTGGGGAACTCTACGAGTGCTCCTTTGTGTTTATTTCAGGTCCTTTTTAACACTTTTTGTCAAACTTCCACTTAACTGCTATGAAAAAGCTACTTTATAGTGGTTAAATCAACAGTTTTGATGATTTGATAGGCCGTGAAATACGGGTCAGGGTTATTTCACGGGGGGTGTTAAATACGGCCTTCCTTGGTTAAGTGAATGGGAGTGCCGTATTTACCATGAAATAAATTCATTGATTCACACTAACAGCTCACCTTGTCGTTGGCTAACTCTCCAGTCAGAGAGGCATTATTCCGATAGACTTAACATGTAAATGTATATTTTCAAAATGATTAAAAACAATTTTAAACTCAAAGAGGCTGATTCAAAAGCTTAGAATTGACTGTAAACGCATTGAACGAAAAGATCTGGTCTCCAGACCTGGCTATGTATGTAGGGAGAGGCTGTCTGACTCTGGGGCGAGAGTCCAACGCTGCCTGACTCTTCCCCAAAGTCCCTCATGATTATTTGGAAAGTTTGTCCAGGCAGACCAAATCCAGACCAAAGGGAAACATTTTAGAGATATACCTGACTCCAGAGAGAGAGAGTCATACTGACGTTATTTTCTCCTATGCTGTGCAGGAGCTGTACGGAAACACCACAGTCGTTCCTAGAGTTGCTGTGCCTTGGGAACAATATGCAATTATCTACAAAATATGTATAAAGTCTACAATGCCATTTTATGTTCTCTATTTGCAGGCAGTGGACGCAGCACACCTACTCAGTGGTCCCTTAGCTCACTTGCCCTTAACTTTGAGCCCATTAAGCGTGCCTCCAGCTGGTCTGGCGCTAAGCCAGCCTTCCTTGTGAAAAGGTAAGGTCCTGCTGGTTTAGTCGTAGATGTAATGGAAAATGAGGGTCATAGTTACTGGATAATGCTGTTTTCATATTGCCCATTGATTACTTCAACAGCCAGCTTTCTGCTCATTTATTTTCTGAAATGTCCAGATGTAGAAACATACATTCGTGCTTAAGGGTTATTTTTCGCATCAGCTTTCGATTTATTTCAAACTGGCTGTGGTGGCCTATTTTAAAAAATTTCACTAGAGGTCTCCATACTTAGTACTATTTTTGGAACCAACATATACTGTCATCATAGCATATGTATTAACTACTTGTACCCAGCTAGCGAAGAAAACATTTTTGACGTTAGAAAACCTTTTACAAAATCCGTATTTTCACATTTAGAGACGTTTGTAAAATGGTTGGTCAAGAAACGTTTGTATAAAAACATTAACGTTTACAAAAGAAAACCATTAAGATTTGAGTTGGAAACGGCTATTTTAACCAAACTCTGAGACATGAACATTTCTTTGGCAATTTTTGGCGTCAACAATTTTTTACACTTTGTTAACACTTGTAAAAACAAACGTTTTTAGACGTTACAAATCGGAAAACGTTTTCTTGCCAAAAATAAACGTGTTTTTTTCGCACTGGGTATACCACGTCACTGTTACATTTAAGATAACCTGGACTTGGTGAACACTGACCAACCTATGTTGTTTAATTAGGATATGACCTTTGTTTTTGATCTGACCTATATGCTACCATGCCCATTGTCACAATGTGTAACCTTTAAGACCACAACATGCCACGTAACACAGCGCACCCTTTCCTTCTATTGAAGCATCCCTAATCCTTTCACCTGGGCCTGGAGCTCTCTCTTTTCTCCTCGCTGTCGTGACTAGGCGGGTGGCAAAGGCATGCACTTCTCCCCCTATGCCTGTGCTTAGGCCTAGTTTGGTAAGTAAAAGAACCCGTTCCTTGGTAAACAGGTAGCGACATGTTTTTTTATCGTTCGCATGTATATATACTGCTTCACATCCCGATAGAAACCTATAAGATTATAGCACTAAGGGAATGGCCATTTTGTTTCACGTGGGGTTGAAGAATTGCAACCCTTTTAGGGTGGTGAATTCACCGCTGTGAGCCACAATTACAAAGTGTCACTGCACGTATATATAGTTTGGCGAAGGGGAAACAGTTTTGACACCCAACACTCAAAGGTCCAAGCACAGCATTCAACCCAGCAAACAAAAATACGTTATTTTACGTCAAAATAACGTTTTAAACGTTATATAACGTTCTGTCATGATGAGGAGCTATAGGGAAACGTAATATAACATTGTATAACGTATTTTGTTTACTGGGGATTCCCTTTAAGTAAAAACGCACAGTCTGCACAACTTTCTCCCATCTATAAAAACACCTCCAGTAGTCCAGCACAGATACTAGTAGACTAGACTAGCTGCACCTCGATACCCAGAGATCTAAAGTCAGTCAGATATATAACAGGTGGCTCTTTTATTTACAAAATAAAGGATGCGGTCAATGAGCTTGAATTGCCCGTCACAAATAGATGAATACGATGTCTTGGAGTAGAGAAAACGTGAGTTTCATATTATAATTCTCTCAATGAACATACCTATATATACGTTCGATATACTTATTCATTCCAATATATACGTATACATTACGTATGTAATTCAACATATAGGGGCCTACACGGAATGACATCAGTATCAGATACTGGCTTCCCATAGTGTTCACATGTCTATGTATACATCCATGTTGTACAGTTTTGTATGTCTATGTGATTTGCTCAGTGATTTGCTTGGCTTTGTAACCAGTTGTATAAGAATATTCCTATATTGCTGAATTGCTTTGTATAAGGCATGTAATACCCATTTGAGCAGACACACAGAAAGTATGCTCCGCACGGATGTTCCCTTCTGCGTGGCTGCTCACATGTGGACCCTGCTCCCATGCAGTGCTTTGCTATAACCCTACTGCTTCAGCTGCTTATATGCTGTATCATGCTTTTAAGGCTTCATGACAAGTGGATCTATCATTTAGGTATCATGTCACATTCACATAAAAGCTTACCCTCTTAAGAGCCGCATAGTGCATGAATGCATCACGCACCTGGCCATCATGATACATGAATGCAGCCCTGCACGTGAGTGCTCACCGGGACTGCATTCATGTATCATGACGACCAAGGGCATATAGCAGAAAAAGTACTATGCTGTCCTTAAAGAGCTAAGGAGTTATATATGTATTTAAAATGTGTTGTTATACATGTCCAGTAGTAGTAGTAGATCTAGCTTTTACAACAAGGTTACCCAAACTTTATAAGTTGTATCCATTCCAGGTTGGAGAAACTCGCGAAGGAGCAGGAAAATAAAGCCGACAATTAAGCAGTTCCGCCATATATGTGGATCATACTGCTGGATGATAATTCTGTCTGAGGGGCTGGCTACACGTGAATGAGTTTTGCTGTGACCCGATCCAAACTGACCGATTGTATTAGTGAGCTAAGTAAAAATGATGTTGTTTCTGTAAAGGAGAAACCCTGAAGTCTTTCTGATAGTCTTATGGATATACTACACTGTGTATATCTTTGATAGTATCAATAAGACTGGTTTCCAATGTTATCTGGTTATGGTCAAAATTATGTTTTTGTTTTTTTGTGGGTTTTTAATTAAATTAAATTTTGAACTGACTAGTTGATGAGGTTTTACCCAAGACCACTCAACCTAAATGGGCAGATTGGGTCCGGTTTTAGCTAAAAGCCCAGGAGTAGCCAGCCCTTAAGCCTGATTATACACATACAGAGAATGCTAATACATAATCATACAACCCATGATATATGAACTGCTTCACTGCTGTTGGTTAATTGGCAATACAAGAAAAAGGGCGCTTTCTCAACAAGGGACAAATGTTATTTATTCTGATATTAAATTGTGTAGATATGTAAATATATAATGTAACCTCTCACCATTGGAATTGAATCCCATTCCCAAAACTGGAAATGATTTAGACTACTCCTTTTGATACTATCCTTAACGGTAGTTGCACCAATTTTCATCTCACCAAAAGACGAACAACCAAAGAGAACAACTCTATTGTGACCCCAGAAAAGTAACCGCTTCTATAAAAGAGACTATATGACTGTTTTAAAGGTTAGAGGACATTTTCATGGTGTGACATATATGTGATGATGTTCTAAATGGTTGTAAATAATTATTGTTCACTGACAAGTTGGATTCTTAATCTAACAAGAGTAGAAACGCACAAAACGACATATGTATAAAACACAGAAAGGTCATATGTGGTCAGCATAATACGCTGTACATTGTACCATCATGCCCTTTGGTCATATAGGTCAATACCATGTTTTTCACAGCCAGAGAGAGATTTATCAAATTGTATAGCTGGTTATGAAACGGGTCTTCTTCCAAATCATTGAAAAAGATTGATATGGGAGGGACATTGAACCGATGATTATGTCTATTGGTGGAGAAGAATATGAGTGATAAGCATGGCCTTGTATAATACCTAAAATGAATGGCTGCATTGTCAATGGTTACATGTTGTTGATACATGTACAGTTGGAACTTATCTTTGACCCTGTGATTTATAGTTCAAGTAGCATACCGCACCCTGCACCATCACTGTCTATTGTTGTGGAGTATGAGGAAATGATTGTACTAGGACATCTTCTGACGTCAATATCGGTTTTCTTCAATAGTTCCATTCATGGGTTTACTTTCAAGTGTCACCACCAGGAATCAATTGAAAAAAAGAGATGATTGTCTCCAGATAATATGTCATTTATTGGGGTTCACTGACCGGTCCAAGGACCCTGTCTATAGAGATGTATCATGGTTGTATCATGGTTTGCTACAAGATAGGTCTCCCATTGGGACATCAGTATTATTTGTGTGTACTTCATCGTCATAAAATGACAAAGTTCACTCCATGGTAGTTGTAATTACAGAGGAATTCCAATTGATAGTGATAATTGTAATTGACTGCATTGTCTTCATGTACTTAATTTAATGTTACCCCTTTCAATGTGGTGTGACGCACATCGTCATAATGCACTAATGTAGTGCCAGCGAGTAACTCCGCCGCATTATAGTTGATCGGTGCATCATGCCAACTGTACCGGAGTGCATCAGCCATGTGGCATTCTGCATGATGCATGGGATCACTAGGCTGCATTTAAAGGGTTAACTATTTCCATGAAGTCTTTCATCCACGCCTTAACGTGTGTCGTTCGAGAACATGTCACATTTGTGAGATTTTCTTTGTAAATTAGATAACCCTCTTGTGAGTGCTTAAACTGCATTTATTTCAAAGTAATATTTAAATAGATGATAATCAATCAACTGTGAGTGCTTAAACTGCATTTTATTTGTGAAGAAGGGGTATCTGAGTACATCCTAGCATTATTCACATTGGGTGAACAGCTGACTTATTTTTATATTGAGATATGCTAAGAATATTTTTCTATAATTCTGAATAAGCCTTAGTGCCCAATATAACAAGTATGTATTTCTACGGAAATGACTGCCTGATACATCGATGCAGTCATTTCATGAATACCACGTGTCTTATTGTACACAGATAATGTATTTCAAAGACAAATTTACAGCAGAACTGAATAAAAGCTAAATAGAACATACCAAATATAGTTGACTCTTTATATTTCTATTTCATCATCAACACGTGAGACGGTACCTTCGCGGGGAGATTTTTAGTACTACATTTTGTAGTTTCGGCCAACCGGGGTCTTGTGATTTTGACACAAATTAAAAGTATCTAGGTTTGGGGCCACTCTAAATAATATCCTTGTTTCTCATCACTGTGCGCGTCATCAAAATAGTTGGGTTTTTTTTTGCAAATTTTAAGGGAAAAATTGATAATAATAGACAAATATGGGCATATTTGGTATCTAATTGAAGCTTACAGTGGCGCAAATACAATGGGCCAGAGGGAATATACCCATGCAAAACGTTTGTTGACTACCGGTATTTATTATTCATCATTCAAATGTGAATGACAAGTTTGTCGAGAGCCTAGATCCCCATATCTATTTGGGTCTTAAGCAAAAAAAAAGAAAAGAAAAAAATCGCCCTCGTCATATTTGTTATGGCTTAGTGATGAGAAACAATGATATTATTTGGAGTGGCCTTGGAAGAACGATGTGGTTACTCCGCTATAACATTTAAATTAACTTGAATTATCGGTTCCCCCCTCAGTACCTTTTCATGTGCCTGGTCATATGTTTTTACATCCTGAGAGTATCAGGAATGAGTCAGCAATGTCGCCATGACTCACATAATGCTCCAGCAACTAGGGAATATCATTATGTTACGTGTGTTTTTTAAACTAAACATTTACTTTTAAAAATGGGAGAATATTCGAAAAACTGGGGGGAAATGCTAGGAGCGGGTTGCCTGAATTGAAATGAATGCCTTATTTTCCTCTATGTAATGGTTACCACACTTCTTTTTTTTTTAATTTCGTATATAGATATTCTTTAAGAAAATCGCTTGTTCGCACTTTACTTTCTAACCAGAAAGTACAGGAAGGTATAAACATTTTTTGGTGTGAACTCATGTACCATTAAGTGTCCTAAAACGATGGCAGGTCATATACGTTGTTGCTAGATTACAAGTAGAAGTTGTGTAACTTTCATATCAGAGCATCGGGAAACCTAGCAGTATTGTCGATTATGTCATCTCATATGATACTGCAGCTATATATACCTGTGCGTATACCTACATTGCACTTCAAGATTATGTAGACTTAACCTTTGTGGTGAGGTAGGGCCCAGGATAGGGTAAGGGAGTGATCATTTATTATCTAAAGGGGGGGGGGGGTGGTGGGTTTGGGGGGGGGGCAAAAAATTTTGGACCCCTTGACCGGGGGGTGGGGGGGCAAAAAAATTTGGACCCCTTTTGGGGGGAGGGGGCAAAAAAATTTAACCTGTTTTGAGCCAAAAAGCCCGCGCGTTACTATGCTTCAAAGGGCCCGCGCGCGAGCCGATTTTCGATCCTAAGGGGGGGGGGGGGGTAAAAAATGTTGACCCCTTGACCACCACCCCCCCTGTTGTTAAAAAATGATCACTCCCTAATGTCCAGAGTGCTTCATAGCATATTAGGCATCTATCACATTTGTATAAATACATGTATACACAGTGAGCGAGTGTCCTCAACATTTTTAATTAAAATTCCCTGACTTGGCTCATCCATCTGGATCAGAAATTTAAAATGTCTCTGACCAAATTAATTACCGCGGTATGGCACACAATATATACTGAGTGCTTGGAGAAAATAATTATGGCAAAGAAATTCATATTTGTAGTGTTGCCACCGGTCCTTCATGAAAATAAAGTATCAGCGCTACCGAAATTAAGTATAAATCTAGCTCAAATAGAGTATAAATAAAGTATAATCACGGTCCCTGAAAACTTTATTTCTATGAAATCTTAGTTGTGCATTCTATCTTGGTAATTTCAGGAGCAAGGGGTCGAGATAAAATCTAGGCTGATATTTTCCGCGCAGCGCGGGAAAAAATTGCTTCCCTCGAAAGATAAAAATTGCATACATGTGTAATAAACGATACTTTGTATCTTTATGATATTGGTAGAGTATCAATTAAAGAACAAAGTCGACACAGTTCGGATCAAGTGTTACAGGTTGCAATATCAGGTTTATTCAGAGAACCTAGACAAGCAGTCACTAAGTGTGTGAACTCCCTATAGAGTTCGGAACGGGTCAGTAGGCTAAGCAGCCGATATGATCACAGGGTCTCCTCTGCCAGCGTGGCTCAGAGTAACCGACGAGTACCGTCAGATGCCGGGTATATATAGGCAGCCAGCCTGCGTGCGCACACGCAGACCGGAAGCCTATAGCGACCTCTGTCCATACCCCAAGCCCGGGGTAGGTGTCGCCACCTACCGTCGGACTGAAGGGTTCGGACTGAGCTCGCAACACAGCATCCAACAGCACTCGTCACATAACAACCCCGTATAACCCTAGCCCCTACACTACCCCCTACCAGATAATAACCGGGAGGTAAATAATTAAGGTTATAGTCCGAAAACACTTCGGACTGGCATTATCTTATAAATACCACCTTAGGGGTTTATTAAAGTTATACCTTACAAACAATATGACGTTACTGTTGAACACAAAAAGGTATTAATTACACACATATCTACATATATAGACCGTAATTAAAATTACGCCCCATTCCCTAGGATAGATGGAGTTAATCTATACATATAGTATACACAACACTTGAAAAAGTACAATATCACAGTAAAAAAATTTCGTCCCTTCAGGACCCCGAGCTAATTATACTCGTAATGAATAATACTTATAAGTGATGAACAGTATCACTTCTTTTAAGGTTTTAGAAACATATTAAAGTATTATTACAAAAAGACATCATACGTGATTTTATAGCGAAGATCCGGATCCTCTGTTGATGATGTTGCATTCCGCCCGGCTTTCAGAACCTACTTCATTCAGCTCTTACTCACCGGAACGAGAAAGTTCATAGCTCATGCTCGGGAGCTTATAGTAGTATAAAAAAAATTCCAAGTCCTGCCTCCAGGCGATCTTCGGACTTATAACTAGGAGCACTCGGTCCTGATATATATAGTTTATATAAAAAAACATCTCGTATCGGATCCATGGTGGTAGCGTACTCCTGTCCCGAGCTTTGATCTCTCTCCGGATCTCCTCGTCCTCCTCCGTCCGTTCTGCCTGGCAGACTGCCTCCTTGCGTAGCCAGCCTGCCGCTTCTTTTCGTCCGGATACTTGTACACCCTATAGCAGGGTGTTTTTAGCCTGTAGGGGTGGTATCCTTAAAATACCCCCCCTTCTCCTTGATCGGATCCTAAGATAGGATAATCCTATCCGGATTCCGAGTCGTCTTTAGGGCTCGACTTGGCCGCAGCCTCCTCATCCTCAGAGTCTGACTCAGCTTCCGCCAGAGTCAGCTCCTGGAGCCAGAGCTCGATTTGAGCCCGAGTCCCATCCCATTCGTGCATCTCGTGCGCGAAACAGTCTCTGAACCTCCGACGTTCGTGGTCCAGTTTTTCCTCGGCGTTCTTGACTGCCAGCTTCTGCTTTTTCCTTTCGGATTTAGCAGCAACTCGCTCAGTCCGAGCATTTTCACGCTCCTCCTGAACCGACTCCATGGCCGCTGCTTTCTGAGTAGCGACTTCACTCCGGTGGAGATGATGCACCGTGTCCAGGGACAACATCGCCACCTCCTGACTCAAGCCAGTAAGCAATCGGTGGAAGTTATCCTGCCACCGGTCGAAGGCCTCCTGTCCGGCTTCGTAGGACTTGAAGTCGGCGGGAGGAAACGTGGGAGGGCCCCTTAGTCGCAAGACTAAGTGCCCCTCCTCCGGAGTCTCCTGTGGGGGATCCGGAGTCTGTTTTGGCTTCGGCTTTTGCTTCACCGAAGCCTTGTCCTTCCCGGTCTGGGTGAGAGTCTGTGACTCCCCTCCCGGAACCAAATCCAGATTGGGGAATTCGTCAACGAACGATCCCCCCGTACTGGAGTTCGGATCCTCCAGACTAGGCCGAGGTGGCCTGCCCTGGGGACCCGACTTCCAGTCGGTCGTGCGAGAGGTAAATGCCGGTCCTTTGTACCCCGGATCTGCCTTCTCCATAACGGATTGCCTTTCATCCGTTTTCTGTTTCTTCGGGTCGGTGGGCTCCGAGGACCCATCGGATCGTTTCGGAGCTCGCCGCTTCCGCGTACTGGTACGCTGCTGGTACTCTTCGAACTCATCGTAGAGTTCGCCCTCCGGAATATGGAGATACGTGCGATCCGGGTTCACCTTGTAGAAGACCCGCACCTTCCCTTTCTCGTTGGAGCCAAAATCCACCTCGAGGTTGTCATTCTTATCTACTAGGGTCCCAAAATGGGAGTAGACTTCTGCGTGAGCGGTCTGAATGCGTTCCGCTGCAGTCTCCAGAGCCAAGCTATGGAACTTGGCAAGGTGTCGAATGATGTCTGCTCTGGTGTAGAACAGACCACCATTCGGACAACCCTTGCTCTGCTTCGAACCCACACTCAGGCAGTCATATCGCATGAAATGACGTACATGATGGCGGGTAACATGCCTTGCATACCGAACCTTGGTAGGCCAAGTTCGGGGTTTCTCCAGGGTCTCATCGATGTCTCGACAAGCTTTGAATGGGCACTTACTAAATGAATGCCATCTAGACATTGCCCATGCCAACTTCGTCTTTTGAAGGAGCGAATGGTATTTGGTGCTACCAGTTCGGACCTTCTCCAGCAATTCGTAGTGGTACAGCTGTACCGACTTGTCTAGAGGATCAGGTTTGATCCATTCTTCGTCGTCCGAGAGACCGTCAGGACCCACTTCCTCCGGAACCTTGGATGACCGCTTATCTTTAACACAGTCATTTACACACATGGGTTTAAAGAACTGAAACCCACCAGCGGCATTGGCTCGGAGTGCAGTCCGGACCAATTCCTGCAGTTCGTTGTCCGGGATTGTGTTCTTGTCCAATCCCTTCAGAACTTCATCTACCTCTTCAGGGGACTGACCCGCATTCAGAGATGTCAACCGGATAGTCTCCCGTAGGTATTGATGCCTACGACTGGCCTTCTCCATCCGACTAGTGTCAGCAGACCTAGTCGCAGCTGTGCTCTGTTGGACAATCTCTTCCTCCGGAGTATCATTAAGAATAGACTCGTTAGTCTTTTTCTCCATGTTCCGGGCCAGCCTCATGGCGGGCGTCAGCTGTCGCCTCTTCTCCCTTCTATTATGCACGACCTTGAATTCGTCTGCGAGTAGCATTTCGTATTCAAGGGCCGCGATAAGTTCGGGGCGTCCTTCTGTCTCAGCAACCAAGCGAGCTGTAGCCGCCGATTCACTGCGGCCTTGCATTGCAGCCGTCACGTAGGCCGGGAACCAGGTCGGAAACCGGTCGGACAGAATGTCCAGGCCCCGGAAGGTTCTCATCTGGACCAAGTCAAAGGACCTGATCTCCTCCTTGCTCATCTGTGCGATGATGGCTCCTCGTAGCAGGGATGGGACGTCGGCGTCCTCCTTATCCCATACTTCATGTTGGACTGGGGGAATTATCGGTACCCCCGATCCACCTGAACCACCGCCTGCAGCTTGGTCCAGTTTACCGGCCTCATCCGAAGTATCCATATTGGATGGCTCCAGACGGGGCTCGGCAGGCTGGTGAGGAGTCTCCACTCGGACGGGGGTTGCTCCTGGAGGAGGCCTCTCCACCCGAACGGGTACTTCTCTTCTTGGCTCCACTGGAGCCGGTAGCTGGAAGGTGATGCCGGACAGCACCTCCTGCACAACTTTGACCGTATGAGCTGCGGATGATGTATCCATACTCTCCTCGGTCCTAGTTTCAGTTGGGTGAGTTGTCGTTTTCGGACGAGCTCCCCCGTGCCCGGACGTACCAGCCATGGCTGCGGCCGTAGCGGCCACTGCAGAGCTGTTGTCCAACTCTCGCGAGAAGGACAATACATCCACGGCTGACGTCGGAGCAGCTGACGTTCCAGCTGCTTTACTGGCATCCTTTTCCTTGCTAGGGATCGGGATGTTTGACTTGGTAGGGCCCGGAGTCTTGACAGCCTGAGTGCTGCCGGACGTCTGTCCCTTCTTCTTCTGGTCCTTAGCCGCTGGCTTCGGATCAGTTTTCTTTTGATCCTTTGGCACCTTTGGAGTCGGAGCCTTGGGAGTGACCGTCTTCGGATCCTTGGTTACCGTGGCAGTGGCAACCTTCGGATCCGCTTTCTTAGTACCCTGGGTACTAGGCTTCTTCGGATCGGGCTTTTTAGGCTCGTCCTTTCCCGGAGGCTTCTTTCCAACACCTACGTGTTTAAGAGCCTTGGTACTAACCTTACCATCGGCCGACCGGGACCGATCTCGGGTAGCACCCTTACCACCGCGCGTCCTCGGACGTGAAGTGTCGGAGTCGCTGTCGCCTCCCATAGACAGTTTCCGTGTAACTGTCTTCTTGAGGCTGGGCGAAATGCTCAGACTGCACATCCGAGACAGATGTCCAGTCGACTCGGAGGGGTTCGACTCTACTGCACTGTAGGCGATCCCTCGCAACATTCCGGAGTCCTCGCTGCCATCGGGTGACGGAGACTTCCGAATCGGTGACACGATCGGATCCACACGTAGTTCCGACAGAGTCTGGCTAAGCTCATCACCACTGGGGCTCTGAGCATCCATGTGCTCCTCGGTGGCGGATGCCACCTCGGAGTGACCGGAGAGTTCGGACTGGCGGAGCTGCTGCTCGGCCATCCTCACTTCTTCAAGTGTCTTGCGACGGGAGTTTGACGGGGAAACACTTAGTTCCCCGTCTCCCTCTTTGTCTTAGACGGACCAGCAAAGAGTACTCACAGTTCCTACTCTTTGTATGCCTTTTCTACTCCTCTAGCTGCCCAAAAACACCGACTTCTCCGCTGCCGACACACGCACGATTGATCCGGGAGAGCCCCAAAATCAATATGGCGGTTCCCTCGCTTTTGTTTTTAAAACAAAGCGCATGCGCAGCGTCTCGCGTGATTGGACGCGATCCCGTTACCCGGTGTGACCCAATTATCGCTTAATCAGGTCACGACCTTTCCCGCCCGCAGCTCGGGCTCGGGGGATCACACTGCCACGTAGGCGGCTCGCAAAAGTCAAAATATACTTCGAATAAAGAGTTCGTCAGGAGTATTAGTGGATTAATATGGGAAATCGAAGATTACCCCACCGGATTATCCGTCCACCACCCTCGGGAGCACTCCAACATTCTTTTCTATTTGACTCTGAGCGCCCCTGTTGGTAGCACACATATAACATATAAAACAACACAGGACACCACACTCGTTGTGTAAACAAGCTAGGTTACCGCCCCTCTGGCCACCAGCCTTGGGCTTCGCCGAACGGGTTTCCCGTTCACCTCTCGTAACCTGGCCGAAGGACTCTCGTTCTTAACTAAAACTCCAGCCTTGATTTTAGTTTTCCGTGCCCTTCTTCCTTCGCCTGCCGAGACTTTCTTTTTCACGGTCTTCTGGGGCTTCTTTCGTACCACTCTCTTAGGGGTATCCGCTGACACCCCTTCCAAAGGTACAAATTTAGCCTCCGAAGTTCCCTTTTCCACCTCCGTTTCCGGGGTGAGCTCCCTTCCAGCCCAAGCACGCAACCGAGCCACATGGCTCGTCCGGATGCGCCCTGCTTCGGACTGAATCAACACAGTCGTCTGACTGATACATTTAACCACGGTGTGTGGTCCATCCCAGTTATTTGCCAGCTTGACGTTGCAGAGCGGTTCGTGCAGGCGGATCACTCTATCCCCTACTATGAAGCGTCGCAACTTCAATCCGGTGTCATAACCTACCTTCTGCCAATTCGCAGCTTTGAGCAAATGCGCCCTAACTGTTTCGTAGGCAAATTTGAACCTCTCTCGTAGAGATTCTACAAATAGCACCGTACATGGTGCTTCCGGACTGATCCCTACCACCCCGAATACTAAATCCGCCGGCATGATCAAGTCCTCTCCGAACACCAAGAGGTTTGGTGTGCAATTTGTCGAAGTGTGGACCGTATTGTTATACGCATGTACCACAAATTCGCACTGATCATCCCAATCATCCATATGGGAGTTCACTAACGGCTTCAAAACCTGGATCAAGGTCCGATTGAACCGTTCCACCTGCCCGTCGGACTGTGGTCGGTACGGATTGGTCCGAGTTTTGCATATAGCCAACTGATGACACATAGCTGCCCAAAGCTTGGACTCAAATTCTCTCCCTTGATCGCTATGTAACATCAAGGGAGCCCCCAGATGGAGGATCCACCCCTTTACTAGTGCTTCCGCACAAGTAGCAGCAGTATGATCCTCTAGTGGGTACACTCGGGTGTATTTCGTATAGTAGTCCGAGACCACCATCATACACGTATTACCCTTAGGAGTGGGTTTCACTCCACTGATAATATCCACGGCTATTCGAGCAAATCTCACCCCGAATAGTTCCTGCTGCAGTGGCAATTTTCCTAATCCAGGACCAGGTTTGCCTAAACAACATGCCGGACATGTCTCGATCCACCTCAAAAGGTCGCCAGACATTCCGGGCCAGTAATACCTCCGACTCAGCCGTTCCAAAGAGCGTTTCTTGCCGAAATGCCCACTAGTGGAATGGCCGTGGCAGTAGTACAGGATGTCTTTCCTCATAGCAGCAGGGATTACCATTTGTAATACCCTCCGCTTTCCTGGACAAGTCTTCCACCTGCACAACAACGAGTCTCGGACCTCCAGTTCATGGAACTGTGCCAAGAAACGTCGCATTTCACGGTTTTCCAGCGATATTTCGGGTCTCACTGGACAGACCCCAGTAGGGACAAGCTCCCTCAGTCGTGCTATGGTAGGATCGGCCATCTGGTACGTCCTTATAGTGTCGGTGGACCAATCCAACAGGTTTTGCAACAACCCATCATAAGGCAAACGCACACTCGCTACCACAGCATTGTGAGCACCACAATCCCCACATTCCGGACGCACACAACGGCGTACCGGACGTCTACTCAGGCAGTCAGCATTAATATGCTTTGTGCCCGCTCGGTGCTGGATATGAGAGTTCTCCAGTCCGAACTCGCTGAGGTGGTTCAACCATCGACCAATCATTCCCTCCGCATCCTTAAAGTTAAGGAGCCACCTGAGGGCCGAATGATCAGTGCGAAGTGTGAAATTCCCTCCATATAAGAAGTGCCGAAACTTCTTCGTGTATACCACCACTGCGAGCAACTCTCGCTTGGTAGTACAATAATTTCTCTGTGCCTTGTTCATACTGTTACTAGCGAACGCCAACGGGACCTCTACTCCGTCCTGGATTTGGGACAATGCGGCCCCGATGCTCTCATTGCTCGCATCAGTGTCAAGGATGAAATGCCCCTTCTCCGTAGGGTATCTCAGCACTGGGGTGGTCCGGAACAACGCCTTAATCTCTTTGAAGGCTTCATTCTGTTCCATCCCCCATGGGAAGGGTTCCTTTTTCCTCCCCGGAGTCCAATGGCTCAACCGTTGGAGTGGCTGAGACACCCTAGAGAATCCGGGGATGAAGTCCCTGTAATAGGAACAGAACCCTAGAAAGGATCTGATATCCTTTGGTCCTTTTGGAACTTCCCAAGTCTCCACAGTCTCCAGTTTAGTCGGATCAGCCTGCACACCCTCGGTGGAGATGATCCGGCCCAAATAGACCATGGACTTCCGAAAAAGTTCACACTTCTTTGGCTTTAATGTCAAGCCATTGGACCGAATTCGTTCCAACACCTCTCCGAGGTTCAACGCACACTCTTCAAACGTCTTGCCGAAAACAATGACATCATCCAAGTATACCAAGCACTTGCGCCACAGTAGATCACTCAACAGAGTTTCCATCATAGCTTCAAATGTGGCCGGGGCGTTGCATAACCCGAAAGGCATCAGTTCAAACTGATACAGTCCAATGTGACTCGTAAAAGCCGTTTTCTCTTTATCCTCCTCCTTCATCCCGATCTGCCAATACCCGGACTGCAGATCAAGGGTGCAGAACCATTGGTTCCCACCCAACGAGTCCAGAGTCTCATCAATTCGGGGGAGAGGATATGCATTCTTCTTGGTTACCCCATTCAGGCGCCTATAATCGATACAAAATCGGATAGACCCATCCTTCTTAGTAACCATCTGAACCGGACTGGACCAGGGACTAGTGCTAGGCACTATCACCTTCTGTTCCAGCATGGTTTTCACTTGTTCTTCAACAACAGCTTTCTTACCCAACGGCAAACGTCGGTAAGGCATTTTGAAAGGCTGTGCATCTCCAGTATTGATAGAATGCAACACTTTGTCGGTTCGGCCTAACGGCTCCCCCTCCACTTGCCATGCATCCTGATACTTCACTACCAGCCTCCTTAGAGAATCGAGATCCATCCGATCCGTCAGATCCGTTTCGGATATCATTTTCTCGAGTCCCTCACTCAACGGGGTCGGAGAAGGGTCACCCTTCATGCTCACCTGTCCAGCGGACACTATGGCCTCACTGGTGAACACCTTCCCCAACACTGTATCTTTCTTAAGATACTGTGGTTCCAACCCGGGGTTGGAAACCGGCACTACGGTCCAAGCACCATCCCCCACCAGGGTATCCATGCCCGTCAGACCGATGCTTCCCAACATGGCCACATCCGGTTCCACAACTGCTTCTTCCTCTCTCCTAAGCCCCTTGCTTCGGACCAGCACGTCACACGTCTGTCCGGGAGGAATCTTAACAGTTTGGACCACCGTTGCCACTGTCGATACTTGTCGGAGCACACATTGCTCCACCGCACGGTACGGGTGCTCTATTCGGAGTACCCCTGTACCAGGATTCAGGACCGCGTCATACAACGCCGAAAAATCCAACCCCAGTATACCGTCGTCCGCAATATCCGCAATTGTGGGAGAAGCCACATACTCCTTCCCTCCAATCCGGACCGGTATGAACGCGCGCCCATACGTCTGCATACTTGACCCATCGGCCGAACAGGCGTTTACCCTCGTTTTGAAGTTATCACGACTGTCCGGCATAAGAGCATAGAATTTGGAGGAGATAAAGGAGTGGCTGGCTCCCGTATCTACTAAAAATTCGCCCGCCCTACCGGCCACAGTAACAGACACATACCACCGCCTCCCCCCCAGCGGAGACGGGTTTACAGTGAAGCGTTTGAAATCCTTCGGAGCAGCCAGATCAAGGCCATGTTTCTTCAAATGGTCGAAACATGGATGATCCGGGGAAAGCTGGGTACTCCCTACCCACACGGTGTCTGTGACAGCCGCAATTTCCTCGTTCCTATCCGTAATGGGCCTCCCTGCCTCATTGCCGGGCAACTGATGGACTGGAATGTTAATCAGGCCGGCATCCGAGCCCCTCAGGCTCGAAGCCACCCCTGATTCCCTTCCTGTCTTCTGAATTTCACTAGGCTCTACCTCTCTGGTATGTTGGCGTACTTCATCTCCAGGGGTTGTCCGCTCGCCTTCTCGGACTACCCCCTCTAGTTTCCCTCCTTTCCGGGAACTTTCGGACTCGGAGCCGTACACTCCGCGGCAAAGTGACCGATCTCTAAGCACCTATAGCACTTAGCGGTTCTCCGATTGATCTTCCTTCTGTTAGGCTGTGTAGCCCCCTGAATGGAAGTCGTCATCTTCTCAAACAGCGCTGTGAAAAACGCTGCGTCCATCACCGGAGCCTTCGGCTCTGATGACTCCCTTTTTGGAGGGGGGTTTCCACCCCCTTCCGGCTTCTTACTCTTCCACGGCGGTTTAGAGGAATTTCCATTCCTCCTGAACTGAGCCGCTGAAGCTATCGCCCCCTCCTCATCACTGCCCGAACCATCAGACTGTTCCGGAGAACATTCTATAATGGCCGAGGCCCGGGTAGGCATCCGGTCCCCTAACAGTGACTTTTTGAGAGCATGTATGTCGATGGCCTTAAAAAGGTCATCTAGTGACGTATCTGCTCTCCACGTGTCATACACCGTTTGTTGTATGTCTGGGTCTCTCAGTCCGGCAACGAACTGAGAGAACAATTCCTTAGAAAATAAGGCATCATGGATTCCTGAAGCAGGGTGTACCTTCTTCAGGAGTCTCATCAATGCAAGTCCGAAAACCCTTGGAGCTTCGTTCTTGCCTTGCACACGCTTCTTAAAAGCGACCATCGGATCGATCCGTGCGGAATCTCCGTACAGGATGGTTCCGATTTCAACGAGCTGTTTGAAAGTTCCGCGGGGTCCGCATTCCTCTTTCCACTGCTCAACTGCCATGAGACCATCTCCCATGCGTAATCCCTTACAAACGTACGGGATTGCATCCTGTTGGTCCCACCCGCTGAGGTTTATATCCTCAACGGTGGCTCCCAACCAATCTTCCCAAGAATTCTTCTGCCAGTAGGGAAATGGCTCGCTAGCTATGCGTCTAGCAGCATTGGACGAACCTCTAATTTTAGAGGTTATCGCCAGACATTTAGAAATGGGTGCTGACGCGTCCTTTTCCGCACCTACATTGTGCAATCCGATCCCCGCTATTGCGGGATTCGTATCGTACAATTCTTGCAATTCTGTACTCAGCATTGTTCTCCTGGGAGCCTTCCTCGGACTCTTCGTACCAGGAGTCGCCCCCGGAGTAGCACCCGTGGTTGGCACACTATTCTGTCTGTCCAGAAAAGCCTGGTAGGTCCCATACGACACTATGTCCGTAGTGGGGTCTACGCCCTGTCCGAACCACCAGTTCTTCTCCTGATCAGTCATATACTGACACTGCTGGGCCAGAGCAAGCAATCGTTGATGTTCTGACTTCTCCTTCTCCAACTCCTTGGCCTGCTTCTCAGCCTCCTCCTCCTGCTGAGCTTTTTCCAGTTTAGCTTTAGCAGCCTCTCCGGCAGCTCGGAGCCCTTCCTTTCGAGCCCTCAGAACCGCCGCTTCCTGCTCCGCTAACTCCTCTGCGAGAGCAGCGTTTTCCTTCATTTGTTTCTGTTGCTGCTCTAAAGCAGCCTGCTGTTTGCGATACACGTCTCGCCTTTCTATTTCCAAGTTTTTCTGCTCCTGGAACAATATGTTTGCTTGGCATTCTCGCCATTGCAACAAACTTGAAGGAGTCAGGTCGGTTTTCGCCGCCTTATCCTGTTCGGCCGCTTTTTTTAAGCGTACCGCGTCTAGTTCTTGCTCGTCCACTCTCAACTGCGATCGTGGACTCCGAACCAACTCCGACAATGGTCTTCCCCTGCCTACTGAGGCTAGACCGGTCGGGGCTGTAAATACCTGCTTTGGTATCGGACGGATACCACTGATCCCTACCCTCGGTGAGGAATCACCCCCCCTGCCTCTGCCCCTGGATCGTCCCACTCAGAGTGGTCGTCCCGGTGTCGAGGTTGACAAGGCAGGTTCAATGGTTACTCCACGTCCCATAGGCTGATTGGGAGTGTCTGTAAAGCTCATGTAATGGAGGCCTTCCGGACTACCATTGTCTGCAGATGCGAATGAGGTACTGCTGTCGTGCATACTTTCTCGCGTCTCCGATAAAAACTGTTGTAAAGCAGCTCTTTTTGCTTTCAGAATGTCGCACTCCGTCACTAGACTTCGGCGGACCTCCTGTAAGTCCTCTGTGTCCCGAACAATGGCTGATCGGGCCCCTTCTGCTTCATGCATTACAGCGTCTCGAGCTGCGCAAATATGGTTCAGCTCCGTGTTTGCCTCGACAAACTCGGACCGGATCCCTCGTAGGTCCGCTTCTTTCTGATCGTATTCCGCTCGGACTCTGCTGAGGGATTGTACCAGCTTTTCATTCTCCTCCAACAAGGTAGACAGCCTTGCGTCCTTTTCCTTGATCTTGGAAGCTCTGTGTGTGACTGCACCTTCCAATGCAATCAGACTGCTTTTCCATTCATTGGATTGCTTCTGAATGGTCAACAATTCCATTTGAGCCATCTGTACACGTTCCTGCACTCGGGCTTCTCTCATGTCGTCAAAGCGACGCTCCTCCAACAGGGCAAACCTCCTCGGAGTCGGCGCGGCTGACCTTGACCCACCAACGTTGAACAAGGACAAGTTCATTTCTTCTAATGAGCGGCTCATTATGGTAGGACCCCTGGGTCCTCGTGCTGCGTCTGTTCCGGATGGAACATTCGCCCTACTGTGGGTATCTGCCTCATAACTGGCATCTAGCCCCTCCGGTGACAAGGCTGCTGCCTCATCAGGAGACCTCGCTGCTCCGTCCAGAGCCCGAGGTCTGTGCTACTGCACAGGCTAACCTGCGTTTCACTCAGAACTGGTCACGGCACCAGTGTAATAAACGATACTTTGTATCTTTATGATATTGGTAGAGTATCAATTAAAGAACAAAGTCGACACAGTTCGGATCAAGTGTTACAGGTTGCAATATCAGGTTTATTCAGAGAACCTAGACAAGCAGTCACTAAGTGTGCGAACTCCCTATAGAGTTCGGAACGGGTCAGTAGGCTAAGCAGCCGATATGATCACAGGGTCTCCTCTGCCAGCGTGGCTCAGAGTAACCGACGAGTACCGTCAGATGCCGGGTATATATAGGCAGCCAGCCTGCGTGCGCACACGCAGACCGGAAGCCTATAGCGACCTCTGTCCATACCCCAAGCCCGGGGTAGGTGTCGCCACCTACCGTCGGACTGAAGGGTTCGGACTGAGCTCGCAACACAGCATCCAACAGCACTCGTCACATAACAACCCCGTATAACCCTAGCCCCTACACATGCTTGTTCTGGCATCGATGCTTATTTGCCAAAAAAAACTAAACATTTGGCCCATTTTCTTGAAAATAAAATATTTAAAGTATAAAATGCTGTAATTTAGGGCAAATTTCTCCCCTTTTCTTGAAAATAAAGTATAAATAAAGTATTTCATCTAAATAAAGTATGAATTTGGAAAATTGCTGAAATAAAGTATTTACTTTTTTTAAAGGTATCAAGTGGCAACACTGTATTTGGGAAACTGTGGCATTAATCATGAAGCGTTATTTAAGTTATTCATTGGGTCTATTTTTCTAAGAGTTTTATTGACGTGAGTATGAGATACCATCTCATGAAATCCAATCACGTTCTTTTGAAAGTGTCATAGAATTTAATACAGTATAATGTAAATTGTATACACATATGTAGCGGTAGTAGGTACAGGGACACTAAAAGTGCGCATTATATACCACAGTTAAAGGCCTAACTCTTGCTACCCGTCCAGCACCATTCAGGTTGGAGCAGGGACCGATCTCTGGCCTTAATTTAAATAGGGCGGGTGGGGGTAATTGTCTTCTGGTTAGTATTTTTAAAACTATCTGAACTCCTTAAGGGAGTGATCTTTTTTTAACAACAGGGGTGGTGGGCTTTCACACATAGTGCGAGAAATCATTGACACCGGTCGAAGGGTTAGAATTTTTCACCTCCCCCCCCTTGAAAATTCGCGCACGCATGCACCCTTTGAAGCATAGTAACGCGCAGGCCTTTTGGCTCAAAACAGGTTAAATTTTTTTGACCCCCCCCCCCCCGCCTCCAGAAGGGGTCCAAATCTTTTACCCCCGCCCCCCCCCTTTTTTTTTGGCCTTGCAGCTTCATGAATTACCCATACTGTAGGTTTGGAATGATGGAAGATGTTGTCATGATTAAAGGCCATACCACTAGAGCCATATCCTTAAAAGAAGAAAATCAGAGACACAAGCTTTGGTCTTCAGAAAAGTGCCATACCGGCAAACTGTGAGGTTCCGGAGACTGAATTGTGAGTCACCTGGTGGATCTTTACTGAACCATGTAGCAGTACATTTTTTTGTAGCTAGTATCAATCAGCGACATGTAGTACTATACCCCATGTATCAATATTCCATAATGTCCATATCACCTCAACCCTAGAGGTGTTGTTTTTTTACAAATAGCTGGCAAAATTGATTACCGTTACGGTAATACAATTTTCACCAGCAATTTCAATACCTCGATCATGATAACCCCAGGTGCTAGGGTGTGGGTTGTAGGCAAAGTTTTAGAAGTATACATCTTTTTTTGTACAGTACTCCTAATAAGACGTTGAGTGGGGGGCCGGGTTACACAATTTTCTCAGTCATGGTTCGGGTTATACGCAGAGTTTTACGGTACCATCAGAAAATGACGATTGATAGCTCAGTATTTCTATTGGATATTTAGGCAAGGTTGGTGAATACTCCCAAAATTACTCCATCTCAATACCCAAAGTCCAGTAGCGATAAATCATGAGAAAGTGGAAAACTGTTATTAAATTTGAATCGACATGTTTCGGTCTTTTCAGACCTTTGTCAAGATATTTAAAAAGGCGAGAACAGAAATTAAAAACGGAAACAGTGATTACTGTTTAAAAAGTGGTGTTTAATTGGTCGTTGTTGCACTGTGTAGCAAACAAGTGCACGTGACGAAGGTAATTTACATTCATGAATCATATCATATCAATAATCCAATTAATTTCACATGTTTTGACTGATTTGAAATATGAAAACTTTGACAATCCCCCCCGCGCTTATCCTCTTGCAACAAAGTTGTACAAACACCTTGAGCCTATAATCGCCCCCCATCTAGCCTAATGTAGGGCTTCACATAAGTTGTAGTCCCATTAAAAGCAATCAACTAACTATTTACAGATTTGAACACATCATAGGGTGATACCAACTTTATAATCAACTATCAACAATTCTTAACCCTTTTAAAGGGACAACATACTGTAATGCCCCCAAGGCGGGATATTGTTTTGCACGATGCTGTCCTTAAAGGGTTAACTTTAAGACAATTAGCTGCCATTAGAGCATCATGCATACACGTGTTGGGCTTCAGTACCATTTCCATAATCCTAAATGCTTTCTGGTCGTGCATTGGAAAATTACATTTTCATCACACTGAAACATTTTGTGCACCGTTAGTATGCACAAAAATACAAGTACTTTTTCAATAAAATCAGTCTGAAGGAACTAAATGTACATTATGTCAACTTGTTAAAAGCGGTTGCTTGTAAACCTTGAAAATAATTATCAATGAAAAATAATTCTTATTATGCAAAATAGATGCTGGAATGGCTAGACTATGCGATCTTTACAATGAAAATAACTTCAGGGCTTTACATTTTAAATATCCAGCAAATAATACAAGATCAAGAAAAAAATCGACGGCAATTCAAACTACGTCATATAACGGAGTTTATCGCTCGTAATGTATGAAATACGCTGTACCAAAGCTGACAAAATAAAACTGTGAACGGAACACGGGTGATTTTTTATAATGATTTGGATCAAGCGAAAAAGGCACATTATTATCAAACCCAGAGATGCCACTCAATCGTCGATACAAAGACTTTAAGTAGGGAATCTGACAATTTTGGTCAGTTTTTGTAGGAAATTATCATACAATTCAATACAGAATTTCAAGCCAAAAAGGAGGAATTCCTACAAAAGTAGGAAAAGTGGCATCACTGTGCAACCATAGTCAAAAGACTATCAAAGTCGTCCATTGGATAGGAGGAAGACACGTTCTCTGTAAGTTTAACCATACAGTAACAGTTACATCTTATTTCAATGATAAAATGGAAACACATGACTTTTTATCTTATTTTGCGTGCTTATAAAATACATGATTTAGAAGTCTTAAAGGTACTTCACAAGTCTGTGCGAGATCAGGCTTGACACAATTCCGTCAACTTTTCAATTCAATCTTTGGATATCATGATTCTGCTTAATATTTTCATGTACACTTTTGTATAAAACTTATATATTCAGATCCATGATTTATATAACGATTTGTCGCTTACGACAATACATTTTGGGGTAACCTATCTGTATAAAAGCTTCTATCTACAATCTGTCTTCAACTTCACTTCCTTAACATCGTTCGGCTCAAATTCTCCCCAATAGCAGCCATCTAGAGATGAGGGAGCTCAAAATGCAGTGAACAAGCTCTGGATATGCGACCTACCCCTATGGTCCCTGGCTATTAATAGAAAAGTCTCTTCATGTATTGAAACCTAGCTATAACATTTTAACAGTATTTACAAGTTGAACATCCTCGCCAACAGAAAAAGGTGTAAGTGCTCCAACACAAGACACTACTTCTCGATGGGCACAAACTTAAAATGATGGCTTTTTAAACTAACGGTAACAGTTTCAGTAGCCTACACTTTGAAACAATGGCTTACATGAAATTTGATAGAAATCACTCTTTGGAATGGCAATGCGTAGCTCTGCCAAATTGTCTACTTTTTCTGCTTTTGAAATATCGGGAAGAAGGAAGTAGGAGAAGTGGCTTTTTTCGCTGCCTTTTCCACGGCTTTTTCCGCGGGCTTAGTGGACTTCTTAGTTTTGGTTTTCACTTCAGCTTTCTGGCTCGGATCCTTTGCGGAAGGTTTCTGGCTGGGATCCTTTGCGGAAGGTTGCTGGCTGGGATCCTTTGCGGAAGGTTTCTGGCTGGGATCCTTTGCGGAAGGTTTCTGGCTGGAATCCTTTGCGGAAGGTTTCTGGCTGGGATCCTTTGTGGAAGGTTTCTGGCTGGAATCCTTTGCGGAAGGTTTCTGGCTGGGATCCTTTGCGGAAGGTTTCTGGCTGGGAACCTTTGCGGAAGGTTTCTGGCTGGGATCCTTTGCGGAAGGTTTCTGGCTGGGATCCTTTGCGGAAGGTTTCTGGCTGGGATCCTTTGCGGAAGGTTTCTGGCTGGGATCCTTTGCGGAAGGTTTCTGGCTGGGATCCTTTGAGGAAGGTTTCTGGCTGGGATCCTTTGCGGAAGGTTTCTGGCTGGGATCCTTTGCTAGTGGTGCCTCGCTGGTAGTTTTGGCGGGTAGCTCGCTGTGATCGTCCGTTGCCTCACTCCCGGCGCCCGTGGAGCATTGCGAGTTGGGCTCGGAACCGATACCGGAGTCCTGACTGTTGGCCTCATCCTATTAAGGAATATGGAAATTCGTTAATATCTATTTATTGAGATATTCATGAACATTATTATGGAAAGATTTCTTCCCTTCCCTTCCCGATTAACAGGCTCTTTTCCCCATACACGCACATGTATTAATACAAATGCGTTCATGTGGGGATCTATTATCATATAAAAATATACCACATAAGGCTGGATTTGATTCAAAATAGGCAAGTTGTCTGTTTACCCAGGATAAATATAATAAATAATACAATACGATATTACCGGTAATTCTTCAATTGTTAAATCATAACATCATATTACATGTATATTAAATTGTAAACAGCATACCTTAATTTCCAGTTTGATGTTATTTGCTTCTTGGTCCTCATCCTTGTTAGAGGCTCCACATTCTTTGAAGGGACTTGTCGGTTCCTCCTTCACGGCGGCGGGCTTGCTATCTGCTTCCTCCGTTATGTTGTCTACAGCAGGCTCTTGTTTAATACACCCATCCTAAAAAACATGTAGGACCTAACTGTTAGAGGCCACGTCATGGGAAGGAAGATGCTGTCCACTTGGCAATCTGCCAAACAAATCTAAATTAATTTTTATTTTATTTTATTTTTTAAATAAATATCTTTTAATTGTCTAAAACCACAGCATACCTGGTGTATGCTGTATGAGTGATTATGGCCTGCCAAATACAACGCATACAAGAACCCTAATATTGTGATTTTTTAAAATAGTTCTATCGATACATTTCATGTTGAGCAATACACTCCTCCGAGGTTGTCAGTGAAATACAATAGAAACATATAGAGGTGAATACCACACATTTCGGGAATTAAGTCCCAACACTTTTTGTGTCGAGAAGTTCACAAATCCAAAATATCTGGAATTATAAAATACCTCTTCAGTGGTAGCATCTTCTATTTTGGGTGCGACATTCTCCTTGTCTTCATGGTCGCTCATCTCCGAGCCCTTATCATCGCTCCCGGCATCACTCAGTCCGTCCATCGGAGTGGCCGAGCCAATTTCTGATCCAACCCCAGAGTCTTGACAACTGTTTGGACCCTATAAATTTAGGAAAATGTACGCAATGGGACAATTGTATTGAATGCCCATGGGCCCATGCAGTTATTGCATTTTTGTAGTTAAGATATCATGCTAACCGGGTTCTTATAAATATGCGACAGCTGCTTTAATACTTAATTTAAAAGACATAAATACTGTGCATTTATCTGCATGCATATTTAATTAACTAATACACTCCTATTACTAGGCCATATTCAGGGCTCGCACAGAACCCAATGTGCTTAGATGAGCTTCTACAATACTGCCGAGACATTAAAACCTGCTTACTGGTGGAAGCCTATGGCAAGTATTAAAATAGTACACGCGTATCTGGTGTTTGGTGCTTTAATATATGCGAGTTTTTAGATTTATTTTTTATGGAATACAGCAGTCCCATTGACTTAACCAAAGAGGTCCGTATTTCACTCCCCCCGTGAAATAACCCATTTCCGTATTTCACGACCCTGTGACGTCATCAAAACGGCGGTTTGTTTACATTTGAACGGCGTAGAAATAAGTCATATTAGCATATTTAGGCTCCCCCCTACCATAATTTTGGTATTTTTAATCGAAAAAGATAAAAAATAAACACAAAGGTGCCCTCATTTGAGTCTGTTGAGTGGGTTATTTCACTTGTTGACCCTCGGGCCGCATTTCACTCGGCCTACGGCCTCGTGAAATACGGCCCGAGGTCAACTCGTGAAATAACCCAGTCAACAGACTGAAACTCGTGCACCTTTGTCTATGTATTCTACAGCACTAAAATCACCATAATCAGATGGTCTGATAGGCTTATATGATTTGTCTAAGTTAGGGGGTGCGGCTTATAAGCAAGGTTTTACGGTACTTACGGTGAGGTCCCATGGCGGCGGTGCCTGGTCGGTCAGCCTCTTCAGCGCAAACTTAAAGACGCCATACCCAGACAGTCCTACCGTGAACCAGTACTTCTCAACTTTGTACAGTCCTGCAGCCAGATTTAGACACAATTTATACCATTATAATCATAGACACAAGTCATGCATTATTTAAACCTTTAAAGACAGCATGTCGCTAAAAGATAACATTTGCCGTCATGACATTCCAATGATGAAGCACTGGTTCATCCTGTCGACCCTTCATGAGTGTCCCAACCCCATAGGGTCGGCATGATGCTTGAATGCAGCACTGGCGAGTGACAACAAAGGGCATGATGCATTAATACATTATGCCGTCCTTAAATGGTTAGCAGAGTTCCAACAAAGATTTCAGATAGCAATTCCCTGACTTTCATGACAATACTGTGACCATCTTCCCTGACCATATTTACTGTATACCATGATATAACGCTCGGCCCTCTTCAATGTTACAGAGCTTTAGAAATTACGCCTGCACTATTACCGATTGTGGATTTTGTAATACTAATTTGTTTTCTATTTCTTTGACGAACTATATTAAAATACTAATTAACACTTATTATAATATTAATTTGACCACGAGGATAAATTGTCGTAGATGTATTGCTATGGGCTATATTTCAACAATTCTGGGGAGGATGTGAAAATAATTTTTAAATCAATATCATCATAATCCTAATCCTTGAATGTTCAATAATATTCCAGAATCCTGCAATATTTACCGTCATATCTATATCCCTCCTCAGGAGCAAACGGTCCCCGTAGTTTATACCCGCGGATGACCCGTACTGGGTTGCCGGTTTCTACACTGGCGCTCAGTGCCAGGTTACCCCGCGTCAGGGTCTGGTCCCTGGTCTGGGCCGCAGTCCGAAGGTTCTGTTAGAAAATACAATTATTCGAGTCAATAATTTTATCGCCCAAATAAATTTTGCGCAAACTTGAATCATGCTTCCTCATCGATCTTGATTACAACTAAAATTGTAACTAATGGTAGAAACTATATGCTCACCTTTGGATTTGCCTTGGTGCCTTTCAGGTCGCGTCCACCTTCAAAACAAAGACATGACTTGTTTGTTCAAATGTGATTTTTTTTTTGGTTTGCGCATTCCTTTGATCTTGAGGTAATTGTAAACATTCGAGGTGTCTTGTGCGTATAAATAATGATCCAGAACCCAGGCATGGGTGAGGCCTAATGGGAGTTCCCCAGTTGTGGGTGCGGGTTATAAGCGAGGTATTCATAATTTAAGTACTAAAGTAGTCATATTCAGACCCCAGGTGGAGGTTATAGGATTTTACCAAAGTCTAGAGCTTATGGTGCAATTCATTTTATATTATCTGGCTGATACTCTTGACGGACCTGGGATTTCATTTGCGATAACATCATTCAGCATTTTACGGAAAAAGTAGACACCTCAGTTTTCCACATATTGAAGACATTGTTCTGTTAATTAAAGTTTGTACTTGAAGTTGTTACAGTACCTTCGCCTGTGTAGGTGAAGCATTCGCCCATGTCGATGTCATCTTCGTAACCTCCAGACAGAGCCAGAGAGTAGCAACCCTCCTCCCCGCCATGAATGCCTGCCACCCACGGCCTGTGGGACAAGACAATTCAGGGTGAAATACAATTTGGAATCGTAAATTTTCTACATTGTTAAATCTGTTCACACAATATCATCAATGGGTATCTTATCGGTAAGTGAAAACTTTGGTATTTTTACATCAGAGACCAAACAAAGTTGCATGTTTTAGAGCTACTACCGGTACATGTACTAATGGGTAGAAACTCTTGTTAAGCTTTTGAAATCATTTGTGATCTAGCCTACCTTTATGACATCATGATTTTCTTCACCCCCCCCCCCCCCCTCCCTCCCTTCTATATCCTCTATGGCTGTGAGCCGAGATCAGTACTCATGCCAAGGATGATCAATAGACAACTAGCTACTACATGTATGTTTCCGCCTCGTATCATCACTTACCGATGGATTCCAGCAGCGGAGCACTCCATCCGTGTCTCCCACCAGGTCCCCGACTCGACATCTGAAACAGAGATGAAGCAACCGGACTGAGTACATGTATCAACACTGATTACATTCTGCTTTAATTACTGGTACTGGGTGAATTCAGCCTTCTGATAATACACTTTGCTCTCTCCAATGGTGTCCAGTGTTGTAGCGAATGTTTCCCTTTCCCTTTTTTCTTGTAGTTTCACACTAAACTCTAAGCAACCTTAGAACTTTGTTATGCGTTTTCAACTGTCTTTACTTTTGGCATGAGTTCATATATTAAACTGACTTTTCTAGTGGTGATTGTATTATACGGTACTGTTTATTTCTTTATTTATCCCGTTTTGGAACCAGCTCCCATTATACCTGTAGTTTATCCCTACCTGGTACAGGGCCGTAGAAGTTGGGCCTGTTCGGGGGGATTTTCGGGCGGCGGTATCCCTCCTCTTCTTCTTCAGCTCGTTCCCGCTTAACCTCCTCATCAATGTCACCGGGCGTGGCAGGCGTCTGAAATGAGTTATTTATTTACTAAATCTGATACGGATTCAGCGACCGATTGACATTAAAATTGGTAACTGGATATTCAGTCAATTCACATACCAGTATTACCGTGCTTAAAGCATGTACTTAAAATGGGTACATGCAATAGGAGGAATGGATGGTTAGAGGTAAGCAACCATGGGAGGTATCAGAGACATGGGGCTACCCTGGAGGTATCATACAGTTACATGTGATTTCAAGGACAAAATAACATGTGCAGTACATCATCATACTTGCGATAATCGAGAATAGAGTGGTTCTTACTTTTATTTCCTGTTTATGTTTTGGAATATTATCAGTGAGTGCACATGTCAGTACATGTTGTATTTACCCTGTAGTCAGTGTAGAGAGGTCTGACATGACTGTAACCTAGGCAGACAGGTCCGGGGTCTCGGGGCAGACCTCCGACCAGTCCACCTTAAACCTCCGGGTTGTCAACTTTTGGGAATGGGCAAGAGTGAGACTTTGCCAAACTGATAAAGTGTTAGTGAACATAATGGCGCTCGAAGCACCGGGGTTCGAAAGCGCAGCGGTGCGACCAAGGTAGGGGGGTCTAAGGGCATGCCCCCCCCCCCTAGAAAATTTTGAAAATTTAGATGTCAGATGGTGCAATTTGATGTGTTCTGAGAGCATCATTGTAACTTTGGTTCTAGTTGGAGTATTTAAAAAATTCTTTCAGTTCTGGAAAGCCCAGAATCTCAGGAATGCGTGAGATTGCTTTACTCCTGCATGAGAGCGTGAGAAAGGGTCCAAATGCGTGAGTCTCACGCCCAATGCGTGAGGGTTGACAGCCCTGGAGCCTCCCTCATACTGGTTTATCACTCTGTTATTATTGATATTAAATAAAGATAGAAAATGATTATTCAAAACATACATCTCCTCTTAATCTGGACGAGCGGCGTCTCTCCCCTGGAGTGAAGACAGACCCCTGCGACTCGTCTACCTTGAAGGCCTTGGCAGCGGTCGGTGTTCCTGCCGACTCCCTCTTCCGCTTCTTTGGCCGGGGTGCTGCATGGTGGACAACTTTTGGTAGCGGAGCGAACTGAAAATCAATAAAAAGTAAGGAATCTCTTATTGCTACTAAAGATCACATTTAACTTTTAAGGGAGTGGTCATTATTAAATCTTTAACAACTGGTGGGGTGAGCGGGGGGGGGGGGATTTTCGCGTGAGCGTGCGAAATAGAGGGGTTGAAATTTTCTGACCATTATCAAATCCCCCCCCCCCCCTCCGATTGCTTTTTTTGGACCGACCAGGATCAGGGGATTTCTTTTGCCCCCCCCCCCCATTTAGAGGAGTCGAAATTTTTCTGACCCCCCCCCCCCCCGCCCCCGGCCTAGAGGGACTGTCTCACATTATCAAAAGTGTCAACGAATGAGGCCATTTAATGTCGTGACCATTTTTTAACGACTGGGGGGTCCAAAAATTTCATCCTCACCAACCCCCCCCCCCCCCCCCCCCCCCCAACGCCGCAACGGCGAAGCCGAAGGCGAAGCAGTAGTCCTTACCTCTCTTGTGCACCATACGACCTACTCAGCACAGCACCCTGCATGTGCGCCGTGTGACCCACTGCTCTGTGTCATGCACATGGAGGCCATTCACCGTCATATAGTCTGTCTGGTGCACAATTGGGCCCCAGTCGTGCATTATACCACATCTTAAAGGGGGCCCCTTTTTTGGGCCGAAATTTCAGTATTTTTTATGTAGGCCTAATTTTTTTTAAATATGTAGGCCTACTCTTGTCTAGTGCATCTGGAGGCTATAGCCTATATGGTCTGTGTGGTGCACCTGGAGGCTATATGGTCTGTGTGGTGCATATGGAGGCTATGTAGTCTGTGTGGTGCACATGGAGGCTATGTAGTCTGTGTGGTGCACATGGAGCCTATGTAGTCTGTTTGGTGCACATGGAGAGTATATGGTCTGTGTGGTGCACATGGAGGCTATATGGTCTGTGTGGTGCACATGGAGGCTATGTAGTCTGTGTGGTGCATATAGAGGATATGTAGTCTGTGTGGTGCATATAGAGGCTATATGGTCTGTGTGGTGAACATGGATGGTATGTAGTCTGTGTGGTGCACATGGAGGCTATATGGTCTGTGTGGTGCACATGGAGGCTATGTAGTCTGTGTCGTGCACATGGAGGCTATGTAGTCTGTGTCGTGCATATGTAGGCTATATGGTCTGTGTGGTGAACATGGAGGGTATAATGGTCTGTGTGGTGCACATGGAGGCTATATGGTCTGTGTGGTGCACATGGTGGCTATTATGGTCAGTTTGATGCATCGCCCTATACAGGCTTGGCTTATACATATATATATATTTATCCCACTCGAGGTGGACTTTGACACAAATATCAAGGGATCAAATATCAGATTGATATTTGACGTCGTCAAGTGATATCTGACGTTGTCAGGCACTTTTACTACGTAGTGAAGGTTGTAAAAACATGGCGCCCTGATTGGCCGATAGCATCAATGAAAGCTGCATCATAAATTTATGATTCTCCTTCTGGGGCCCCACGGGACTGGGGTGAATAATGCTAATTTCCGGCAGAATTATTGCAAATCAACAGTTAGAAACATGTTATCTGAGGTAGTTGGACCCATACTGTTCGATTCTAAAGTCATATCTAAGCTTTTCTCACTCTGAACATGAGTAAAACGGCCATTTAAGGGCCTTATCGGAGGCGCCGACGTCAACTACTACCTGTAGCCCTTGGCAACGTGTCCGACATCCATTTCCAAGGGCTGCGCACATTGAGGCCCTGAAGGGGGTTGTTTAGCGACCGTAGAAACGTGCATTATTTCACGATTTAATAGTCTAGTTCACTTTAAATTCTTTTGATAATCTACAACCTTGACCCTTGTCCCTTTTTCTCGAGGGATAAAGATAGAATTAGGTTGTTGAGGTGCCCTGCGGGGCCTCTCGAGGGGACGTGACAAGGGCCAGATATGGGCTCGAGGACACGTCAACAACCTAATTCTATCAATTTATATAATATATATATATATATATATATATATATATATATATATATATATATATATATATATATATATATATATGTGTGCTCTGTGTGGTACAATAGCTGAATTTGTATCAATTTTGATTGGTCAAATTGAATCTCAATAACCAAAAATGTTTGGGGGTAAAATGAACAAGTATGTACTTTTTCCCAAAGTACAATTAACCCCCCAAACCTACTGCCTCTCCCTCATCTCCCACCACCGTACCTCCATTCCCTTGGGAATATGGGTACGGTGGTGGGGGGGGGGGGGGGGCGTCTGTCACTGCATGGTAGTGCCGACACCTATTGGGAGTAGTTGCTATTACCCGATACAAGACGGCAGACAGTGAGGGTCTGTATTTGTGTTTATCCCAGCCAGCAAAGATACGTTGGGCCAACGTTGGGCCAACATTGGGCAAACAGTAGACAAGATTGGACTGACGTCAGATTCTGACGTTGGGCCAACGTTCATTTGTCCGTCCATCCGAACGTCGTCATGACGTCGCAAAGAAATGACGTTGGGCCAACGTTGGCCCAACGTCATATTGGAAAATGCACACAATATAACACGATTAGGAACCAGTGTTAAGGTGCATAAACGTTAAAGTGGACATGACTTGTAAACTGGATCATATATAAATAGCCTATCCTGTTCAATCAGTCTGAGGCACGACATGTGGGCTACGGCACCTGACATCTCGTTTAACCACATGAGGTGGACTTGAGGTGTAGATACACATGGTATCAATATACCTTGGACTAGACTGCCTCAGTAGGGGATACATTTATTTATACATTATATGCCAGAGTAAGCTGGTTAAAAAGAACTATGGTCACAGTTATGCTGGAGAGTGGACTGCATGTGATGCAACGTCCGAGTCAAACCAGGATGAACTATACTGAACAGTGCGTTGCACCAGAATGCAGGGTTTAAGATGAGAAATCGTAGAAATAGACTTACATGGTGCAAGTGATGTTTCACATGACACAGGAAGTTATATTTACGTTACCTCTGTATTTTTAAGTCAACTTTTGGGCTTATTAATGGCATTGATTGATAGAAATCCCGATAAAAATCATAAAAATCCTGATAAAAATGTTTTTATCAATTTTCTATGGAGACTTTGATAGTTGTGTAGGTTTCTTTCTATTTTCAGTAAGTATGCTCTCATGTAGTATACAAAAAATATATATTTGTTACAGAATCTCCGAACAATGACGTTAAAAATAGATTTTTGTCCAAATAGTTCTGGGCACGAAAGGGTTAAAGATTTGTTTTCCATGGGTCTGACGTTATCTAAACAAATTTGTGATCCCTTGCTATACAATTTGAACCATGCTTTCAATAGGTTGTTTTTAATGTATTTAAAATATCTAAAAATATTGGAAATTATTTAAAATGTAATACCACGGGGTAATATCATGCACAATCTACTTTCATGGCCCCTATAGGGTAGCAAAATGTAGTTAAAGCTCCTTTTTTTCATTTGGTCGAATTCTGGACAATTGATTATCTCTAAAACTATTTCTAAAATTTCCTTAACCCATAGATCTCTCCTGTGATGTCACACACAGAAAAGTGTGTGCTATAACCCCATGCGTGATATTGCCTCATTTTACACTACTGATGCAGCATTTTGAATAAAGATTATTCATTGAACCATACCTACTGTTTTTATTACTTTCTTATACATAGACCTTGAATAAAGTAGCCTGAAGCCTAGCCCCCCCACCCCTTGTGAAAACATTATACCTCCCTAAATTCAAACATGATATCACATGAGGTCGTGTCCAATACACAGACCATAAATATAGCCTGCACCAGACAGACTACATAGCCTCCACGTGCACCACACAGACTACATAGCCTCCATATGCACCACACTGACTATTGGGGCCTCTATATGCACCACACAGACCATATAGCCTCTATGTGCACCACACAGACTACATAGCCTCAATATGCACCACATAGACTACATAGCCACCATGTGCACCACACAGACTACATAGCCTCCATATGCACCACACAGACCATATAGCCTCCATATATGCACAACACGGACCATATGTGGGCAGCTGAGGAGAAAGGTACATCCAGGAGGGATTTTTAGTACTGGGGTTTGGCCACTAGGGGGCATCACAATGACCACAAATGTGAAAATTGGCCAAAATTTGCTCTATGGTGATTTTTTACATAGAAAATAATGGTTTTCGCCAAATCATTCTATTTTGGGGTAATCCTTCCATATTTCAAATGTAAATGGAACGTTTTGAAGCCAATTTGAGGCCTAAATAAGACTTTCTACCTAAAACGTGTTGCCATGGCAAACACAATTTCCTTCCAAATAGAAAAAGAATAATTCCAATCCATAGAGAAATTCATAGGGATTACTACACTGAAAACAGAATGTAAATATCATTTCTATATCCAGATTTATGATAACAAATATGAAAAATAGTGGTTAGGTAATCTGTGAAATTTTGCAAAATTATGATATTTAGATATAGGAATACAATTAAAACAACAATACAAGAGATAGAGCCTATTGGCTGTTTGGCAAGGGCAGCACCATCTCAGATTCATGAAGCAATTTCTCAAAAACTAGAAGGGATATCTCCATCTATGATACCTCTTTTGAAAGCTTATGACTTCAATTTTAAAACATACATTTCACCTCGGAAGGCCCTTTCTCCTCATCTGTCCACATATAGTCTCTTTGTGCGCCACACAGACCATATAGCCTCCATCTGCATCACACAGACTACATAGCCTCCATGTGCACGACACAGACTATTGGGGCCTCTATATGCACCACACAGACCATATAGCCTCCATGTGCACCACACAGACCATATAGCCTCCATGTGCACCACACAGACCATATAGCCTCCATGTGCACCACACAGACCATATAGCCTCCATGTGCACCACACAGACCATTTAGCCTCTACATGCACCACATAGACCATGTAGCCTCCATATGCACCACACAGACTATTTAGCCTCTACATGCACCACATAGACCATGTAGCCTCCATGTGCACCACACAGACTATTGGGGTCTCTATATGCACCACACAGACCATATAGCCTCCATATGCACCACACAGACCATATAGCCTCCATATGCACCACACAGACCCTATTAGCCTCTATGTGCACTACAGAGACTACACAGCTTCCATCTGCACAACACAGAGTAGGCCTACATAGCCTCCATGTGCATCACACAGACTATTGGGGTCTCTATATGCACCACACAGACCATATAGCCTCCATGTGCACCACACAGACCATATAGCCTCCATGTGCACTACACAGACTACATAGCCTCCATGTGCACCACACAGACTATTGGGGTCTCTATATGCACCACACAGACCATATAGCCTCCATGTGCACCACACAGACCATATAGCCTCCATGTGCACTACACAGACTACATAGCCTCCATGTGCACCACACAGACTATTGGGGTCTCTATATGCACCACACAGACCAAATAGCCTCCATGTGCACCACATGGACCATATAGCCTCTACATGCACCACACAGACCAAATAGCCTCCATATGCACCACACAGACCATATAGCCTCTATATGCACCACACAGACCATAATTATAGCCTCCATGTGCACCACACAGACCATATAGCATCCATATGCACCACACAGACCAAATAGCCTCCATATGCACCACACAGACCATATAGCCTCTATATGCACCACACAGACTACATAGCCTCCATGTGCACCACACAGACCATATAGCCTCTATATGCACCACACAGACCATATAGCCTCCATATGCACCACACAGACCATATAGCCTCCATATGCACCACACAGACCATATAGCCTCCATGTGCACTACAGAGACTACACAGCCTCCATCTGCACAACACAGAGTAGGCCTACATAGCCTCCATGTGCATCACACAGACTATTGGGGCCTCTATATACACCAGACATAACAGAGAGCCTGTAATTAGTGTAAATGCACCACACAGACTACATAGCCTCTATGTGTATCACACAGACTATTGGGGCCTCTAGGCTATATGCAGACTACATAGGGCAAAAAAACAAACCCACACCTATATGAAAAGAGGGCCACCTCTGAAATATAGGTATAGTACAGTGTAGGACCCCCAGTGAGGGGTTTTAATTTTCTACACCTATACTGCACTATAGGGCAGAGTACTATATGGAGACTATGACAGTAACTATATAGACACTCACCCCATATAGGTAAGAGATATATTGTGTCCTCCCTGGAGGGGAGGCTAGTTTCTATACACAGTATACCTCTATGCTATATACTGGCGACAAGAGCACCAGTATACAGCATATACCTAGGGCCTGACACACTATCTCCACCTAGGGGATGTATCAGGAACCAAACTATAGACCATGCACTACAGCCCCACATGGTGGACTGCAGAGCAACTAGGTTTCTAATACCCCCAAAAGGGGATTAGAAACCGATGGTCACCTGAGAGGATGTAGCCAATCAACCGAGCGGCACCACATCCAGTTTCTAGACACCCCATTCCCATATAAGGAGAGGGGATCTAGAAACTTCAGGCGGGAACCAGATTTGTTATGAATCCCAACCAATCACAGGGAAGGAACCACAACATTTCTAACCAATCAGGGGAGGGCAGTACAGGTATATTACCAGTGCGCGCTCCTTGGTCTAATTGGTCTGTGGTAGTGAGCGGATCTCCGTCATACATGCAAAAAAAAAAGGAACAAAAAAGTTTGTTTGCGGTAACCCAACCGGGTCTAGAAATACAGTGCCGGGACCCCCTCTGTTTTTCACTTTTTCACATTTACCACTTTTAAAATGATTTGGAAATCAGATAATTTTAAAGCATTTTAGACAAAAGACGATAAAATTAGGTCTAAAATCGGTAAATTAAAATTTAAAAAATTTAAATAAAAAAAAAATCAATAAAAAAAAAATCTACTAGCCGGGTTCATGTTACAGGAAACCAAACTTTAATGCCTAGCCTCCATGTGCATTACACAGTCTAGAACTACAAAGCCTAGGCTACATATGCATGACACAGACTACGTAGCCTCCATGTGCACCACACACCACATGGTCCGTATGGCGCATATATAAATAGGCTGTGTGGGGTAGGCTGTGCCGTGCAAATGGGAGGTATACTGGGCTGAGGCGAAGGCAAAGCAGAAGCACCTTTGCAACTCGAAGCGTTTTATCAACTATAACCCCTTATGTACGAACACTACTTACAGGATTTAAGAGACCGAGTTCTCTGAGAACTCTTTTGTTGTCTTCCAGATTCTTGAGTCGCCTGGCCTCGTAACTAGAAGTCATTTTGATGTTTGCAGCGCGCTAAAGTTTTTCACAATTTCAGGTTTTCGCGGGAAGCACCTGTTGCCTCGTTATCAAAACAGTGTGTCAGACTAGAAAAGTAAACACTAAACATTTTATATGGCTTAATACGTATAAAAAGGCACATTTATTAATACATTTTGAGATTTTTATTAATGATTGATACCAAATGTATCATGGATTTGTTATTTTTAATAAATATTTAGAGGGACAATATAATCTGCCACACCTACCGCTGGTGTTCGGCGAAGCAGTTGTGGAATAGATTTGGTACCAGTCAGGTGCTGTCACTCTCGCCGAAAAAAAAGAAACGATTTCATGATGGCTCTTCGACAAAGTCTGACACTTGTCAGGCAGTCCCTCAACCTTCGTGCTTTTAGGTATGCAACTATGTCACATATTCCTCATATTGCACTGGTTTGAGTTGCTAACTTTGCAGTGTTTTCTGTGTCAGAAGGACGTGAATGGTGGGTGATGGCACTGTCGTCCCAACCGGTAGTGACCTTGGCACCCACACCAGCACACTGCCACTGGCCACAGTATGTAGGCCTACTGTCACAGTAACTGTGTTCAAGAGTTGACTGTTGGAGTTGTTCAGGCCAAAGTGAAAGTCGCTTGCTGTCTCTTGTCTTAGGCTCACCCAATGATGTCTAGATTCTAGAGAAACAGTTTTATTCAGAATATGGCAACTTGGATTTAGAGTCTATACTAGGCCTATACTAGTCTATAGTTATTGGTTAGGGAGGGTTCATTATTTATGGCCGGGGTGGGGGTGAGCATTTGATGGGGGGGGGCAAATTTTTTTAGGGGTATTCAGAAGGGGGGGGCTTTTGTTTTTACCCTATTGACTATTCTTAGGGCCCAGGGGGGGGGGGGGGCTGGGTTATATTCTACCAAATTACATCAATATTTTTAAAATTTTCGAAAAATTTCGTCAAAGTCACATCAAATTTCTCACTGTATCGCATTTGACACTCAGAATCGGGCACCGTTTTGCCAGTCTTCAAAAAAGCGCTGGCCTCATGTAAACACTGGGGGTACAGAGCTTTCAATTTATAAGCGCTGGGGCCCTTAACCCCTTCAACACTGGGTTTCTTGTAACTCAATGCAATTTTGTGCAATATTTTGGCTTACCGTGTGGAAGGGGTTAAACTCAACGGTATGTAAGTCGAAAAACGGTGATTGAGTGTTTGAAGTAGGAACGCAGCCAAAGATGAAACACTAACCGGCGAACCAAGGGGAGTATTTCAGCTTCTATTTTGGCCCATTGGCTGTTTTGCCTTCTTCTTTGTGTGCAATTTATGCATGAAGTACCCAAGACAAGTTTGATAATACTCTGCAGACGAAGCTTACCCGAAATACATGCTTTCTGGAAAAAATTTCCCCACACTGGGCTAGCGGACTGAAACGCAGACGCCATTGTGCCTCTCGTCAAGGACAGCATGGCGAATTTCACGAGACACAAAAAGGACAGCAAATCCCCAGGAAAAAGCAAGAAGAAAACCACCCCGAGCCCGCGGCGCACTAGATCGGCAAGTAAAAAAAGTTGGGATGGGGAAGATAATTCATCTTTTTCAAAAAACGCTGATAAATCTGACAGATCAGCTGATAAATTCTCCCAACCTATTCCTGAGCTCAAGAACGGAAAAGAGTTTCATGAGCATGCGCATAAGAGACTTGTGGATTGGGACGCAAACATTGATGAAGAGGATTCAAATGGCCCGCATGATAAAACTCTCACCGGACACAGTAATGCATCTGACTCAGATGCATCCTCAGATGAAGGGAGGTGTAATACAACTATGATTGAACGTTCTAGTAGTGTCATGCAGGGCGAAAACATGTCCATGAATCGATCGATGGACAGCGAAATGATCCCTGCCGCCATGACACCTCTCGCGCAGCCTGAGAAAGCACGAGAGGAGAGTTCCCAGACTGCTTCGGGGTTGCTCGTTGCCGCTGAGGAAAACTCTCCGCCCATCTATAACTCCAACAATATCCCTGACCTTTATCTGAAGCAGCTAGCAGTGTCTCAGCAACATAATGAAGCAGGGCAAATCCTTTCTTATCCCGCTGGGGACAGGATTGGCGTAAATTCACAACACATCGCTGCTGCTGAACTCAACACATCGAACACGGCCACGGAACCGGAAATGGTGTGTAAAACCAAAACAACAACACCGAAGCTCACGGTGACGGGCACCCTGTCACAAAATCTCCCCCTACTACACAATGATAGCATGCTACTGATCAGGGCAGCGATGACAACTACCCCGGGCGAACACAGCCAAGATAACCCTGCCTCAAAACAAATCTGTCGTCCTGAAGAGGACATGATATCTCCTCATGACATATCACCGCACGACACCATTTCTGAACAGGGCATGGAAAATGTCAATGACCATCTAACCAGCAGTCCTGGCGAGGACTACATATTGCTGGGCGAAAATGAAAAATTAAATCTCTCACTAGGTAGCGATTTTTCCAACAATTCCCCAAAAAATAAAACCACCACACCCAACTCACCAGATCCCAATAAATCAAAAAGTCCTGTCGAGGACACTAGTCCTGCTGAGGACATAGATAGGAACAACACCAGTCCTGTAGAGGGCACTAATGGTAGTGGTTCCAGTCCTGTTGAGGATAAAAATAGGGAAATAAGTTATAATACAACGTCTGAACCTGGTGACAGTCCTGAAGAGGACAAAAATCATAGCAACCCCAGTCCTATTGAGAACACTAAAAGCAGTAGCTACAGTCCTATTAAGGACAACAGTGGGAAATCTAACTACAGTCCTGTAGAGGACAACAATGAGAAATCTCCCAACAGCGCCAAGACAGACAGTGTGTTGAGGTACCCTAATAGCAACAGTGGGAATAGTAGCAGATCACAGTCCATGTTTATGGGTTTCAGCCCCTTCAAAAACAAGGCGCAGTTAGATCTGCAGGACATTCAGCAATCACTTGATGACGTCCTATCGCAACAAAACCACATCACCATGTCTGATGACGAAGATGGTGAAAAAGGTACAAAAGAGGCAGGCATTGAAGACTCAGACGGAGAGGAAATAAGTCCAGCACAACCAGGTCAGCAAGAGAAAGACTCAGACGGAGAGGAAATAAATTCAGCGGAACCAGGTCAGCAAGACAAAACCAATGACAACATTGGAACTCAAGACATTTCAACCCTCCCACTTCAGCATACTCAAGCTGATGCTAGTACACATAACACCCCACCTACCCCACAAAACACTAGCCAGACATACATCCATCATGACCACAACTATGATTCCCAAGGTCGGAACATAATGTCATCTCAAGCATTACAAGATGATACCAACACGTCCATATATTCATACCCGGTAGAAAAACTCAACCTCAACAGCTCAGGATACGAAATGCACAGCTACAACCAGGACGCTGTATCAGCACACTCTTTCACCGACCACCTCAGCAAGCACAAGGCTGGGGGTCAAACAGTTGAGTCTACCCCAATTAAAGGACGAATAAACCCTAATAACAGAAGCAGGAAGGGGATTCAGCTATTCATGGAACACACACTGCCAGAATCTACTCCCACTGCAGAAACCTCCCAGCCCTACAGTGCAAATTCACAAAACGACTCAGGCGCGGAACAAGATGCCCAGCAAAGCTTTACACAGCAGAGCAGCACATCCCCCCACTCTGGTAGGCCCAACACTAACAAGGAGAATTACAGCGACAGTGGCGCCCAATTCCTAGATGAGATGGAAAACAACTCTGATGCAGCTCTGTCCACCATTGATCAAATTGTAGGCCTAAACTTAGGAATACTAATGGGAAAAATGGATGGGATCCAGCAAACAGTTAGTCAGAACACAATCAAAATGCAGGGCCTGGGAGATACCATAACAACAACAATTGTGAACCAACTTCAACCCATCTCGGACAGCATTGATGAGATAAAAAAATTAGCTCAACAAAACAAAGCCAAACTAATCTCATTGGAGGAAGAAGTGGCTACAACCAGGGGTAGAGTAGACAAACTGGAATGCAGCAAGTCTCAGCAAGATGCAAAGATAAAGAAGATTGGCATTAAAATAACTCAGGCAAATGACATCTCCAACCAAAAAATATCCAAACTCGCCACAACTGTGGGAAAGGTAACAGAACTGGTAGTAGAGAAAGCAGAAGGACTTGGGGAAAGGATCACAGAAAATGAAGACTGTCTCACTTCCCTCAAAACAGAATTGGAGAATAAAGCTAAATTGATAACTTCACTCAGCACGGAGATCAAAAATCTCTCCCAGTCGGTAGCAAGTATGTCAGCCAAGCAGCAAAAATGGGACATGGACTCCACCGCCCTGAAAGTTCTGCTCCAAAAACAAGTTAATTTAATGGAGAAACACGATAATAATGCTCTAAAGCAAAATGAATTGGACAGGGAAAAAAGCAGAAAGGAAATGAAAGAAAAAATGATGGAGTGCAGCAAGCGCCTACAAGCTCATGAGGAAGATATCAGAAAACTATCTGCAGAAAACAGAGACATAGAAGACAAATTGAAGAGGTCTGACGAAAAGCCCAGCAGAAGCTATACATACACAGGCGCGGTAAAGAACAAAGATACCGAAAAGTTCAAAGATCCCTCCATCCATAGAAATCTTGTATTGACAGGGCTGAAAGAACACAAAGGGGAGAGGATTTTCCAAATTGTGTTTGACATAGCACTGCAAATCCACTGCCCCATACGTAACAGCGACATAATTCACATTCACAGAATGCGTCACCCGTCTGAGCCGGCAGACCCAGAAATCATAACCCCTGTCAGGATATGTTTCAATAACTACCATGCCAAGTTCATCCTTCAAGAAGCAGCAGGTAGATTGAAATATGAAAAGCATCTCAAGAAGTACCAGATCTCACCGGAAGAGCCCAAAGACAAAAGAGTAAAGAAAAAGAACATGCAGATGATAGCAGCTTACAACGGGATGAAAGGCATCAACACAGCAGTAAGTGAGGACCGACTGAGGCTGGAGAGTAATTTCTACACTCTGGATACCATGTCCACTATCCCACAAAAATATCTCCCGCCTGCCCTAAGGATGAACAGCCTGATCCCAGTGGATGAAATACCAACAGTGCCAGGTGAACCGACCAACACCATGTCTGAGATGAAGGCTAGATATGAACGGCTATTAAACGAAAAAGAGGGAAAAAAGAAAACACCCGAGGTCACTCAAAGCAGCCGCTCCACACAACACAGAAATGACACAGAAAACAGTCACTTCACCAAAAATAATCATGCCACTTCCAAGAACAGATCAACTGGAACTAGAGAGCGGGAAGAAGTAAACAAAACGAAAGACACTCAAACCACGGTCCAGCACTCGAACGCGCCGGATGTGACGGAACCCCTACAAACTGGGGCTACAACATCGAACGCGGCCGCGCCATCTTTGACCAGAGCACATGTTGACAACGCAGCCAGCGCATCACCGCCGACTACTTCACAGAACACGGATTCTACAGAAGTAATCAATGATAATAGTGTCATCTTCCAAAGTACTGATGATACAGGGAAGGTCAGTATGAGAGAGACAAATGGGATGATTCTGTATGCCGGGAAAACAGCATTTTTGAGTAACTTTCACCGCTCGCCATTCGTTTTCACTACTGACGAAGGTAAACAACTCACCTTCCTCAGTGTGGAACAAGGCTATGCCTGCCTGAAGGCCAGGTTTGCTAGAGACAAGGGCAGGGAAGAGAGCATAATGAAGGAAACTAGATCCTGGAAAATAAAGGAGTACAGTGGGAAAATCAAGTTCTCTAACCCCCAAAAATGGCACTCCTACCGGGAGAATCTGATGTTTGATTTACTGCTGTGTAAATTTAAAACACATTCTGAATACGGTCAGAGATTGATCTCCAGCTTCCCAAAAAAGCTAGTAGAGGGCACTTACTGTATGGAATGGGGAGGAGGGCAGTTGGTCTCACATTCCTCATACGACTCTGGTCTTGTTTTAGGGCTGAATCTACACGGACGAATACTCACAAAGGTGAGAGACTACCTGCGCCACAACATCCAAACCTCCACGCCTACCGCTGTAGTCAATGACAAAGCTCAACAAGAATCCAACACAGAGCAAGAAATCTACAGGAGCAAGTCCACACCTGAGGCTAACAGCAGTCAAGACAGAGGTAGAAACACGTCACCACGTCACTTCTCACGCTGGCACCAAAACAACAATAATAGGAACAGTAGCAGAGACAGAGACTACAACTGGAGGCACAGAGACAGGAAAGACGGTAGAACTTTCTACACAAACTCATCCTCAACTAGTGTCACAGGTGGGTCATACCGAAGCAGAGAAAGAAGAACTGACTACAGAGAAGACAGGGGAGGAAGACGTGCTGACTCCAGAGATAGAAGCAGAGACAGAAGGGACAGACGCTACAGGTCTAACTACGAGATCCCTAGACCGCCAAGACTTGGTCAATTTAGAGAATACTACAGAAACAGCCCCCAATCTACATTGACCCCTCTCAGCAAGAGGAAGTAAGAAACATGAACGGAGAAATGGATACAGCGTCTGGAGGGGGTGATACTGCATTTTACTGTGACACAGAGGCTGTACAACAAGTATCACAGTGTTTAATTTTGGGTGATGGCAGAATTACTAAGGAAGTGCATGATCGCATACAAGGCACATTAGATATAGAATTATCCACGGTAATGAGAGAAGAAGCCAAAGTTCTTGACTTTCTAAACGTTTTTGAGTTAGATAAATACAAGACCGCCACCTTTGATGTCATCATACTGTCAATGGGCATATATACACTGCTTGATGACAGCACAGGAATACCGTTATACAAAATGGGAGAGGAAGAGTCATACATGACCATAATGAATCAGCTGTACGAAGTAATTGACACAGCCAGGAACATCTCACCCCAGGCTATCATACTCATCAGCACTATATACTCTGCTGATTTAGGTAGAACTGGGCTGGAACACGACACTTTGGAGGATCAAGAAATGCTAGAATCTGCTCTCCAAAGGGTCAACATAGAGATCACCCAACTTGGCTTTGACATGGGTTATGGAATACCCCATCTAGAGGGATTAGTTAAGGACAACAAGAAAAAGAAAAGAACAGGTAAATCAGATTACCGGTACCAGCAGCTGAGATACGGCATACTACCTGGGCAGGCGCTTCAAACAAGAGTAGCAAATAAGCTAATAAAATGCATACGCTTTGTAGAACAAAAGCTGCAGCAAGAAGACTACTATGCGAGAAATCCAGCCCCACAGGTTGACAGTCCGATGCCTCAAAGTGGTATGGAAGAAGAGTCAACGGTCAGTCCCTATGAAATGGAAATG
The DNA here is from genome assembly GCA_947462335.1 of Harmothoe impar. NCBI lineage: Eukaryota > Metazoa > Annelida > Polychaeta > Phyllodocida > Polynoidae > Harmothoe > Harmothoe impar. The sequence goes on along the minus strand of OX381718.1, from coordinate 21,600,217 downwards.
GAAAAGAAGAAGGACAAATCAGTAGAAGGCACATGGTACAATCAAAAAGGAAGCACAACAATCATAATTGACAATGATTTACACATCCCCATTTGTACTGAAGACGGAACCACAGAAAATGCACAAAAGGGAAAAAGGCTCAGAGAAAAGCAGCATGAAAAGTACAGCTCCTCCTCAAGCTCCGACACAGATGATGGCAGAGATAGTGGAACGTCTTCCCCCAGCTCTACTTCAGGTACTACTTCCACCGCCCCAGTTCAGGACACAAACTCCGATACGGGTACTGACTCAGACAGACAATTTCTAGCACAGAATAATAAAAGGACCAAAACACTAGTACACAAAAAAGCAGAAGATGCTCAGAAAGGTGTTTTAACTCAACGATCACCCCCCAACAGAACAAGCTGGGCAACACCACCAATCTGTTTCAGAAATGCATCCACCCAGACGCCAGCACAGCCAGGTCCTGAGAACGATCTATACTCCCTTGCTGTTGCCACCATCCATAGGAAAGTGATAACCAACGTCACACGACACTGCTCCCTTCCCAACAGTACAGCTGACTATATAACTCCACAACACAATATTAGAATAGTCAGACATGATACAAGCAGCAACTCCAGACATCTCCCGGTTGAAATAGTTCAAAATATTAGAATACACATCTTGACCCCGGCCAACTATGCACAACAAATCACCAACGACACCCTAATGGAAAGGTGTGTTGCCACATTGGTGGAAGAAATGCAGCTATAGACACTCTACCACTACAGACCATAATACTGTGCTTCCAAGGAATATGGTATATCCCATTGAACATTGTATATATGTTGACCTACTCACCCAGGGTCTTTCACAACTTTTACGCTCCCCCTCAGCGCTAATGTTTTATTTACTGGCTGTACATAATGACAAGATATCATATCATATCTCGTTAAAGTAGCGCTGTATGTGAATGACAAACATAAGCAGGTGATAAGGCCTGAGGAGGCCAACCCACTAAGCTGCACTTGAGAGTGATTATAAGTTCACTGTTTGTATCGGCCAGAGGTAGAAAGGGACCTGACGAGGTCGTGCTGCACGGCCTGAAGAGGCCAAGTAGTACCGTCTTATCTTCTCTACCTAAATATGCCCAGGCTCAACTTCTATTATTGATCAAGTGCAGCCCCACCTAAAACCTGAAACTGCTCACGCTGGAAGAGCACGTGTCATACTAGTCCAGAAGGCCTGGAGAGGCCAAAAAGCTTATCTTAAAACCACAAACCAAAAAGTTCACGCCAAGGCCTGCTGAGGCCAAAACACAAATGACCTGCACATCATATCTACAACTCAGACGATAAACTACCAAGACCTGCACTCCACACCTACAATCCAGACGATAAACTACCAAGTACCAAGGGCGGCTGACCAAGCAACGTAGGCTGAATCCTGCTATACCACGACACCCACAACCAACTCTGTTATCTTTCTGTTTCTACAGATCTACTACCACATATTTAAAATCAAAACACAAGAGAGAATCTATGGTGTTTACACAAAGCCTGATGAGGCTAAACTACTTCCAGCTCTACTCACATCTGGACAGAGCAAAAAGCACACTATACAAGTCTTGGCTTTTTTCTCCCAGGCAATCTAGTTCCTACAATATTATATAAATATGATCAAATCATTTCTATCAAACCACCCCTTTCCTCCAAATGTGTATTTAGACTTGTACAAACTAACCAGTCGCAGGTCCTACCTAAAGCCTAGTAAGGATTATCCTCTGAGACCATGTTTTTCTAAAGCCTGATGAGGCAAATGAGACACCGTTGTAAAGTACACTGAGATCGTTGCCTAGAGCCTGGTGAGGCTGCTATAATATCATGGCGCTAAAACTCTGCTAGAACTACTTTGTACAGCCTGTCGAGGCAAATCACTTCTATACCAACACGTATTAAGGGTCATGACCTAAAGACTACCTAGGCTGCTTCTTAAAAACTACCTAGGCTGCTTCCTATAGCCTGGCGAGGCTGAGTATCCCATATGAGCTGTCACAGCGCCAAAGTCTATACTAAATTGTAAAATGTTATATGTTATATCTTATAAAACACCAGGTTTTATTAATAACCGGTATAGCCTTAATTAAGAATTTTAACCTAGGGATATTGGCAACATGCTAATTATAAAACTCCCACCACACTCACTATTAATACTCAACATAAGACTGCACACGTCTTTTCACAACCCATTTACTATGTAATTCATATATTTTTTCGCTAAGAAGCTGAAAGCACTCCCCGTCAATGTAAATCATGTTGTACATCACCTTGGGGATAGTATTCCACCCCCAAGGAAAGAGAGTTGGAGGGATTAAACTGGATCTCGGAAATATTGTACCGTATCCAGTTGTCACTTTTTTATTTCACATCATATTTTTAACCAAGGTTCACCGGGTTACTGTACGTGGACCTGTCACAACGAGGGTGGGAAAAAGTAATCTCATTGTTGATACTACTGTTCATGTTGAATCTATTGTACTACTTGATGGATTATAGTAAAGATTTTCAAGTACCAAAGATGAAAGGTCTTACGGTTGCTCATCTAAATTGTAGAAGTATACAGGGTAAAAGAAGTAAGCTCATTGAAATCAAGCCTACACTTAATAATGTTGACTTCCTGTCCTTCACGGAGTCATGGTTAACGCCTCAACACGATGAGGCGCTCCTCTCCTGGTCCGGTAAAAGTTACCACCGATTAGATAGAGATGGTCTGGCAGGTGGTATCATTTGTTATCTTACTGACCGACTATATAAATACTCCTCAGTCAACAAAGACTCATCATACATTTCAGACGACATAGAATGCCTGTCCATAAATATTGATGTTCCTAACAATAGAATGATGACTATGATTACTGTATACAAACCTCCTAGAGCTAATATAACAAATTTTATAGAATGTCTCAAGAAACTCTACACTAAGAAAAGAGAAAACTGGTTTTTAGGTGACTTCAATGTAAATTTCATGGATAATGCCAACTCTGAAACCGAGGCTTTGAAGAATTTCTGTAGAGATTACAACCTCAAATGGCTCTTTTCAGACATAACTCGTCCTAACATTGACGGAGTGCCTAATTATGGCACCTGTATAGACAATATTTTAACTAATTCTAAATTTGTCATGTCCAAAAATATAGCACCAATTCTCATTAGCGACCACCTCCCGGTATACGCCTGCAGAAAAAAAGCCCCCAATCCCAAAGAAATTATCTCATATGAAGGCAGATCATATAAAAACTATGACAAAGATTCCTTTAAACATTATTTATTAGCACAAAATTGGGAAAATCTTTATACAGCCGTTAATATTAATCAAAAATGGGACACTGTTATTGCAAAAATAAAGGATTTTCTGGACGAAATTGCCCCTATACACACCATTAAATACAGAGATTACAAAAACCAGTGGATGGACGAGGACACGCTTAAAGTTATAAAGGAAAGAAATGGTTTCATGCAGAAGTTTATTAAAGATAAAAATATACAAGATCTTCGTAGAGCTAAGGAACTTCGCTGTCGTATCACAACCATGGTTCGCAAAGCCAAAGGTACATATATTAAAAATAAGCTTCGTGCACATAAAAATAATCCGCGCAAATTTTGGGCATTGATGAATTCCTTTTTCAAGGCGCCTAAGACACACCCACCACCAGCATTAATAGACAAGGTTACAGGAATTCCGGTTGAAAATAATGCAGAGTATATTAATAATTTTTTCAGTACCATTGGTAAGGATCTTTTTGAAGCCAAAGGTATTGAAGTACAATCATTTGTGGATCCTGGCGAGGATTATCTTGAAACACAAATAGATGATACATTCACCTCATTTAATGAGGAGGACATGATAAAATTGGTCAAAGAAATTGACATTACCAAACCCTCAGGTGTCAAGGATATATCATCCAAAGTTATTAGAGATTGTATGCTCATATGCTCACAGCTCTTTCACCACATTTTCACCTTTTCTGTCATGTCTTCTTCCATACCGAGCGACTGGAACAACGCAATAATATCCCCCCTTCCCAAATCTGGTAATCTCAAAGACGTATCTAACTGGAGGCCCATCTCCATCCTCCCAATTCCTAGCAAAATTTTGGAAAAATTAATTCAAAAACATTTTATCTCATTTCTAAATGACAATGCTTTGTTGTCGGTTTCACAGTATGGTTTTAGACAAGGTTATAGCACAGCTGAAGCTATTTTTGATTACACTAAAGATTTGTATACAGCCCGCAATAATCATGATTACGTAGTCTCTATTTACATCGATGTGAGGAAGGCTTTTGATTGTATAAGCCACAGCCTCCTCCTACATCATCTCCAAAGGTCTAAAATCAATAGAACTATGCTAATGTGGTTCCACGCTTATCTAAGTAATAGACGCCAAAGTACAAAGGTGGATGGTATTATTTCTGATGAAAAGCCGGTACACTATGGCGTTCCTCAGGGTTCTGTACTCGGCCCTACACTATTTATTTTCTTTGTTAATACGCTGATGGACACTCCGCAACATTGTAATATAAAAATGTATGCAGATGATGTCGTTTTATACTCCAAGTCTAAGTATCCAGCAGTAGCCATCAGAAATCTGCAAAGAGATGTTGATACCCTTAATAATTTCTGTAACGAATTAGGATTAACCATTAATCATAACAAAACCAAATTAGTCTGGCATTGTGCCGAGCACAAGTACAAGTTTTGCACTAACCGTGCACTTTTAATAGACGGTAAACTAATTAAGGAAGTTGATTCATACTCATACCTAGGCGCTCTTATTGACAGAACGCTTACTATGAAACCCTTCATAAATAAGATGGTCACAAACACTAATTATTTATCTTTCAAGTTTGCAAGATTAAGATTTCACTTATCTGATGATGATGCTCGTGAATTATTCTCACACGCAGTTACGCCTCATTACGACTACTGCTCGTTCCTTGTAGATGCTGGTACTGAAGAACAAATTAAGAAATTACAAACTTCACAAAATAGAATGTTAAGGTGTATTAGACGTGTGAGGGTCTGGGAAGAACACATTAAAGAACTCCATGATCTATGTGAAATCCCAATGCTAGCTCCCAGAAGAAAAGAACTCCTCATGTCCTTAATGTTCAGTAAAGCCAAGAAGTCTCCCCCTCCTGCTACTAGAAACAGGACGAGAGGTGACCACAAATTAAACTACCCGGTACCATTCCCCCGCACATCTAAATTTAAACGCAGCCCAGGGTATAGGGCCATCAAACTTTGGAATTCTTTGCCTCATGACATACAAAAGGCAGAGAAAAAAGTAACGTTCAAAAGTAAAACGAAGAAGTGGTTTAAAACTGATATGACTGGTAAAAGGGAAGCCTTGCTCCAACTCAGGAGAAGGATCAGGCGTCGAAGGAGAAACTAATAACCTGTAACAGGTCAAACCTGTGTATTGTCAACTGTAACTGTATGAGCAACTGTAACACAACCATCACCACATATTATACTCTATGTTATGGGCAATTAATCTTCCTTATCCATGCATCATGTAAATTCATCAAACATTCAATTTAACTTGTTAGCAGAACGCACTTGCGTCCAAAGTCAGAGACTCAGATTTGCATGTACCAGCACAACCCAAGTCCTGGCGAGGACAAGGAACAATATAGCTGCAAATTAACTGAAAAATTAGTGGCTACATTGCCCAACATGCTAGTTATATGACATACTCACACAAATCTGGAAATTCACCTGGAAGAACAAAAGACATTATGGTGCAGTGTCATTAACTAACATCGTACACATCTCCCAAAATGTATATATGGACTTAACACTTGTACATTCTTCGCTGGACTGTTCACATGTACTCTGATATCGGCAAAAAACTTATTTAAAGAAGAACATCCCCCTAAAAAGGCGATGAGATTAAATAAAAAAAAAAAAAAAAAAAAGTATAGGGGTTTGACTATTATCCCTAACCAGCAAGTATCACGAGACTTTTACACTATACACCTTACAAATGTATGTATTTATTGCAAGTGAGTAAATTGTAGGTAAAAAAGTGCCCAGGATTACATGCATACAATTAGTGTACGTTAATGTTGTTTTTGTAATAAAGTTTAAAATGATGTATGGTAGGGGGGGGGCACTTTTTTTTCCGAGGGGGGGGCCTTTTTTTTCAACCTATTTCGAGGGAGGGGGCCAATTATTTTTTGACGTATTCGTTTTCCCAAACGCTTACCCCCACCCCTGCGGGGTCTATAGTTTTAACCCCCCCCCCCCAACCAAGGGATCCAAATCCCCCGCTCCCCCTCCAAATCCACCACTCCTCCCCCTGTTGTTAAAAGATGAGCACTCCCTTCTTCCTAATACTAGGTGCTGGTTAAACTACAGCACTAAAGTAGTCATAATTCGACCCCAAGTGTAGGTTATATGCTTTCCTAAGAAACAAAGTGCGGGTTAGAGGCGAAATGCGGTTATACACAGGAAATTATAGTAATCCTCTATTTTCATTTTCAGCGTGGTTCAGTCTCGCTGCATGTCTGACGTTCCCGGATCTGGCAAGGGAAAGGTTTGTATTGCTTTTTCCATACATCCCACTTTTACTGTAGGAATCGTGATACGCATTTTCGCCTGAGAAAGAAGCGATCAAGTGCAATAAAATAACTGAAAAGAAATCCTGTTTGTAATGATAAGAATATCTATACAACTACAGAATTCATGTGCAACTTACCGCAAACATTGCAATAAGATATCCTCGCTCAATTTGATTCGCATTGTATAAATGAGGGAACTATAGCTCTCATCGTACTCTAAAACGTGGTTTTCCAAATCATTTAATTTTATGAACTCTAAATTTGACTGAATGATATTCTTAAATAAATTTATCTTGCATAAAAAATTTATCTATATTCAGGGCGGTGGCGCTGGAGGATCCATCCGGTGAGTGATGTTACGATGGCCCATTTTAAACTGATCTAAATCTTATGTATACACAACTGACTCAGTTTAAACGTTTTAATAAGATTTTTTAAGGCAAAATTTTACACAATTTGACAATGCCTGCAAATGCTGACTGCTAATCATTTTATATGTTGAAAAAAAACAAAGGCGGGAATCAAAGAATTGCTACTAGGTTTCTCCTTTTCCCTGATTATCTAGTGTAATATAACTGATAAGGAAAAGCGAAATATATTAATTTCTGGTGAAGAAAAAAACTTGCTTGTCACATCAAAGCAACCAAATGAAGATGAGAAAGTCAGTGATTAAGAAATTAAAATTGAATTAAAATTAAATAAAACCATCTACTTTCAGCGATGCTGGAGGTGCTTTCGGTAAGCGGGAAGCGGCCATGGAGGACCAGTACTTCCGTAAACAGGTAATAGTTTGTTCCCTTAACCCTTTAAGGACGGTATAATGCATCATGCCCTTGGTCGCCATGATGCATGAATGCAGCCCTGGTGAGTAGCCCGGGTTGAGACACACCCAAAGTGTGTGCATGGTGCATCAATGCAGCACCAGCGAGTTTCTCACCGGGGCTGTATTGGTGCATGATGACGCCAAATGTCCTCTTTTAGCGACATGCCCTCCTTTATTTTGATCGGTTAAAACTTGAAGACATCTGAAATGGGATAGGGGTTGATTGTAAAACTTCAAAGTATTCTGATATATAAAGAAGTTGTTCCGTGTCAAGGACATTTATTCCTGTCAATGTCAAGTGGGTGTCCTTGTTATACTCGACCATCATCGAGGTCTAGGTTTTTACCTTTAAAACAAAATCCTGGCAATGCCCTATTCACTTTACGCCTTTATTCTATGTATTTTGAATATTATAATAAAAGAAATGCTTGTGTTTTGCAGCAAGAGGAGCAGCTGAAGGCTCTGAGGGAATCTGTGAAGGACGAGATCAGTCACCACCAAGAACAGATAGAGGAACACATGGTAAGGACCTGTACTGGATCTGGAATAACCCTTTAAGGACCGCATGATGCTGTAATACATTATAACCATTTGTCGTCATGATATCCCAGTATTATGATATACAGAAGTTGTGCTCTGTCAGGGACACTTATTCTTGTCAATGTGAATTGGATGCCCTTTAAGGGCTGCATAAAGCTTTAACACATTATGCCTATTAGTCGTTATGATGCATGAATGCAGGTGTTGCATTCAAGCATCATGCCTATACCCTACAAAGTAGTAGACTCGCGAGGGCTGCATTAATGCAACATGAGGACAAATGGCATAATACATTGAGAAGCCATGAATCCTTTATAGGTTAAACCTTGTGCATGTTATAAGGACGACACAGTAGACTGATTACGAATTGCCTCGCTCAAATCAACGATTTTATGATTCTTGTGGAGGGTTATTCTTAAAATGTTACAGTCTTGAAAATGTCTTAAAATAGTGAAATTATTAGTGACCTTTCCTATAATTATCAGGATATGGATATGTAAAGTTTGAAACTGTTTCATTATTATTTAAGAACTATTTACCAAAACCTCTACTTCATATGTTGCAGAAAAAAGTAGCACAGTAATAAAAGTAGGGATCCTTCATTTGATTATGAATTAGACAAGTTGAAATTACGAAAGTTTTGTTGACAGTTCTCTTAGATGTTAAGGAATTTGATGACTGGAGGTGGGCAGCGTTGTAAACACGTGAAATAATAATTGACATAATTTCCTTTTTTTCCAGGAGGCCATTGAGCGCCACAAGAAGAAGATGAAGAAGCTTGACAAAATGGCCAAGGATGATTAGAGAAATTATTAAACCTGCTGTCCAGTTTATGCAAATTGTACTGTAGGCGAGGAAATACCATTAAGTTTTTTTTGTAATTTAATACAAAACTTGCAACGTGTTGTGTTGTTAGCCTTCAGTAAGATGTGAATAAACAACAAATCAAAAGGGTTCAATGTATTCTGTCATAAGATATATATATATATGCATTACAATATTTACTGTATTAGTCATGATATCGATATTTAAGGCTAAGCACTCACCCAGTTGATAAGTTTTTGTGCAGAATTTTGAAACTTTACAAATTTTAAACAAATTTTGGAAAAAAAAGTTTTTTAGGTGGGTCATTAATTAACCTCTTTAATAGCCACTACATGTATAATGTGTATGCTTTAATGCCTTTTTTTTTTGTAGAGCGCACTGTGCAAATTAGGATAAATGTAATAGTAAATAGATACCCAGTTGGTGTATCCGCCCTCCGAATAAATTAGGAAAATCAGGGAATTGAAACTAGAAGCTTTAAAGTTTGTGGTTTAGTTTTTTCATTTTATTCGTAAAGGCCGGGTATGTTGTCCGAAGTGGTCTTTAGTTTAGTGATTCCCTTATTGACGCAATGGACCAAGCGTCGTGTCATGGTCAGGGTACCATATACAAGTTTAAATCCTGACACTCAATCTCACACAAGACCAATGCTGTCTTGGTCAGTAACTGAGGACAAGTGCCGTCTGGGGAATGTCCCACCTTTCGAGTCCGAATTAATCAAACATGTTTGATATGATCCAATCAGATGATGGGCTTTAAGGTACCAAGTCTCGGCTGTTCATTTCATTTCATAACACAGAACTTATTGACTGATCAGTCTAAAGTATAGCAACAGCCAGCCAGCGTGCCTCTCTGACAGGCCAGTTCACATTTGTTATCTTGAATAATTTATCTTGAACTATATTGAGTTATGTTCATAGTCATAATTGCGTATAACCATGTCACACCTTCGAGGAGCCTGTGACCATGGTCCTTGGTCTTCGGGAGATGCACGATGGCCCTCGATTTCTGGACTTGATCAACGGCTTCGCTAGCCGCGCCGAAGTTAAACGCATAGACATTGAACTACTCACTAGGTTCCCTAAATCACTACGCTGTCCTTAAACTTGAAGGACTACACTGTTCAAAGTTTCATTTTGTGTCCTTTTCCTCCATACTCCTCATCTGGGTCTGCCTTTCTAACTCAGCCAAGGGACTGTCATATTTGGTCATGTCCGAAGCAATCCATTCGGTTTCATCCTCTTCTGCTTCCTTCGTAGAACTAGGCGACTCTTCCTCAGACTTTGACTTGGGATCAATTTTAACCACGGTCGAGCTGCTGTCTTTCCTAGATTCCATCATTGTAGCCGCCTGAAAAAAGGATAAGATGATTAGAGGAACGGCAATGTATATCAAAGTCACCAATTTGGACATCATATATCAGTCACCAACACTGGGGTAGAAGAATTAACATAGGGAAAAGAGAAAATGCTTTGAATGGTCCTCCAATTCACCAACCTCAGACCAACTCCCAAAGAGATACACATTTTTATCATTAAACCAGAAGTCTCGAACAGAAGCACACACGCAGTGGACTACTCTGTAGCAGTTGACCGGCAGTAGTACAGACCATTTTACTTAATTTAAGCTTTAAATTTGACTGCAATCAAAATTAATCCATTACTCATGCTCTGGGTCAATTGTAATGTAAAATCATACTCAATCTCATTTACTCGTGAACCTCTGTCTATATACCTTGGAAGCATTCAGGACCGTGCTCAGTGGGTTCTGGTAGAGGGTGAGGTCGGCTGCGATCATAAAGTCATCGGCACTGCTCTCTTCTGTAATATAACAGGTGAAATGTATTTAACAAAATCATCGTGGTATGTGGAGGATGTGTTTTTTCTCATTTTTAGGCCAACAAAATTAAAGGTATGTTTCAGGCTACCCAACCCTAGAAATCATTATCCAATTGTGATCTTTATAACGGCTATTTTATGTTTGAGTGCACAAGTCATGGCTGCAGTCTGTGAGTTAGCACTGTAGTTCGCAAGTCAATTGCTAGGTAATTTTGAGGACTAAAGATTCCAAGCATTCCCTCTTGGTAGTATATGTATTAGATCTTTAATTTAAAGTAGTATATGAAGAAAAGATTGACCCTGTTGCTTACATCACCAATGACTCCATGCACCTGGGGACTGATTGTTCAGGGATGTGATTTCTCCTACTTTGGTAGGATTTCCTACCAAATAGAGCTAAAAAGTCGACCCTCATGATTTTCCCAGATCCAATGAGATATTTTTTTAGAATGGGGGGGGGGGGGTCTGCTACTCCATTGCCAGACAGAATCTCTACTCCAAAAAGTGAAGTCCTGATTTTTCAGACCAGAACACTGAAATACACCAAATTGCACCATTTGCCTCCTTCATTTTCTAAATTTTCTTGGGGGGCATGCCCCCAAACCCCCCTAGTACAGTTGTGCCATGTGATTTATAAATGGACACTAAACTCATTCAGTCGCGGATTAAGGTAGGGGGGATGGGAAGGTAGCCATGCTGCAGCTTTGTGTGGCTCTATAGTTGATGCTTGCCCACTTGTGGTATCAACAATAGTCCAAATCATAGAGAACAGATACACACCTGATCTGCCAAAATGCACCAGATTACAAGTTTTCAATTCTAGAATTTCAAAATTTTCTAAACCTTTTCCTTTCAAAAACAAGGTTCCTGTCCCAAATATAAAGACCTCAGCTTTAATAAATTTTGTTCCAAAAAGCAGCAGATAGCACCATTTCAATTCTAGAATGTCAAAAATTTCTAAAACCTTTTCCCCCCAAAACAAGGTTCCAGTCCCAATCATAAAGACCTCAGCTTTCATATATTTTGTTCTAAAAAGGAGCAGATTGCACAGTTTCAATTCCAGAATTTCAAAATTTTCTAAACCTTTCCTCCAAAACAAGGTTCCAGTCCCAACCATAAAGTCCTCATCTTTAAATAAATGTTGTTCCAAAAAGCAGCAGATAGCACCATTTCAATGCTAGAATTTCAAAATTTTCTAAAAACCTTATTCACCAACAACAAAGTTCCAGGCCCAACCATAAAGACCTCAGCTTTAATAAATTTTGTTCCAAAAAGCAGCAGATAGCACCATTTCAATTCTAGAACGTCAAAAATTTCTAAAACCTTTTCCCCCAAAAACAAGGTTCCAGTCCCAATCATAAAGACCTCAGCTTTCATATATTTTGTTCTAAAAAGGAGCAGATTGCACAGTTTCAATTCCAGAATTTCAAAATTTTCTAAACCTTTCCTCCAACAACAAAGTTCCAGGCCCAACCATAAAGACCTCAGCTTTAATATATTTTGTTCCAAAAAGCAGCAGATAGCACCATTTCAATTCTAGAATGTCAAAATTTTCTAAAACCTTTTCCCCAAAAAACAAGGTTCCAGTCCTAATCATAAAGACCTGGGCTTTCATACATTTTGTTCAAAAAAGGAGCAGATTGCAAGTTTTGAATTCCAAATTCTTTCAGAACCTTCCTCCAAAAAACAGTTATAAGAGGCTTTATTTTGTACTAAAATGCATCAGAATGCACCATTTCTAGGCTAGACATTCTACATTGTCCTGGGGGCATCCCCCAAACCCCCAAACAAAATACAGGATTAGGCTTTCAGATTTCCCAAATCCCCCCCCCCCCAGGTTTATCGCAGTGCTGTGCCTGAAACAACTGAAAACAGAAACTTCTCAGTTGTTTCGGGGCCTATCATTTTTTTCCTACCATCTGACAATTTTCAAATCACATCCCTGTTGTTACAAATTGATCTACACACGGTGACTGCGGCTGTTGACTGATTGCCACACATGGTGACTAACTCTCACACATGGTGACTGCTTGCCACACATGGTGACTAACTCACACATGGTGACTGATTGCCACACACAGTGACCAACTCACACACATGGTGACTGATTGCCACACATGGTGACTAACACATGCATGGTGACTGATCATTACACTTGGTGACTGATCCACACACATGCGGACAGGCATGGGACTTTTCTGGATTTTTCCGGAAATTAGGATTTTTGAAGGCTGAATGGGTCACTCCTGTGATTTGTGCAGATCTCCTCAGAAAATATTTTACCATTAATAAGATTATCTTTGTCTTAGTAGGAAGAACTCATCCCATATGATTCATCTCAAACAGCACACGTAGAAGCGGTTTCCCGCCGTTATGGATTTTTCTACAAAATCAAGACCCATGCCTGGCTGACTGATTGACACATATGGTGACTGACTCACACACATGGTGACTGATTGCCACACATATGATGACTGATTGACATGCATGGTGACTAACTCACACATGGTGACTGATTGCCACACATGGTGACTGATTGCCACACATGGTGACTAACTCACACACATGGTGACTGATTGACATTCATGGTAACTGATTGACACACATGGTGACTGACTCACACACACGGCGACTGATCAACATAAATGGTGACTGATCTACACACATGGTCACTAACACACACACATGGTGACTTATTGTCACACACAGTGACTGATTGACACACATACTGACTAATCTGTACACATGGTCACTAACACACACACATGGTGACTGATTGACACACATGGTGACTAATCGCCATACATGGTGAGTAACTCACACACATGGTGACTTAGTGCCACACATGGTGACTAACTCACACATGGTGACTGATTGCTACACATGCTGACTAATCTATACACATGGCCACTAGCACACACACATGGTGACTGATTGACACACATGGTGACTACTCGACATACATGGTGAGTAAGTCACACACATGGTGACTGAAAGTGATGGACACACCTGATGACCAACACACACATGGTATCTCAGTGCCACACATGGTAACTAGCTCACACTCATGGTGACTGATTGCCACACATGGTGACTAGCTCACACTCATGGTGACTGATTGCCACACATGGTGACTAGCTCACACTCATGGTGACAGATTGACACACATGGTGACTCAGTGCCACACACAGTGACTAACACACACATGGTGACTGACTGCCGTATATGGTGACTAACTCACACACATGGTGACTGATTGCCACACATGGTGACTAACTCACACACATGGTGACTTACACACATGGTGACTAACTCACACATGGTGACTGCCACACATGGTGACTAACTCACACACATGGTGACTAACTCACACACATGGTGACTAACTCACACACATGGTGACTAAGTCACACTCATGGTGACTGAGTGCCACACATGGTGAAAGATAGACACACATGCTAACTCAGTGCCACACATGGTGACTGATCTACACACATGGTGTTTAATTAATGCACAGGATGCATATAAGGACTTAGTGACTGATCAATACACATGATTGACACACAGTGCTAAATCACTGCAAGATGCATGGTGACTGATCAAAAGATGCATTGGATGATAAGCATATATAGTGACTGATCAACATGCATGGTGACTGAGGGGCCATCCATAAAGTATGTCACGCTTTTTTGGGCCATTTTGAACACCCCCATGTCACACTTTGTCACACTTCTTCCGACACCCCCCAGAAAAGTATGTCACAAATCTGCTGAGACCCCCGCCCCCATTAGGTATTGATCACTCTAGTCTCATAAAAGAGCATACATGCATAATCTTAATCCACATTCCTTGATTAATTCAGATCCTGTACACTAGGATATGCAAAGTAATGGGGCAGACCTTTTGGGTAATGTCTGAAGATCTTGGGAGGAAGTCTTTGCTGGGTGCCAGGCAAACAAACACTGAGAGGTAGTTCCCTGACCCATCTAGTTTCACTGGCAGGCCATCGTTGGCTGTGTGGACCAAAGCCAATGGTCTGGTAAGAACCTGTCCCTGTCAATATAAGAGTTCCTTGGACACTTTAAAATCTGCAGGAAATAATGGCTTTCCCTCATTTGTGTTGCTTGCTGGTATTTTTTCTACATCTTTATACTCTGCAACCACTGGTGTTTATCTATCATGGTCTGTGACAAAACTTTGGTCAAAACCTTTCCAGTATGTGGAAAGACTTTCTTTCTTAGCTCTAGATCCATGGCCCTTCCTTGAGAAGGCGTCCGCAGATCGCCCCTGTTAAATTGGGATATAAGTGACTATCAAATGTGCAGCCAAGTTTGCAAAAATTAATTGATCTATCACACAGTTCATGATTTTGTCATACCTGAGGTTTGGACTTGTGTAAAGTGAAAGGTGGAGTTGTAGATCTGCTACAACCACCAACATGTATTTAACTTGTAGATGTCCCTAATTGATAAGCATTTATTTATATTTTTTACAAAATTCTGAAAGTGTGACGTCACACAAGTCCATAGACCCCCCCACCTCTATGTCACACTTCGTCACACAAAAAAAAGACCCTCCCACCCCCTCGGGTGTCACATACTTTATGGACGGCCCCTGATCAGTCCAGCCATTAAAAAAATACCGCAAAACACTATCTGGGACCCTATTTTGGTTCGCATTGTCTATAGAGGACATTTTATTTTCTTCCATCCTCCAAATATGAAATTTTAATAACATTTGGAACACATTTAAGTATACTGTAAGAAGTAAGTACTGTATACCTACAGCAAAAGTTGCTGGCAACTCTTGTTCCAGTAGATTTTGCTTTAGTTTTAGGGGCCAACAGCAACTGACTTGCTGTACATGTACAGCAACTTCTACTGTAAATATACAGCAATTTCTACTGTAAATTTACAGCAGCTTCTACTGTACGTCTACAGCAAAAGTTGCTGGCAACTTTTGTTCCAGTGGGGTGCTGTAGAGTTACAGCAACTTCTAACTCAGAAAAGGCTTGGATGGAATAATTACTACAAAAATGGTATACTGCTGCCACCTTGTGGCAGAAATCTACAGCACAATGTACTGTAAATGTACAGCAACATTGCTGGAGACCCAATTTACAGTACATAATGCTGTAATTATACAGCAAATAGTGCTACAATACCAACTACAGCAAAAAGTGCTGTAAATGTACAGCACATTGTGCTGTTTAAATACAGTAACTTCATACAGTGTAGAGTTCAAAATATCAAAGAAATCTGACCGTGCCAGTCTATTTGTGACCCTTTTAAAACTAGGAAGTGTCTCACTAGATTGTGCCAATCATTTACTGGAAGACCAACTAGTGTAACTGGTTCCTTACCTGTCTACTTAGGCCTATAAATAGGTATCAAGGTGAGGAACTCTTTCTGCCCTTGTTTCCACCACCAGCCACCATGGACTTGGCCCAGATTTTGGATGGCCCTAGACACGTATACAGTCAACTCCCTCTTAGCGGCCACCCCTCCTGTGCAGCCAATCCCTCTAATGCAGACACTTCTCATAGTCCCAGACATACTACAATGTACCGAAAATGACCTCCTCTAATGCAGCCACCCCACCAAAGCGGCTACTTTTTCATAGTCCCAAGGGTGGCCACATTAGAGGGAGTACTTTTTTTTAATTCGACATTCGACATGCCCCCCCCCCCCCACCCCCCACCCCGACTTTTGACTAGCCTCCAAAAAAGGTCAAACCAAAAGATCAAGTTGGCCAAGTTAGCACGGGTCAAAAGGGATCAAAACACCCCTTAGTAGCCCCTATTTTAAAACTGCTTGCCACGTCCCTGTACAGTATGAATACAACACATCCAATTAATTGATGCACTCAGTGACGATGCCAACTCTACAAAGTGAACAGGCCCCATTAAAGGGTTATATGAGCCACTAATAAGTAGACCTA
Organism: Harmothoe impar; assembly: GCA_947462335.1. Classification (NCBI taxonomy): domain Eukaryota; kingdom Metazoa; phylum Annelida; class Polychaeta; order Phyllodocida; family Polynoidae; genus Harmothoe; species Harmothoe impar. The sequence continues at coordinate 21,583,644 of OX381718.1, read as the reverse complement.
TGTGCCATTCCTTGCAAAGGGAAAAGGCTGAATCAGTTCTGTAATGTGAGTAGGACGTCAATGGTAGTAGGTACCACAGGTATTTTGAAGATAAATGACCTAGAGATTCGGCAATAGTATCGTTAGAAAGCTTGAAAAGAATGTGAAGGAAGGACATCAGTTATGTTGAGATCCTTTGAATGGTTGATTTATTACGATTTTTTAAAGAAAAAAAGTTCAACCTTATATTTCTCTTTTTTTCCTGATGGGCCAATTGAGCATTTTTAGGTTGTTCATACATCAAATATAACACAGCTAGATTGTGCTTGATAGCTAATTCATGATAAACCATATGCTCCCTTTGGGAAATGATCTTGGTACAACATCTATTTGCACACAAATTGACATAATATGCCCCTCAAAATGCTACTTTGGACAGAAAAAGCTAGTGAAAATAGGCATTCTTCCATTTTCAGGCCATATACAACTTCAAGGGTATTAGGTTGAGCACCGTTATATTGTGGAAAACATATGTACAACTTGTATAGAGTGTCTTGAAATTTTTTTCATCACATTCCCATTGAGATTTAATGAGCTACTGATGTTCAAAAATGACAAAATCACTTATTTACAGCCTTGTCCCAGTCATAAGCCAGTGGTCACCTGCAGGCCCATCCTATATAAAGGGCGATAGAATCACAACCAGTGGACGGATTGTCTTGAAATTCGAAACATAGAATATCTTGAGAAGAGATTTTGGGAGAGGACCCAAGAAAATTCCGTCCCCCCCCAAACCCCCTCCCCCCCCCAAAAAAAAATCAAAAATTTCTCAAAGACAAAGCCTATATATATTTCTATAGATAACGGAACACTAATAAATTTTGCAATTTTTGGGGCAGATCCCCCCTTTGAGGAAGGGGAAGGGTTGCACTATCACCATCTGCTCTATTCCCTTACTCTACCATGGAAGTCAGCACACAATTATATCTTATAGGAGTCTATTTTAGATCACAATGAAAGCAGGGTTGGTATCACAATGCCTAAACTATAGAAAATGATATAGATCACAAAGTGGTGTTTAGCTTGGTTTTATGATAAACATATACACAGGTAGTGTGAGTGGAGTGGTGGTGGCTGCAAGCCCCACTCACCTGTCCTCTGCCATGCATGAGTGCACCTGGCCCCAGCCGTAAGTCCAGTAAATAAAGGTACTACAGTCAAACTAATTGCAAATAAAGTTTGATCATTGGAGAGTATGGATATGCATATGAGTATGCAGCAAGAAAATTATACACCACATTCATCCCTAGGAGTGTCTCCAAAACCAAAAAAAGGCCACAACTAAACCAAGTCAAAGTGAGAGAATGGTGCATGTATGGGATAAATCATAATCTCCACTTAATTCATATAATATATAGATATGCATGAAAAGATCTCTTCTATCAACATCATTTTGAGATTCATGTACTTGAGTCGAAACACCTGGTACCATATTCCGTTTTACATATACAAAAATATATCAAAGTTGGTTGGAAGATAAAAATGCTTTTATTTTTTTCATACATTTCTGAGATTGTGAAGGCTCCCATATATATGACATTATAGAGGTTCAAAATGGTCTTTTATAGCACAAGAACATGTTGACTAGTACAATATTAGCCATGGTTTTACAACTCTCAGTGGCATAGTAAAGATACCAGAAGCAGCATAAATGCTATGGATGTTACGCTTATGTCTGAGGCACTATTTTATCGTGCCTCTAACACTAGGGAGGGATAAGCGTAATATTATTTTATGATATTTTACTGTATTTGTAAAGGCACCACAGAAGGTTCATCCATATTTGTATCACTGGTGGCCATGTCATATTTGATCCACTTTCCCAATAGTAACCTGGGGCTGAATATTTTTTCTGTCAAGCAAAGGTGTGAAACAGGTAAGAACCATATACAGGTAGGGGACGGGAATAGGTTGTTGGTACATACTAGTTTATTGGTACAGTCTATACAAACAGACTGTACCAGTATAGTAGTATGGTGCCTGGTTCTGGTGCATACCATTAATCTGGTACATTTTGTGTGACCATTAGACCATGAACAGACTGCTGTACTAGAATACTGGCCCCCATGGCAATTGCCCATGGGTGGGTCTGCAGTGCTCATAGAATAATGGGTCTTAGCTATACCAGCACTGAGGGCATGAGCGGAGGAGAAAACACCCATTTTTTTCAAGACTGTATCTATTTATGACCTTATCATTCTATTAGGAAATAAAACCAAAACGTAATGTGATAGATCAGTACTACTCTATTAACCTGTGTATTTATATTAATCAGCAAATCTAACAAAAAATTCGGAAATGGATTATACTGGATCTATATAAGATTATTTTATGCCTGTGTCATGTTTAATGCATGATATTAGAATGAATATAAATGATTGTAGTTTGTAAATCCGCCAGTGTAGAGATTAAGATGTCCTTTTTCCAATGGCACCAAACATGATATATAGTACATTTTGACTTTGAGTGAAATATTATGTAAATAACTAGATGCACTGATACTGGTGAGTAACCCATTTTACTGGTATATCCTAGATGGTGAGTACAGGTGCCACTACTTTAGGGCGTACTAGAATAGTGGTATGTCCTCAACCTTATATAAGAAACCTTTTCTTGCAATTTTGTTGACTCTAAGCTATATGCTTCCCTTCACTTACTGGAATGTGGGTCTGTATTGAGTCCTTGTACCTAATTGTGCTCCCATACACTTACAGTGCATACACCTACTAAATTTAGGACATGGCCAGGGGGTTATCATAATTATTTTACAAAGATTATTTCCTAGATTTAGTCTCACATTGGCCCCATCCATCGAATTGCTTAGCTGTTTCAACATGGGTATTCTAGAGAATTCGAGCTTCATGGCATGGTGCGGCACAATCAATTCTTTTGAGAATTACTTGTCCATTTAAGATGTTTTATTATTATTAATGCAGCAATAATTTCCATAAAATTAATTCATAATTGTGCCGGGGATACAAATGAAGGTTTGAATCATAGCTATCCAACGGTGCTTATATTGTATAGGTCCAACCCATGGTGGAATGGCAAGACCATTGGAGAGGAAAGGTAGGAAAATAGCCTGGTAGAAAACAGGTGACAAAGTGTGTAACTGATAGGAAATGAGCCTTCAGTAAAGACCAATTTACATAGACTAAGCCTGCACAAAATTCAGAGCATTGATAATAGATGGGACCAGGAGATCGATATCTTTCTGTTAAGTGGTCTGCTATTCCTGTATGATTATTGGTCTGGCTGTGAAGAGCATGTAAAGATTGCTCTTATGCTCTGACATTTGGGCCTTTTCACGGGAGCGCAGCGCTCCTCTGGGGTACCTACTATAAGAAACGGGTACCTTGGTATCATTACTGACTTTTAAGATAAAATCAGCTCCCGAGGGGGTAATTTTTTTCATTTATTATGTGGTTAAGTTAGGACCATTCTTGGTGCTTCTCAGGCCCAAAAAGCTACTGCAGCTGGGTCTTTGTGAGTGTCTACCGGAAGGTACGGGCACGCTGGTTCTCGTAATCACCAAAGTCATTATTTTGGCGCACCCCGAACTCACCTACTGATGACCATTGACTGGGGTGCCCCCTTGTGTACATTGAGGAAAGCACACATTGATCAATTGAATATTTGGAAAGATGTACTACTTTTGTTAAAAATACCACTGTATCCACATAATTATGCAATATTTATTAAAAGATTATTTAAAACAGTATGTCTGCAGTGGTATATTCTAGTTTTCTCATATTATTCAAAACCTCCGGATGTGGTCTTCAAAGAGAGCTGCATTCATGTATCATACCGACAAAGGCCATGCTGCATCAATACACTATGCGGCCCTTAAAGGGTTAAGGCTGATAGACATCAGTGCCTACAGTACTATTATATAAAGGGTCCCCATCAACGGGCCATTAACTCATTTAAACATAGGTCTACTTTAGTGATTCATCCTCTTGGGATCCTGTTTAGGAGGCAAAACGATTTTGTCTTTAAACGCCTGAAAAATATCACCTTTTCATATACCAGACACTACTCACATTGATACTATGATATTATATGTGTACATAAGTCGCTCTGGTTGATGGGGTTGTGGGAGTGGTAGGGTTCGAGAACGGGCAGGATGCATTAAAGCACCATGCGCCCCTTAAAGGGTCAACAGGTGAGCACATTAAAGGCTGCTGGTCCTGGTCCTGCCCTGGAGGGGTGAGATGGACACGCGCCACATTATGTGGCACTCCCAGGGTGACAAGGTGTCACGGTACTAATCCGCCCAGGAAACCTAGGACAGCCAAATAGTCCCTACTAAAAACGGAATTCTAGTGGATATAATCAGTGCTAGGAGACCTTATTTTTGACTGGGAGTAATAATAGGCATACCAGAAGATGGGCAATGCTTGGTTTAAAAAAAGTTTTAAAAAGTTTTTGGTATCCATGGTAACCAAGGGGTCACGCTTTGAGGTCAAAGTCAAGGTCACAGGTCGGTGCGGCACTTGAAAAATTGATCATATTCAGACTATGCTTTTTCCATGGCAACTAGCGCAAAATCTAATCTGACTCCCCTAATGACGGACATTTTTAAAAGATGGGAAATGACATCAGCTTTTGTTTAAGGCGTCATTTATGAACGCCATCAAATTTTGAACCACATTTGGAGCCACTTGATTGTGAAAAAGAGGAAAATATTAGAACATCACTGTGCCAATTAGTACCGTGACACCTTAATAAGGCGAAATGGGTGGGTTTTAGACCCGTTTTTGATGTTTTATGAAGGATTTAGCTGTTTTTCTCTGGATTTCTTGCCTTGATATGAATAGAAGGAGTATTGATGCCACTAATTTTACCATAGATCATTTGTTTCATTAAACATTCACTTCCAAAAGAGACAATTTGGGCCCAGAGTGAGGTTCGGGCTGCTTGGCACAGAAATTGATGTCGAGGCATTTTTTACAATTTTGACTTCGGAGGCCCTAAAAATAGTCATAAATAGCATGAATAATGTTCGCCCGATTCAAAAAAGTTGGGAATATCCCTTGGAAATATGATAGAAGAGATTTTGTTGAATTTTTAATTGTGTTGTTAAGGGTTGTCAAGGTGAACTTATGACATATATACCGGAAAATCCCTCATTTTCATCCAAAAAGTGCAAATTTGGGCCTAAATCTCATGACATTGGCCCCATATTGATTGTTTTAGTGCTCTCAGGATTGAGATGGGGCCTTAACCACATGTAGAATATTGTTGCCAGTGTTTTGGGGCATCTGGTCAGTGTAGTCCGACATATCTTAGTCAGATTCAGTTTTTCACTAGAGGTCGCAGAAAAGAGGTAGCTGTTTTTACGTGAAAAACTGCAAAAAATAGCCTTAAAGGCACCCCTTAGACATACTTTAAAGAGCTCTGTGGTCAAAAATAGATACATTTTTCATAAAATGACTTCAAATCCATGTTAGGGGAGGGAATATCTTTATTTTGTGGCAAAAGTGAAACTTTTTTGGGAAAACCCCGATACCTATTAAGGTGTCACGGTACTAATCCGCCCAGGAAACCTAGGACAGCCAAATAGTCCCTACTAAAAACGGAATTCTAGTGGATATAATCAGTGCTAGGAGACCTTATTTTTGACTGGGAGTAATAATAGGCATACCAGAAGATGGGCAATGCTTGGTTTAAAAAAAGTTTTAAAAAGTTTTTGGTATCCATGGTAACCAAGGGGTCACGCTTTGAGGTCAAAGTCAAGGTCACAGGTCGGTGCGGCACTTGAAAAATTGATCATATTCAGACTATGCTTTTTCCATGGCAACTAGCGCAAAATCTAATCTGACTCCCCTAATGACGGACATTTTTAAAAGATGGGAAATGACATCAGCTTTTGTTTAAGGCGTCATTTATGAACGCCATCAAATTTTGAACCACATTTGGAGCCACTTGATTGTGAAAAAGAGGAAAATATTAGAACATCACTGTGCCAATTAGTACCGTGACACCTTAATAAGGCGAAATGGGTGGGTTTTAGACCCGTTTTTGATGTTTTATGAAGGATTTAGCTGTTTTTCTCTGGATTTCTTGCCTTGATATGAATAGAAGGAGTATTGATGCCACTAATTTTACCATAGATCATTTGTTTCATTAAACATTCACTTCCAAAAGAGACAATTTGGGCCCAGAGTGAGGTTCGGGCTGCTTGGCACAGAAATTGATGTCGAGGCATTTTTTACAATTTTGACTTCGGAGGCCCTAAAAATAGTCATAAATAGCATGAATAATGTTCGCCCGATTCAAAAAAGTTGGGAATATCCCTTGGAAATATGATAGAAGAGATTTTGTTGAATTTTTAATTGTGTTGTTAAGGGTTGTCAAGGTGAACTTATGACATATATACCGGAAAATCCCTCATTTTCATCCAAAAAGTGCAAATTTGGGCCTAAATCTCATGACATTGGCCCCATATTGATTGTTTTAGTGCTCTCAGGATTGAGATGGGGCCTTAACCACATGTAGAATATTGTTGCCAGTGTTTTGGGGCATCTGGTCAGTGTAGTCCGACATATCTTAGTCAGATTCAGTTTTTCACTAGAGGTCGCAGAAAAGAGGTAGCTGTTTTTACGTGAAAAACTGCAAAAAATAGCCTTAAAGGCACCCCTTAGACATACTTTAAAGAGCTCTGTGGTCAAAAATAGATACATTTTTCATAAAATGACTTCAAATCCATGTTAGGGGAGGGAATATCTTTATTTTGTGGCAAAAGTGAAACTTTTTTGGGAAAACCCCGATACCTATTAAGGTGTCACGGTACTAATCCGCCCAGGAAACCTAGGACAGCCAAATAGTCCCTACTAAAAACGGAATTCTAGTGGATATAATCAGTGCTAGGAGACCTTATTTTTGACTGGGAGTAATAATAGGCATACCAGAAGATGGGCAATGCTTGGTTTAAAAAAAGTTTTAAAAAGTTTTTGGTATCCATGGTAACCAAGGGGTCACGCTTTGAGGTCAAAGTCAAGGTCACAGGTCGGTGCGGCACTTGAAAAATTGATCATATTCAGACTATGCTTTTTCCATGGCAACTAGCGCAAAATCTAATCTGACTCCCCTAATGACGGACATTTTTAAAAGATGGGAAATGACATCAGCTTTTGTTTAAGGCGTCATTTATGAACGCCATCAAATTTTGAACCACATTTGGAGCCACTTGATTGTGAAAAAGAGGAAAATATTAGAACATCACTGTGCCAATTAGTACCGTGACACCTTAATAGGTACTGGAGATACCCATTAGATGGACAAAGGTGCATCCTCAGGGTTAGTGCAGGTTGGATGGAGCGGTGTTACATCTAGGAGCCTAGGCATCTGTAGCTCTGATCCATTGACCTATATTGTAGGGCCCGGGGCATATACATTGTATGTGTATTAAAGTGTGTGATTATTATTTAGCTATGAGAGGGGCGCTGAAAATTGTCTGCCCTTTCTATCTTTATCTGATATCAACTCCCTGTCTAATATACCCTTTCACTTTGTTTAAACGTCAGCAACGCTGCCCTCCCCACCATAAATCTATCGTCCTCCCCTTTCATTAAATTATATCCACTCCATAATACATCCAATTGATGAGGATGCCTCAACCTGTCAATGAGTAATTAGCTCACGCTTTACGTATATATTATCGCTAGGCCCTATAGGCATACTGGGGAAATGTTTTATGTCATATTATCTAAAATGGCAGCATTTAATGGAGCCGTTACATAAGGACCGGGTTTATTGATTTGTGAAACCTTACCTCATCCACACATGTGTACCCAAGCTCTCTTTGCTCTCCCCTTCACCGTATCTTACTAATTGACAAATATGGAGGCCCACTATGGCTGCATGGTGCGTGGTTTGTTCAAACAAACGCCCTTTTAAAGTCTAAGTTGATATTGATTGACTTGTCCAGAATCAAACAGAAAATACCCGGTCAGCAGAATAGGGGAGGCTGGGGTATCGATCACTAAGTAAACTTAGGCAAAAAAAAGTATGTTTCAGGTAACATGGAAAGAAAACGTAGGCTCGGTAGATCGGATTTTTCTTCTTTTTTTTAAGCATGAAAGTACTACCCAGCCTCTCCGAAGACCCTAAACTTGACCAAAAAAGGGTAAAAATACGAAAAGTTCTTCAAAATTGCATTAAAAAAACTGTTTTGATAGGGTCGGTCGGGTGACCTGAAACAACCTTGTTTTGGCCTTATGTACCTTACATGGTCTACATGTTTCAACCACGCGTCTATATACACTGCCCATAGAGGAGTGTGGTTGTCCCTTTAATAGTAAGAAAGCGATAGCCCTATGCGCCAAGTGCAGGGCTTAGATAATGACACATGTATCACATAAATACCTGGTAAACATGCATGAATAATTAGGTATATTGAACCGATGAGATCGTGTACTGCCACATTTAGATGCAGCGCCTATGTATAGGTCCCTATGTCTATGTTTAGGTGTAAGGGTCACTCACATAGTATTTTAATGCGTTTTGCCCTTTGTCCTCATAATTTACTCATGCAGCCCTGCTCAGCCCTGGCAAGTAAATCGCCAGGGCTGCACTCATGCATCATGGCGATAACGATCAAGAATGGGCCTCATGCATTATATCACTATGCAGCTCTTTAATAAAGTGTTAATTGTATTTCTATGGTTGATTCTGACTTTTTTTTTTATCCCAAAGGCAACAGCACAAATCCCGAACTATTCCTGTTCTCTGATCAGTTTTTGTGAAAGACCCCGACGGAGATAAGTTAAATGTATTGCAACACACTGGTATTGACAATTAAGCTACCAATAATGATATTACCTTCCAAAGTAATATCTCATTGTAAACTTTTACCGTGGGATCGTCTAGATTGCTTTCACTCCCGAATTTTACCTGATACACATAGATATATTAACATGCCCCAGTATTAAGCTGTGGCAGCTCAACATTTGTATGCCTGAGTACCCCCCCCCCCTTTACTGTTTCATAGAAAACTACTGCAGAGTTCCCCTACCTTGTGTGGCCATGGTGAGTTTGGTGCTGCTTGCTGTCTGGTGGGTCTGGGAGGTGTGAGGGGCGGGAGCTGATCTGGGCGTTTACGAGCAGCTCTGTATTAGTTAATGAGCCTGCCCAGGGTGGCGCCTCAATCACACCATGGAGCTCGACCTTCATGATCACACAAACACACGACACATCACACTCAGTCACACATAGGACGAGCTAAGGAAAGGGAGGGGAGGGTAGAAATGGAAAAATGGGAGGATGAATGGAGAGAAGGAGAGAAAGGAGTACATATGTGAGGCTGGATGTGGAAGGGCAGGAAGTGATACGTGAGGAAATTGATGCAGGGAAGAGCAAATTAGGGCAAGATATGGAGGGGGTATAGAGAAGGACAGACAGGGACACATGGACTGAGGATGGGACACATGATGATGATGAAGAGAGGTTGGAGGGAAGGACAGAGGGACACATGGACTGAGGATGGGACACATGAAGAGGGGTTGGAGTTCAGTGCATAGAGGGACACATGGATTAAGGATGGGACGCATGAACTGAGGATGGGACCCCGGATGGAACACATGAAGAGGGGTTGGACGGAAGTCAGTGACACATGGACTGAGGAGGGGATACATGAAGAGGGAAGGGCAGAGGGGGATACACAGGAGTAGGGAACATGGGTAGGGGGAATGACAGCAAGGGCAACATTATAGGATGGAGAGACTTCAGGGATTTTGGGAGAGGGGGGGGGGGTGATAAAGGCAATGTACTGGGGGCATTGACATTTGTTACATTAAAATGTACAGAAAAATAGGGGGCACACGCCGGGTCCGCCCCTGATTCTGAGTGGAAGGAAAGGTAGAAAGTGACACATGCATGGGAGGAGGAAGGGCAGAGATAAGCGGGGGGTGGGGGTGGAGGATGGGGGATGGGGTGGGAGTGTCATACATGTCTCGTCTCCAGTATTGCTTGATAAACACTATTTAACATAGGGGCCTTCCATTAAGTACGTACGCACCAAGGGGGGGGGGTCTATTTTCTGGAACATGTTGCGTACATAAACCCTTTGTTTTAATGCGTAGAAGAACTTTAGGGGGGGGTGGGGAGTCAATTTCTGGAAAAAAATTGCGTACATACTTTATGGAAGGCCCCATAGGTATATGATGATCTATGAATGATATATGCATTATTGTACCGCATTTGACCGTAATAAGCCCCTCCCCCCACGCTCCCATTGGATCAATGTTTAAGACTGGAAAAAAAGTCAAATTTTCAAACGTAGGGCGCTTAGTAACTCAAATACGGTAATGATAAATATTCACTAAGCTTCCACGTCAATGAAGAGTACACAAAACACAGGGCTTTTTTTTGTATAACCTTTCGCTTTTTATTTAATGATTCCTAGGGATATGATTCAACTTTCTCACGTATACATTCTCTCTTTTAAATATAATACTCCATCTCTTCAGGCATAAGTTTCCTTTACAGTCATGGCGGTTTTTAAAGGCGCCTCCTTAACACATCACACACATATTCGGTCTGTAACCGCCCGGTATTACATAGAACACATCATGACAAGTAAATTCAAACAATCACATTGTCAAACCGCAAACCTCTTTGCAGAAAAATTACTAAAACTCATATTTGATATAAAGACTGCGTTACTCATTCTGAAATTCTCAATAGATTTCCTCTATTTTATGATTCCATCATCGCCGTGATATGGCTATTCGCTAACAAAGAAACGTCTCGATACCCAAGTGACGGGATATCATTATACAACTCATTCCTAAAGACGACTGCCACTTTTCCCCCCCAATGAGACGCGTTCCGACAGAAACGATGGATAATGCGAACATATCCAAAAAGGATAGCATTATCTAACGTCACATTATCCTTCTTCGCATGACCCGGTCTCATTTTGTTCATTCCTATGATACATTAAACACCGGAGGAACAAATTCATCGCCTTAAACCAGATCCTGTCAACAGTCACAAGAGATGGAACTTGGTAAATAAATAAGTGTACAAAAAATCTGCCTAAACCAAATTGAAATCATCGTCCAAATCAAACTTACATATTTTCACGGGTATTATAATGCACAGGTCTGGGATTTCTAAAGCTTATTTCTAGTTCATCCACACATTCTTCTAAAGGAAGTATTTATCCTTAGTCACCTCTATAACTTGGCACTTTGTATTACCCTTGACACCACATACGCATGCGTTATACTCCTGTTTAATACCAAGTCTCCATATTATTCTGACAACATATTTAAACCATTTATTTCTGCTCTTTGTGGCCATTCTCAGTGTGAAATGTATGTAATGCATGTACAAAACATCTGGTGTCGTCAATAGTTGGTGTGAATTTGTGGTAATAAATAATAGAACAAATATGATCTTCAAATGAAAGGGGAGATATGGAATAAGTGGAAATAAGTCAATAGTGTTTTCTGTTTATCAGTTAACAGTATTGATTTTCAACAGGATTCCATTTTCAAGTTACGAACGCCATCTGAAACGTACTTATTAAAGTGCATGTGGTACTAAAGGGTCAATAGATTCATATGGCTATTTGGGTGTTAAACATCTTCCAAACTAAATTCCATGAATGAACTGAGCAAAAACCGAGACAATTTCCCCAAACACATATAAATGCTAGTATGGCTTAGGATTACGGAATTTTAAGTCAATCACTCAGATATCCTGATGGACAAAGTCAGGCACATTGGTTTTAAAGAAAAACGCCTTCGGGCATTTGTCACTGATCGATAGTTTATACCAACGTTTGACATACATGGTCAATACTTGGTTACTCGTGGTTCCTCAGTTCTCCAGTGCTGAGCGGTAAAACTATTATCTGGTTTTATAGACGCATAAAGTAAGAAAAAACAATGAAAGTGGGTCTAAAGGGGGGAAAACAAACACAGCCGGTCGGACCACAGCCAAGGCAACTCTACCACCCTCACACCTCCTACCCAGTTTTATACCTTTTAAATATCCTAAGTTGATAACTTGCTCGGTGGCAACAAAACTTCCATTTCTATGCCGCGATTAAAAAGATTACCATCCTTTTAAAATCTGACTATGAGCACCATAGCTTGAGTACACTCCACGGAGAGGGGGTAATTCATAGTATTTCTCCTTTTCAGTTGACTTCACTTTAGTTGGCACATTCTTCATTAAGTCCCTCTTTCACTTACATGGAATGGTCTATACCAAGCTGGATTACCTACTAACATGACCGTTGCTTGGCAGGTCACTGGCTCTAAGAAGTTGGCCGATACAAATAGTCATTCTCCATGCACAGGTGGTCCACTGTAGGTGGTGCATATTAATTCCCATAGCGTTTATTTGAAGGACCACGTATGAAATCTTGGAATTGTAGCGCCAGTAGTGTTTTCACTTGCTATGGTAGACCATTTTTAGCAATCATTTATTTTATGTTTTGTAGCCAATAAAGATGCAAAATCAACAGTACCATACTTTCATATGTCACATGTAGATATAGTTCTGCATAAAATAGTTTACATTTTATTATGGTCAAATATTCCCTTCTTTAGAAACTTTAAAAAAAGTAAAATTATGGTTTTATATCTGAGTTTAAAGTTTGTATCGTTGTTTCTGCAGACACAGTTGTCACCCTGCAATGGTTTCTATTGAACATACCGTATTCACACTAATATTAAAGCGCACATATCTTAGACCAAAAATAACCAAAGTATCGCCCTTTTTTGGGATGAACAAGTCCATACTACTTAAAGTATCTTTAAGTGCACATTGCGCATATTACAGCGAATACGGTATCATCGCATATGAACTATAGATGTGGTTTATACGAACAACAGTGGGTGTTTACGAAACTGTTCGCTTACATCACAGTGCCTGAGAGCAGAGGCCCTCATAATAATATATATATATGATATATATATGATACCCAGTCGGTCGCCAAGCGTTGACCGATGGTGACCGGATCAGATCCAGCTTACACCACACATACATGCGCGCAGTAACATCAACCCCTGCACGCTCCCATTCACTTACATATATACGTACACAACAAAAACAACAAACGCACGCACTCACCCAGTAGTAGTAGTATATATACATATACAAGCACTCTCAGCTCTCCCACCTTTAATTAATCAATCAATTAATTAATCAATACCCCAACCTCACACCACTCTCTTTACTTACTTACTTACAATATCGCCCACATATATGCCCCCTATAATCCCCCTACTAGTTGTACATATGTAGCCTCACACAAAGCCAAATGACTTGGTTTTTATCGCGAGTAGGAGTTTGCTGCGGAGGATGAGTTTGGAGGAGTAGAGCGGGATGTAGAGGCGGGAGATGCACGTGTTGGCTGTCGGTAAGTGGTTGTCATCCGCCGGTCGGACCGTGATACTCGGCATCGGCTGAAAGCCCTCCTCGCTCGCTGGTAGCGCAGGACTTGATGTCCAGAAGTAGACCTGAAAGAGTTGTACAACAGTTGTAGTTTCTGGCTAATCAAAACTGACTTGGTCAACGGTTGTAATTTCTGACTGATTACTTAATATCTGGACCCGAGCATTTTATCATTAGTGATATGATTGTTACAGTTGTTTTACCCAGGGATGCCAAGTTACCCCACCCCAAAATCGTATTTCTTACGATTTTTGTCCCCCAAAATCGTAACAATTTTTGGTTGAAATCGTAACCAAAATCGTAACAATAGAATACTATTGCTAATTGGTCAAAATGATGTAAGAAGGAATTCTAATGATTAATTGAAATCGAAATTTGGCCCATTATACAAGTCATCAAGCTTGCTCCTCAATGTGTGATGTTGCTTTATGACCAACAAAATCTAGTTTTAGTCTAGTTTTGTGTGTTTGTAGTAGGCTACATATCTCAGTATGGTACATTTACTTTAAACAAATACCAGATGATTGAAAATCGTAATTTGATATCCAAAATCGTAATGGGCGTAATAGGGGTCAAAAATCGTAAAATTACGGAAAAATCGTAACACTTGGCATCCCTGATTTTACCTATGTTACTGTAACAAATGTAACATTCAAAAATGTTATCAGTCAACACAAATGTATGATTTGGATCATCACTATACCCAGGGATCCACTGCCGCATTTTTGCTGCAAAAGATGATAAGTGCTTGATTTCGGCGAGTATAGTGCTACATTGTCCATACCATTGATCCACATCTGGAACGTTCTGATACGTTTTAACTTACATTTACACAAATGCAGCATTTGAATCAAGCTCATATCCTCAATTTGTGTCTGTATAGATTAGTATACAACTAGAATACCCACCAGATCCTGCCTTTCAATGTTGTTCATCTTTTCCACAATGGACCAAAACCAGCGTTTGAAGCGTTGTAGTTTCTCGCCGCCCTCTCCGCTCTCGTCGTTGAAAGACGTGTAAGAGATGAGCGTGGCCACGTTGATGTCACCGACCCCGTTCAGCAACAGGCGCAGGTCCTCAGCCATAAGGCCCTCTAACGAGCCCCGCGGGATCACGTCAAACACACCCGTCCGCAGGTTCTGTCATGTCAATTAACATCTTGTTTAATAGGATTGTATTTTATAGATACATTCACCAGAGTAACAATGTGTATTCACTATAAATCAAACTATCGTGGGGGGCTTATTAGGGGGAGGGCGCTTATTACATCGAATACGATACTCGAATTAATTTAACGGTGAATTACACTATTAGTGTATTTCCGATTTTATTCCTAGCACACTATATTTTAACTTCACAAATGATTATGGCCATTATTATCTATTATTACTGAGCACCTTAAACAGTGATGAATTATTGAGAATATTATGAAGTAATCAGGCATAAACTATAAATTTGAAATTTTGCACTGACTTCTAATGCGCGCTCTGCGACCTTGACCATCCGGTACTCTGCATAGCGTCTGACATAGTCGTGAACATTAGCTGCATTCACTTCAACATCCGCACCACCTGGGATCAGCTCAACTTGGTCTCCGCCCTGCAAAATAAATATGACTCACACTATAGATTTGAAATTCCAATTTGAGGAGGGAAATTGTTGCACTGTACTCAATTTAATTACAAACACATCAGAGGCTGTATTGTGCCGATAAAGTCTTTATCACTGATGAAGACGAATTCGCTCGAAGCTGTAGTCTCACTATGATAAATCTATGCTTTATTGAAATCTATGTTTGGAATTCTGGCTGTGCTTTGTGCAATGGGTGTCACAATAGATGGCACAAGCAATTTAATATATCACTGGCAGAAAAAATAAATCAGTTAAGCAACTTACCTCCTCTGGACACAGTTCAACACAGAAGGTGAGGTCCAGCGCAGAGAACATAAGTGATGCATCTTTCGTCTCCGAGTCAAGCACGAGCTGACACAGACTCTCGTACATGACCGGGTCAAAGAAGGCCAAGTCGTGCCACGCGACCTTCCGCCCGAGGATGTACTTTAGGACATGCCGCGTGAAGAACATGGGGCACACCTCGTTTTGTAGTAAGCACAGGCCGATCACTCTGTAAGGGGAAGGACAGAGGAATGGTGATGATTAATCTACTATATGTTTTTGTACTGAACAGGTCATATTAAGCTACTTTGGGAAACATGTTATCTTTAGAAATCAAGGCTACTTTGAGAGTTCTTCATATGTTCTATTTTAGTTTTCTGAAGATAATGTATATACATGTAACGTAAAAGCCCACACTTTAAGCTTTTCAATACAGGAGTTTTCATACATTAGATTTAAAGAGAGCACAATTGGAGTCGTCGTATAAAATGTATCTTACCTACCCATGGATATCACATCAATTTTAATTCGAGAGTCATTTCACTAAAAAGTGTAAAACGAAAGCATACTAGTTTACCTATGGAATACCGTCACTCACCTGCCAACATTCCTATAAGCGTTAAGGCGTTCTAATGAGTTCCGCCCAGCCCGTGGTGCGTAGTAGCCACGCTTACCGGGCTGCCAGAAGAGAGGACATGTATCATCAGAGTCATCGTCGTCGTCTGTATCACTTCGCCTTCCCGAAGAGGGTTTTGTCTTGGATTTGTCTGACGAGAGGTTGAAAATATCCAGGTCCATAATGGCCTCGGCATTGATCTCCCTGGGGAGGATGAAGGAAAGACTGGTTACGCGATGGACTCAACCATCACTTGCTTCAAACACTATCACGAAGAGTTGCAAGCAGTGGTGGTGGATTTGTGTATACTCAATACTAACGGGTATTTGATATGTGTCCGATTCAGGTACTATTCCACAGCGTATTTGCACTCATGAGCCAGTCCTTTCCTTAGATAATATATCCTTTGTCTTATTTAGATGGCTCTTTAGATTTTAGTTTTGGTTCGAAAGGACAATGATGACAAAGTATTTGCCCTCTTGCAAGTTGCATCAAGCAGAGCATATATATGGTCTTCATTGACGTTTATATTTGGACCAACAAAGTCTCTGTTACCATGATCTCAGCATGAATATGTGCCCTAACATGGGATTACATTGATTTACTTCAAGTTCGATGGAACGAAGGCATACAAAGCCGTGAATTCTGAATGGTGATCAGACACATATTCTATCGTAGATGTGTGTTTTTTTAAATTCTTTTTTATTATTATTATAATTATTTTTTTCAATCTGGTCAAGAACTATTTTATCATAGAACTAAGATTAGTCAGAGAAAAAAAAGGGAAATCCCACCTGCCGTGTGACATTATAAGGTCTACTGCCTCCTCCACCTTTTGTCGTAGCGAGTCTTCAGACGCAAGCAGGAATAGTAGCTGGGGCGGGGATAGTTCTAATAACATACCAGTAATCCTTGGTGCCAGTGACTGAAATTTGAATTAACACACTGTAATAAAAAATCTAGCGTGTGATCCTAATCACAAAAGACTCAGGGCTTGTGTATCACTTGTGTATATTTCTATATCACTTGTGCATCACTTGTGCACACTTGTGCACACTGGTGTACCACTTGTGCACATTGTGCACCACTTGTACACACTTGTACACACTTGTGCACCACTTGTACACACTTATGCACACTTGTGCACCACTTGTGCACACTTGTATGTCACTTTTGCACACGTGTGTACACTTGTGCATCACTTGTGCACACTTGTGCACCCTTGTGTACCACTTGTGCACCACTTGTGCACACTTATGCACACTTGTGCACCACTTGTGCACACTTGTATGTCACTTATGCACTCTTGTGTACACTTGTGCATCACTTGTGCACACTTGTGTACCACTTGTGCACACTTGTGTACCACTTGTGCACACTTGTACACACTTGTGCACCACTTGTACACACTTATGCACACTTGTGCACCACTTGTGCACACTTGTATGTCACTTTTGCACACTTGTGTACACTTCTGCATCACTTGTGCACACTTGTGTACCACTTGTGCACCACTTGTGTACCACTTGTGCACCACTTGTGTACCACTTGTGCACCACTTGTGTACCACTTGTGCACCACTTGTGCACCACTTGTGCACCACTTGTGCACCACTTGTGCACCACTTGTGCACACTTGTGCACCCTTGTGTACCACTTTTACACCATGGAGTGACCTAAAGTGCTAAAAGATACCTGTCACTAGCTGTTGTCGATTTTATGTCCACAGATGGCAAACTGGTCTGACAAAAAGCGTCTCAACCACCCAGAATTCAGATCTCCCATAGGTTTAACACTAAATGCCGAAATCGACAAAATGTCTACAGCAGTACTGTCATGTTTGTCTACAGTGAGGAAAAAATGATGTTTTTTGGATAGGTCTACTTTAGCAATTTTTTTCAGGGGGTTCCGGTAGGGGTAGAAGAATGATTTTTGCAGCCCTGTGTAGGAAAACACTTCAAATATCCGATTATGTGATTATTTGATCGATGGGCCTAATGTTTCTATGAAAAATTGGGAAAAATAGAAATATTAAAATTCCCCTCAAAAACGTCTCACAGAGGCGTCGCATAAGACTCGGGAGCAAGGCTCCCTGAGTCAACAACTAATACATAATGTGTAATAAACAACAAATAAATAATGTCAAAATATACATTTTCTAATATCAAGTAGGCACAATTTAATTTTCTTTCCAGTATATCCTTTTAAAGCTAACATCTCCCATGCAGCTGTTTGATCACTCACCGGTTGCAGTGTGTGCACCTTTGGATAAAGCCTTTCTCCGAGCTGTCTGCGGTGAGGTGGCATCTGATCGTTAACGTTCAATGACTCAGAACTTGACTCCCCTGCTGTGCCTGCCCCCTGCGTGCTACCCGAGCCCCCGACCACCCCGGCTCCTCCACTGCCCCCACTACTGCTCCCGTCTAGCGCCATGTAGAACGATGGGGCGTCCAGAGACAGAGACCGCCGCGTGCTCTCCCGACTACGTTGGCGCTGTATTCTTTGTCGCTCTCGCTCACGCGATTTGATTTTCTGGATGAGCGAGTATTGTAGCGTCTTGCCTCCCACAAGGATGCCTTCTAGCGGTGGTAGTTTGTCAGATGAGAGAACAGCCTGTCAAGGATTAAACATTAGTATAGTGTATATCAGTTCAAAGAGTCAAAATGTACTTCTTTTAGTATAATTTTATTAAAATTTGTCGCTGAATCAATCGAGGGAGTTCTTAATTTGTATGTACTTCTATGAGGGACGATGTAATGCTGGGATTAGTGCTATGTCCTTTGTCTTAATGACACATTCATCCAGCCCTGGCAAGTCTCCTCCCCAGTGCTGCATTCATGCATCATGCCAACTATTTAGGAGTGCATCATGCCTACCTGTGAGAAGGCCGTGTAGAAGCTGCGTGCCACCCCGCTGCCCTCTCCGGGCTCGTCCTTAAAGGTCACCTTACAGCGGTGCACACAGAGCGGGGGGCTCGACGTGTTGGTGCGGCGGTGGTATTGTGTGTTGAGTTGTTTCAGGGCGCCAATGAGCATGGCGCTTCGCTCCCGCTCCACCTGAAAGGGCCAATCAAGGTCAATATTTAGAGTGCATTGAAAAGGAATTTCTATTGCCCATGGACTAGAAAATATGAACCTATGACTAAGAATTTTTTTAAAACATTTTCTTCACCAAAATTAAAAATTTGGTGAAGAAACTATTTTATTTTATGCGTGTTTTTCTTGTGTGAAGAAACAAAACTTATATATCAATTTTTTTATATATCATTTATATTTTCATGTTTTTTTAAATTGATCCATAGCATTACTAAAACTCACATCAAGTGTTAGGTCTCTTTGTTGGGAGTTGCGTAACCGTTCCATCTCGCGTCTAAACTTGCTCTCCTTGACGGGGAAACCTCCGAGTTCGCTGATGACCGAGCCGGGTTCGGCTCCGACATCGTCAGCGAACACTCGCCCGAACAGGTCCAGGCTGAGTCGCCATCTCCCCAGCAACATATCGTGAGATAAGAGCTGGCTGAGAGCATTAGCCGACGACTTGTTCTGTGCTGGTGCATTGGGTACAGATGATGTCTCTATGACGACTGTGTTGGAGACATTCTCGTTGGCACCGACCATGTCGACTACTGCTGAATCTGTCTGCATCGGCTCCGGCTCAGGAGCACTTACAGGCCTGCAATGTCATGACAGGGAAATTAGCATGGTATGTGATAGCACACTAGGTGTTTCAAGTTGACGAAGCACCACTCACATAAGATAATGTAGATTAAAAAACTGCTTTCGTATGAGAATTGATTGTTATAAACTTTCTATATTATTTAGCAATCATGGCCAATAAAGATACTAAGTTACCGCAACCAAGTAGCAGACCCACTTAGTTGAATAGATGTATGGGTGATATGATTTCTGTGAGGTTTTAAGACCTGTAACGACCATCATTACAGCAACCCTCATATTCATGCATTTACATTCGCATGACATTTGAACAAATATCTTTTATCTTATAAGAAAATTAAAACGAACATAGACATGTGTAACAAAGATTTATGGCTTACATTTCGGCAGTGGACGTTGACGGCTGGTCAGCAGCAGCAGGTGGCGCCACCACCTCGGGCGCTGGCGCGACACTTGTCGTTGGCTTGACCTCTTTGGGTTCCTCCTCTGGGAGTGGCTTGGGTGTAGTAGTCCCACTGGTGGATGGCAGTACTATAGGCTGGGCAGACCCGGCATGTACAATCACACTGGGCTGCGTCACCACCGGCGGTGCAGTCACCACGGGCGGTGCAGCCGGGGGTGTTTCAACAACAGAGACTGGGGCGGGGGGTGGTGCTGATGATGGGGGCGCCTGGGAGGGAGGCGGTGGGGGAGGGGGCGGCAGGGCCTCAGCCGCGAGGGATAAATCAGAGGACAAGTTCATGGGCACTGTCTGTGGTGAACCGTCCAAAGGCTGGAACAGTCGAGTCGCTGTTGTGACCGTCATTGACTTGACGATGACGCTGGTGCTCGCTGCCCCGGTGCTACTGCTACTGGTGGGCTCGGCGGGTGTAGGCGCGGCTGGAGTCGGGTTGGAGGAGCACGATGGCACTTCTACAGCCGAGGCTGAGGGGAAGGGAGGGAGAGCAGCACCGTGAGCGTACGGTGTATCAACAGTCCGCGTGGACAGGGCTAGGTGTGTGGGCAGCCGGTCAAAGCTGTTCCCCGGCGTGGGGTTAGCACTGTCAGTTTCACTCGCCGACACAGCGATCTTCTGTCTCGGCATACCGAACAGATCCTCCCTCCGAGCATTGGGCTGCAGCAACTGTGGCTGGTCTGCCAGTGGTAATGTCTCTGCTAACCGACCCTGGAACGGGTCCGGTGGGGGGCACCCGAGGAATGTTGTTGAATCAGACCGCTGGAAGAACGGATGCTTTCGTCCAGATTTCAACCCGACTTCCGACTCTCCGTCCATGCTGTCGGTTTCCATGGTAACGTTCTGCCCGGTGGCATCGTCCTCCTGATCTTCATTCTCGTTCTCGTCGTGATCCTGCCAGGAGTGAACCGAGATGCCGTCACGGATCAGATCAGCATCGCTGTCAGTGCCGCTGCGCATGTAGTATATGAGCGCATCAAAGACGTAGGCCACGTGCTTCAGGGCCGAGATGTCTATAATGGGTAGGTTGTCCGAGTGTTCGTCGTTATGAGACCGCATCAGCGATAAGGCATACGTCAGGAAGTCACGCCTGGCCGAGTTCCCATCGAGGCTCGCTGCAATAGAGATATGGGTGAACGTTATTTATAGATGCTCTAAATAAACTCACATGTGTCCATGCTGGTTACATACAAAGGCGGGGATCATAATACAGTATTCATGCATCAGGAATACTTCGGGGTTGACACTCATGGCAACAAAGGGCACAGCACATTAAAATTTAAAGCTCTACACACACCCCTAGATCCTGATTTTAACTATGCTACTGATCTACAGACCTATATTAAACATCATTGATGATATTTATTTTTGACGAAGACAACTCTTTAACTTACCTGTGCTGACCTTGGGGGGAGCCCCAAACCGGGACCTCCTCCCGGCGCCCAGCACCTGGAGGACGCGGGGCTCCTCCCGCACGGCCGGCCGCTCCCGCTGGTTACGCACAAACGTCGAGTAGAGCGGGTGGCCGGGGTGCGACTGGTCCGACGTCTCGCTCAGCGCGGCACCAAACCGTAGCTGGCCTTCTGTGGAGTCCATGACAGCGATGAGCCAGTCCCAAACACCCTTCAGATGACACTCCAGGTACACCTGCGGTCAATAATTTTGTAATAATATTAAATATTCATCATTAGTCATGTTTTACAATGGAAATAATTCAAACTACCGGTTTATATTTTTCATTTTAGAGGAAAACTGATCAAATTTACTGAGATTATCCAAGATGAAAAAGCTATTCAAACAAAGTCAAGTGAATATTGACAGAAAAAATATATCAGCCAGAACCAGTCTTACAGGGTAACGTTATCATAATGACACAAAGTACGAAATACATATAATTCAATACAAAAATTCCAATGAAAATTAAGAATTCATGCAAAAGTAAGAAAAGTAGTATCTCTGATTATAACTGCATGTATCTAAAGTAAACCATTCCTATACCTGCAGCTTCATTGCCTCTTCGTTGGAGATGTCGAGGGTGCGCGGCAGGTTGGGTGCGAGTGCGTGGTAGTCCTGGAGCATGGTGAGCAGGTCAGCGATCTGCCGCATCACGATGCTGAAGGCACGCGCCAGCTGACTGGCCGTGGTCGCCATGGTGATGGTGTTGTCCGTGTTGGTGGGCGCCATGGTGGTGACCGTCGTGGTACGTCGGAGGGTGGCCGGGTCGATGTAGATGAAGCCACTCGTTCCTGGGATTGAATGTGGAAGGTTAGGTGTAGGAAAGGATGGATGTACATACTGCTTTATAAGGTGTCACGATCTAACATCACATGGACAGATGGTATGCCCTTGATGGACCAAATCAAACTAAATCAAAATCATATTACTGTTACGGATAGTTTAATAGCCAGTCGACCGTTCACAAAGAGTCTAAACTACCGAACGTTCCTGAGTATAACCCGCAGGTTAGCAGTTATACTCAAACCAAAACGCCATTCCTATTTATACAATATTGTCAAATTCTAGATGCGGGTAATACGAGGGTTTTTGGTAGTATGGTACAGTACTAAAATAGCAATTTTCAAACCCCAGGTGCGGGTTACAGGATTCTCTCAAAGCTGGGGTGCAGGTTATACAAATGAAATTTACGGTAGAACAATTCCCAGTTCTGAAGACGCACATACCCGCCAGTTATCACACATTTTGCTATTATATTTTTAGAGAATATTGAGATGTCTGGTGTGAGTACTCACGTGGCTCGGTGTTGGTGTTGGAGGGTGCGGCGGTGGTGCCGGTGCGTGGCGTGGCCGCCTCCCGCTGCCGCACCGCCCACTGCATGGTCTGCGGGGCCTGGAGCGCCCTCTGTCCGTGGGTGCCGGCGTTACTACGCCGCTCCAGCTGCTCATCTAGCAGCCCCATGTCATCAGCATCAGCATCCTCACTCTCACCTGATCACAGGTAGAAAGGACTCAGTTTTTGATAGTTTCAAAAGTCATGCGAAATACATTTTTTGGCCTACGGGTTTTAAATTCAATAATTTTTCTACTTTAAAAAAAAAAAGTCCCCCAAATTCTACACATGCTATGTTTTCCTATCTAGGGGCCATAAGCTATAGCAAGTAACATTCTTGATCTAATTAATTCCATATTATTTAGCATAATTAGTAGAAGTCTTCTTTACATACCACTGCCAATCGAGTCTGTATATATCGTACAGAATTTCTCCCATTCAAATAATGTCACTATGGAGTAGTATGGTATTTGATAAAATTAAAACTTTTTTTTTGTATTTTCGGTGTACTCACCAACTTCACTGTCTTCGTCTTCTTGATTCGAGGACTCGCCCGACTCCTCCTCAGAGAAGTATGGTAGGCTGCCGACCCCGGCGTCAGAGCCGGCTGTGGCTGCCGTCACTGCGCTGCGCTGGATGCTAGCATTGTCCTGATTACTATGTGAGCTCTCACTGTCGCTCTCCGACTCAGCAAGCAGGTCTAAGTCCATGTCACTCTCTCCACCTGAAACCCATGGAGAAGCCAATGAGTTAAAGTTTTTTTTCAAGGGAAAATTAAGCCGCTGGAGGCTAGATGTTATACTGACAGTATTCGATCATTATATCGTCTAACAGCCAAGCAGGATTTTGATAAAAGAATCATGATAACTGCATTCAGCGTAGTTAGTGCCCAGCGCGCTTAACAATTTCTAGTACTTTGGCGTTAATTGAGTACAAAAAAAAGAGAAATTTTTGGTGAATCATACTTTACAATTCCCCCAAAATAGGGGGTATGTGCGCTAATTACGTCCAATAAGGTACTACAAACAGTTCCATCAGCCTGGCTGACACCACTCACCGTCCTCGTGTTCTGGCGGAGGGTTTTCTGCCTCATGCTCCGAGTGCTCAGACCGTTGGTCGTCCTGGTCACCTCCCATGGGTGCCTCCTCCTGGTCCACAGCCTCCACGACCTCCACCTCCTCCCCACCCCCCGACACCAGGTCCTCCTCCCGCTCCACGCGAGAGGCCGACACCGACACCGGGTTTCTGGTGATGGGCGGAGTGGGCGCCGGAGGACGTGAGGTGTAGGATCGGTGATGACTCGGGGGGCCTTCATCTGTTGATGACCGCGGTGGGAGTGGGTCCAAGGAAAACAACTCTTCACTTCCCTGTAAAATTGAGGATTTTAAAATTTTATATTTTAGATATTTTTATTTTTTATTGAAGATTTAAGAATCACATGAAGGCGTCAGTATTTTGAGGGGATAGAGAATTCAAGGTTAACTATTGCAAACTGATTCTTCTTTTATATATCCATGGATTCTCCAGATTTCCTGATGGAGTTGATAAGCAATCCATAATAACACATGCAACTCGGTCCTACTTATAAAGAGACACGTTTCTCAGATAAGCTTATACATGTAATGTAATCTCAACTATCGGATGACTGTGTGGGTGAGTAAATGGGCCGACTTTGTTTCAGACTGCCAAAAATTAAAACAAAAATGTAATCAAATAATAAATCTATTTGATCTGACTGACCTGGATGGCATCATTGTTGGAGCTGACCAGCGAGAAGGGTGCGGTGGGTCGAGCCACTCCCATGCGTACTGGGGCGATGAGCGAGTCGGCAATCTCACACAGTTCCTCTATGGCAATGTTGATGAGCGCCTGGAACACTCGGCGACACTTGATGAGTGGCTGAGACACCATGCTGTAACACAGAGCACATACCCAGGGTTAAAAAGAATTTTAGGAATTTATCCCATTCAGTTGAAAAATTATATTTAATAAAAAGAGAGATATAATATATATCCAATTTCTTAATTCAAAAAGATTCATGGATCATTAATGTGTCATCGGTGCTGGAAGTTCAAATATATCAGTTGGAGCTCTCTTTATATCTCCGTTTTCGCGGGTTGTCAGCTGTTCATTTAATACTAAACATGGTGTGGGTTATAGCTGTTCCTCAAGGTCTAGGTGTAGGTTATGCAGGAATTCATAGTAAGTGAAAGCCAAGTTCCTATGATAAGTTAGGTTACTCTATATAAAGTCTGCATTCTCTGCGGATGTAACTCACCTCTTCTTCTTGCTGCTCTGAGGGGTCAGTTCTACGTTCAGCACTACAAAGATGCGGGCGACTGACCGGACAAACCGACGAGCAACAGACTTGGCCTCTGCCTTTCGACCTTCTACCGAGTCATTTAAAATCTCACGGATGAGTGTAGTTAGTAAAGTGTCCAGCATCTGCAGAGAAGCGAGACAAAATTCAGATATGAAAATCCCTTTTCATTTTTAAAACTCAACGCTTTACCTCTTTCGATGAACATATTCTGGTTTTACAAATAATCAAAAAATATTTACAATTCTTTCCTATTTTATTTCACAAATGATCTTAACATCTAGTGTGCTAATGCTCACTGCTTTAAGTATCCCCTTCCATCAGAAACTAAAATATACAGCAGTCCAACATTATAGCACTCCAATGCACTATATGGATATATATCTAAAACTGGACATCGACATCCATGTAACAGAATCCTTCCAACAGAAATCTATATTTAGTAGAAGTAGAAATCCATGAATATCTATATGAAGGAGAACACCATGTTCATGCCTATGAATATGTCTGTGTGTATGTTCATTTAAAGATTCAAGATTGCAACCATTCATTGAATGCCACCATGCTTTCAATGTAATCTCGAATTGCAGTTGCAGTAATTTAATACTAATAAAAAATAATCTATTCCATTTTTCTTTCATGAACAGTTGGCATCCCATAGATTCAAGATGGCTATCACTCAATCATTGAATATCCCGATGCTTGAAATGCAATCTTGACTTGTAGTTGCATTAATTTGATACTATCAAAAAAACAAATCCTATTTGATTTTTCCTTCATTCAACCCATTCAAGATGGCTACCATTTACTAAATGCCACAATGCTTTCAGTGCAATGAAGAATTATAGTTGCATTAATTTGTATAATTCATATAAGAAAATTTCCATTTGATACCTTTTTCAAACACAGTTGGCACCCCATAGGTTTAGGATGGCCACCATTCATTGAATGCCACAATACTTTAAATGCAATCTTGAAATGTAGTTGCATAAATTTTATACTGTTAAAAAAATCCAATTTAGTTGTTCTTTTCATGAAGAGTTGGCACCCCATAGGTTCAAGATGGCCACCAGTCATTGAATGCCATAATGCTTAAATGCAATCTTGAGTTGCATTAATTTGATTCTTAAAAAAAAACACTTTTTCTTTCTTTCATGAACAGTTGGCACCCCATACATGCCATAATGCTTAAATGCAATCTTGAGTTGCATTAATTTGATTCTTAAAAAAAACACTTTTTCTTTCTTTCATGAACAGTTGGCACCCCATACATTCAAGGTGGCTACCAGTCATTGCATGCCACAATGCTTTAAGTGCAATCACAAATTATAGTTGCATTAATCTGATACTAATAAAAAAACTAATTCTATTTTTTTTTTTTAATTCATGAACAGTTGGCACCCCATATATTTGAGATGACTACCATTGATTTAAGATGCTTAAAATGCAATCTCGAATTGTAGTTGCATCAATTTAATGCTAATAAAAAACAAATTCTTATAGATTTTTCTTTCATGAATAGTTGGCACCCCATAAGGTGGCTACTATTCATATTAATGCAAATACAATGCTTTAAGTGCTAAATTACGAATTGTAGTTGCATTAATCTGGTACTAAAAAAAATAAAATATTCTATTTGATTTTTCTTTCATGAACAGTTGGCACCCCATAAATTAAAAATGCACCCAGCACCCAGGTCAACAGCTATATACGGACACATGAACCTCCCCTGCCTGTTCTCCTTCAATGCAGAGTGAAGTGGGTGGGAGGGGGTGACCATCAACAGTGCATAAACACTTTGATTGGATGACAATGCAGTTTTTATATTACAACCCTAAATTTTTGCAACGAAAATCATCAAGAAATACTAAGTATTTTTTCCAAAGAATAGCTTTTCTAGAATGGCTCGATACTCAGAAATCCTACTGCGAATAAAAAAAAGTCAAATTCTGATTCTAAACACCTGAAAAGTGAGAAATGCTGGCGTTCACGGTTTATGTAGGAAATGTACTAAAAACACCAAAAATATGCAACAAAACCCTAATTTTCTCAAAAACTGTTCAGTAGGATTTTTTCTAACTGAGGTTCCAGTGTTTTCTACCCTCATATTACACATTGGCATAGAGAATATATTGGCACCTAGTCAGGATTTTGCCCTAGAAGCAATCTGTGAGGCAAAAAACAGCCAAAATGAGCCACTGGTCTGAAGTATAAAACTGGGCATCGATCACTATAGAGCTACAAAGAGGGAGAATCGATGTCCAGTAACAACTATGCTACTGATCTACAGACTTAATAAATCAAATACTAGATGATATTCATTTTTACCTCTACACTACACTTGACAAGGAGGCAGTGTGTGAACTTGTCGAGTCGCATGGTTCCTGATTGACTGTTGAGATAGGCCTGGTCCTCATACACCACCTCGGCAGGCCGGGTGGTGGAGCCCCGACGACCGTCCAGCAGCATAGAGCGCACAGCCGTCCAGTCACTCAGGATACGCTCCAGGGCCCGCCGACTGAACCGGGGCGGCTCCAGGTCATGTTCTGGTATATCCGACTCTGCAAGAATTTGTGGTTGATTTAAAAAAATTATTATTTCTATCTAACCGATCATCATATTTAAGAAATCTTCAGTTTATTCTTTTTCTGTGCCGTCTTTTGCCCAAAACTCTAAACGTGCATTTTGGAAATCAATTCAATATTTGCAGAGATGCCACTCACTAGTACCGTAAAACCTCGCGTATAAGCCTAACTCGCGTATAAGCCGCACCCCGACTTTGGGCCGATCCTATAAGCCGCAGAGGCCCTCTGATTGTTCTAGAGAAAAACTCGCGTATAAGCCGCACCCCTAACTTTGGCCTGAGGCTATAAACCACCCTTAGTACCAGGGTCCTCCTGCTGCCCAATGAGGCCTCCTAGTGACCTGTAGGGCCTCCATGTGTCCTACAGTGTCGAGTTTTGTCGGCTTTATCACACCCAGAGGTGACTAGGTGTGGGGGGGGGGGGGAATTGCCCCGAGGTGTTAAAACAATACTACAAGTATGTGGCGGTCATTCCCCCCCCCCCACCTCCATTGTTACTGCTAAATAACAAGGGATTAGCGGTGCCCTGCATTGTTTTAAGGGGAGAGGTGCGAATATCAGGCAATGACACTGCCCACTCGCATTTGTTTCCACCCCCCCCCCTCCACCCCAGCAGTCCCTGCATCCCCCAGGGTGAATATCAAGGTCATTTTATGAATCATACTTTGGAAAAACTCGCGTATAAGCCGCACCCAGAGTTTGGGTCTATCATATAAGCCGCATTGGCGTTCTGACTCGCGTACTAGCCGCGGCTTCTACGCGAGGTTTTACGGTAGACAAAACATTAAGATTTTGGTTAAATTTCAGTAGATATTTAATATGGGAATTCCGACGACAAAGTGTGAATTCCTGCAGAAGTAGGAAAAGTGGCATCTCTATGCTCTCGGATAATTATATGGCAAGCCCTTGTGCAATACGTATATTGATCAGTTGACATACATATAATTTAACACAAAGAGATAATGTATAAGGTTCTTCTTACCAAGATCAGCGACGGGTGGCTTGCGTGGGGCTGCCCGGGAGCGTGAGGGCCGATACTGCCGCTGCTCGTGAAGCTGTCTGCCTACCGTCTGCACCAAGAAGAGCAGAATGTTCTCTCCGCGCGAGTTGCTCTGTTTGACCAGAGACGTGTCTGTGAGTAGCCGGTTGAGCAGGTCGAAGCGCGCCACCTGGTTACCCGAGATGAGCGAGCGGCACTTACACTTCTCCCGACAGTCACAGTAGGCAGTCGGTGACGTCCGTTTTAATCTAGTAGGCAGGGGAATACATTATAGGGAATCAGTATGTGTATTGCTTCCAGATATGAACCCCTACCAGTTTCTTACCCCTGAGAGATAGCAGTCCCCATTTATGGATGTATTATGTATTACACCTTATGGGTATTTACTATTCTGAAGACCGCCTGTTTGATTGATACTTTCCTTTTACCAGTGCTCGACACAGAGGAATTTTACTCATCTTTTCATAATTCTTGAATTATTTTTTCAAAATATTACCTCATGTTTGATTGTCATAATCACAAGATATTCAGCCAAATATAAAAGTGCCATATAGGCGTGATCCTTACTTGCAATCGTGACCTTTGTGACAGACTCGCGCACACTCGGTACAACAACACAGCGAGCCTAGCAGCCCACATGTCCGGCACTCAAAGATGTCCTGGTTGATATGTTCAGCGCCCGTCCACGTAAAGCTACATGTGTCGTTACAACAGAGCAGGTGCAGCGGGGAATTGTCCAGGCTCGAGTCGGACGGGTAAACCATTGAGACGAGCAGGTCGCCATCGACATCGCCTGAGTCACTTGTGGCGAGTTTTTTCGCAGTGTCCATGACAACTAGGCCTGCTGGGTAGGCTCGCTGACATACTGACTGCATGAAGGGAGTACAACCCTCAGCGTTCCTGCGGGAGATAAGGACATATTGTTCTCTTTAATACTTAACTTTTTGAGAAAGGTATTATGAGTCAACTTCTGTATTCTGTGATCTTTTCTGTTCCAGTTTATAGACATCCGTTGTTTCACAACATTACAGGGAAACTGACTGGTCATTGCAAAAACTACCAATCCCACCCGCTTTCCTTTTTTGCCTTGTGCGCTGGTTGGTCGCCCATCCCTAGCTTTTTAATCTATACCAATACATTAAACATTTGTAATCTATGTCAGAAACTACTGAGTGAGTTTTTACCTTGCGGTGAGCAACTCGACCAAGAATGGTGCCACCAGAGGGCTCTCACAGAGTAGTTTGAGGATGCTGACAGCGTTGGTGCGCCGGTCCCGCTCGTCCACCTTACCGGCACCCAGGTTGTGCGGTCCTGCGTCACTCGCTGCCGCCGGACCCGTGGCACCCGACGTCGATGCTGCAGAGTTCTGTCGGGATAAACTAGTCGGCCGCTCTGGGTCAGCTGCAATAGAGAATTTCAATCTTATTAATTTTCTCTCTCTTTATGTGCTTCATACAGATTATATTACTCTAAATTGAGATACTAATTGAAGTAGGATTAGAAATAGTATTATTATTATTATTAGAATATCTCTTACCAGAGCGCAGGGCTTCAAATGACGGTGGGTCTGGTGGCCAGCTCAGAGTTGGTATGGCCATACCACTGGATGAAGAGTCTTCCCGCTCCGGGTCGCGCATGTCGAGCCCGCTCACGGCCCGAGCTGCCGATGTGGCTCTCCGCATCATCTCACGGAGACTGACACTGCGTGGATGGATCCGGTCTCCCGGGTCGAGCCTTGCTTGTATGGACTGGATGGAAGTCAGCATTTCTACGGCATTGCTCACGGCATTCATTGTGTCGAGAGAGGACCCGAGGGCCTGACCTCCCGACGTGCCACCCCCGCTGCTACCGCCTCCCCCACCACTGCTACCACCCGACGATTCTGTGGATGATAAAGACAAAAGCCAATGTAAAATTGTAGAATTTAAACAAGACTTACCAGGGTATTAAAGTGAAATTTGATCATATTTCTCAGGTTTTGATTACTGCTTTTCTCTACTTTAGTGGAACAGGAAACGTAGAATCTTCCATATTTTAAGATATTGAGTCCTTTATGCCTACTAACCTGAGTCAGGTTCCTTGTTGGAGACGGGCGCGCACATTGCCACACATGTGTGAATGATGTTCCGGTTCCCATCACATCTCTCTTGTAACAACTCTTGAAGACGCTTTTCTCGCTGTGTTGCGGCTGGAAAACATAGATCAGCATAGAATCAGTCTTCTTATACACCCTGACGTATTGATGTCTACTACCGTAAATATGATCATGCTCCGCGTACATTTATCACCAACCGAAAGGACCGATTCTCAACAAAACTGGGAAATATGTTTAATATGAACGGTTAAATAAAATAAGAATTTAAAAATCACAAAAAAAGTATTTTTACCTGATTTGGACATGTCCTGATCATAAGCTCTCAACATTTTGGAAACCCCTTGAATAAAATCACTAATTCAGGAAAATAAACACGCTGTTTTTTAAACAAACTTACCTGGTTCTTCCTCAATGGACGTCAGGACAGCCTTGACCTTCTCAAGGTCGCAGCGGAGGAGGTGTGGAATGAGGGTCTGCGGCTGTAGAACTAGTCCGATCACCATCACCTTCGTCTTAGCGCTCGATGTAACGGCAGCCAGCATCTGTAACCCTGCACTCAGGCACTTCACGGGAGGTAAGCCGGGCCAGATAGGGTCCCTGATACCACCTATTGAGTCCTTCGCCAACGGGTAAAGAGCACTGTTACCATCACGAAGAAGCAATGGTGAATTCTGCCCTGCGCTATCGAGGCGCACGTTCTTGGCCGAGAGCCCCAGGAAGGATTGTGTGTTTGTTGGGAACACGCTGTCCTGGTCCATCTTACCCGTCCCCAGGTTGTAAGTCACGTAGCTGATTTTGGAGCCACTACGCGTGATCAAGTGAACATCTGAAAACAGAAGATAAAATTGTCAAAATGAGAATAAATTATCAACGGGTAACTTTTAATTTCTCTATAGTTTAGGTTCCTCCTTTCATATATAACCAAGGATTTCCAAAATTCAATTTCAACTAAACCATTCTAGGGCAGCATCAGAATGGTTAAGTGTGGGAAATATGATAGCATTTCATTTTATATCATTGTTGTAGTAACAATTCTGTATACTTGGAGACGGTGCCATTGCATATCAGTTATGTCACCCCGCCCCCTCCCCCGGCATTCCCCTAAACCATTATCTAACTTTAGTCCACACACCTCTCTACTCACCTGTGTTTATGACAGTATAGCATGGCTTTTTACCATCCCCCCCCCCCCCCCTCATAACACGCACCGATAGCAGAGGTTAGAGTTTCCTCTGCTGCTAAGTCACAGGGTCTGGACTGGGGGGCAAACATAGGCCACCATGTGGTTGGGTAGTTCTATTATTGGGTGCAATTGACAACTCTAACCTCTGCTATTTACTGACCTCGCTGACCATTCCCGTTTCTGGACACCCCCCCCCCTAGTCTGCCACCTTCAGACCCGCCTACCCGTGTCCACCCGCCCGAGCGTAGTGTAGTGATACAGACAGGGGCCGAGTCTACCTCCCCCCACACACCACTCCACCCCTCTCACCGTGTTACCCTTCCGTTGCCACTCCAGACAGGGAGAGAGCCCAGGTGTGTCTCATGACCGTGTGTGTGTGTGGGGGGGGGGGCGGGGGGCATCGGAGGGGTGACGAGGTACAGCCTCATACTTGAACACCGCCTGCTTGACTTGCTGACTTGGCGTTACGGGTCAACCACCCTCAATTTGAGTGGGGGGGGTGGGGGGGGTGGGTGGGTTGACTCCTTCCAATTTGATAGCGCACTTCGTGCCGACCCCACATTGCCGGTGGGTGTGGTGTGTGTGTGTGTGTGTGTTGGGGGGGGGGGGGGGTGGAAGAGGACCACAGGCGGACTTTTCAGTTCAGGGAGATGCGGGGGGGGGCATAGCTTTAACCCCTCCACAGAAATGACGACGGGCCTGGAAGTAAGGCTGAGAATAGAAATGGGAACAGGGTCATTTCTTGGGCGCGTCTCAGACTTGACTACCTGTGTGTGTGTGGGGGAGGGGTAACACGGTACAGCCCACTTGACCTTGGCATCCCAGACGGCCATCTGCCTGTTCCGCCTCAACAACCCTGACTTTGAACAAACAAACACTGCCCAAACCAATGACCATCTAACGATCAATATTTAGGATTAGAATTAATTAAAATATGAATTTAATGTTCAAACTATGTACTTCCGGTGAATCTTATCTAAATGATGTCTGAACAAATAGATTATATCTATTTGCAAAGTATGTATAAAATGCAAATCCCTAAAGTGTTAGTGCAGAAAAAGCTCCCCATTCAATTCAGTGCTATAACAGAGAATTTACCCCATTTTTGCCACAAAACACTGAATATCACCAAAAACCTAATTGAAATGAGAACTTTTGAACACATGTCCAGATAGCTATACATATTGTGCACACAATGATAATAATGAAAATCTCAAAATGAAATTGTATCAATGTGCAATTCGACCACTTAGATGACCAAACCACCTAGATCCAGGATCAGACCTCAGTGACTAGTAAAGAAGGTGCCATTCTCTATAAAGATACAACACTATAAAGACCAATGACACCGTCTAAAAAGTACTTTTTACTCTTTTACATATATGCCTACACATATGCACTTGCAGAGAGAAGAGCCACAGCAAAGACTGAAATTTGCATTACCGTATTCGACGTAATAAGCGCCCTCCCCCTAATAAGCGCCCCCCCCCCCCCCCTTTTTGGGGCATTTTTAGACTAGAACAAAGACTCAAATTTCACAATTTTGGAGACAATTAAACTCTTAAGTACTAAAACTACCATGAAAATAATTTTATAAGCGCCCAGGGCGCTTATTACGTCGAATACGGTAATTGAATTGAATTCAGGACTTTTAAACGTCCATACAGCGGTCTATTTAATCCCTCCCCTCCCCCATCCCCACTTTAACAGTAGCATCGGAGGATCACAATGTTTCCTAACACTCACTCTCGTTATCCACGCTGACAGCTAGCACGTGCGCATGCTCCCCGGCGTGGATACGTCGCGGGGCTCGTTGGAAGCAGTCCGGCACCTTGGGTGTGCTGGTACCTTTCACCACAGTGAGCTCGTCCTTACGGAGTATACGGCAGTCCTGGAGAAGTGACGAGAGGTCCTCCTTCACGGCCCCTGCGTGTTCAGGCTCCTTGGCTGGGAACTTGACTGCTGCATAGGCCCCATCAACCTGGTGATAAAAGCATTGAGTTGAGTGTCATTTTATATGTACTTAGATGTAAGTCTGGTATTGACAGCAAAGTGTTCTTGATTTACTTAGAAAATTCCCTTTTTTCAGTCTATATCAAAAGGGGGGGGGCCTTTGAAATCCCAATTTATATGGAAAATCACAATTTCCAGTGAAATCTCTGAGCACTAATAATAATACTCAATAGCTTGACAAAGGAAAGGAAAAAATTTCAGTTATATTCATTTCAGGGATGGGCCTAGGTTTTGAAGTAAAATCCCAAGAACCATCCCTTATGAAAATTCCTGGAAAAGTCCGTACGTGTTTATCAACATAACATGTATATAAAATCGTGTTTTACCTTGAGGACCTTGCCGATAGAAACGGTCTTCACATCTTCCACAAAGATGACTTCAGACAGAGGCCACTCCTCCTCGTCCTTCTTCTCCACCTCCTTGGCAGGTGTCGGCTGCTTCTTCCGCTCTGAGAAAATAAAAAGTAGTGAGTAACTCTTTAATGTAACATACGGAGATTATCAAAATACTGAATTCTTATTAAACAGGTTATTAAATAAATGAGGTGATGTGTGAGCTACAAGATGACATTTGTCATCATGATGCCCCAATGCAGCCCTGCGAGGAACCATGAGGACCCTTCAGGCTTGTTTCAACCCCGCAGGGTCGGTATGATGCTTGAATGCAGCACTACCGAGCTGAACGCCTGGGCTGCATTCATGCATCATGACGACCAAGGGCATGATACATTAATGCATTATACCGTCCATAAAAGGTTAAATTAAAGGTCTAAATAGACTTACTGAGTGAGCCGCCCGGGCTGCGTATGGAGTGAGAGCTGTGGTCGCTGCACGTGGACGAGGCTGGGGAAGGTGGAGGCGGCATGTCAGGTTTACTGGTCGTCGACTCGACTGGTTTCGGTTCCTTCTCCTTCATATCACCCGACCTCAGCTCACTGTGAACGCGACAAGTTGAAAGTTTGCGGATTAGATGATGTAGATGGGATGATATTTGATATGTCTTCTACGATGTATCTCATTCATGAATTCCATCAATGGAACGTGTTGGGGTCAGAGCTGGAAATACTGAGTCCCTATATCGTAAACATTGATTTAGCTTTTTTAACAGTTGCATAACATAAGGATTTTTTTTAAACCTCAGCATTAGCATTTTGTTTTCTCAATGAACCAATAGATCACCAACCAATATAGCAACAATGTCATCATCATATTAAAACCATTGTCGTTATTTGACTACTACATGTACAGTCAAAACCATTTACCTGAGCGTGGTTCTGATCTTGAAGCGACACGTTTCCTGCAGGGACCATGCGGCCTCCATAAGCTGACCGACTCGCGGGACGCCATCGATGGTTGTGAAGGCGATAGCCCCGATGTGGTAGATGGGAGAACTGCGCAGACACACCTGCATACCGGCCGTCACCTCCGATGACGAGCTGCTACTACCCGAGGATCCTTTAGTTTTCTTACCCTTTGACCGGGCTCGCTCTACAGTTTTTTTACGCTGAGCAAATGGCATGATACCCCTGAAACATGTACAGGCAAGAATAAGATGGAGGAACTATATGGTGAGGGATGGGATGGGTAGATTATATAGGATATCTTGAGATCTTTTTGTTTCTACATTGATACAGAGCTTATGGTAAAGCGATGACGGCGGAAGTGTCATGAGCATAATTTAAAGAGCTTCTAACACTAAACTATACTTTTTAAAGGATTAACATAGAAAGGTGCGATTCCGGTCATGTTTTGTTTTTTTAATCTCCGAAAATTCCCCAAAAAAATTTCGGGTCGGTCATCTTCAGCTAGGTAGGGGTTGGGTGAGCGGAACACACCTCCTTTTTTTTTAGGCCCAATTGCCTTCAGCATACATGGGCTCTTATTGAGATAACACCATGAGCAAGGAGATCATCAACTGACAGAGAATGACGAAAAATTTCCATAAATAATCCCAGACACTTACCACCAGTAGAGGGCGCCACTTTCCAGCCTGGCGAGCGTATAGAGGTGACATGTGTGGAGCGACACGATCTTGTCCGTCTGAAACTCCGGGAACACCTGCGCCGGATGTTCCAACTTGGCCGAGACGAGTGACAGCGAATCATCCATCCATGTGGCCACCTTGTTTGACTCAGTCCACAGGGAGATGCGCACATTACATGCAGATATACCCAGGACCTTCTCGGACGTTAGGTTGAGAGCCTGCGTCTTGGGGTGCAGCATGGTAGTGTTCTGAAAACGTACATTAAGTTGAATTTTTATTGTAAGGAATCTTTTTGAATGTAGTCTAACGTAAACCAACAATGAGACTAATTTAGTACTATAATATACTTATAAAACCCTTGTATAAGCTTCACCGTATAAGGCAAGTTTTGGTTTCAAATTAAACTGGTCTGACTCCCGTACAAGCTGGGGCTTATATATGTGAGAATTTACAGTATAGATATGTGTATGCATTGCATACCAAAGTTAAACCACCCAAGTGCACAATTCTGTTTAGAAAAGTAAGTTTTATATAATTTATATATTCATTTTGCTACGTACCTCCATACTAAGGTATGGTTCGGGATCTGACCACTTCCACTGACACAGCTGACCGTGTGTGTTGATGGCCACAAGCTCAGAGTAGAGTGAAGCGATGGCGATAAATTTTGCTGATGCGTTATCCTGTAAAGAAAAATTCAGTGTAAGGTTTGTATCTTTGTAAGTACCTATGTTTCTAACCAAAATGCTCTGCTACACACTATACACGAGGAAAATGACATAAATGCAGTTAACATTACTTGTTTTGCAATAGCTGTACACATATTTGTTAGTATATATTGATAACAACACACCTTATGGCTTAATTAATATACATCCTACCTTGTCAGTCCAAAAGTGTAGATCCTCTCCAAAGGCTATAGGTGTCTGTATGGTGTTCTGAGCCTTCTTATCGCCGAGTAACGCCTCAGCCCTCTCCTTGTCAACACGGCCTAGTCCAACATCCTCTCGTAGCGAACTCTCGGGCCAGCGCCGCTCTCGAATACGGAAGATGGAGTCTCTGTCTCGCTCTCGTTCTCCCTCCCTTTCACGTTCTCCTAAACAATCAGACAGTTAAACAATATACAACTATCTTGTATTTACATGTACAAATTGATTTTTTATCCCTCTTTATCATGTTTTGATTCTTTTGTCAAAGAAAGAGAGTCTAATTGGCAAAAAAAAACATGAAATACTAATTTAAATGTGTTGAGAGTTACCTGAGCGAGCGGTCCGCGAGTTGCGACCACGTAGTGCGGAGTAACCAAACATGTCTTCATTAAACATGGACTCCGAGTCGATGATTACGCTTGGGTGGTCCGAGTGGATACCAGCGTCCAGTAGCGACATTAGGTCATCTGAAATGACATCACAGATAGGGATAAATACAAGAATGCGCTTGCAGGTAGCGGAGGTGAAAAAATGTGTCTATACTGCTTGTTTCTACAAAATGGATCACTGGGGTTTTCGACGATTAATTTATTTATTTCGATAGGCTTATTTTTAAGTTAGCTTAAAACATGCTTCAAAACTTTATCATGATATATACAGGACTTTGACAGAAATGTCCCTTAAAGGCACAGATCTCTGTACCCCTCCAGCAACAGTCGGAGTTCAGCCGAGACAAGTGTTCAGCCCTATTTATAAGGGCGCAGGGGTTTAAGTTCTTTACCTGACATGTAGGCCTGGTCAGCGGGGTCGTCCGGCTCCTCCTCACCCTCATCGTCCCGACTCAGCAAGTTATTCACAGCCAAGTTAACATCCAGGTTCTATAGTAGTAAACATAGCCACAGTTAATATACATACATCACTGCTCCATTAGAAGTACCCATGGCCACTGTTACATCACCAATAGTACTACTAGTACATAGTTCAAGTGCAAAGGAATCTTATCAATTTTTTTTGAAACGTGTTTTAAGTCTTCTCTCATAAAATACTAGTGTTTACATTTAATTTGAAAACTCTTCCGTATACAATTCTGCTTACGATTAATCGAGACCAACAGTGTTGTCTGTGTGAAAGTATCTTAACGTATCATAGACAATTACATTTCAAAAGTTGACACCTAGACTATTGATATGGCGGATTACTTACTGTTCTCTGTAGCTCACGGATGATGAGATTTCTGGATTTTCCTTGTAGCACAACTTGGCACTGATAAAGAAAAAATGTTATGTTTTAGCATTGAGAAATACAACAGCATTGTGAAGTCAAGATTATTACGTTTCCCAACATACTACTACATACAGATGTCATGT
Source organism: Harmothoe impar (assembly GCA_947462335.1). Classification (NCBI taxonomy): domain Eukaryota; kingdom Metazoa; phylum Annelida; class Polychaeta; order Phyllodocida; family Polynoidae; genus Harmothoe; species Harmothoe impar. Next base: position 21,545,289 of record OX381718.1, on the reverse strand, counting down.
AACTTTAAACATATTCTCCTCAAATGACAATATTGGTAATTATGATATCTTCTTTTGGAATTTTAATTGTCTTGCCGTAAAAACAGTATCAATTTGCAGTGTAAATGATAAAATCTCACCTGGTTTATGAGATCCTCTGGGACTACTGATGCTGGTACGAGGGGGCGTGCGCCCACAATGACTCCTGCCCCGCGGCCCCGTCCCACCGCCCGCACCACACGGCCGCGCGGCCGCTGGGGGGCGCGCGTGTTGGACGCGGAGGAGGTCGGCTGGTTGTTGTTACGAGCCGCGGCCCCGTTGTTTGGGGTACCCCATCGACTAATGCAAAGACAAGCGAGGGAATCAATGTATGAGTTGCACATGGGGAGGCCACTTGGTGGCCAGTTATGTTGCTACTGTTTTCCATCTTGCTCTAGAAATTATCCGGCTATTTTGATAGTTAAAACTTATAACCCAGTAGTCGTATCTAATCTTCCATTGAGTGAATGAATGACTTACATTTTGTTTTCACTGTTCTTAGATAGGTCCAACTTGTCATTTTGAATGCTGAATGGTACACGGCAAACTCTGCCATCCTGCAAGGAATGGAAAATGGCATAAGATTAAGTACTGTACAAGTTACTTGTTACTGACAAATGCTACATGCATTTAGATAATTGCTATGGGTAAGACTCAACAATGTAAGGTAGAAATATCGCGCGACAATCACTTATACATGAGCGCCCGTCCATAGGAATTTTTTTTAAAGGTAACATTTATGTGTTGTTATAACGTCATTACTACATTTGTAGTTCACTGACCAACGTGTCACCTATATTATGTATATCTATTCGGTACCTTTGTATCATTCCCTGTTCGTTCAGAACGTTAATACTACAAAACTGTACTCTCTCTGTGGTGCCCTCCTCCTACACTACAATGTCTATATCTAATCCCCGGATAGGACCGACGTGTATTGGGGACTAGGCCGGATAAGAGCAAGGCCCAAAGCGCTAGAACAAAGGCCTTAATTAGACCCATTAGTAGTAGTCTAGAGTACAGGATGTTTTAATACTGCTGTAGTGAACCTAGACGTGTGAATGATGTGTGATGGTGGAAGCAGGAAGAAAGGGGTACTTCTATAGGGTCTGTTTGTGTTTGGGCTGAGGGTGTGTGCTGGGAGGAGGTTGGGGTGGGAGGCCTTTGTACGTATACGGGTTGGAGCTGGGCTGTGTTAAGACTGAGGGGCGGGGAGCGGGGGGGGGGTCACTATGGATAAAACTGCAGTTAGCCTTGGCAACCGATCTCTTCTTTTCACTGATTACTTTAGACTATAGCCATGTGTGTAGAAACCTTACTCTATAAAAGGTTCTGGTATTTTTAACACTCTTGATTCCCATGCTTTCTCTAGTTATGTTGTGAGAAGGATATCTATCCTACAGAACTAAAGCGGCCAAAACCAGACCCCAGGTGCAGTGATCAATTCCCCCCTTTTACATTAATCAAACTTTAAAGCATCTAAAAAGATTGCCCCCTATGTGTCCTATAAATAATCTGCAACCTAAATGTCTCTGCATCCTATGCCATAGGCCAGGCATAGCCTGTAGGTCCTATATTTGCACCCTAGATATCCATAGGCATGCACCCTTAGGTCCCTAAGTGTCTTTAACGAAGTTTCCACGAACGCTACGTGTCTGCACCCTAAGTGTCCATGTACCCTAAAGCCCCGGCCACACTGTGCAGTTTTCAGCAGATCAGACCCAACCCGACCCGACAGTCTTATCAAATGTATCTGGCCGATCTCATCGAGTTGTGCATGCCAAACTCTTCCGACTGTCGGGTTGGGTTGGGTCGGGTCTAGATCGGACCACGTTGGGTCGGGTGAAACGATGTAGGTGTGGCCGGGGCTTAAAGTACCAGTTACCATCCCCGGGGACCAGTCCCTTTGACAACTTTGCTGTACTATTAAACCCACCAGACATACAAAATGTCAAGGTGATCAAAACTTTGGGTTTCTCCCACGCGATACATGCAAGTCCTTTCCAATTCATGACTCTTTTTTTCCTTTTTATTCCATGTTTGCCGGTCTTCTGGCATTTATTCAACAATTAGCAGCGTAAACTTAAAAAGGAAAATATCTAACCCATAATACCAAATATATCTTACCTCAAGCAGTAGAGCCACGTGGTTCGGGCCTATAACGATATCCTGAACGGCCAAGTGTCGCACCGACTGGAACGTTGATGGACTACAGTTGCCATGGCGACTGATCTTGTCAGCTACATCAGCGAGCCTATGGGGATAAAAAGATGGTATCTATTAGATACTAGGTTGCTTAAAGCATAGAGATGATGAGCTATCTATAAATATAGGCCTACACTTATATCTAACCTACCGTATTCGACGTAATAAGCGCCCCCCCCCTTTTTGGGGCCTTTTTAGACTAGAACAAAGGCTCAAATTTCACGATTTTGGGGACAATTAAACCCTTGAGTACTAAAAACGCCATAAAAATAATTTCATAAGCGCCCAGGGCGCTTATAACGTCGAATATGGTAGTTGCTAAAGCGCACCAGCGCATTTAAAAGTATCATAAAACCTTGAGTAGAAGATATGGCTACAAAAATATTCACGTCAAATCGCCATTGCGGCTTATAGGATTGACCCGAAGTCGAGGTGCAGCTAATACGCAGGTTTTTAGATGTATACTTCAGTACTAAAGTCGCTATAATGAGATCGCCGGTGCAGCTTATAAGATTGGCCCAAAGTATAGGTGCGCCTAACAGTGTTGCCGAAATGACATCGGCACACCGGCTTTTGCCGATGTAATATCCTAATGGCCGATGTAAGGGCCTTGGACACCGGCCACAATGGCCGGCCATGATCTCAGCTTTCCAAAAGTGAAAGAATTTTTCAGATAGTCATATTAGAAGCAATGGTATGGTCATGTAACCATTATCAATTAATTTACACATTTTTCAATACATTTAATTTGTATATTTCAACCAAATTGAATTTTAAATGATCTTTATGACATCAATGCCCCACGGTATATTGATGTGGCCTATGTAGAAGACAGATGGCCTTGTAAGATCCCGCTACACAGGCCACATTGGCCTGTGTACATAAAAAGTTTTCGGCAACACTGGGCTAATACGAATTAGGCTTACCGTATTCGACCTAAGCGCACACCCCCTAATAAGCGCACACACCCCGTTTTTAGCCAATTTTTATACTACAATTAACCAAAATGATCTAAATTTTTTACCCCAATTAAACTCTTAACTACTAAAAGGTGTGCACAATTATTTTTAAGCGCACTGTGCGCTTATTACGTCGAACTGGGCTCCACCTCGTCTGAGTCGTGATATATAGTCCACAGCAACTTGTGTTTATTCTATTGTGTTTTATTGAATACTCTATCAAAATGTGCATTTATTGATCTGGTTCATAGCTATTTTGGTGATGTCACACTGGGGAACCGAACCACAGAGAACAAGATTCAGTTTCTCCCCGAGGGCATAGAGAACGGCCCTTCCCATACAAAACTATGGTAACATTGTTCCTCTACATGAAATAAATCGACAAATGCCAACGCCCATTGACACCATCTCTGCTGTATTTCATGAATGGGGGCTGGGGCAGTATCCCACAACGCCACACCACAGGCTGAGTGGGATACGCCCCAGCCGCCACAAGTGAAATACATCAGCACGGTATCAATGTACTTGGCATTTGTGTTAATTTTTTTTATTTGAAGCCATATAATGAAGGAAAGAAAACCTTTTCTTAGCCCATTGAATACGGCCACATTATATTCCATGGGGAGAGGGGCATTGAATACGGCCCTTCAAGTACTTAAGCATAGCAAATCTTGTATTTCAAAATAATAAAGCTACTGATATTAGTCATTAAAGCCATTGATATACTTTCTTACGAATAAAGACAGTCACTCTTTAGGCCTATAGATCTAGCCTTGACTATGGAAAGAGTTACTTAGACTGACTCATAAGTCATAAATCTAGGACCTAGGTCATACTCATAGACATCATTTAATATCACAATCACATGACTCATACATTTAGCATTCTAGGGCCTAGGCTAGACTATGTAGATCTCCTCATATGATTCAGCTTCTAGGAGACGAAATGTTTTATTTTAGAATTCAATTAACAAATTTCGAAAATTGTGTCACATTATACTTAGGCTAGATTTACATCTACTCAGGATGATCTAGGCCTACATCTAGGTTGGATCTACTATTTTATTTAATTACACACTAAACTAGGCTAGCCTAGTGTAGCCTGCATCACTATCACTGTATCAGGGCCCTATGTCTACAAGGTCGATTCTAGACTAGTCTAAACTAGTGTAGCAACTAGCATGTAGATCTAAGCCTACTGAGGCTGAGCCTGAGCCTGAGGCCAGTGAGGGGTATAGCCTGATCATTCAAGATGATTGATTTGGATTGTGATTGTTTGCTATATTATTGAAAGTGTCAATATGGACTCATAGGCTGCAGAGACTGAGGCAGAGGCTGAGGCCAGTGACTTGAGTGAGTGAGTGAGTGAGTGAGTGAGTGAGTGAGTGAGTGAGTGAGTGAGTGAGTGAGTGAGTGAGTGAGTGAGTCAGTCACTGACTCAGTGTCTGACTCTGAGTGTCAGTGAGTGACTGAGTGCGGGTGTGGGTTTATCTCTAAAACATTCTCATTCTAACAAGTCAGACTAGGCCTAGGTCTCATCAGAAATATGTTCTTTTTGACATACCAGGATGAATACAAGCCTGTGCCCCTGCATAGGGCTGAGTAGCCAGGGCCTAGTAAAGCAAAATGAGTAGTAAAGCCTAATTTCGCAACTGTCAAAAGAAACCACTGCATCCTTGACCTTTCTGAACCGGGAGTTCACGTTTTCTTCCTCTAAAAATCGAAAATGGTCATGGTAAAACTAGTATTCTACAAAGTCCAGTGTAGCCAATTCAACTTTGGGAAAACATGGAGTGTTGGTGAGCCAAGGTTTTGGTCACTTCGACACCGGTGGGCAAAAGCAAAGTCAACCGATCGCAGTGGCATCGTACACGGCACACGCTCGGCCGCGAGTGGGAGTCGAACTACCGAACGAACGGCCCAAACACGACGTCCCGAAAAAGCTAGATTTTCACGGCTATTTTACCTGTCATTTAGTTGATCCTTGGAGCCCGGAAGTGGATGGACAACAAAGTGTATTGAACTCATCCTAACTGCGCATTGAATCCGGTCCAATTCTTCCCTATTCTGCAGAAATCACAAAACAAATTTATGAACAAAGATGGGTAGGAATTCAATTAGACGCCATGTTTTCCTTGTGTCCCAATGGGCCATAAGGACTTGGCGCTGATTGGTTGAAACTCGATAAAGGTCAGGGTCAGTGGTCATGTGACTTGTGTCCATACAAACGAAAACTGGGTCAGCTGCCGGATACAGAGACGCTCCCGCTCTGACGAAAGATGGGATGAGTACGCTCACTCAGTCATACTTGCAGTCATACGATGAGGATGTGTATTGACCAATGTGTATTGCAATGCTCAAACATTGGTTATGGTCGAATAAAGTGAGGATATAATCAACATATGTCCACAACTCTATCTACTTTTTTTCCAGAAGGACAGTTTTTATTAGTTTTGCTAAAACTGTTATAGGTAGGCCTATTAGGGAGCAGCATACAGTCGGGGTCCGAGACTGATTAGGGAGTGGTATTTTATTGATGGGAGGCCAACACTTGAACACTTTTTGGCAATTTGCACTGCCCCTTGAAATATGTGCAAGGCATTCATTTTGTTCTGTAAAATTTGTTAATTAAAAAAAAAGGGGAAAAAAGGAGCCTCCAGGCTGCTCCAGGTCTCTGTAAATAATCCAATTTGATTTTGAAGATTTTTACATCTAAAATGGATTTCACATGTTTTGAGTGAAAAATGCACCGATTTTCGATCCATACCTATGGGGATGGGGTATACAGATTTCGATGCCCTTGCCCAGGGGGATGTAAATTTGCACACTCTGCGCGAAAAAAACATCGGTTACCAGTAGTTCAAATAGATACAGCCCATCCAGGCCATTGGCAACAATATTGACTATCCGAACATTAAACAGTATTCTGATTTGTACAAAATGGGTGACTTTGCATAATGCTCCTGCTCCTGCTAGTATTTAAAGTAGCCCCTAATTTGGAGAAAAATATGCTAAATTCATGGAATGTCTGAATATTCCATGGAAATTCGTGTTAGAATTCTTATTTTTCAAATGTATTATTTGTTGGTGTATTCCTCTTCCAATTAGGCATGCATAATCGAAAAATAAAGTGCCACTTTGCATTGTAGGCTACACGACTCAATTCATTTCAGGATGGCAGGCAACTTGGATTTATCGTTGAGCAGTCATTTCAGCACATTCTTTAAATGAGGAATAACTTTTCATAAAAACGAGATAGACAATAAAATGAATTACATAAGGCCACTCCAAAAAAAAGTCTGGTTTCTCATAACTAAGCACTGAAAATATGACGAGGACAGTTTTTTCATTTTATATTTTTACTGACAGGCCCAAAATGTATAGGAAAATGTTGACTCTCCACGCACAAATTTCACAGTAAAAGCGTTTATTGATTAACAGAATTTTGGAAGATATAAGTTATTCCTAGCCCGCTGCATTACTGATACTCTAAGCTCAGTAATTTGATACCAAATATGCCAAAAAAAAAATTCACATCTTTTCATTGAATATTTCTAAAAAAAAAATTTCCCCAAATGTTCACTCAAATGTGTTCAACTCTGCCAAAAACCTGACTGACAGGAATAATCAATTTAGAAACAGCCATATCTGTCTTTGCATGTCACCAAAATTCAATTATCACAACTTAAAGGGCTAAGGGAGTGTTCATTTATTAATTACAGGGGGGGGCGTAAAAATTTCCGACCCCTCCTGAGGGGGGGGCGTAAAAAATTCTGACCCCTCTTGAGGGGGGGCGTAAAAATTTAAGCCCCTTTTTAGCAAAAAAAGCCAGCGCGTTACTATAGTTCAAAGGGGGGACGGGCGAAAATTGTTCGCCGCCTTCGGCGAGGGGGGGCGCGAAACGTTCCACGCACTCTCGAGGGGGGGGGGCGAAAAAAAATGTGGCCCCTCCGCGCGAAATCTCACCACCACCCCCCTGTAATTAATAAATGAACACTCCCTAAGAGATGATAAAAGGCTATCCTATCATTTAAACCTTATGCCTATCATTGCCAACAAAATGATGTCCTCACTTGAGTATTACATGTACCAGCATTTTACTAAGAATGTTGGTATTTAAGTTTCCAATAACAAATTAATGAAATATCTCTGGCTTTACCGGCTTTATAAAACACATGCGGCCAATATTATGAAGGACAATGGACAAAAAGATTTCATACAACTTTCAATGCCCTCTGGTGGAGTTCGGAGATTATGATGTTGGGCCAAAGGTTTTTTTTTGTTCCCATTGCCAGCATTGTTGCCAATGTTGTAGCAAAATCCATTTGCCAATGTTGGCATGACGTAAACTATCGCTTGTGCACTAAATCCTGGCAGATTATTGCCAATGTTGCTATGGGGGGGGGAGGGGGGGATATCCAACTTCTGTGATACATGTGACCACTGAGAAGAATCCCAGAGTAACGGGAAGGATAAATTATGTCCTGTTGAATGTCTTGAATGATGATTAGAGTCTGATGCGTCAGACCAAAAGAAAGGTTTCTTTCAGGTAACATGGGAGGAAAATGTAGGGTCAGTAGGTAGGGTATTTTTTATTTATTTATTTTTGTTTTAAAACATGAAAACACTAGCCAGCCTATCTGCAAACCCTAAAATTGATTCCCTCAAAAATACAACAAATTCTTCAAAATTGCATAAAAATGTATGGTCGGCCCTATTTACATAGGGTCGGCCGGGTGACCTGAAACAAACCTTTTTTGGCCCCATTGTTACTTGTTACCTTAACTTCTAACATTCTGCAGTTTGCCGCACATAACAATCAGCATTCTAACACACCACTGTACAGGTATGCATTATATCCAGTGGTAATTACATACTCGTAATTAAGGAGGACTGTGCTATATCTTTCACCTTGCTGAAAAGAAGAAGAAGAAGAAGTGTAACAGATGTCATTGTAATGAGTGTGGCATTTGATCCTCACATACATTAGCATGGTTGTAGTGGAGTTTTTTTCCTGCGAGGTGATCCACTGTTGTAATTGTTATATGCTAATGAGGCATTTAACCTAGATTGTCAGGAGCATGAATATTCCAGTGACTCCATCAGCGGCCATGGTGGCATGGTGGGAGGGCTATACATTGCCAATGGATATAGCTAAATAGAAAGACATTTCACGAAAGCACTTTGGGGAGTCAATTACCAAGTGTCTTTGGCCTACACTAAGGTTGATTAAACATTGATCCAATATAACATTGATCCAATACAACTCAATGGCATATTACCAACGGTTGATTCAGGGTTGGAATTTGGGTTATTGATGAGGTCATCAACTTAATTAACTCAACAGTGATTCAACTTTGATGTGGCCATACTCAATCAACATGATTATGATAATTAACAATAAATCAGCATAATAGATGGTGATTTACATTGATTTACTTTGCCTAATGATCGAGGCACAATTTGAGATTTAATATTATCATGTTGTCAACCTAAATGCACCATTCCTCTGTAAAAATATGCCTTGCAATTTATATATTACGATTACAATATCACACCTATACTTCTGCTAGATTACATGCTAACTTTAGTACAATCCAGGTTTAGTGTCTTTATATTTTAATAGAGGTAAACCAGCAAATTAGTCAAGAGACAATGGATTATGTATGTTGTGATAATTAAATTCTTTTTTAATAATAAGGTTACTCAAGTAATTAATTGGGCGCATTGATAAGATACATAGTACCGACAATAAGGGGAAATACCATGTAAATGATACAGTTGAAATAATAAAAGATGTTAAGGAATAGGTTATTGAGAGGTTTCGTGGGAAAGGTGAGAAATACATGGTTGATTCAATGTTGATATCTCAACCGCATATCAATGCTTAACCAGGTGATAGTTACATATTATTTTGTATTCTTTAATGCATATAACAACATCATATAACTATAGAGAAATATACAGATAATATTTTCCGGATAGGCCCTACACAGTTGAGTGTTTTTTTTCAGAATAGGGCTTCGTTATAATGTTTGTTTTGTATCACACTCAAATATTAGAACTGTGCACGCTATATATTATGTTTCTATGATTCAGATATTCTCAATATTGATCCTCTATGTATTGAAGAAACGCCAGAGACCCAAATTTGTTTCAAAATATTTATTTGTTCATCACTTATGGTACCCAAATTTGAATTATCCCTGTGGTCTTGTCCAGGTATTTTGTGATGACCCAGCTGATAGTTTCCCTGGAAAACAAATATTCATATGGTTAACATGTGAATCCATTTAAACTCAATCACTGACGATGAGCTGTTATCAAAGTCTGACAATAATGGGAGTATAAACTGTGATGTTTTACTTGCTTATAAATCACCTTCTCCTATAAATTCTCTGACACAATAGCATCATGTAAGCAAATTTGTGACTTGTATCCAGTAATATTCTTAAGTTCAGAAATATTGAGTAGTCAGTCTGATTCAACAATTGAACTCTCATAAGTATCAAACAAGACCCATTATTATATATCTCTCACGTTGTTATATCATACATACCTCTAGTAGCGGCCAAAGTTGCCATGTCCATAGCCATGACCACCATATCCACCATGGAAGTTGCCATATCCTCCACCATATCCTCCATGTCCATATCCTCCGAAGCCACCATATCCTCCGTGACCAAATCCTCCGTGACCATATCCTCCATATCCACGTCCGTGACCGTAGGAATATCTGTCATGGCCAGTCACACCAAGAGGAGTGCCAGGGACACCATCCTTGAAGGCAGTTCCACTTCCAGTTCCGATATGGTTGGCAACGCTGTTGACATGGAGCTGACGAATGGCATTGTTCTTGTTCACACTGGATTCATAGCCACTGAAAAGAATTCATTATTTTGTTTAGAATTAACTCAATGGATGAAATGATACAGGCTTACCGAACCCCTATCAAAGTCTGCCCTTCTCTATACAATCTATGATATAAAGAAGCGGAGACTCATCATTGCAGACACCCTTCATGTGAACTTCAATATCACTGTACCATATATTGCTGTATATACTTACTTGTGCGGAGCAGCATGGCCATAGCCATATCCAGATGGGGCAGCTTCTGTCAGACAGAAGGCCAGAGTAGCGAGGAGGACAAAGCGCATCATGGTGAATATCTTCAGTGTTGATCTCAGGACCAGAGTGGTGAGACACTGACATCTCAGCCTTATATACCCCTGTATGCCTACCTGTGTTGAATAATACTTTTTAGATCTTTACAAGTAAAAGCTTAGCCCTTTGACCATGTGACTGCACATGCATCCCTGATACCATAGGTCACCCACCACGCCTAATATAACTTTGAATTATTCATGACATAAGAGAATGATAAAGGAAAGGAGAGCAATTGTATTCTGATATGATATAAGTAAATGAGATTCCTTTTATCTTTTTTTTCACAACTGATCTTCTTTTATCCTGAGGGCTTTATTCAATGTAAGTTGACATTCCACTTTCATTTTGATCTCACTATATATGTCCTTCTAAGAAGTAGGCCTAACAGTAAGACACTGGATTTGGTGTGACAATAATATATATATATATATATATATATATATATATATATATATATATATATATATATATATATATATATGTATATATATATATATATAGATATATATGCATCTTGGTGTAGGTGTCATTAACCTATTAGGTTGTAGGAATGCTTTCTATTTGAATAAAAAGGTTAATGGATATTTTAACACTATAAGCTTCCCGGCATTTATGTATACATAGCCCCCATTTCAGCCCTTTTCAAACTTGCTGGTCAAAGACTACACCCGGTCAAAGACTATACAGGTCAAAGACTACACCCGGTCAAAGAGTTTCAATTGTATCAATATCATGAGACACAGCCATAGGCATGTCTAGACCAATCATACTATATTCATAGACTAGCACCAATGCAGTGAATACTAGTAGTTTTCCAGAGGTTTTCAGACTAAACTTTTATAGGCCCTACAGACAAGCAAATGAGAGTAACTACCGTCCACGCTTAGAAAACGAGTCCTGTCTGCTTTCGCCTTTAGAATTTGGTATATAGCTTTATGTGCCGACTAAAACGGTCAGGTAATGGGCTAAATAAAAGGTTGGTGGACCCCACAATTGATACCCAGTACACCAGTAGGGCATACACCTCACATATAGGGCATATATGCCCGGCTATGGAGATGCTGGTATTGATATCTGTATGTTACTTTTATGTTCTATAGATTTAACTGTTTTCTCATTGTAATTGTGTAACATGTCTAAATGTCTTTTTGTTTTTATTTTCTTCCAGCACCTGAAAGATACACCAACATGTCTGCACAGGTGTCGGTAGCAAAGAGAAACTAAGCGAGCGGGCGCCCTGAGCGGGCGCGGGAAATTTTCAAAGCGACCCCGTGTGGCAGAAAGTGTAACTACACTTTGCCCTGGCGCGCCACCTAGCGGCAAGTCCAACAATAACTTCCGGAAAAAGAAAAACAGCATGTTTGCAATCGAGTAAATAATTTGTGTTTTTACGGAGATTTAAAGCAAAAAATCATTAGCTAATCATAATGGCAGGGAAAAAGAGGTTTCACATCAAGATGTTGTCCAGGAATCCGGACGACTATCTACGTGAGACTAAGAAAGATATCCACAAAGGCAAGTATAAGTTATCTTTCTTTTAATATCGCCCAGTAGCATGTGTTCATCTGTTATCTAGGGTAGAGACTAGTACTAGTAGTACTCCGTACTAGAGAGAGTAGAGACTAGAGTACTAGTAGATAGTATCATTATCCTGATAGGCTACCCCAAATTAAAAAAAAACAACACGTTTCTACAAGTGTCAGATAAGAGGTCCCCTCTGATCTCTAAGACTAAGGGAGTGGTCATTTCTTTAAAATGACATTGTTAGGCCACTCAAAAAAATAAAATGGTTTCTCATCACCGCGCGCATCACAAAAATCTGCTTTTGGGAAAACTTTTAGCCGCGACTAAAAAAAAAAAAAGAGAAAAAAAAGCCTCGCTCGTCACATTTTTCAGACCTTGGTGATGAGAAACCACTTCTTTTTTTTTGAGTGGCCTTACTAAGTACCAAACTCGGCAGGGCTAGGTCCTCAACTCAGTGCGCCTAACAACCAGGCGCCGGGGGGGGGGGGGGGATTATACTGGGGTGGATGAAAATAAAAATAATCACTCTTGGGGTGGGGGGGGGGGGGGGGGTCAACAAAAATGTAACCTCTTTTCAGCCAAAAAGCCAGCGCATTTCTATGCTTCAAAAGGGCCCCTGTGTCAGTGTGTGTGATTTTTGACCTGTGGCGTGGGTGTAAAAAATGTCAACCCCTCTTGAGGGGCGCTGTACAAAATGCTTAGTCTTCAATGTCAGGGGTCAGCCATTGTGCAATATATTTTTTTGGATGGTCGAAATTGTGACGGATACAATTTTGACACACCCACTTGATCACTTGAAAGACGTCAACCATCTATTTAAAGACCATTCCTTGAATCCAAGCTATAGCGATTTTGTGTGATAAATGTTAATTCTTCTTATCCCACATTCCACCTCTACAGTGCAGAGAAATTTTGACCCAGCGTTACATCCGTTCGAGGCTCCACGCGAGTATAGTCGGGCCCTGAACGCGACAAAGCTGGAACGTGTATTCGCCAAACCCTTCCTCGGTGCACTAGAGGGACACAGAGATGGGATACACTGCCTCCAAAAGCATCCTCACCGCCTGGCTGACTGCTTCTCTGGCTCATGTGATGGCGAGGTAAGCCTCAACTATTAAGCATCCTGTATTGGCCTGTATAAGCGCATGGTCTTTGAATAAACGCTGGTGTAGAATGATAACGATGCAATAGCCTTGAAATTCATAAATGCACTATAAACTTAAATAGGACACATGTGTGACATGACACGTACTCTGTACTAGTATGTTGTAGATATGGTACAAGTTGGTGGCTGTATACGTGTTAAGCCAAGGACGGTAATTTTCTAAGGCGGCAGCCGAGCATAATTATCATTATCCAAGGCTTATAACACATAATGTAGTTACTAACGTGCATACATATCTGACTTACATTCACCGGAGGAGAGTGTGCTCAATAGACCGTATCAGCATACAGCCCTCTATGTAATATACAGACAGGCCGTTCGTTTTGTTCTCTTTTGTTCTGTAAATATAAATACATGTACCTCAATTCAATGGATTTTCCACCTTTAAACCTGTAGATCAGAATGTGGAATATTCCTAAGAAGAGATGTACACGTGCAATAAATGCCCACGATGGATTTGTCAGAGGAATATGCTTCAACCCCAACGGAGAATATTTCTTCTCTGTAAGTATACGTTTCTCAGATTATCACAGACTTTTGCGCCAAATATAGGATCCAACCACATGATGAGCATGTGTAGTTCTGGTTAACGTATACAAATGTACACAAAATTTAATCTGATATCAAGGGTAAATCTTCCTCTAAACCTGCCTGTATTGTGATACAGTTGTATCATGTTTTAAAGCATATATGATTTGAACCAAACTTGTTTTGATTAAAATAATTCTCACTAGACTTATACTTTGTTATTCAATGTTCATAGTGCGGGGATGATAAGGCCATCAAACAATGGCGGATGGAGCCCAAAGAAGGTGAAGAATCAGACGTTGCCATGAACACAATACTTGGAAAGGTAAAGTATCATTTAGGTATATCAAAGAAAGGTTCTACAGTGTTGTACAGAAAGTATGTGTACGTAGTTGAACGTGGGAAAGACGTTATGATATTACAGCCTATTGTTTTAGGTACCGGCTTAAGACGAAAAAGTATAGCTCAAGTAAAATATGTGTAAAGAGAAAATACATGAACTAGTACATATACCATAATTAAAATGTAATAATGTAAAATCAAATCATATTTGCTTAAAAATAATTTTACCACGATTTCACATTTTAATCCTGATAGACAATATTCCACTCAATGGACCACCACTGGAAGGAGAACACATTTGCCACTTGTGGTCAGCGCATGGACATCTGGGATGAAGAGCGGGCAGAGCCTATTCGTTCCTTCACGTGGGGAATTGACTCCATCAACTCGGTCAAGTTCAACCCAGTCGAGACCAATATTCTGTGTGCGACTGGTTCAGACAGAAGTATCCTGCTTTACGACATGAGGGGGGCTGTACCCCTTAGAAAGGTAAGTAATATACAAAAACACTTGTGCGTGAAGATATATTAGAAGATACTTGGAAAAATGAATGGAATTATCAATGTCTTTCACATAATTTAGAATGTCATCAATTAAAAAGAAAAAAATCCATCAAATACCATTTATTCCACAAAACAACCTAGACTGAATGAAGGGGAATATTTTCGTCTACCGGTATATTCAAATGAGCTACCATACTTAACTACCGGATATTTTCGATAGGGCTAGGGGTGGGGGTCGTTACAGTACGGTGCAACCACTGCTAATAACGGTTAGGTGGTCGGACCATGACGTCATTATGAACACCATTGCTTGGCAACAGTCACTTGTTGACAGTGTAACTAGGTTACTTGGCAACTGTCACTATGGGGATCAACAGTCCTTAGTGACTGGCTCTAAAACCAAGTCCTATGGCCTAAAAAACCCACAAAAAAACACTTAACTACCGGAGTAATAGTTTATGTAGTTGAGAGTTATTACATGTGTATTTGGGACTATCAATATGATGTTATGTTCTATTCCAGGTTATTTTAAAGATGAACTCGAATACCATCGCCTGGAATCCTATGGAGGCATTCACATTCACTGCCGCCAATGAAGATTACAAGTAAATAACCTCTTGTGGATTGTGAATGTCACGTCAAACATTTTGTATGGGATAATGTCACCTTTTGAGAACTGTGAATGTCACTTTAAACATTTAAATTGGGCCTTTATAGCCATCTACACACAAAGAAGTGATTTGAACATATTAAAAAAGATGAAGTGTATTGTTGTGAAAAAGATTCATATTGATGAAGTAACTAACTACCGTAAATTCCCGCGTACTACCCGCAGGTTGTACGCGAACCAAACTCAGCTTTCATTTGATACCAAACATGCCTATATAGGGTGCGGGTTATACGAGGGTTTTTATTACTATAGAACAGTACTAAAAATGGAAATTTTCAAATTCAAAAACGGGTTATAGGATTCCCCTGAGTTGGGTGTGCGGGTTATACGCGAGATGCGGGAATTTACGGTACTCAGAAATGTTAATAAGACCATTACAGTAGCCGTATGTATTCTAATTTGATTCCATAAATTGATGTAGCATGTACGCGGTAATACAGCAACCTATTTTAAACGTATCTACTTTTTTCCCTCAGTTTGTATACATTTGACATGCGGAAACTGAAGATGCCCATCAATGTTCACATGGACCACGTGTCTGCAGGTAGGCTTAATGAAACTCTATAATGCTTTAATTTGCTGTTCTAACACTCACGCCAGTGACTCACGCATTGAAGTCTATAGACCAAGCACTGTGACTTGGTCAGGGGACCAATTCACGACAGTCACATTTCGCGACGCACATCTTAGTGACGTCATAGCAACACCAATCAGAGTCCACCTTGCATGGTATGACGTCACTTATCAAGATGGATGCGCCGGTGCCCCTGGACACAAGTTTGGGGGTGTTATCTTGAATTATCTTGCTTTATTATCGAGGAGAGATATAATTCCACGATTTCAAGCTCTGAAAGCTACCACAGACTTCATGATCTCGCCGAGATTAATATTTCACACTTTTTCCTAACTGTTATTGTTCTCCATTTTCTTTAATTTTAAGTGAATCACTTAGGTTTTGGTATAATATGATGCAGAAGCCAGTTTCCCAACTTTCCATCTGTACTTGATGCAATAAAATGCTTTGGATTATTGTAAATCATGTAAATACTGTACTTGACCTAAATAAAATGGATCAGGGCACTTTTCTGACAAATGTACAGGTTGTTTCCATCCTTATATCTACCTACCTATATTACTATTCTAGTAATGTAAAGTGCCATTACTTTCCTCAACACCTGTTTTATCAGTATTGCCCTTTTAATGATACATCACATACGCTTATTTCATGGTACGTCATCATGTTTGAACATGAAAAATGTAGAAAGACCGAACGAAATCCAACATGGCGGGCCTCAACTCGCATCGATTCGAATCGATAAATATGCTCTAAATGACCTAAATATTCATCATTTCAACCCCCAAGCACATGTTTTCGGGCTAAAATTCGAAAATAAAGACAATGGGACAGGTTACAGCCTTCAAAACGGCTTACAACACCAGATATCGACTCTTCGGCACGCCGAAAATTGTCAGAACAACAACAATTTTCGGCGTGCCGACGAGTCGATATCTCAGGATCTACTTCGTTTTCAGGGTTAACCCTCTCACCGCCAGCAGGCCGCTATAGCGGCCAGGGCACCTTATTCACTGAGCTGAACAAGAAAAATATTACTCAAAATTGATGAAAATATTTACTTACAAGTCCTAGTCGAAGCACCTCATGTTAGGTATCATATTAAAGCCTATGACATCCTCTTTCACATCCTACATTCCATTCTTGTTTACGAAGAAAGTGAGAGGAGTACCTATACTAAAACCTCATTTCAATTTTTGATATTTATGTTTTTTTCAAATTTTTGGCAAAATTACAGAGAAATCTGGCGGTGGGAGGGTTAAGACCAGCGCCATTCTCTTTATTTTCGAATTTTAGGCCGAAAACATGTGCTGGGGGGTTGAAAAGATGATTATTTAGGCCATTTAGAGCATATTTATCGATTCGAATCGATGCCAGTTTGCTTGCCGCCTGCCGCCAAAGACGGCGGCTCTGGCGTGATTCAGCTCTCGACCAATCAGAAGTCAGGACTAGTGTCACGTGAGGACAGTAGAAATCCAACATGGCGGGCGCCAACTCGTATCAATTTGCAGCCGCTACTAAAATGTATCAATTTGCAGCCGCTACTAAGATGTATCAATTTGCAGCCGCTACTAAAATGTATCAATTTGCTGCCGCTACTAAAATGTATCAATTCTTCCACTCTCGACTACATTTTAGCCCTCAAGCCCTTCCTTGTACCTCTATAACTTCTACTTATGCTGTGACCATCCCCCCCCCCCCCACCCCCTCGTCCCACCCTGCCGCATTGACACCTAGGCCAAACAAAGGGATTAAATACTTGGCCAAAGTCGTCCTCCTGTGACAATCCCCCCCCCCCACCCCTACCCCTTGTCATTAGAAAGTCAAATGGATTATCTAATTTGAGTACAGTACGTTATTTCTCATTTCTGACAGCAGAATCGTAATCGCCAGAAGAAGCTACCCTAATTTCATATATTGGAAGTCATGTATAATCGAATTCCAGGTGGTAGCTGTAGATGAGCAGGTGGCTGTGGGAAAGTAGGTGGCTGGGGGCGAGCAGGTGGCTGTGGGCGTCAGCGCCCGGCAGCGCGTAACCGCTGTTTTACGTCTCGGCCGAAAAAGCGAGTCGATCAGAGCGTCAGCAGCGACACCATCTTCGTTGCAGCTTCGCTTCGAGTTCGACGTGTCGGGTTGGCCGGGGGGGGGGGGGGGGGGGGCGGCGTGAGCTGGAGATGATGTTGCCTCCAAAACCGATTTTGCCCCCAAAACCGATTTTGAGCCCCAAAACGATTTGACCCAAAAAACGATTTTGAAGTTCTCCTACCCTTCCGAAAATCGGGCCGATCGGAGCGTAAACAGCGAAGATATTTGCGATTTTCGTTTTGTCGGATTATATTGGTACTCCGTTTATCCCGTTCTCCCTTTCTCCCTTTCTCCGTTTATCCCGTTCTCCGTTTATCCCGTTCTCCGTTTATCCCGTTCTCCGTTTATCCCGTTCTCCCTTTCCCCGTTTATCCCTTTCCCCGTTTATCGTTTATCCCGTTATCCGTTTGTCGTTTATCGCGTTCTCCGTTTATCGCGTTCGCCGTTTATCGCGTTCGCCGTTGATTGCGTTCTCTGTTTATCCCTTTCTCCATTTATCCCGTTCTCCGTTTATCCCGTTCTCCGTTCATCCCCTTCTCCCTTTATCCCGTTCTCTCCTGATCCATTCATCCCCTTCTCCGCTTTCCGTTTGTCCCATTCTCCCTTTATCCCGTTCTCCCTTTCTCCGTTTATCCCGTTCTCTTCCTAAAATCTTCCTATATAAATTCAATTCCTATTGGGACTAGGCCTACTTTTAGCTTGAGGGGATAATAAAATCTTCCTATATAAATTCAATTCCTATTGGGACTAGGCCTACATTTTAGCTTGAGGGGATAATAAAATCTTCCTATATAAATTCAATTCCCATTGGGACTAGGCCTACTTTTAGCTTGAGGGGATAATAAAATCTTCCTATATAAATTAAATTCCTATTGGGACTAGGCCTACTTTTAGCTTGAGGGGATAATAAAGTCTTCCTATATAAATTCAATTCCTATTGGGACTAGGCCTACTTTTAGCTTGAGGGGATAATAAAGTCTTCCTATATAAATTCAATTCCTATTGGGACTAGGCCTACATTTTAGCTTGAGGGGATAATAAAATCTTCCTATATAAATTCAATTCCTATTGGGACTAGGCCTACTTTTAGCTTGAGGGGATAATAAAATCTTCCTATATAAATTCAATTCCTATTGGGACTAGGCCTACTTTTAGCTTGAGGGGATAATAAAGTCTTCCTATATAAATTCAATTCCTATTGGGACTAGGCCTACTTTTAGCTTGAGGGGATAATAAAGTCTTCCTATATAAATTCAATTTCTATTGGGACTAGGCCTACTTTTAGCTTGAGGGGATAATAAAATCTTCCTATATAATTTGAATTCATTTTTATTGTCCCACTCCGTCATGTTGGATTTCGTTCAAGTCTCGTCTGCTCTCGTCGGGCGCGAGGGGGGTGGGGCGAAAAATTTTCGCCGCCTTCGGCGAGGGGGCGCTACGTTACGGGCGCTCTCGAGGGGGGGGGGGGGCGTAAAAATGTTTCGCCCCTCCGCGCGAAATCTCACCACCCCCCTGTAATTAATAAATGAACACTCCCTTAGGCCTGTCCAGCAGGAGATCCTATTTATAGACAGTGAAAATGCACTTTTTAGACACTGTTTAGGCTTTTCCAGCAGGAGATCCTATTCATACACAGTGAAAAGGCACTTTTTAGACACTTTTTAGGCCTTTCCAGCAGATCCTATCTATACGAAGTGGAAAGGCACTTTTTAGACACTTTTTAGGCCTTTCCAGCAGGAGATCCTATTTATATACAGTGAAAAGACACTTTTTAGGCCTTTCCAGCAGGAGATCCTATTTATATACAGTGGAAAGGCACTTTTTAGATACTTTTCAGGCCTTTTGGGGCAGCAAAAGTCTGAAAAAAGTCGAAAAAAGAGGAATCACTCTCGACGAGATTATTTATGTCCTGCGACATTCGACTAAGAACACTACATTTTAGCCCTCAAGCCCTTCCTTGTTTTGTATTATCTTCATGTTTGTTCGTTGTCAGAACCGCATTTAACCACGTCGCACCTGCGAGGAGCCTTAGACCAAGTCACTCCGTCTCCGGAGTCTGCTCCATGGCACCTACGGTGCCACTGGGCAGACTCCCTCTATGTCGTGACTTGGTCTGAAGGCTCCTCTTGCTACACCGTGATTAAACGCGTAGACATAATATGCCCTTAGTCGTCGTGGAGCATAGATGTAGTCTACTCGGTAGGGCCTTACATCATTGCATGAATGCAAAGGGTATTGCACTTTAAAGCACTCCATGCTTCTCTTTTCCGTGTGTCATGGAATGTCATGGAACGTGAAAATAATGGAATTGATATTACATAATTTCCTAGAATATGCAATTTGCTTTCTAGATTCTAGAAAATTTCTCAGCGACCAAGCTCCCCTTACCCCAAAAAGGAAGTTATAAATGTCATGGAAAATTGAGATTGAAGGTCATGGAATTTCAATATAATTATAAACATGTAGCTAAGACAACACCTAGAAATGTTACTTACTGAGGTTTTCTGGTGTGTGTTTCAGTGCTGGACGTAGACTATTCACCGACCGGCAAAGAGTTTGTGTCTGGTGGTTACGACAAGACAGTGCGCATATTCCAAGTGGATAAGGGGCACAGCAGGTGAGTGTTCTAACCATAGAGATTAACATGCTGTAGTGTTTGGTGAATGATAATTAAATTGGTTATCATACAGTTGAAAATGTGTGAAGTGTGTATAGGTATCACTGTTAATCCAAAGGTTTGTTTAGGCATGTATTGTTTTGTTCTCTCACTGTTAACTCACCCGTTTAAATACGAGGGGCTAATCGCTTCTCAAATGAAGACTCCTAAATAGCTAGAAATCTCTTATGCATTGCAAGACGATGCTCACAAATCTATGAATATATCAGAGATGTAAGTGGTCAGGGATTTCCCTGAATATAGGGATTTGGAGGACATCCAGAAATATATTTTAAATAGAAAAATCAATTAGCTTCTGTCAAAATCTGTAAACAATTCTGTGTTACATCCCCTTGCCCTTCTCATATACTTAGAGCCAATGACAGTACAACCTCCTCTACCATACATGCATGCAAGCTCACACTGATGTGGAGCCAGCTTGCATCTTTCAGGGATTTAGCTCTGTGTCTATGGGGCTCCCAGGCCCAGGGGATTTCAGGGACTACAAATCCAGGGGGAAATGAAGGAATACTGGCTCCTGATTGGTTAATATTCATGCTGCAGCCTTAAATCCTCAGATGGCGCCACCAGTCTGTAGACACATGGACGTGATAAATCCTGCTGCCAGGAGATAACTGTCTGTGGATGCATGGACGTGACAAATGCTGCTGGCAGTAGGAGACAAAACCGTCCATGGCCACATTCCCCTTTTCAGGGAATCCATCCATACCCCACTTACATCTCTGTATATATATATAGCCATGAGCAGAAGATTTGATAATGAGATATAAAAAAAAATATCATTGAATTTGTGGTTCTCGCTTGTATGTGTATACATGCAAAATATGATAAGACAAATAAAAGTTGAAGAAACTTGCTTAGTTTAAAAAACAATTGACGGTATGTTTTCCATACAGAGAGGTGTACCACACAAAGCGGATGCAGCGGGTGCAGTGCGTCATGTGGTCACGTGACAACAAGTACCTGCTCTCCGGGTCAGACGAGATGGGCATCCGCCTCTGGAAGGCCAACGCCTCCGAGAAACTGGGCACGGTGAGAAATATAAGAAATTTAAACAGATATATACACATTTCTCGATTACCTCCTTGCTTGTATCTTTCATTAATATACCCACGGATAGATGTGTATGGCTATCGTTATACATGTACTATTAAAGCTGACATAAGCCCCAATTCATCAGTAATATCCCTAAAAAAAATGTTTCTGCATTAAGACACATCCTCCAGGTTTAACTATTTGAATTAATTTACATTCCAGCTGCACCCACGAGAGCGAGAGGCGTTCAACTACAGCAGCAAGCTGAAGGAGAAGTTTGCGCACCACCCGGAGGTGAAGCGGATCGCTCGTCACCGTCACGTACCCAAGGCCATCTACAGCGCACAGCAAGAACACATGATCAGCAAACAGTCCAGGAAACGCAAGTATGTACAAACATATTATGCTCATACATTGTATAGGAAGAGTGTTAATGTTTTTAAGATATTTAAGGTGAATTTAGTTATTTTCCTGTAAATTGCATGTTGAATCTACAGTAAATTCGCATGTATAAGCCTAACTTGCGTATTAGCCGCAACTCTAACTTTAACAAATCGCTTAAGCCTCAGACGGTCTGAAAGTTGCTAATTTAGTACTTCTAAAAACTTGCATATAAGCCTCACTGCGACTTTTGGCCGATCCTATAAGCCGCACTTGTGATCTGACTTGCTGGATGCGAGAATTGATGGTATATGTTTGACTGCAAATAATGATTTGATTAACTGTTCGATTATTAATTCTCTTCTCATAAATATTTACTGTTTTAAACCTAACGCAAATATATATATATATTTCTATTAAACATGCTTTTTAATTTTTCTCAGGGAGGCCAACCGCAGAGCCCACAGCAAGAAGGGTTCAGTGCCGTATGTTGCAGAGCGCAAAAAGAGCATCGTCAAGGAAGTCGAATAGAATTTGTATTGAACATAACGATTACAATGGATCTCATCCTCATATTTTCATGCCACACGCTTTCACCAGATTACCATTCAATGAAACATATGTAAAATATACTGTTAGTGTTAATAAAGTATTACATGATCATGAAATTGTTTTTGTTTGAATAATCACTGGTAGTTGCATTGGCTGGAAAAGGGAGAAAACAAAGGAAAGGAAAGACAAGAATGGTATTTTTCTATTTTTTTTAGATTTATTACGAAATGTCTTTTACACGGACAATATAGGGGCATGGTTCCCCAAACACATACTTGACCTTTAACTTCTTCCAATAACTCAATATTGTCATATTCCCTAATATGAAAATACGCTTACAACAGTACTCCCAACTTCCATGTGTCTTAAAAGTACATGGACACATTATATGAGGTCTATCAGTGTTCCCATATTGCCCAGACATAGAGAGATATCGCAAAAGAAGTAAATAGTCATAGAAATTTGTATCAAGATTAATGACAAAATTACAAAACAATTTTGCCTACTGTTCAAATTGTATGTATACAAAGATTTTGACTTCCCCAATCGTGATGCGTTGTTTTTCGATGTACCAAGTTTCTGTCGCGAATAGAACATCACGATAATGAAATAAGAGCATATTGCTATACCATTCACATTTGATCAATGACATTTGTTTTATTATCTTGACAATACATAACGACGGTCCATCCAGTGGACTCCTTTCTGATAACACGCCATATGTTTGGCACTAATCAAATCTAAACACAGCACCACAGAGATGTCATGTTGCCACTTTGAAATATCAGATGGCAAAGAAAAGGGATTATTTTGTGCACACATAAGCACTCCTCGGGCTAGATGATGTCAAAATTGTTATCTACTAATGGCCACTTAACGATTACATTATACCATGAATTGGTCTTTCACCGCATTCGAGTTGATACATCAAGATACCACTGACATTGTACAAAAATAGATAACATAATGGAATATTACGGACACATTTACAACAACCAAACTTCTTTTATCCTCGCACTGCCTAAACTAAAGTCATCATTTGTGTCCCTGGTCTGTAAACCATTAGTGCAAATCTTGCTATATCTTACACATTACAAAGTGTATAATTTAGCTCCAGGACATATTTCCCTCACCTATTAAGTATAAACTTTGTTCATGAATTCTAAGCATTATCTAAATGTGGGCTACCAATTCCTATCACATCCATTCTAAGCTAACATCCTGGTATAATTATCTAAATTGTAAGCACGCTCTCATTGCCATAAACCAATCAAAAATAAGGCGTAAATACACCATTATGAGAGTTTGGTCTACGAGTATCCGTTCGGCCTAATTTGGGACCCTTAGCAATAGTCTCATCTTATGACAGCATTGGAGACAAATTGATAACTATGATTTCCACAAGCTTTTCCTCTCTGGTATCATCTCACACTCAAGGCATGTTCTGTGATGAAGGGTCTTCAGGAATAATATTTCAAAGTATTGCATTCGCTTAGCCTGCATGTGCAGACCCAAGACCGCACGACACCAACCAAAAACTCCACGACAGACGCAGTCCAAGAAACACAAAGAGTTGTGAGAGAAAAGGTCCATAAGGAGAAACTACTTCAACAGTGTATACCTTTATAGAGGTACAGACCCACAGTAGAGGATTTAAGTGTGTAGGATATTGATGAGATATGTGAAATACAAGGTTGTGTCCTGTCATGCTTCTACATCCTCTCCCTTAATGTCCCAATTAGAAATATGCTCATCCATATTTACGATGCATTTATCCATTAAATCCTCAGTCTTGTTAATCTTGAGTATCATACTAGACAAAATACTGCCATATGACGTCACTTTGAGGCATTTTATGGCAAGGGTGTTATTTTAACATCTGCGGATTAGATAGCGCAGCAGAGACATTAGTATTTTAGGTCATGCCAATTCTCCTTTTTTTAAAAAGAGAAATGTCTATCATAATTCGCTCAGGTCAATAGAGTAAGCAGGTCTATATATATCACCGAGTGCCATACATTGATATGTTGTATTAAACTCCACAGCGGCAGGCTCTTCTTTCTTTACAATGTGTGTATCGGTATTTTGGTACAATTTTCCAATGATGAGATTCTTTTAACTTATCAGATTTTTTTTAGTTGTCATGAGGCTTCAAATATCAGTCTTATTTTCAAACAAAACATAAATTGGTCTTGATTCAATTCAGATGTGCTAGCAAAGCGCCCAGTTAAGTATCAAATAATACTTTCTTTGTAAAACATATACTGAGCCATACTGTCTATATATGGAATAGCAATCACTTGCCTACTTTGTAGAAAGTCATTCCTAAACAATCACTCCACTCTCCAGGTAGACTGAGAGACACAAATTTTCCACAATAAACCATACTGAAGAGTGCTACTGGAACTGTCTCAAACACTGCAGCCCTGATTTAGGTATGTGTTCGATGAACAAACAATGGTCACCTCCAATCACCTATCCCATTACATTTCTTGTATAAACGCTATCCTTAGGAAAACTAAGTATCGGTAGCAGATGCTCAGTATCACAGCAAACCGTAATGCAGTTTCCATAAAATATCATCAGCTCACATTACGATTCATATATATGTAACCCAAAAAAGTATGTCATCAAATTTTGTTCATGTCTTTTTTTTTATCAGAGCATGTGACCCATCAGAAGCTGGTAATATTCATCGAACACATCCTATCTGTCAATTTATAACCAGTCATAAAGACACAGCCTTTCATGTACCCAGATTATCCTAGGAAACTGGGGGGGGGGGGTAATTAAATGTCTAGTTTACAACTCGTCGTGGGGTAGGCTGTCCTTGACGTAGTCAAACAAGGCCTCCAGCTCGCGTCCTCCGTCATGCTCCGACACCTTGTTACCGTCGCGGAACAGGATGAGCGTTGGGTAACCGCGCACCTAATTTGGGGATGAATAATGGAATTCATTTATTTGGATAGATGAATATAAAGGTGATATTATTCAATCTCATAGATATAGCTGACTTTAAAGTTTCAATATAGTAGTGATGTTCTGTCGTTGAATAGATGAATTCAAAATTGGGAACTCTGAATTATTATTTTTAAATGCATTGTTTTCCAGAAATTATGAAAACCCCTACCATCTATCTCAAGCTTTAAAATCCCATTGTGTTAAAGTTCCAAAAGATAATACATTCTTGGGTTTTTGTTAACTTTTCATTCTGACAAAACGGGAATAACAAAGCCAAACTTACCTCATACTTGGTGCAGACATCACGGTGTATGGTGCAGTCCACCTTGGCGATGGTCACTTGGTCGTGCTTGGAGAATTTGGTTCCCAGCTCCTCCCAAGTTGGAGCCAGACGCTTACAGAAGCCACACCTAAAACATGAAGTTATGATTTAGAATTTTCTTGAGATTTACAGGCATATTTCGACCGACGTCCTTTTGTTTAAAAAAAAGTGTGTCTCCTTGATATCTATTCAGAGCTCAATCAGTTTATTTTAAATTCATAAGACAATGTGTAAAGCTATATGTATTCATTATGGGCATTAAAGAAGCGAGTTGGGAAGCAAAGCATTTTCCTTACCATGGGGCATAGAACTTGACAAAGCTCGTTCCTTTAGCGATTCCATCAGCAAAAGTGTCAACCGTAAATGAGACAACCTGCAAATGATACAGATACATATTTGTATTACTTTTTTCCCTAGACCTTGCCTAGGAGAAGACGAAAATCGGAAAACATCTTTTATTACGATCGATATATCTAATTACATTACAACAATTGAGGAGGGAAAAGCATGAGCGAAATAAAAGCTAATGACGTTTCATCAAAAAGAAGAAAAAAAAGATTTATACATGTGCTCCTATTGAGATGTGATTTGTGTGAAGGCATGGTTACAATGATATACCGGTATAACCTTTTATGGCCACTTGTGGTGACTGTCCATGCTCTGTATCTTTTAACCATGGATTAAGTATTCTTCAAAATTCGGAGTCTATGAAAAGGGATAAATGTAAAGACAACATTATCCCTCTAAGGGCAGCCTTGTGCGTTAATACGAAAAGTGCTGCATTCATGCATCTTTAGCGTTGATACACTCCTTAAATGGTTAGTTTATCATTTCCGAGCTGAATAAGCTCTTTTCTGTTTCTCCAGTTCAAATAAACGGGAATGGTATTTTTATACAGTCTCAAATTTAAAAAAAACAACTTACATCTGTAGGCTCTTCCTTGGCCTCCTCTGCTGCTTTTTCAGGGATCTTCTCCTCGGTAGCCGCCTTGCTGGCATCACCAGAGGCCTTGTTATCGGACACAAACTTCTTCATTGACTCGTGGTCACGGGCTGACTGATATTTCTGGGCCTAGAAATTCATATTATTTTAACATTAATATTGACTCCCTCAAACAGATAAGTCTAGAAACAAGGAATTCATGATTTGGACTATAAGAAATAATCCAACAATTATCTATATGGTACCTATATTTTAAATTTGGTTAGTCAATAATGCATGCTTTACAATTAATTTAATGAAAGTTCTATTACTGTGTGCACTATTATGAGAATAGTGCACCCTGATTTACTTTAATATATAAAGAAACTTACCATCTTTCCATCAGCGAACCACATGAGTGTAGGGTAACCACGGACTCCGTTCTTCTGACACACATCACGATTCTGAGTGCAGTCAACCTATCAAATAGCAGGAATACGAGATAGTAAGAGCAAAATTGAATTTTTCTCTTTTTCTTTAACTTTAACATTTCTTTTTAATCTTCGTATTAAAAGATACAAAGTGATCTTCCCCACCAAATTATTGCCCTTTTGTGTAGCTTACAAATCAGGTACTACTTGTTTTCATGATATATTTCATTGATATCACATCTCTAAAACATTTACCGCTGTACAGTAAAGCATACACTAGCTCACCTTGGCAATGGTCACTGAGTCGTCAAACTCGAAGGTCTTGGCGAGCTGCTCCCATGCTGGGGCGAGGTTCTTGCAGTGGCCGCACCACGGGGCGTAGAACTTGACGAAGGTGAACCCGGTCGCGATCTCCTGCTCAAAGGTATCATCTCCCAACACTGTGAGGGCCTCCTTGGGTGGGGTAGGTACTTCTGGTTTGTCTGCCTGAAGGGGAGTGAGTCAGGGAGTGAGTCAGGGAGTGAGTCAGTGAGTGAGTCAGTGAGTAAGTCAGTCAGTGAGTCCATGAGGATGGTTGTTCAATGCCATTTCAACAGCTAAGGTCATATTCATGGCGAGGAAGCTACATTAGAATCAACTTTACAGACTTATACATGTGTCTGTGTCCGCGCATATAAGCACTAGACAAACAAAAGAAGGACAGAAAAGAGAAGAAAAGGACCCTTTTAAGATGGGCTAGGGAAGCCCCAGCTTGAAGGTAGGTATGACAAGGTGAGATTTATAACCATTTAAAGTTCAACCCTTTAAGGGCCACATTATCACATAATACTATTCTAGGGTAACAACTGACCTTCTCCTCTTCCTCTGCGGGGGCATCCATCTGTTCACGGATGAACTTCTCGATAGACTCAACATCGCGACCGCCCTTGTAGCGGATGGCATCCTGGGTAGACTTCTTGAAGAACTTCAGTCTGCCAACAAAATGAGATCATAAATATTTTACTATGTTTGATATCATAATGTTTTTTTATTCATTTTTTTATATATTTTTTATCATCAATTTAGAAATGTACAATGGATATAAATGGAATAGTGCAAATGCATTATATAGATCGAGTGTAATCAGCCAAGCAGAAGGGTTGATAAGCGCACGACTGCACGAATCATCCTTTCCGCATGACTACTCACAAGTTTGAAGTATTGATTTTGATAAGACATGTTACTCATACATGTAAAATGTCAGTTTAATACATCTTCTATCAAGAGAAATGTATGTTTAGTGTTCTATCAATATGGAAAACCTTCAATAAATTACTCTAAAATTAGCACCAGCACTTACGTGGGGTAGCCGGTAACTCCGTGTTCCGAGCAGAGCGGGGTCTGCTGTGTGCAGTCAACCTTTCCGATGAGCACATCAGACTTCTCGGGGTCGGCGTTGTATTTCTTAGCGAGCTCATCCCAGGTTGGTGCAAGGCGTTTACAATGGCCACACCTGAACATGGATATAAAATGATTAATGTGAGTTTTGAGACGAATGGAATCAGTATACAATCAGAGATGCCACTACCTGGTCGACAAAAAGTAGGAAATCTTAAGATTTGATCGGTAGGAAATACACATAAATTCATTACAGCATTGAATTTGTTAGCGAATAAAATAGGGATCCAACTAGGTTAAAAGTTGGTTAAAAAGGTAGTATGTCCAAAAAGCTGAAAAGATATTTCCTTCTGTTTACTACCTCACCTCTCTCACAATCATGTTTCCTAACTATTCTTATTTCTTAATTTACAAGGGACAAGTGGTAAGTATGCCATGCGAAAATAAAACCATGCCCGTGTCAATTAAATAATTACCCCCCCCCCCTTACCAAGTAAAGCTTTGTTCGGGAGCACTGTATGTTAACCTCATCCCCCCCCCCTCACGACCACAAGTCAAGCCTTACAGACTGGATGTCATGACTGTGCAGTTCAAAGGTCACGTCAGGTCAAACAAAGTCCATGTTCCAAGTACATATGTACAAGAGTTGGACTCAGGGCAGCATGCCATGTTATATGGGTTGTTCTATCGTCACTCGGTAGCCAGTGTGGTATTGCAGGATGCAATGGAAATACATGAAATGAACGGACACTACGCTAGCATGTCTGGGGTAGACTTAGAAGCATTCACAAGGCATCATGTGTGCATTTGCATGAAACGTTCAAAGCCCTATTGTAACTGTGCCCTAACTGAGTTTTTTTAATTGGTATTTTTTAAAAAGCACAATTTAACCATTATTTGCATTTTCTTTATGACAGAATAGTACAGCTCCTATTTCACCACTTTACTAAACATACGTAACTTTTTTTTTCATGAGCATGTTACCTTGTGCATATAGCAGTCTGCGCTGTCTCAAGATATCTTCATCATCCTTTAGTGTACCATAAATTGTTTGAGTGCTGTATGACATTTAGAGTAAACACATGCACCCTTCGCAGTTCATAGGGGAGTCTCGTTTATATCATCTCTATTATCAAGATTGTCCAGGACTAGCCAGGTTTCGAGAAAACTAGGTTAATTTTGTAATTAAACTTAACCGCCGTAATTTATAAATAGCTACTTAACAAGAAGTGTACGTGTATTTAGTCCTGGCATATGTTATTTTACAGAAGAAATTATTTATCTATATCACGTTTTGTTGCATCATAAGAGAGTTTTATTTAAGGTGGGTCGATCCCATTGAATCAAAGTGTTCAGAATTCTACAAAAAAATATTTGTGAGTACCCTAAATCATTTTAAAACGGAAAATGAAAAGAAAAATAGGGGGTCCCGAGCTACTTTTTAAAATATGGAATTTTGAAAAATAAAAGTATTTTTAATTATATATAAAAAAAACGAAAATAATCTAAAAATTTCTATGATTTTATTTTCTGTCATCCATTAACCACAGAATTCTAAAACATCACAGAATGAACATAATGATATATACCTTTATTCTAAAAATTGTTTCGGAGTTTTATCACTCTCCATTTTTTGGAAATATGTCATATTTCGGAGAAGAGTAGAAATCAATTTTCATAACTTTTTTACATAACCAAAGAAAAATAGTAGTAAAAATGTTCAGATTTTTCTTAAACTTCATCAAAACTTTGCTTAGATCATTTGCTGATGAAGAAGAGTCATTTTGGTATGGGGTCCCATGCATAATTTGAGGGTTTTGGCCCTTTGAAATAAAAAAGTAATGGAAAAACTGACGAAATCAAATCTTAGAAGCATCGCATTATGGGTAAATTCCCAACAATCTGCATGTAAAATGATCTCATCATGTAGGTTTGGATATATTCAAGCAATTTATTCACTTTTATGGTCTTTCATATGCCATTTATTACTTAGTAAATGAAAAATCCTGAAAAATCTTAGAAGATGCCGAAAATACCTAAAATTTTCATATCAAAATAGAAAGTGCTCTAAAATGCTCAATTTTGCTCAAAATCGTCCAAGATTGATTGTGAATATAGAAAATTGTTCCTAGCATATGCCTACCAAAAATTGTATTATTCTGACATATTAAAGTCATATGCGCAGAAAGATGCGCAGTAGTCTATTTTGCAATGGCCGCGACCCACCTTAAGGTTTCCTTTAAATGCACCTCAACTTAAAAATTATCAGACTGTGAACTCAACTCAACTGTCCTACATAGCCCTTTAGCCCTTTAAGCACAGCAAAATGCAGTAATGCATTATGCCCATTGTGTTTATGATACATGCAACCCTGGCGAGGAACACATCAGGGCTGCCTGCATGCATCATGCCAAGCCTATGAGGTCGATACAATCCCAAATAGTCTGCATCCATGCATCATGACAAGCATGGGGCTCACATTAAATTCCTATGCTGTCCTTAAAGGGTTGACTAAACCACAGCTGTATAGTCCACCCCTCCCAATACCTCAACCCCTCATGCATGTCCACCCCTCGCACCACTACCCAGGTCAGCCCAAGTTACCATGACAACAGGTGCCTCCAGTGTGATGTGGGACACATGCAGGTGCCGAACTGTGCCTCCTCCAGGGCATGGGGCCGTGACGGGCGTCAGACCGTGGAGGAGGTCCACGTGGCGCCCACAGAGGCCATGGGACACAAGCTGTATCATATACAGTTAGGCAATAACTCGAGGGGCGTGTGATATATAGTAGTAGTACTAATGGTGGTGGGGGAGGGGTGTCACGTTGTAAAACACTCCATGTAGGTCCGCACATGTCCACCTCGACGTGGCATTCTTCTAGTGGAGAGTCGTGCCCCCCCCCCCCCCCACACACACAGGTCTTATCAGCACTACTACTGTATTAATAGCCACACCTACATGTATACGGCACTGTTTTTGATATTTAATCCCGAATATTTTATGCCGAATGTTTTATCCCGAATATTTAATCTTGTATGTTGCTGTAAAATTATATTTTCCTACATAAAATGCCCCACTTGCTCTGATAGATATTGAGATATCTAGTCATCAAATATTAAATGAGATACGAATTGATTATTGTTGGGTGTTTTTAGAAGATCCAGATCACATGGGACATATGGAGGCATATGACGCGAATTAAATTGGATATTGAATTGTAGTGCATAATCAGTAAACGTCAGCTGCTAAATTCAAACACTGGAATCATCAGTGGCTGCTACTATTGACATAAACCTCCGGTGTAGTTGCTATAGGGTAATGGATTGTATGAAACTGTGCCATCATTTCATAATTAACGCTCTCTGTATTGTTCTCAATAGTCAGATAGTTGCAAAGTGACTTAATGATTTGATCTTTTAAAGTTTTCATTATGCCATGGTCGTCATGATGCATGAATACAGCCCTAATGAGCAACATGGAGATACACTCCCGAAGGGTTGGCATGATGCACAAATGCAACCACCAGCAACATACTCACCGGTAGTGCGTTGGTGCATGAAAATGAACATGATACTTTAAGGAGGCATACCGGTACCATCCTTAAAAGGTTAACAATTTAATATATCAGTCAAAGTTGGACTGCCATTATCACTAAGCATATTCAAGCACCCACAGGTGCCCAAAGGTTTTATATACCAACTAATAAATACTCATTTCTATGACTCAAAATGTCAGAATTCAACCTCAGCTTACTAAAGCCATGGCTCACATCTATTTGTTGTGGCACGTCTGTTAGAAGCACAAAGAATGAGAATGGTTGGCACTGAGTTAATCAAATATCAAGGAGCCCGTCAGTCATGGATTATTGATCATTCCCCGAGTCAGTTCAGCCAGGTGTGACCCTGGTGTACTGCAGATGTGTGTGTGTGTGGGGGGGGGGGGGGGGGGGGGGATATTGATTACAAATAAATAAGCTGTTGTCCCTAGCCTAGCAGCAGCATACAGTCTGTAATTACTGTACAACAGGTAGCCCTATAAAGGTCTAACCGGGTTAACTACCGGTATCTATGTTGAATGAAATTAAATGGAGTTCTTTTTCATCGGTCGACCAGTTGCAATTTAGGCTAAGATTACCGGTATATTAGTCAGAGGATATCCAACTGTGTCATTATGGTTTCACGGCAATTTGCATTCTGCATTTATAGAGCATGATCAGTGCACTCTCACCACTGGTACCAGAGTGCAACGATGGATATTCAATATATATTAAATATAAAGCCAATTAAGTGTAATTAAACTGAACTTCAGATGACTCTTTTAATACTGACAGATGCACTGCTACTAGTCTAGCCAATGCTTTAACCTACAGGCTACAACTTAGTTAGTACAACACTACAAGGGTACATTTATTGGCTTGGTCCTAGCCTACGCCCACCAATTAACCTAGACTCCATTTTGATAATAGTGTAGACTTATCCTTTGGAATGCTACTATTCCATATGTTAACTTGTTTACCTGTGGTATGGGCAAAGTATAGGTTAGTCCAAAACTGTTATCATGAAATCATGAGCCGCCGGTAAAGCAAAAGCCAATGGGATTTGAGTGAATTGAGAGTAGGACCACTCAAGTCACTTTTGAGTCTTGTCAAGAAACCGGCTACTTACCAAGGGGCAAAGAACATCACAAAGTGTGGTTTCTTTGTGACTTCGTCGGAAAAGGTGTCCGCTGAGTATTCGAGAGCATGGGTTCCGTGGTCATCATCGCACAGGGAGTAGGAAATCCCACAAATAAACAATAAGAGCGCTACCTTCATGATGTTTGCCATCGTGGACACTTTGTTGGAGTGAAGAGTTCCAGCTCGACCCGCTTTATACTTCCGTCAAGACCGGTCATATTTTCGGTGCATTTTGCTTGTAATAAGGCATAAATACTGAATTATATGCCCAGTTTACTGTCAACCGAGTATGTGGTTATTATATTTGAGGCAATTTTGGGAAGAAAACATTTGATTTATTGGAGGAAGTTGGAATATTGGTAAAAAATATATGTGGATCGAGATTAACAAATTCGTCTGCTAATTTGCTGGTGCCCTACATACGGGTCTGTCTGATAAGGTGTCACGGTACTAATCCGCCCAGGAAACCTAGGACAGCCAAATAGTCCCTACTAAAAACGGAATTCTAGTGGATATAATCAGTGCTAGGAGACCTTATTTTTGACTGGGAGTAATAATAGGCATACCAGAAGATGGGCAATGCTTGGTTTAAAAAAAGTTTTAAAAAGTTTTTGGTATCCATGGTAACAAAGGGGTCACGCTTTGAGGTCAAAGTCAAGGTCACAGGTCGGTGCGGCACTTGAAAAATTGATCATATTCAGACTATGCTTTTTCCATGGCAACTAGCGCAAAATCTAATCTGACTCCCCTATTGACGGACATTTTTAAAAGATGGGAAATGACGTCAGCTTTTGTTTAAGGCGTCATTTATGAACGCCATCAAATTTTGAACCACATTTGGAGCCACTTGATAGTGAAAAAGAGGAAAATATTAGAACATCACTGTGCCAATTAGTACCGTGACACCATAAGCACCAGCGAAAATCTACTTCCGCTCCTTTCCTTTTACGCCTCCGTTGCACGAGAGCTCCTTCCTTTCTGCCATCGCTGTTTTGAAAAGTATACAGTTCTCGCAAGAGCTAAGGCCAATCCGGCGACGTATACTATTAATTCAAGCCATCGACAGTGCTAAAGTACCCAAAACGATAAAATGGCATCCGTAGACGAGCTCGCATGCACTTACAGTGCTCTCATCCTCGCCGATGATGATGTTCCAATCACCGTAAGTAGACGACTCTCACATGGGTTTCCTCAAATGTCATGGCGGCCATTGCCGATAGTGTTTGCGTATGTTGTCAAACTTTGTGGGGGTGCATGTGGCTTTGTGATGTGTGACAGCCCCAGAAAATAATCACCCAGTGATCGTAGATTATATCTGCTGAAATCGTTGTTGAGAATTACGAAAATTGTGGTCAAAATAGTCAAGAAACCGTATATCAACAAAACCAAAGTGACAAGTGAAGTCACTGTCAAGTCTGACAAGTGTCACTGACCAATGTTTCACAACATCTCCAATACACGTGTGAGTTGTGGCATGTTACAGTACCCGATGTTAGCGCTAAGTAAATCCCGCTATTCTCTCTTGGCATGGTCTAAATTATCTACTGGTGGGTGTAGTCTTGAGTTCTAACATTTGCAGTAAAACTGACCACTTCTTCAAAATCTTGGTGATACTTCATGTCTATGATGAAGGTATTTATATATTGAAGGACAAGGTATTTCATTGCCCCGAAGTCTGTCTGAACTTATTAAGTACACGAAGGCCACAAGCTCTATTTTGTGATGAAGGGGAAATTAATAAGAATCTCACTTACTGAAGTTTAAACACATGTCCACTCTGCATACCATATGATATCATAGATCTAAAGCAATACTGAATACTGGCCTTAATAACCTTAATACATCTAGACACTATCAATGGTCATGAGACGGATGGCCCCACGGACAGTTGGCCCCACGTCAAGTTGGCCCCACTTGAGACTGATGGCCCCAGATTTTGAGACTGATGGCCCCACTTCTAATTTAATAGCTTATGTGGTCTAAAAACATATAAAAACATATTTTGAAGCATGTAGAGCATGCTATAGCCATTCCCAATGTCATATTATATGATATTATATGGAAAAAAAATGCCTAGGACATCCATTCTTATGATAAAACGCAGGTATTTTCAGGCCATATATCAAAGGCCTATACCATGCATAGTAGAAATAAAGTTCAATATGCAACCATTTATTTTTTATATATCTTCTACCTTGAGTTTGATGATGATTTTTATTTCATCAAAAATAATGGAAATAAATAAAATCTTTACAAAAAAATAAAAATAAAACAGTATATTGTGGCCTAACCACTTCAGTACCCCATAAAAGGCAGAAAAAGTGCCTAACAATTTATTTTTTTCAATGCTCGTATTCTGGGCATATAATGCTTTTAGAAATTATTTTTGCATTTTTCTTTGACCATTTTCCCTCTCTGTGATGTCATAGATACAAAAATGCGTGATATAACCCAGGTGCGCGATATTGCCCCAATTTACCCTAATTTGGCCTAAAACACCTCCAGTAGACAACTACAAATGGCATTTATCTATAATAATACATTTCTATATGTGAAAAAATGAATATGTATGAATAAAAGACAGTAATAAGTGATTAAATATGTTGGGGCCATCAGTCCCACTGGTGGGGCCATCAGTCTCAGAAAGTGGGGCCATCAGTCTGGGGCCATCAGTCCGTGGGGCCATCGGTCCTACAATCCTATCAATATATTATATGGGCCCCGCCGTCATTCATTTGTTATCAAATTAACAATAATAAGGAATCTGAGGATCGATTTAAAGATCTGACAATATTGTGTGCTAATCATGGTCCTACTATGTACCCTCATGCCTCGGGATGTATATACATTTTACTTGTCAGCACTAAACAGAGACTGAACCATGTGAAAAGTAGCACATAATGATAACTTTCTTCTGGTTTGTAGGCCGACAAGATGAACACCATCCTCAAGGCCGCCAACTGCAAGGTCGAGCCTTTCTGGCCAAGTAAGTATAATAAACCACGTCTTTTTTCAATACTATTGAATATGAGACCCATGTGCGTATGTATGGTCAATTCTTGCATGCCTTAACTTCAGTTTAGGTTCACTGACCTCATGCCCTGAAACCCACCCCTGGTGCAAAACTTAACCACGTTCTTTTGTAGGGAAAAAGGTCTATTGTAAACCTCGGTATTGTAGGCTACGGGCAGTGTGAGAATCAAATAGTAATTATTAGTGCCTAGTGATAAATAGCACCACCAGCAAGTCAGTCTCACAGAGATCACACTTTTCCTACTTTGGGGCTTTAATTTGAGTAAAATTATGTTAGCTTCCTACAGAAATTCTAAGATTTACCACTTTTTGTCTGACTGAGTGCTATTTCTGATGTCATCCGCATTACTGGTGTATCAAGACAATACAAGAAATGAACTGGATACCTCTACAAGTCTAGACATGATGCCGTCCCCGAACGGTTAGCAGGGATGTGATTCCTCCTACACTTCTAGGATTTCCTTCACTTTTGAGCAAAAAAGTCCACCCTCGTGATTTGTCCAGATCCATTGAGATATTGTTTCAGAGGGGTGGGGGTGGTCTGTCACTCAAATTGTCACAGGGTGAGCAGAATGTATGACAGAAGAAATCAGAATGCAACATTTGGCTTTTAGATTTTCAAATTTTTGTGGGGCCATGCCCCAGACCCCCAACTAACTTTATTGCTGTGCTGCACTAGACTATCTGAAAACAATATTTCACTCGGGGGCTGTATTAAGTGTCTTTAGATACCATTCATTGAGACTTGAAATTCTCCTACAGTTTTACAATTTTCAAAACATCCCTGGTTTAACACGTTGGTTTTGCTCTAATCGTTGTCTGTGTCTGTTACAGCCCTGTACGCCAAGGCCCTGAGCGCCGTGAACGTCAAGGACCTCATCAGCTCTGTAGGAAGCGCCCCTGCCGCTGGAGCCGCTGCCCCTGCTGCCGGTGCCGCCCCTGCCGCTGGTAAGTTACTCATTGTGCTCATCAAATACTTTTTTTAAACTTAAGTGTTCCTTAAAAAATCTAGTAGTATGTGTAAAGTATCTCAGCAAATCACAAGCCTTGAAGCTATATTTTTGGGGTTTCCGATAAATTCTAAATGTTTCAGGGTTTTGAAGCCCTTGTTCAGGCACTGACAGAGGGCTGAGAAAAATGCCATACCCACCATATACGTATTCTGTTCTGACTGCTGGGTATGGTATGTCCATCGAGGAAACTCACATAATTCAAAAACGTATGAATGGTTAAAACAGTCCATCACTCATTAAATTAAGAGTAGCTCGTTGATGAGTTTCTCTGTAACTTGTTGAACATCATATATATGTACCAACTATTGCACTACCCCCTGTGCAGGCTGGGCATAAAGGACTAGAATAGGGCCATCAGGATTATACCAATAACCTAAGCATACCAAATTCGCAAAAGGCGTTGCCAAACTTATAAAGGAAACTTGTTGCTAGCTGGGGATGGCTCTGTTGGCAGCCCGAGCCGGTGCCCATATGTGCGGCTCCAGGCCTTCACACATGCTGTGTTTGAATATCCAAAATCAGCAAATTCTTAAGCCGTGTTAAAGTCTAGATTGCCTAGAACCAAATACTCAAACCAAAGACACTGGACCCTCAGATCGCTGTCGGGCCAGATCTTCTTGGAATCTTAGAAATTCTTGCCGATAGTCTTGGAAAATCGCTCAGGGAAAGAGGGAAGCAAATGCAACAAAATCCGGTCATTGCATAATGATCTTTCATCTATCTATACAGGCAATTTTCCATCAATATCCTAAGTTGTATTGATGACAGATGCTTTCAAAATGGGGGAAACTAAACATTTGTGTCCTTTTGTTTTACAGAAGAGAAGAAGGAGGAGAAGAAGAAGGAAGAGAGCTCAGAGGAGGAAGATGACGACATGGGCTTCGGTCTGTTCGATTAAATATCATGTAACAAGAGGACCAACCAATAAAACAGAAGCTCAAACAAGCAAAACTTGTGTCATGTTGTTCATAGGGATCATCAACTCATATGTGGAATCCTCCACCTGGTCTTCACTCGTCTTGTACGAAGCGGCTGATTAGATCTAGCTAAATCATATTTTGGCCTGGAAGGCTGGATTGTTCACAAATTAGGCAATCAACGTTGCGTAGTATACCGCATTGTGCAGACCAGGTCTGTGGAGAAAATAGAATATCTGTCAAAACTCGTTTATAATTCCAAATTAGTTCAAAAAGACATCGACCTTCATTTTAACAGAAACCTTTCGAATAAATCCATATCTATTGCAAGGTGTAAGCCCGGTGAATAAAGCACTTGAAATCAGTTACATGGTAGATTGACCTAAATTCAATCAACAACGTACGCGGAGATGTCCACCCCATTTTCAGTCATTCATCCTTGATAGGCCTATTGTTTTATGCATCACTCTTTCCAGCCAACGACAGATAGAAAATACCATACATGAAGAAGGTTGACTAGGTCAATTTACCCTAAACTTGAGAATTCCAGCTTCAAATCTCTGCACCCATCAAAACCAATTGTGTTATCAGGTTTTATGGTCAAGTTGCCAACAGTTCGTGACCAAAACCTCAAAAAATATATAGTACAATGAATAGGCGTGTGATTTACATCACAGGAGACTCAGGGTGTCACCATGCTGACCATGAATCATGATGGCGGTAAACCATAACTGTGAACCATAACGACCATGATGGCAGTGGACCATGATGGCAGTGAACCAAGATGACTGAGAACCATGATAATCATGAACCATGATGGCCCTTAACCATGATAATCATGAGCCATGAACCATGATGGCCGTGAACCATGATGGCCATGAACCATGATGACCATGAACCATGATGACTGTGAACCATGATGGCCATGAACCATGATGACCTTCAACCATGATGGCCGTGAACCATGGCCATGAACCATGAACCATGATGGCCATGAACCATAAATCATGATGGCCATGAACCATGATGGCTATGAACCATGATGACCATGAAACATGATGACCGTGAAACATGATGGCCGTGAACCATGATGACCGTGAACCATGATGGCCATGAACCATGATGGCCATGAACCATGATGGCCATGAGCCATGATGGCCATGAACCATGATGGCCGTGAACCATGATAGCCATGAACCATGATGACCGTGAACCATGATGGCCGTGAACCATGATGGCCATGAACCATGATGACCGTGAACCATGATGGCCGTGAACCATGATGGCCGTGAACCATGATGGCCATGAACCATGATGACCGTGAACCATAAAGACCGTGAACCATGATGGCCATGAACCATGATGGCCATGAACCATGATGAACGTGAACCATGAACCATGATGAACGTGAACCATGAACCATGATGGCCATGAACCATGATGGCCATGAACCATGAACCGTGATGGCCATGAACCATGATGGCCATGAACCATGATAATCATGAGCCGTGATGGCCGTGAACCATGATGGCCATGAACCATGATGGCCATGAACCATGATGGCCATGAACCATGATGGCCATGAACCATGATGGCCATGAACCATGATGGCCGTGAACCATGATGGCCATGAACCATGATAATCATGAGCCATGATGGCCATGAAACAATAATGGCCATGAACCATGATGGCTGTGAACCATGATGGCCGTGAACCATGATGGCCATGAACCATGATGGCCATGAACCATGATGGCCATGAACCATGATGACCGTGAACCATGAACCGTGATGGCCATGAACCATGATGGCCATGAACAATGATGGCCATGAACCATGATAATCATGAGCCGTGATGGCCGTGAACCATGATGGCCATGAACCATGATGGCCATGAACCATGATGGCCATGAACCATGATGGCCATGAACCATGATGGCCGTGAACCATGATAATCATGAGCCATGATGGCCATGAAACAATAATGGCCATGAACCATGATGGCTGTGAACCATGATGGCCGTGAACCATGATGACAATGAACCATGATGACCATGAACCATGATGGCCATGAACCATGATGGCCGTGAACCATGATGACCATGAACCATGATGGCCATGAACCATGGTGGCCGTGAACCATGATAACAATGAAAACCGTGAACCATGATGACCATGAACAAGGGTGACCGTGAACCATGATGACCGTGAACCATGATGACCGTGAACCATGATGACAATGAACCATGATGACCATGAACCATGATGGCCATGAACCATGATGGCCGTGAACCATGATGACCATGAAGGCCATGAACCATGATGACCATGAACCATGGTGGCCGTGAACCATGATGGCCGTGAACCATGATGGCTATGAACCATGATGACCATAAACCATGATGGCCATGAACCATGATGACCATGAACCATGATGGCCATGAACCATGATGGCCATGAACCATGATGACCATGAACCATGATGACCATGAACCATGATGACCATGAACCATGATGGCCTTGAACCATGATAACCATGAAAACCGTAAACAAGGATGACCATGAACAAGGATGACCGTGAACCATGATGACCGTGAACCATGATGACAATGAACCATGATGACCATGAACCATGATGACAATGAACCATGATGGTGACAGACCATGATGATCATCCCAAGTGGCAACATGGTCAACATCCCCCCCACCTCCCAACAACATGTGGCAACATTAGCAACATCCCAAGTGGCAACATTGGCAACATCTCCCTCATGATTATAGGCCATTTCCCAATTTTCAATATGGTTGAAGTTGGAGAACAAACCCACTCCATTTCGGCAGAAACCGTCTCCCTAAGAACCCGGGTGCCCTGGGTCAACGAGCAATGACAGTGCACACACGGGTTGTCTAGTCTAAAACACTTTCTTGTGCACTAAGCCTATAGCAAGACAAGCACACATTGGTATATAGAACTTTTATTGAATTCAAAACATAGCACGGCGCAGGGTTGTCTAGAATGGTGCACACGGCTTCAGTATAGGATCCAATGGGAGGGCATGTTTGGTGTTTTGTTGATTCAAGAAAATGCAAATTTTTTGATGACCTTTTATTCACAGAAAAAATTCACAATTCCGTCTAGAGTGAATTGGATGATTTAGATGAGATATGAAACGACCATATAATACATAAATTACATCATTGACATGGCGACTTTCTGAAATATGATAGATTGAAAATGAAATTGGGAAAATCTCTTAACCAAGGTTTCAGATCGTCTATCTAGACTCAGGGGTGCACCCTGAGTCAAAAAAAAAAAGTGATTCATAAGTAAATGAAACAGTCCGGGACTTATCAAATAGATTCAACCTAGACTCCAATAATAGAGAAGCGCATAGCAGTTTGCAAGAGAAAATCTTAAAACATTGTAGACTGCCAGAGACAAGTGTGGAATTTAAAATGTTAATAAAGTTCAGGACAAACAAAAAGGGAAAAATTCGGTTATACGCAGATACGTTTACATTGTTACATTTTCTGCAACCATGTGCTATATGCGTAGACCCTGGAGGCAGAAATATTTAAGTCAGTTATGTACTGGATATACTCCTGGGGGTCGAGAGGCAATATCATTGATGAAGGCCAATGATATTGACTCGATTCATATTAAAGCCTATGACATTCTCTTTCACATCCTACATTCCATTGTGTTTACATAGAATATTCAAGGCAGTGTTGCCGAAAACTTTTTTTGCACACAGGCCAATGTGGCCTGTGTCATGAGATCTTACACAGGCCATTTGCCTTCTACACAGGCCACATTGGCCCCTCTTCATATAAATGAATACAAATCATAATAATTCTTTAATAACGCCATACAAAATCGATTTGAAAATGCTTAAATTAATTTTGAAAATGCTTCGCTGTTGGATGTACCTAACTTGCCTTCTAATAGGAATATTTGAAAAATTATTTGACTCTTAGAAAGCTGAGATCATGGCCGGCCATTCTGGCTGATGTCTGATGGCCTCACATCGGCCATTACGATTCTACATTGGTGGCTAAAGCCGATGTGCCGAAGTCAGTTCGACGACACAGCAAGGAGTAACTACTAGTACGCTAAAACCTCATTTCAATTTTTTACATTTTAATTTTTTTTTTTGCAAAACTGAGAAGGTAGGAGGTGGTTATATTAAAGAACTCTTTTTCTCTTTGAGACTGAGGAGAGCCAGGGAATCTAGCAGGATCCATACCCACAACCTCAGAACTATTGAGCCCACCAGCTAACCAACTGCTCCATCTGGACTCGTGCAATGATACTCATCACCTAATACAATGTAGTAAATATGTACTGCTTCTGCCTTTCGGGACCAATGAGTAACGCTATTGAGGGGTTTGAACCACATTTGTCCCAATCCCAACAAGAAGTACCCTGTACCCTAGCAGCAGGACCACACAGCCACATGTGTTTGAGCCTGTTAACAGGCCTATGCTACATGTAGTGGTGAGGCATTGTCCCATTAGACAAAGTTAAGAGTGCTGTTTAGTTGGTGGGATCTATGCAAGCGGGCTGTATCGGCATCCAACTCCCCCCTTGCCCCCAAAAACATTTGCTGTAGAAGCCTGTAATCCAAGTTATCATAATGAGGTGGCCTAATGGCAGGTTTACATTAGCTCTTGAATTGAGGGAGTGATCATTTTTTATCAACAGGGGGGGGGGGGGGGTTTGGTTTGGGGGGGGGGGCAAAAAAATTTGGACCCCTCTTGGGGGGGGGGGGGGGGGTCAAAAAATTTAACCTGTTTTGGGCCCGCGCGTTACTATGCTTCAAAGGGCCCGCGCGCGCCC
The DNA here is from genome assembly GCA_947462335.1 of Harmothoe impar. Taxonomy (NCBI): domain Eukaryota; kingdom Metazoa; phylum Annelida; class Polychaeta; order Phyllodocida; family Polynoidae; genus Harmothoe; species Harmothoe impar. Next base: position 21,502,412 of record OX381718.1, on the reverse strand, counting down.
CGATTTCCGACCCGTAGGGGGGGGGGGGGGTAAAAAATTTCGACCCTTTGACCGGGGGGACGGGGGTAAAAAAATTTCGCGCGCTCCGCGCGGAAAACCACCCCCCTCCCTGTTGTTAAAAAATGTTCACTCCCTAAGTTCAATCGCACCACAATGGAGAGAATCATTTGTTTCATGCACAGACAATTTTGAAAACTTAACACAGATTTTCTTTTACTTTTATATTTCAACAAATTTGATGTAAATTTACAAATGTCAAGACTCTGTAATAAAAGTCTTCCTATCATGATACTCAACATAATAGATTCCAGCTTATACATCAGCAGACTGGACATTAAGCATCACGTGGTGGTCAATTCTACATCCCCAACAACCAATAGACGTTCAACATGATCAGCCACTCGCGGCTTGTTAAATTGCGGTATTAAATTCTTTACTTCAGAGGTTTCATGTTTTTATTCTTTCTCAATACTGAGGACATTCAATACCAGATTTTCTGTTAATTACTGAACCGTCTCACTCCTCTAGCTTTTCAACACATTTTATCACATGTCTAAAGGTCTAACTTTGCTTACCGGTGAGGAATGTAAATGTTTATTTACCTGCATGCATGTCTTTCCTGATGTATTTGATATCAATGTTCTTATCGTAGTCCTATGTCTATACAAATATTCCCGACATGATCACCTTTATCTTGTACCTCAACAATAGTGTCCACTTCACTCCAACATTATGTCATGACTGACCAGCAAAAATTAAATTTTTTTTTTTTTACTGATACATGTATCAGGCTTTTAAGCATCTCTTAATTCATTAAGTTGGCTGATCTTGGAACAGTAGACTTACACCATGCTGCCCTTAATAAAGGGTTAAACATGCTTCTCTCTACTGCTAGGAATCTACATTTACAAAGAATTGTTAACAACGGTGCCACAATATGTAGCGATACGTGATGCGAGCTATGACATCACATCCGTTCTTGTTCCCATACACCAATGAGCTCCTAGCTACCTTATAAGCAATATGCTGTACAAAGATGAAACGATCACTACTGAGCTATGGTACAGAGGGTAAAACTATGCATTCCAGGGCGGAATTATTTGCCAGATTCTTATGCATAAGACAGGCGATGCTACAGATCACATCTAATACCCTGACATCATGTGTTACTGCTGAGGCTATGATAAAACAAAAAATCTCTGGACTGGCATCAATGTTTTCAGTCCATTCCACTGCGCTAATCAGAATAGTAACAGATCGTTCACAATCTGAGATGCACTAGTGAGCTTTTATGGTACAACCTGCTTGTTACTGCCCACATAACAAGGCTACAAAAGTGTTTTTTTAAGCTTCAACAAAGTTTCTATCACATATTCACAATGCGTACTGCTTAGAGGCCATTTTTGAATTACGTCACGTAGATATTGGCCATTTTCAACACCCACCCGTCCCCATGTCACCATTGTGTGTCACACTCAGACCATAATCTGTGGATGGCCCTTTAAGTTGCTCCTGGAGCATACCAGACGATCCTGGACAGCGTTCGTATTGAGTTTTTGTATGGTAAGGATTTTGGTGGTACATAGACTAGGACTTTTTTTTTAACCCTTTAAGCACCGCATAGTGCCATGACATTTGTTGTCATGATCCATGAATCAGGGTTCCTAGAAAAAAAATCAGATTGAATTCCATGACATTTTTGCGGAGGTCAGGGGCTTGGCCCCCGAGAAAATTTCAAAAATCCAGAAAGCAAATGGTACATTCTAGGAGATTTTGTAATATTAATTCCATTTTTTCAAATTCCATGACACACAGCAATTTTGTACAAAATTCCATGACATTCCATGACTTTCCAGACAACTTTCGAATTCCATGACATTCCATGACACGTGGGAACCCCGATGAATGCAACCCTGCATCAAATGCACTATGCGGCTCTTTTAGTAGTTAACAATTTGATCAAACTAACCCTGGTGTATCCCCCTATCGACTATACATAGAGTACATTGTTATGTTGACATATATGCTTACCATTTACATCTATCAGCTGATGTTCTCATTTACAAATATCTTGTTCTATACAATATAATATACCAGTATCTAAACCTATCAAGTGCTGTAATGTCGAAATCAAAATCATTTAACGGTATAAATAGTGCACCCCATACTAGTCAATTTTTATGTATATTTTACTTCTGTGATTATTAATGTACATCACCACGGTTTTCAGAAACATTTACAACCAAATGCTCCTCTCATGCGTCCAAGCTTGTTTGTGCAGCACTTCTTTCAAGTTCATGTTCAGAATGGAAGGACTTGCTTGTACATGTATAGTGTTCTTGTGTGAATTCAGATTGCACGAGACGAGATCGAGAATTCGGGGTCCCTTTCATGACCGAACACACGCTTTAATATACTGATGTCGGTTGATGTCTTCATTGTTTCAAAAACATGACGCGGTCCTTTGCCTTAGCAGAGGAGAAGATTGCAGTAATGGCAGCAAAGACCTAGAAAAAACAAAACAACAAAACAGATATGACTGCATGGTTTAGCCTTTATAGATATATGCATAGCAACATTTGAAAATAGTTTTCTTTCACATTTCTTGATTTTCATATTTATCTATGGAAGTCTCCATGACAATGTTTCTCCCCCCCCCCCCCCCCTGAATATCTATGGCACTGAATGCAACCACACAAGAGACGTTTCACCGATGCAGTTTTGAGTTTTATGATTGATTGAGTTTAACGTCCCAGCACTCATTAAGTACCTTCAGGGACTGTCTCAAGTTAGCAAGAAAGCCATCCACAAAATAATGGTGGTCTTGCCACGCAATAGGACAGCTCTATATATAACACTTACCTGGTCTGCGCCTTGTGCGGCGTCTACACTAGCGTGGATACCACGCTTGCTGTAGTAATCTACGAGTGGCCGGGTCTGGCGGTGGTACGACTCAAGTCGCTTTTTGAGTGCCTCAGGGTTGTCATCAGAACGACGAATTAGCGGCTCGCCTGTGATCTGAAAACACAACGCTAGTGTTAAAAAGTAAGGATTTTTTGTGACAATACGAAGTATTAAGTAAGTGAGGGCTTATCTATTCGTAGATAGTGTTAAACAGAAGTTTAGGAAAGAGCCACCTATATGGGTTTTCAGACTTCTCGGACTTTACTGCATCATTCAAACCCTTGATCGTCATGATGCATGAATGCAGCCCTGGCGAATAACTTGCCAGAGCTGCATTTAAGCATCATGCCGAACCTACACTGTTAATTCCCTCCCAAAGGTTCGGCATGACGCACCAAAGCAGCCCCGCGATTTATCCGCTGGGGCTGCATTGGTGCATCACGATGACAAATGTCCTCTTTTAGTGACATGCATCCTTAATTAAGAGTACACATAATGAAGGTAGGCGTCTTATTATTAGGAGGACCACTTACATCATCAGTCATTGGCATCTTTGGTGGATGGAACTCATCGTGGTATGACCGTCCGGATGACACGTGGATCATACGGCCAGTGATGCGCTTTACAAGCAGATCGTCATTAATCGCAAACTCAATAACTGCGTCCAGTTTCTGTTTGCGTTGGTCAAGCAAACCATCTAACTGTAAAAGAGAGAAAAATATTTTTATCTTTGCATGCTTGTGTTGAATTAATTCTGGAATAGCAATACTATGAGTGCCCAGTTAATCTTCCTCATTCAAATTCTTTAAATGTTTTTTAATGGGCTTCAGTGATATTTATCATCCAGTCGTATCTAAACCATTAAAAAATCCACGAATATACAAAATATTTTACTGTTAAAACTATCTTGGATCTTCACTCGATTTAAACTAACAAATTTACCTTTTCTGCCTGTGCCACGGTGCGAGGAAAACCGTCTAGTAGAAAGCCCTTCTTACATTCGGGTTTGTCCAAGTTGGAGTCAATCAGTTCCACGACAAGTTCATCGCTCACAAGGGCTCCATCGTCCATGATCTTCTTAACACGCTTTCCAAGTTCTGACCCAGAGGCTACGACTGCACGGAGCATGTCACCTAGAAGATATCATTTCTATGTTAAGTGTATATGGATTCAACTTATACTCTCACGTATAAGCCCCACCCTTCAGAATTAAAATCGTGCACGTCTCTAATATTGCCAAGACAGCTAACTCTTGATTGATACACTCTATTACCTTTATGTGATTACAATGGATTAACATGTCAAAGGTTTTTACTCACCAGTTGAAAGGTGGCAGGCACAGTATTTCGCTGCCAATCGGGGTGCCTGAAACAATTTATGAGATTGCTATTAAATTTGTTCTCAAAATTCATTTACCTCTAATCAATGTTACAAATCTACACTTCATGTATAGCTTGAAACATTGATAAGGCTTTAATAGGGTAGCAAGAAAACGACTTGATGGACAGCCAAATGGCTTTGCTTAAGTCCTTTCCGGCTACTGGTTACACTTATGTTTCCAAGATTTGTGGAGAGCTGGATGGGAGCCAGTTTCATATCTTATCAGCACCCTCTTGTCTTTATCTACCACACCACAACATGTATACGTTGTGAGACACTTGACGTTATGGTAGATAGCATAGGGTGCTCAGACTGATATAAACATGATGACAAGCCCCCATAGGGACAGGGTCGTTATGAGGGTTCAAACGAGCCCTGTTCAAGCCTGTGCCAGTACAATATATTTAGTAAAATTATTTCTGATTCAATAGGGAATCTCCCTAGCTCTCCGAGTGCAAGAGTGGTACTTGAGTAGTGAGTACCTAGAAATGCCAAGGGCATTTTCAACTTGACAAATACAATTTCTCCACTGGGCAGCCCTTTTTGCCACTGATAAATCTTCAAGTTTGAAGGTGACGGCCTTGTTTCTGTAGGAGGATGGGACTTTGATATTATCACATATGACACGTTATCTGGGGTCATATATACTACCTCTAGTACTCGTATAGCCTATCAAAATTTGGAACACTTATTATAGTAGGGGAGAGTGGGGTACAGTGAGAAAGGAAAGTATTTTCTCCACAGGGTCTAAACGCTGTATTGAACATACTTTTAGATGACAACAATTAAAAGTGTGCCGTACAATTTTAATTCTCTTTTTTTTTTTTTAAAGTTTGCAGCATATTTGCTGTGATTAACACGATTAAATATTAAATTATTTTGGGCCATAACCCTAAATCCGGAGACCCCAGGCCCAGGTCTTCTGTCTCACTTAGTCACTCTGCCCAGTGTCTTTTAATACTGTGCCAACCCCCTCCCCTAGCCGAGTTTAGTATTAGTAGTAATATTACCGGTATTCTATTCACATTTTGTGCAACTTGCAAATTATTAGGAACAAGCAAATTTTAAACTAGGCTTAGCATATCACACCGGCTTTTCGTATGTAAACTTCTCTACAGGATACAAGCTAACAACTCTGCAGTCTTTGCAAAGTGACAGTAGTACCCAGTAGTAGACTGGTGCTACCCAGAAATGGTCCATAACTTAAACTTTACAAGTGCCAATGCATTGGCAATGCCAATGGCAATGCTCAGACTGGGCAATGCTGGAGTCTGAATCGAGGACAGAATTCAACACCAGATTAAATTCCAGATCATTATTAAACAAGCTCAGATTCCCACCTGTGTCCCTTTCCCTGAACCCGGAGGTCCAAGTAAGATGGCATTATGTGTGTCAGATTGTCCTGCTGGTGTAGGAGCCATTTCTTTCGTTAGATCGGCTAAATTTACTTTCTCCTCTGCCTCGAGCCGGCTCTTTTGGGTGACAGGAATAACGTGGTCGCCCTTGACCGGGGGTCAAAGGTAATGAGGTCAGGCGTCATGCGCGGTGATGACGAGCAAGGTGCGCGTTATGTAGCCAACTTCATAGAAATGCGCCATAAAATAGCAGACATGGCATGCATGAGATCCTGAACTATATCTATGTTTTAACAACTCTTTCCTCTATATTTGTTTTCATTATCATTTAGGTTATTTATAAATCACGTTATTTTGGGATTGCATGTTGGTTTAAATCACCAACTGTGGCAACAGAACCACGCGCCGTCTGGTGGCGTAACTTAGATTCACTTATTATTTGGCCCACAAAGAGAACACACCCTCAGGCGAACTGGGTCAGAAAGACGTCAGAAAGAAATTGCCAGAGAATATTCACTGAATCGTGAAAAAAATAGTCACAAGCGGAGGATGTCATTGGATCTGCGAGACATGGTCGTAATAATTGCCGTATTCTAGATACCCTACACACTGTGTGCCATTTGATGGACGCTATTTGACAGTGCACTCGATCTTTGTTTGTAAAATGACACTGCCTGGCGAGGGGAGGGTCCTTGCGCTGCTGAGATAAGATTCAGGACACGGAACCAGCTGTGTTGTTGACAAAGTAAACGCTGCAGGATATCATATACGGACTTATACCAGTCAAACTTAAAGACAAGATGCATTTCTCAATCCCGGATACACAAGACGTCTCAGAGGGGAGTTCTACGTACACAGTAAGACACTAGAAAATCAATTATCTAATTTAGTTTTTACGCATCATTATTTTACTTAGGCACTTTAATAAAAAATAAGTTTTAAATAGATTAACACCTTTTTCATCACATTTGATAGAGCTTAGAGAGACCATTCCAAAACTTTTGGAATTTTGTTTCTATCTTGTCTAGAACTGAATCTACAGGGTGATTAGCGCTCGAAATAATGAGACTATTCCCAATATAGAAATGGTAGAAGAGTGATTCAGTTTCTGTGACGGGAATTTAACAGCTCAAACTTAAAGACATACGATTTCATCAAGATAATCTTTATCCTCTAATGTATTGACTTGAAATTTTCAGGGCATATCCTGAGTGTAGAGTGTAATACCATATACATGTATTAGTCCATGTTATGGTATGACTTTCAAATGACCTTTAAATGACCTTCAAATGACCTTCAAATGACATACTGGGGCATTTTATCCTTGTACAGGCATATATATATAGTTCAAAACACAACAATTATTATGAATCAAAACATCAGCACTCATAGAAATCAAAATAGCATTACTGTGTAATTATGATAGTTTACCTACTTATTCTCAAAAGGGCCTTTGCAGACTTAACATAGGGTCATACAGTTCAAAACAGAACGTTTAATCACTCCCCATGGATCTTTGTATTAAGATTGTAATTCATTATGATCTAATCATATAGTGAAGTTGTTTTTTGACCTACATCTTTGACCTACTTACTGAAACAGAAAGGCCCTTTTGGGGGCTTTTGAACCTAAAAGGCCCTTTTAGGGCCTTTAAACCATAAAGTCAGAATCGATGGATCATTATATCAAGCCTGAATTTATTTAGATCATATCATTTGAATTATGTCAGTTGACCTGCTAGTTGGGCTGAAACCTAAAAGCCCTTTTGGGGGCTTTTGAACCTAAAAGGCCCTTTTAGGGCCTTTGAACCATAAAGTCAGAATCAATGGATCATTATATCAAGCCTGAATTCATTTAGATCATATCATTTGAATTTTGTCAGTTGACCTACTAGTTGGGTTGAAACCTTAAAGCCCTTTTGGGGCCTTTGAACCTAAAAGGGCCTTTTAGGTTGAAATGTCATATTGTATAAAAGAAAACTATGGGTTTTAATCATGTCATATTAATTCTATCATAATCATATGTAGGGATGTCAGTTGATGACTATTTTAGATTTAGGAATATAGGAATGAGAATTTATCTAATTGCTGAAAAAAATTGTTTAATGTTCTCAAGGGTCAGAAATGCCCCCAATTTCACGGAAATCAATTCTGATAGTTTTATGGATCTAACTCAGCTACTAATAAGAATATTTGAGAAATTCTTTCACTTTTGAAAAGATTAAATAATGAGGGCATTGATACCATATCTACTATCCAAGAAATGGCTACACATCGCTTAGACATGTCATTGATACCATAGACATTAAGGTATTGCCATTTCCTAGATAATGAATATCGCATCAAGTAAAGATAGATATTGCTATCACGTGCATTCTGATCTCAGCTTTCCAACAGTGAAAGAATTTCTCAAATATTCCTATTAGGGAGTGCTCATTTTTTAACAACAGGGGGGGGGCGGTGAGATTTCGCGCGGAGGGCGCAAATTTTTTTCACCCCCCCCCTCTAGAGGGGTCAACATTTTTTACCCCCCCCCCCCGGCAGGCCGAAAATCGCGCGCGTTAGCGCCCCTTTGTAGCATAGTAACGCGCTGGCTTTTCCCCTCAAAACAGGTTGAATTTTTTTGCCCCCCCCCCCAAGAGGGGTCTGAATTTTTTACCCCCCCCCCCCCGGTCAAGGGGTCCAAATTTTTTACCCCCCCCCCCCAAAATCCACCACCCCCCCCTGTTGTTAAAAAATGAGCACTCCCTTAGAAGCTGAGTTAAGTCCAAATAATTATCATGAGTAATCCGTGACAGAAATTTTTTTAAAAATTGCCCCCCCCCCCCCCCCCCCGCACCAAAAATGAAAAATCCGTAGACCAACTTTTGTATTTGGTCTGGCCTAACAATAACATAATGAAAAAGGATATTCCTGTGTACGTATGATACAACTTTAGGGTCACTGCTGCCGCTGGGACTGGGGGAGCCTTCACTACTGCTCACACCTAGGCCTAGGCGTGAGAAAGAATCGGTCTCCCTCCCTGAACATCATACATTTATGTCTACTTGGAAATGGTACTTGTCTAACTCAGATTTTCATAAAATTAAGTCTTTAGGTTAATTACTATCCAATAAAGACGTCTAGAGGGGTATTTTTAAAGTCTGAGCAAGACATAGTAGTGTTTTGTGACTTCAAATATGACCTCCAAACCAATTTTGATGTAGCTCAGCCAATAAATGGAATTTTTCAACCCAGATTTCGCAGGGGGGTAGCTATGTATCATACCTTTACAACTGGCCACCATGGCATGAGACAGACGGCTCATTAGTGACAGAAATCGCCGATTTCCGCCGATGCGAAAATCGGGACCCTTTACACTTCCCACCAAAACGTTATCACACCAGTGTCAGCTTTTCTGACACCTCACTGCAGCGTTATCAAAGTGCCTAAATTTATTTAGGCCCTACTAAGGGAGTGCTCATTATTTAACAACAGGGGTGGGTGGTGGATTTGGGGGGTAAAAAATTTGGACCCCTTGACGGGGGGGGGGTCAAAAAAATTCAACCTGTTTTGAGGGAAAAAGCCCGCGCGTTACTATGCTCCAAAGGGGCGCGAATGCGCGTGTTTTTCGGCCTGCGGGGGGGGGGTAAAAAATTTCGATCTCTCTGGGGGGGTGAAAAAATTTTGCACGCTCCGCGCGAAATCTCACCGCCCCCCCCTTATTGTTAAAAAATGAGCACTCCCTAATTTAGGGGGTGTTCATTTATTAGTTACAGGGGGGGGGTTGGGTTTGGGGGGGGCGTAAAAACTTCCGACCCCTCCTTAGGGGGGGGGGGGGGCGTTAACTGTACATACGACTAAGATGGTACAACCACGAGTAAACAGAAAAGTACCCTTCACCCCAGAGCTAGGGAGGCGTAAACAATTCTGACTCCTCTTGAGGAGGGGGGGGGGGGCGTAAACAATTTAGCCCCTTTTTAACAAAAAAGCCTGTGCGTTACTATAGTTCAAAGGGGGGTGGGCGAAAAATGTTCGCCGCCTTCGGCATGGGGGGGGGCACGAAACGTTTCAAGTGCTTTTGAGGAGGGCTCCTGGGAGCGTAAAAAGATGTTGCCCCTTCGCGCGGAAATCTCACCACCCCCGCCTGTAATTAATGAACACCCCCTTAGTACCGGGGTAGGCCTACGTGTTTATTTTTTTAATTTTTTGTCAACATATATTGTCAAATTAGTCTTCATAATCATGTGTACCTTTTGTAGGCCTACCGTAACTCAATGGAGTCTGAAAAATAAGAAGCTTAAATTGCATTGAAGACGGTACAATGGCGTATACTAGGTACCGGGTAGTCTAAATCTGACACAGTCATCATCACAATCACTACTGTTACTACCAATATAGATCATTGGAAAATGAAAGTCACTTGCCACACCCACTTTCGAGCCTATTAGATATGTCTATTCACTATTGGCCAACAATAGTATAGACTGTAGATAGGGCCTAGACGGGTAAAATGGACAAGTTGACAAGAGCTGTGACAAGGGACAATTAAGCCCCTTTTCTTAAAAGGGAGGGAGGGGGAGGGGGGTTCGATCCTGCTTCCATGACCAGGTAAGACAAGGTGATGCATGACATGGTGCTCAGAGAAATATGTTTTGACATTTAAAGAAGTAGTAATAGTGTTCCAAATACTGTAACACATATATGGGATCTGTGGGACAATTAATTATTATTCAAGGCCGGTATACTTATAATGCTGCCATGGCCTCTTCCATCCAGAGGCCTATCTCTCGTCCCATCCCTTAGTCTATCGTCCCACTCCCTCCTCCAGTCTATTCCCTCCTGCAGCCTAACCCCTCCACTCCCTTCCTAACCCCTCAATTCCTTTCCTCCAGTCTATCCCCCCACTCCCTCTCCAGTCAATCCCGTCCTCTCCCTCCTCCAGGATATCCCCCACTCCCTCTCCCAGTCTACCCCCCCCCCCCCCCCGCCAAATGTTTGAACAATATATCAGCTAGGTGACTAGTGAATAGACTATAAGGTACCATTGGAAGGTGTGCAAATAAAAGTCCACAGCCATTCTTGGACGTGACTATAGACCAGAAGTGTTCACAACATGCAGTACTAGATGGTGCAAATGCATACGTTGTGGACTTTTATTAAACTACTGGTTTGTAGAGTCTATTCATCCAAGGATGGCTGTGGACTTTTAGTTGCACACCTTCCCATGTTACCCTATGGTTGTGGTGAATGAAGATAACAAACATGGAGCTAAGGTCTTGTAAAAGATCGCCTCACTCCCTCCTCCAGTCTATCCCCTCCACTTCCTTCCTCTAGTCAATCCCCTCAATTCCTTTCTTCAGTCTATCCCTCTAAATCTCATACCCCAGTCCCACCCTCTTTCCTCCAACACACATCCTATATTGTACCCATAATAACTCAATCAATGTATGATTCAAGAGATGGGGAAATGGATGGCGTGGTGGCTGGATTCATATCTATCCTACAAATTGTGTAATGGACCTGAAAAAACATCAGATTACTGACTTTGCAATTTTTGATTACTCAAAAAATCCCCTGGATTGAGAGGGAAGTTACTTGATACAGGTAACAGAGGTCTGGTACTGTTCAATGAACGAGATAAGAGACCGGGCCCGACCTAGTCATTTTATAAACTACACACACTCGACCTTTACCTTATCTGTACAGTAGTAACTGTGGCCAGTCTCTTACCAATGTCACCGCCGATTGTGGTTCCTGCTAGAGAGATAATAATAGCTTCTGGCACAACTTTAAGACACTGCCATACATGGCATTAGATAATAAGGATTTTGAAAACAATAACACATCTTTATTTACTCCAGCTTATAGCTGAAAATCGATTTGATCAGTTGATTTCAAATAACTCTGAAAGTTCATTTTCCGTGTATGCACCGGTAAAATCTTAAAAGAAACCCGCCTCAAAAGTTTTATATCCCTTCGATAGGCCTACACTGAGCTGATCCAACTCCCGACCTGTCCACAGTCCTCATATATATTCTAGAGTACAGAGATCAAGTCCTGGGAGAAGAGTCAAGTGCTTGCATAATGCATGATGGACAGGGGTAGACACTAACGCTGGCCTGGGAGCCAATAGCCCGTAATTAATGGCCCGGGCCTGTGGTTTTCCACAAAATTAGCTTCCTATGGGCCACCCGGTTGGGCATGTGACATGTCGTTGGAAAGCGAAAATCATCAGGAACCTGAATACTCTGATTACGTTTTGCTGTAATTTAACCAATGATAACTATGTTTTTTTTCTTTGAAAAAAAGCAAATGATTTTGTTGGGCTTACAGATTTAGGTCTGGGCCCGTAGATTCTTAAAGCTGAAAAAGTAAATTTTCATTAAAGGGAGGGGGTGAGATATCGCGCTACAGGGGATGCAAAAACACGTTTCGTCACTAAACCCATATCACCACTCTCTCCTAGCTGGTGAGTTTATTTGTGAACCTTTCCTAAAGCTGGACCTGCGCTTATTTGAAAACCTCCACTAAAACAGGCCCCGGCGGCATAATATGCTACAAATATATGCCGGAAATATATTATCCGGTCATATCAAATGCGAATACTACTTGATACCTCTCCACATAACAAAGTTATCTCTTCACGCTATCATATTCATACATTTTTGTAGTCTCAAATATACGCATGTGCCCTTGCAATGTCCTCATACATGTATCTAAAAGAAGCATAGGTATCAGCAAAATATCCCATACACACATCTCTAATCACTAAATAAACTGTCACGATGCATAGATATAAGCTTGAAATATAGCAATTGATCAAAACTATCCACTGTAAAAACGCACAGGGCCTATAGGTATCTCTCTCTATGCAGAGTTACATAGTACATTGTAGTGACTGATAAGAACTTGAGTAGATGGACTCTAAGGTGAGACTGTTGTTACCAGACCGTATGGACGCTTAGGGGCTGACCCAGTTAACCCGCCCCTGTACTGCATGGCCACAAAGTCTATCCAATATAAACATCACGGCGGGGGGGGGGGGGGGGGTAGAGGAGAGAATAGTACCTAGTAATTGTGCCACTTGGAGTTAAGTTTGTGGAATATTATAGAAAACACGATGATAATATAAATCGATGATAAAAATGTGTCTCGAAAAATAGTGTACCCATTATTGTATATCATCAAACGGACCTGGATAGATTAGATGTACAGTGCTGCTGAAAACTTTTTATGCACACAGGCCAAAGTGGCCTGTGTCACGACATCTTACACAGGCCATTTACCCTCTACACAGGCCACATCACTATACATTGATGTCTTATGCATCAGTATGTGGCAATATAGGTGTAAATGCTTTACAAATGCTTTACAAATTTGATTAAAATGTGATATTGATTGAATAATGTTTACATGGCCATAGCTCTGCTTCTGATAGGAGTATCTGAAAAATTCTTTCACTTTTGGAAAGCTGGGGTCATGGTCGGCCATTGTGGCTGATGTCTGATGGCCTCACATCGGCTGTTAGGATTCTACATCGGCAGCCGATGTGCCGATGTCATTTCGGCAACACTGGATGTATATATTCTTATTTCAGGGACTAACTTAGTCTCAGTGCTGACGTGAATGTATTCGTCAATATAGCCTTCTTGCATCTTGATGTGGTTTTATTATTTGGTTGAGTACCTTTTTTGGGAATTGGGAATTTCTTTTCTTATATCAAAGCCGAGGCCATATGCAAACCAGCCCCCCCCCCGGGTCCAGAGGGAAGGAAGTGGAAAGCTACACTGTAAAGAAATATATGTTTACAAATAATATAGTCGTACATGACTTAGTATCTACTGCATTGTACTATTGGTGCCATTTTGATAATAATTTAAAGAAAAAAGATTTTAAGCGCATCTCACCAATTGATATCATGGTAAAATAATAAATAACGTCAATAATGTACAGGTAATACGATTAATAGTCCTATTCTATGAACGTCTGAGCAAGTAACTACAGTATGGCGGTTGGGAAAGGGCATTCCCTTCGGCCATATTCAGCAAACCTGTGTAGCCATTACAGTTTAATGCATTTACTTTTGCAGGTATTCAATCTACATATCAATGGGGTCTACCACTGTTCACTCAGGTACCGCCAGTTACATAGTTTCCACGAACAGGTAAGTTTTACTAAAAATATTTACCTTTCTTTAAGAATTGTTTTTATATTAAACATATAACTTCCAGCTGAGTTCCCCTCATCTTCTTCTTCTCCTAAATGTCATTGAGGTCACAATTTAGAATATTGTATGCTACACCATGTAGGGCCATAAAGTCTCGCGGATACCAGTAGCCAGCATCTCACGCCTAACCCATTACTAGACTTTGAAGAAATCTTATAAGCCGCACCTGGAACAGCCTAGGTCTGATTATGGCAACTGTAGTAGGTCTACTGTACTATACATTTGTACTTTTCAAACACCCACACACGGACTACCTGTTTCTGATTTGCGTACAATCTGTGGATTGCGCTGGAGATTTTACAGTGTCCCAATACTCTGGCCTTTGGTGCACCAATATAACTTCCACTGCTGATATTTACTATTTTTTCCTCTGGTGTAGTTAAAAAAGGATTATGGCGCGGTGCTGCTGCCCAACTTCCCGCCCAAGAAGCTGCTGTCTCTGACGGCCATCCAGCTGGAGGAACGCCGCCTGCTGCTGGAGAGGTACATACAGATAGGTCAGTACAAGGTTCTATATTAACCCTGTAAGGGAGTGCTCATTTTTTAACAACAGAGGGGGGGGGTTGTGAGATTTCGCACGGAGCGTGCAGAATTTTTTCACCCCCCCCCTAAAGGGGTCGAAATTGTTTACCTCCCCCCCCCCCCCCCCGGCAGGCCGAAAATCGCCCGCATTCGCGCCCCTTTGTAGCATAGTAACGCACTGGCTTTTTCCCTCAAAACAGGTTGAATTTTTTTCGACCCCCCCCCCAAGAGGGGTCTAAAATTTTTACCCGCCCCCCCCGGTCAAGGGGTCCACATTTTTTACCCCCCCCCCCAAATCCACCACCCCCCCTGTTGATAAAAAATGAGCACTCCCTAAGTTGTGTTACTAAAAAGTACCATTTGTCGTCATAATATACCAACGCAGCCCCGTCGAGTAACTCACGGGTGATGCACCAACGCCAGTACTGCACTGATACACCAACGTATCCCCGCCGATTAACTTGCGGGTCCTGCACTGGTGCATCATGCCGACCCTTCATAAGTGTATCAGCCCCATAGAGTCGGCATGATGCATGAATGCAGCACTGGGTAGTTACTCGCCAGGACTCTGCCATATTGATGCATCATTATGACAAAGGAAATACTACAACACCCTATACGGCCCTCATATATATGCGTTCATTTAGATATTGAAGTCAACTGTCCATTGTGTGTTTCCTTCTGTTGATTGCAGTGAGTCAGAACCAGCAGATTGCCGCCAGTGACACCTTTAATGGCTTCCTACTCAGTGCTCAACAAGTAAGCCATTCATATCATATACATATGTGTTTCACAAGATGAGACAACGTATTTATTTTGACAAATTGAATAGTAAATATGCCTGGAATTGCCATGAATCCCAATGATTTTTAAATGTCTATATATGAAGAATAAAGTAGGCTTTCAATTAACTTTGTAAATATTTCTACATGTTTAGGTCAGTTGCCGGATTTGACAAAAGAGCTTCCAAATAAGGATTTTAGTTGGTAGTGTAGTGCCGGGTAGAGGTATTGTTCAAAACCAATTCTGATTTTGATAGTGGAATATAGTTTGATATAATGTTGTATATTAATGGATCCTGGGTAATACGATACACGATATTGCTCATCTATTCTGCAGTCTAGCCAACAAGAAAAACCTGAAGATGTGACGCTTGATGCATATTTGATGAATGGCCACAAAATCACGGTCAATATTCTGTCAACAGACCAAACAGATGACGTACTGGAGGTAGGTTCATTTAACCTTTGAGGACGGTACGATGTCTGAATTCATCATGCCCTTGGTCGTCATGATGCATGAATGCAGCCCTGACGAGTAACTCACCAGTGCTGCATTCAAGAATCATGCCGACTCCATGGGGTCAAGACACTGTCGAAGGGTTGGTAGGATTTACTAATGCTGCATCAGCGAGTCACTCGCGGGGGCTGTATTGGTCCATCATGACGACAAATGTCATATTTTAGTGACATGTGTCCTTGGGTAAGCGTTCTAATGTAAAACATGAATGCATCACGACAACAAAAGTGTGTAGTGTATTAAAGGACTATCCTGGTGTTAAAGCGTTTATAATGAGATTTGTAGTATTTATACATTGTAAAATGTTATAAAAACAGAGGATAAAAGTAAATATCCGGCCAAATATTCAAACAGTTTAACTAACAAATTGCTATTGGATTGTTTCAGTCGGTTGCGTCACAGATTCAGTTAGCTGACGACTTTGTTTACTACTTTGGACTGTTTCTCATAAAGAAGGAAGAAGGAAGCGACAATGCTAGTAAGTACTGTTTTCACTTCAAACACTTGCTCCACACCTTTTTTTTCACAAATTGGTGTTATGCCTTGGAATAAATGACTGTATATCATGAGTAGTGCTAATACCTTATTTTCTAAAATAAGGGTTGTATTGTGTTTTAATGATGCACATATACATGTACTAGCAGTTAACGTTAACCGATTATATCTTTTCAGGGGTATGCCATATAAGCGCTGCCCCGCAAGGTCAAGCCGAGTACAAAACCACTTAGTTGCTGATCACTAATAGCTAGTATTAATCAACATTAACGCTTAATTCCCTTTTCAGTTGTGAGAAAGCTGCAAGAGTTTGAGTCCCCTTACATATCGCTAAAGGCGGCTAATCAAAATGCAGTGCACAGGATTGTTCTACGAAAGAGGTGAGAATCATATTATATTGCTTTAATGATAATCAAAAGCAATTCATGTTTATATATCCAGACCAGTTTCAATGAAGGAGGCAAACATTTCTCAGAATAAAGATACATGTATAGTGGAGTCCAATTGTCGGACGTCATGCAACGTTGTCAAAATCAGGAATGAAAGAAAAGAATTTAGATAAAATATTGATAAATTGTACCTCCTATATTGTACACCTTATCTGCTTTTACAGTTACTGGGACCCGGCTTTTGATGACGACCTCTTAGAAGACCGGATTGCGATGAACCTTATTTATGTACAGGCGGTAAACGATATCGAGCGTGGATGGGTGTCCGCGTCGAAAGACCAGATTCGTCAACTCGCATCGCTCCAGCAAAGAGGCTCTAAGAAAGAGGTCAGTGAAAGGGCTATAGGAAAGATAATCATGATTAGAAGTGGATTAACCTGTGCATAACTGTTAAGGCAACGTTCACAAATTGCCATGGTCCGTGTCATGTTTCATCACTAAACTGAAAGGTACATCTAGCTGAAATTTTGAACCAGGGGGGGAAATGTTTTTGATGCCCCGTCAGGACCCATAGCATAATTCAACATTTATTTAATCACTGTCTGTAGAAATAACGACAATTGTTGCCAACTTTGTCAAAATATAAACATCGTTTACCCGACAGTACCTTCGCCTGGCACGGACCCTCAAGTGTTACGGATTCCTACAGTTTAAGCCATGTACCACCGACATCCCCAGCCCGGGCAGCCCAGTGCACATCGCCGCCGGAAACCGAGACCTCAGTTTCCGCATCAACACCGGAGCTGTAAATAATCTTCCATGTCTTTTCACTCTTGTCACATATTGTATTGTATATGAGAAAGAAACGTCACATGCTATATATATAAAAGATAGATTAATTCTATGAAATCTGATGAGCCAGATTTTAACAATTGTAAATCATCCCAAAATTTAAAAGTAAGGTTTTCTGCTGTATTTGTCAAATGATAAGAGTTTAATTAGAGCTTAGACAAACCCCTTAAGTTGATACTTTCGCACAATATTTTAATCAATGTTTAGAATGCAAATTCATCATAATATTTCAGGACGAGCCGATGGAACGAAGTTTTAAAGTAACACGTATGCGCTGTTGGAGAATCACAACCACTGTAAGTATGATGGGATATTGTGAAAGTTGGAAAAGAAAGTTAAATAGCATTTTGTCCACGGATTATTTACTCCACCGTATCATAACTCTATTGGTAACGGTCAAAATAATGACTTAAAATAGAATTCCATAGGAACAATGACTAAGATGGAAATGCCTCGCCTGTGTCATGCATAAACCTTTACATTTTGTATATGTGGAATTTGTTCCTATAGATGCCAGATGCAAATGGCGATGCCTCTCTCACCGCGTCACCGACAAAATTGGAACTGGCATTCGAGTATCTGGTTGCCAAGGATACTCTCAAATGGATTACAATCTGTAGTGACCAGGTCAGTCTTAAACACTTTCTGTGTTTTACAAAGTTTAATGTAAAAAATGCCGTGCCTTTTATAGTATTAGATTCATATCCATTTTGTGGAAATGCCTTAAGTATCTCCAAAATCGTATTTTGAAGATCTTTTTTTTTTTGGGGGGGGGGGGGGCAAATTTCAATAAAAACACATGATACCTGTAATAATGGACAACTATGGGCGTATTTTATATCAAATCGAAGCTTAGAGTGCTGCAAATGCGATGAGATAGTGCGAAAAATACTGCAGTTACCTCTTTCCCCATGCATATTAAGTATGATTTGAAGTCAATCTTTAACACTATTTAGTATTAGTATTATCCTAGATTCTTTTCACATGAAACGTTCTTGCTTGATATACCATATTTAATATGTCTCTTTCTAGGCTATTCTGCTGAGTATGTGTCTTCAGGGTATGGTCGATGAGCTAATAATGAAGAAACAAAACCGTCGGATCAAAAGGGTGAGGTTTAACAATGTTTAATGGGATTATCATTTGTAACACTGTCTATGTCTAAGTACATGTGTCTGTAAGCTATAACATAGACCCTGGCGAAGAACCTATGAAGAGATTATGCCAGTTATGATTAAAGTCTGCACATATACATTCATCTCGATGTATCTGTATTTATTCAACCTAATAAAACACATTTAAAAACACCTCCGGTTTAACCTATGAATGTCAGGATAAATAAGCAAATGAAAAAAAATCTCTTTCCATGTTGTAGCCATCGGACCGGAGTCGCACCAGCAATGGTGGACAGGCGCAGTCACCCATCAGCCGGAGTCTAACCGGGTCGTCACTCAAGTCTCCCTCCTCACCATCTGAGGTGAGTTTTGTCGCTTTTCTCAAGTAATAATATCTGTCTGTGACGTTTCTCTAAGCTACACACCCCTCTCCACCCAAAGGCTTGGCGAGCTTTGCTTCCGTGTATTTTCATGTGATACTCATCTCTGGTTAAATGTCAACAACAAAATTGATCTTTCATCTATGATTTGTAAATGTCATTATGTTACATGTACTATTAGAAGTACTGGTATTACCTGGTGGGCGTTTACTGGCGAAAGTGTTGTTGGATGTTTATAGTGATAGTGATAGAACCCAACAACAAAAATTTAAAAAAATACGTCAATAAAATAAAAGGCAATGCACATATATGTTCGGCCCAAGTGACAATCAAATTTACATTGTGTACATATCTCATTCTTTAAATGGTTAGGCTTAGGATGTGACGATTTATTATATCACACTCTTGTGTTTCTACACTTGGCACATACACTTCTTTTATGATATATTCAGTTTGGTTATTTTTAATAGCACCACATTATGACCGCATGTTCTCTTTTGGTTGAAATACTTGTTATACAAATCCCATTGTTAAACCAATGTGTTCCATTACATATAGTATCAATGTGCCCTTATGTTTGAATTAAACTATTAAGTAGGCGAGGCGTGTGCCGGATTGTTTAATAGAAATACTAAAATACCCAGTAATGTAAAATTTGAATGTATGTACCTATACATGTATGTCGAAATGCATCCGCCAAGTTAACATAAACATAAATGACTACCCCCATACATAGAATTTTCTTTCAATAAAGTTAATAGAAAAAGGCAACAAAAAAGCTGCATTTTACTCGAGGCGTTTACACACCAACTGCTACCAATTATGAAGCATTTTCCGAGCCACATTCGTGTTCTTAATTATGCGGCATTGGAAACAGCTTGAAGAATGCGCGTAACTACACAGAGCAAGCATTTAAAGGTAAGTCTTTGTAATTTCCTCTTTCCTAGATTTAATATAATGAGGCAAAAATTCCAGATGTTCCTTGTTAGCCCGAAAATGCTAGATTTCCCAAGAATGCCTTTGGACCAATCCATTATAGATGCCACTTTTCCTACTTTTTTAAGGAATTCCTATAAATTTCTGTATTGAATTAAAGGAATTTCCGACTAGAAATTGACCAAAATTGGAAGATTTTCTACTTTTCGTTGACGACCACGTGGCTTCACTGAATTAACCATAGGAAGCGGGCATGTGATGCCATGGTGTTTATAGTGGCGATGAGCAAGTTTTGGTTGTATTAAAAAAAATCGAGACTGGGGATCAAGAAACATCTGTAGTTGATGTCTGACGATTGTGTTTTCATTGATAGTGTTGTGAGCATAGTTCTAGAGAAAATTTGCACTGCTTTTAAAATATTCTACAGTTTGGTTCAAGCAGTGGCAGGCAAAACGTGCCTTGTATCTAGAGACACACAGAAGAAAAATCACATTAATTGTAAGGAAATACCGATTGCGTTTTTTATTTTTTATGTTAAACTGTGTTTTTCGTGTTTTTAATATGATGTGGATGCAGTGAAAATATAAGACTTCAAACGGTGATAGAAATTGTGTGCATTAAGATGTAAGTGCGGTGGTGCTTAGACAACCTATTCCCATTAAACATTTAAGGCCACTCTTTTTTGTTTGATGTTGCAAATCCATATTACCATAACGGAACTAATTTGCCAATAGTATGATAGTGTTATTTGTCTTCCCAACTACTTCAATTTCCTTCATAAAATGTTAAGTATATATGACATGGAATCGTAATGTAAAAAAAAAACCCATTAAAAAACAAATAATGATTTAAAAATATATATATGTAGATTGTATTATTACATTTAGCATGTATATCGGGTTGTTTGGTTTCCTGTTTCAGATGATGAGTCGTAGCATCAGTCTACCAGCCGGCAGCCATTACGTAACTCTGAGACCGCTACAGTTGGGTTTCGAAACTTCCTCGCAACTGTCGCTCTGAACAGCCTCTCATCTTTCTGACGACGCTTACGCCACACCGGTCATAGCCGTTCTACCGAAAGACATGGTTTACCAAATATCATCGAGTATTCAAGACGACGCGGTATCAACCTTTAGTTCGGGCTCTTCTCTCATCCACTGTGATATGTTCAGCCCTGGAGGTGGGGAGTCGCACTCCCTTGATGGTTCTTCGCTATCTCTGACCAATTCAATAGGTCATATCTCGAGGGATTTGTTTGATGCGCCAATTGAAGGGAAAGATACAGATGGCCTAGCAATGGCAGGGAAAGCGCCTTGGAACTCAACCGTAGATAGCTCTGGGTGTACACCTATTTTGAGAGATATAGCGGAACCATCAGGGTCCATTCTGTTGCCGCATCAGAATGGGAATGGTATCACTGGAAGTGGTGATCTCACCACCAGCACAAAGAGTGAAACAGGGGCCCAGAGTGATGGCGACTCTCTCGGAAGTCCTGCCCGAGAGATCAATGACATTTGTAAACGAGCGCTAGACTGTAGATTAAAGGATGCAAAAGACATCACCGACAGTCACGAACCTGAAGTATTGCAATATCTGTATCGCCTTGAGAAAAAAGTTGATTGTGTTGAAGAAAAGCTTGATCGCTTACTGAGGCATTTCTGTGTGCCGGGAGAGGCGGGGACTGACCGAATCATTCTGTCGTCTGACGGGAGGCATGTCATGATGGAAAATGACCAGTTCGATTATGAAACCGCTGACGACTGTTCGCTAGCATCCTATGTAACAGTGTGATTTAAACGGATGTGTGTCTAAAGAGAGTAATCATTAAGGCAGTCTTAAAGGGTGTAAGATAGTCAATCCTTTTTGAGCGAGGGGGTAAAACAACCCCCCCCCCCCCAGCCGATAGAGACTCAGGCTGTCAACTTTTAAAAAGAGAACGGTCTACCTGACCGATTTATTGACCAATGGAAATATGTTGCGATTTACAAATTCAAATAAATCGTCATCACAACAAATATTTTTAGTCCGAGATAAAGGTCCTATCAGCTGTGAGGGACCCAATGTTAACATATCGTTGTACACAGCAATTTCACAAATTTGGTCGTCAGATACACTTTGCATTGTCAGAAGTGTAATTTAAAATGCCTTGTATAAAATAATCATGATATTATCGTTCTTCAAACCAATGTTAATGAATACCTTTAGGTTTGAATTGAAATCATATTTATATACAGTATCTCACTGTGGCTAACATTATTTAGATTTCCATGCAATGTTATGCCAATGCATTTATTAGGTTATAGCTTAAAACATTATGAAGAGTGGATACCAGATTCCTAAAAGGAACTAGGGGGAATGTAGTAGAGAATTAAAAGTCGTAGGAAAAATAGTTATTGGGTGACAAGTTGCGTGAAAAAGGTATGCGTTTTTTGCTGAGAAAATGTGTTTTTTCTTGTTTCCTGCTGTTTTAATACTGTTACAAAGAATTAAATAAATCATTATCTGAATGATCTTGTTATTAATTACTGGTATGTTTCTACTAATGTGACTCAATTGACATGGGGGAAAATGGGAAATGGCTCAGCAGATTTAGCTAGCTATTAAACTGTGACATGAATTAAAATTATATATCCAGTACATATACCTTTAACCTACATACAGTATTCGATGGACAGTAAATTTCAGCGTACTATCCGCATTTCGCGGATAACCCGCACCCCCAATTCAGGAGAATATAACCCGGTTCTGGATCTGATAATTGTAGATGTATCTGGTACTCCAAGATTCCAATTGGGAGAAGCCAGGTTATAACTACATGGGATTGCACTTGTATATTTTCAGGAAAAAACGAGCGGCATGAAGGGGAATTCAACGAAGAACAACACTAACAATGCAGGGTTGATGGAGAATGACGCCTTTGACGGCATCGGTGACGACGACTTGTGACGTAGTTTCCAGAACACATCCGTCATTTTGCCATTTTTCTAAAGGTTTTTTTATAACCCACCCAAATGGTGCTAAGGAAAAGACCGTACCGTCAATCCTGTAAAAAGAAAGTTCAATGTTGTAAAATCCAATTCATCATTCCATCTAGCATTTATTTGACCATCCACAACAAATGTAAATGATTTGAAATTAGAGAAAACAATCCAAAAAGGGTAGTTAACTGTCTTTCTATATAACATAGCTATCTTTATCTCTCTCTTATCTTCAACTCGGCAAACACGCCGTAACTTCTGTAAATGTTAAGTCGGTAGTGTGTAACTGAAAATGAGGAATGTTCACAAATCACGTCTCATATTTTAAGATTTTTTAAAGAATTCACTGCTTACCACGATTTTGGGAGAATTGTCCTATACCCAGGTTTAGGTTCACGCTTAGTCACTAAACTGAAATACTGTATCCCCTAAACCCCTAGGGTGTGACGTGATCTGTGAACGTTCCCTTGTAATCAGTTCTGATGTGTGAAGTATATAGACCTAGGGGTCATTTTCTCAGCTGTAGCACTACAACTATCAGTTGTACTAAATCTCTATACTGGTACAATGTATGTCATTTACCCTTTACTTCTCTAATAATACTTGTGCTCCTCATACTAATTTAATAGTGGATATAATTCTGTAATTTCACTTTCCTAAGTATATACATGTAGTAAGTATTTTCCTCTAAATAAACCAAGGATGCGTGTTCCATCGTACACGCATATTATGACTGGCTCAATCTCCTGGCCTCCATTTCTGCTCATGATGTTCACAAGAAGTTTCCCTGACCAGGACCATTTATACGTGTCGGTTTCAGAGAGTTCACAACTGTATCGCTGATGTTAAATGTGGTATTAACATGCTATGGAGTAGAAACAGATACAGTTTTCACATTTATATAGAGTTAACGCTGTTTCAACCTTGCCGTTTCCAACTAGATGAATCCTGCTTGTATTTGTAAATATTGGTAGGCTGGAACGATCTTTGATTGTATGAAAATTTGGAAGGCGCATATTTTGGTCAGCGGCTGCGATAACTATCAGCCGCGCTTTGGGAGATAACATCTATATAAGCATTCATGTTTGCAAATATTATCCAATGTGCAATACTGTAGTAATATCCATACTTTGTTACGGTTGTATTACTAACATGAGGTGATAAGAATATTTGACATAATTATAACGTTGTATACAGGTATAGAGGTACTATATGTATCCAGGAATGCTGTAAATAATGGGAAAATTAGTTTTCAAGATGATTTTTTATAATGTATGATATGTAGTTCAAACTGACCCGTATATGGACTGTATAATAAGTCCATTCATGGGTGACCATTGTTGACATGTGTTGTTCCATATTAAACCTTTAAGGGCCGTATACTGCTTTAGTGCATAATGCCCTTTGTCGTCGCGATGCATGAATGCAGTACTTGCGAGTACTATGGGAATGTATCAACGCCGTAGGGTCAGCGTAATGCATGAATGCACTAGGGCTGTATTCATGTATTATGATGACAAAGGAATATTGCATTAAAGCACTATGCGGCCCTTTAAGGGTTAAACACGATTACATATGAATATATACAGAGATATCCATATAATTATGGTAAGTAGACCCCACGGTAATACATAACTTACGTACTTGTAAGGCTGAAACGTTCAAAACGTCTGCGTGTAGTCATAGCATTGTATCTATACATTAATGTAGTCGACTTTTACAACGAACTGGTTTCGGTAATACATGTAAAACAACAGGAGAAATCCTATGTCTGGTAAAACCTATAAAGGTATTACATATAAGCCCTTTTAATTATAACATCTCTTTTGTATATCTACTTTATCTCTTTATACATGTTTATAAACGATGGATTATCTCATTAATCTATCTTCTAATTGAAGGCATTGCGTTAAAGCTCCTTAGAAATTCGTGATAATCTACTAGTATGTCTCAGTGATTCATATTCTGCTCGTTCACAGAATACACCAAGCCCACCAATTATTAAACGGTAAATAAAACTGACGAATCTGTAATTTTTTACCAGCTCAAATGATCCTTCCCTTTTCAGGTGGCGTATAAGTAGCCCAATAGTGTCAAATCACAATGATGTAAAATAAAATAGTACCCTCTGAATTTGCCACTTCTAATGGTGAAAACTAGAAAAGAGTTCATTTGTTGCAGTGTGATTGTTTATCGATATTAAGAAGGAGTTGAGATATTACTGAAACCGCGTTCATTGATTTGAATACATGCATGAGACATATCATTTGAAAAATGCTCAGTGTTGAAATACCTTTCTTGTATGTCACTTCATTTCATTTTTATGAAATGTTTCCAATTCTTTTTCCAGAAAACATTGCAATATTCTAGTATCTCGAGTATATTGATGGCAACAATAAATATAATCATTTACCTACTGTATTATGAATACCTAAAAGGGAGAAATGCAATATAAAGTACTGAACCAACGTGATATATGCCTGTTCTAGAAGTTGGAACCATTCCACTTAGTAGACATCCACAAAAAGAAAGAAGTACCGAGTTCAATTCGAAACCTTATTTGCCATAATGGTCGGAATGAAGCGTTACACTCTAGGTAGATGCAATATTGACTCACATGTTTTGTCATGGATCTTACATAAGTCACCAGAGTGATAAGAATTTACAGTTAACACATTGAGTTGGATGAGTTTACTATTGTATTATGTTAGAGGATGTATATAATATAGGTACCACAAGCTCTTTTCTAAGTTTCTATAGTGACTACTAAGCCGTCAGAACAATCAAGGAATAAAGAATGAAAAAAATTTATTGTCTTGTTTTAACTATATGTCTACTCCAAATTCTTGATTTGACCAGATCCTCCCTTCTTGCATTTATCGCCTGTGATTAGATAGCCCACGATTGTCCAACGTGAGGGGAGAAGTCACATGTATTTTTCTGTAGTTGTGGCTATACCCTTTACACCAGGAGCTACGTTTTGAGCAAGTAACACCACTGGTTCTTTGGTTGACCTAGTGCCAAAAAAAGTTTGTTTCAGGTCACCCGTCAAAACAGAGCCGACCCTAAGTTTGTTTTATGCAACTTTGAAGAAATTTTCATATTTTTACCCATTTTACCCCATAATACATACAAACGCCATGATTCACAGTTCTACCATTCCCTCATTATCCATTCATTACCTTTTGCTACATTATAACCTTAACCCCTCGCCCTTATGCATCTTTACACAACCAGCGGCTCTGCCGCTGGGATACTGACCACCCCCCTCCCCTTCAGGGTGCGTCGTCCGCGCTCTATTTATAGCTGTCACGTGACCTATATGGCCCAGAGTGCACCGTAAACATGGCGCCCTCCATGCAGGTTGGCCGGCCATAGAACAGCCATGCGTTCATTATAAGTGTTCCTAACTAACAAGAGTGCCTATATTCTACATTTTTGACGGTGAGTTACCATGTTTGTGATCCAGTCACCATATTTTTGATTTAGGGAATGCTCATTTTTTAACAACAGGGGAGGGGTGGTGGATTTGGGGGGTCAAAAATTTGGACCCCTTGACCGGGGGGGGGGGGGTAAAAAATTTAGACCCCTCTTGGGGGGGGTGACAAAAATTCAACCTGTTTTGAGGGAAAAAGCCCGCGTGTTACTATGCTACAAAGGGGCGCGAACGCGCGCGCGATTTTCGGCCTGCCGGGGGGGGGGGGGGGGGTAAAACATTTCGACCCCTCTAGCGGTTGTTAAAAAATGAGCACTCACTTATCATGGAATTGATGCAACACTCTTGCGCTGCAAATCAGATATTCACTCTGTCCACTCCTCACCCTTGTCACTCAGCTATTTGACGACCCTCCATGTTATACAGCAGGAGCCCTTGAGTCACAAGTGACGTCAATCACACAACCAAGATGGACACCTTTCCTGCCCCAAGTCAATGATGTGTAATAGTAAATCAATATTCACATCTAGCCTTCATCTGAATCCCTAATTGATTAACATGTACATATTTATCCTGTAACCAGTCTAATCCTCTTAATGTATTCCTGCACATATATACATGTAGTCATAATAATCCATAAGTATAATGTGACAGCCTGGAGAGGATTATCAGATCCCTATTCACCTGTTTAGAATCATGATGCCTAGGTCGTGTTATATCTGCGGTTATCAGTCACACTATCACACACTGGGCCACTCCCACCTGTCTTACTTCACATACATGTCGGATCCTCTAAATTCTCGCTAAAGTGTAGGCATATGAGATGTGCTTATAACACATAAATACAGTTGTGTAGTAACTTTCTGCCTGTCTGATTCTGCTGTAATTACATTCATAGTGAAGTAGAGACCAATTAACCCATTTAGGACCGCACAATGCATCATGCCCGCGGTCGTCATGATGCAAGAATGCACCCCTGGCGAATACCTCACCATTGGCATTGCTGCGTTCAGGCGTCATACTGACCTATGGGTTGAGACACTCCCGAAGCACTGGCATAATGCACCAATGCAGCCCCAGCGAGTTATTCACCGGGACTGCATTGATGCATCATATAGTGACATGCCATCCTTAAAGGGTTAAGCCTGTCACACTTGCGGCATATGTTTCACTGCATAATTTAACGCAGCTATGCTATATTATTAGGGATCACTGGAGCGGCTCGAGTAGCGAGCTCAAGCTGGTGCCTGGATGATGCCGCAGTAACAGCTGAACTGTCAGCTTTTGATGCACCAACCCCGTTGCAGGCTATAATTGCCGCACAGCAAGTTCTGTGGCACATGACACCAATGTTACAGGCCCTTGACGCACCAGCACAGCATTAATAAATACATGCCAAGCTTTAAGGCGTCTTTAAAGACCCAGGGATGAAAGCGACCAATCTAAAAATAATTGAAATATTTCAATTGAGGTCCCTGAATAAAGCTCCTCTACAGTTATGTACAGGTCTTCGCGACTTAAGAAACACCTTGAAACCAGGGAAAAGCTTTCATCTGTGTACTGTATCTCTTCTCTTTAAAGGAGGAAGGTCGTCCCCACCATCGTACAGTAAAAATTATATATCAGACATTATGTTAACAAGAGACAAAGACACTCTCTAATTGTATTAAACAGATCTTTATTCATATTCATTGTGATCAGAAATATGGAATAGACGTACGTGAAATACAGAAAAAGCTGAATGGAAAGTAAATCCTGTAGCCTATGCAGGCTTGGAGGATATCCTAGTATGTCGCTTTATGTTGAGTATGTGGTCGGCAATGACAATATGCAATGACAATATGCGCAAATAAGTAAATGGGATGTCGACCTCGATCTAGAATAAAAACTTATCAAACTCAAGGACCTGATTATGCGCGACTTGGGTTTGAAAAATGAAATATACCACACCCAATAATAATGTCAATAAGAATAATGATGATTACGATCACAAGTCCCATTGATACGATTACGTACCTATCCTCGGATAACCACCCTGTCAGCATTTAAGTACACATATGATAGTTATCGACATGCAACTTTCAATAGCTACTTCGATATTATTTAAAAAAAACAGCGCAGAGTTTTACCAACTCAAACTACGGCTCATCATTACCATCCGCTCAACTTTTTTTCGATCTAAATTTCTAATTACGATTTTAATACACGTTCTCATGAAAAGCGACCTGCTTTGAGGGCGGGCATGCTGTTTTGCAAGGGATGCTGGGTAGAGTATCTCTGGTCAGTGTTTTCTACTGTCGGGCTGGTGGTGACGTGCCTGTGACGTAACACCGGGTGACACCAGGATGACGATGACGGGTGACCAGGGTGATGACTTAACAATGAGCGTGACGAGGGATGTCTTTGGTGGTGACATAATCTTGCATCACATCGAATGACGCCACATCCGGAAAAGGGAGTGTTCGTTGCTTGGTCCATTATCAAGGTAATCTGCAAAATTAAAATTAGCAAACTATCAAAGAACCGCTCCATCAAATTACTTAACCTTACATTAAAGTGTCAATACACTACTAGTATGCCCTTTGTCATCATGTTTGCATATACAGCCCTGCTGAGCAACTCTCCAGTGCTGCATGCAATCAGTAGGCTGATCCTACAGTGCTGATCTAGTCCCACATGAAAGCACTATGCGGCCCTTAACGGGTTAACTTAAGGATAACACCATGTCTGAACAGTCACCCACTGGTGAAAATATAGTTGGTGCGTACCACTCAACTCAAATAAAGTAAAAGATTTAATATTTGCAAACTTCAATATGATTATATCTGTGAAGTCATAGGACTTTTCTCTGGACTTTCACACTTTTTCTGAGCATATACATTACAAATTCTTAGCAGAACACAAACGTGCAGCACATCTTCATGTATATGGAGGATTCTATAAATTAATTTGCTATACGTTTAAGATAGCTGCCATCAAGATGTCCATGTTATAGATGAGTTCAAACGTACCTAGGGTATTTCCTTCAGCGCTTCTGGAAGAGGTTTCTTCGGATGTTTGTTTTCGAAATGCTGCTTGTATGTCTTGGGGTCTGGCATTTGGGACTGCATGAAAAGAGGATAATACACACATGATGGAGACACCGACTCTACTTGTATATTGTAAATTCTCGTATTGTATATGCCTTACTCGTGCATAAGCCGTACCCCTTATTTTGACAAAACATACAAGCAGCACAGGGGAATCTGCACATTTAGACTTTAGTACTGTCATATACTTTTTAAAATCCTCATGTACTACTAAGATGCACCCTATATCAATATGCATGTACTTTTCAGTTTAATAGTAGTTAATTACTCTATGACAGGCGATATCCCAGAATAATTTGGCAGTACATGTACAGTACAAGATGATCATAGATAAGGCTAATTAGAAAACCAAGCTGTCATGATACAGTGCGTCTCGAGACATGATATCACCAACACAAGTTGACCTACCTTGCATTCAGTACAGACATAGGTCAGGGCCACGGCTGCAGACTTCTTTTGGTCATGGCCTGCCGCCTTCTTCTGCTTGGCAGCCTTCTCGGCATTCTTCTGTTGAGACTGGATTTTTTGTTGGCCCCGCGCCATTCTGGAAAAGAAATGTGTGGTTTAAAGCTAGGCATACCACGACTACCTTGTTGGAATGAAGTTCACGAGTGGTGAAACTTAGTCTCTATCTATAGACTGAACCGTTGAGTCGGCTATCATGGTCCTATTGCAAGGGCATGCTGCGATATTCTGGGTATCTACATGGGGGAGGTCAGCCTTTGGTGGTGTCATTACAGGCCATAAAACTTTGGGGACAAGCGGGAGTGGCTTAGCAAGTCCCCTTGTCGGTCATTGTTTCATACCACTTTTAACGACATGCCTATTTAATTCTAATTTTAATCATAATATGTAAACGATGTAGACGATGACCTAATTAGTTGAGTCCCCCATGCCGCTGCTGACATTCACCACACCTGTTAGACCTCCCCCCCCCCCCCAAAAAAAAAGAGTTGCGTTTAGGTATCTGCACTCACCCTATTTTTTGGCCCTACCCTGATTTTTAAAATGCATTTTTGGGCTTTTTGCTACATAAAAGCAACACTTTTTTCTTTGGACCATGTCACATGAACACAACTTTTTTTAAGCCTCCCCACCTAGTTGTTCATTCCTAACCCATTTTACTCCCGTGTGGATTGGGCTAAAGTTTTACGGAATTTGATATGGCTTTCTTTGCTGCTACTATAGACCTGAGAAGGGTCGCTTTCATTCCCAGGAATTGCCGTACATTGTTGCAATGCAGCTATGTGACAGCAATGCTCATGGTATTTGCGGTGCTGAATTTCCAACAAAACTAACACCACCCCTCACCTCAAACCGGGAGTACATTGTATAACATCATTTACTCACTCAGATATTTTATTATAATGAGGCCAAGAATTTTTTTTTGTTGTGTTCCGGTAACATGGCCCCAAAAAAATAGGGTAGGTAGGTCGCTTTTTTTTTTTTTTTTACCAAATATTTTTGGGGTGATTTGGTAAATTTCGTCCATTTTACAGATATTTGGTCAAATTAAGGCCCTTAAGCACACATTTTCCCCAAAAAAATCCCAAAAAACTGTAGGGTCGGGCCAAAAAAATAGGGTAGGTCGGGATACCGGAACACAACTATTTTTTTTTTAGGCCTGAGGTACCTCTTGCCTTGGGAGGGCCTTAATTATGGTATACGGGTAGCAATATTTCCTTTATTGCCTGGTCCTGCATACATCATGGAATAGTACCACACTCCATAGTCGCAGAGCCAGACAAACCACTGCCTTTAATATCTTAGACACAGTTTGCTGAGGAGGGATAACATGGCAGACCACCAGTGCCAAGGCCTGTGTGGCCAGGTATATTATTTATGGGTTATGGGCAATGGCTGCCAACGCAACAGAGCATGATTAGTGTCAGGGATCTCATGAGACATATCTATCAATCACAAGTTCTACCATACCATAGGTGGGCAGACAGGGCATGTTGATCCCATAGACATCAATGCTAACCAGAACGAGGCTGGGCATGATTATTCCTGGGATACTGCCCTGGGGATAATGCCCTGCACATTTGTGATGTTGTTGACACACAATGTGACTATATATGTGACTGCAATGTCACTTAATATATTGTGATTAACAGACCTATGGTAGAACCAAAATTGAGCCTGCTCCCCTCGGGCATGGGCGGGGCTTTGCAGCCTTGCCGCCCATGACCTGGGGCAGGGCCTTATTCTGACACAGTGCCCTCGTGATCAGACTCAATTTCTTAGATCCCTGACGCTTTGTCGCCTTTTTGAAAAAGTTTTTCCTTTCCAGTATGCCCATTGGTATCATGGAAGGCTCCTGTCAAGCGGGAGTTCAATAGGAACACCCAAACCCCATCTTTTCCATTACGTTCCAGGTTGGATACACGTCACTATCCTATGACTGTAAGCTATGACTAGGACACTCCAGGTCTTTCACCACCACTGTATGGAGCTCCATACCGGCCAGCAGGGGTATGAACTGCCCTCTGAGACCGTCTGAGATCATCCTTATCTCAGTGGAGGCTGGAGGCTCTGCTATATGTTGCAGTAGTACTCTACATGGAGATAGGAGAGATCATCAGATGGGTAGTGGTGCTACCCTACTTCACTGTGTTCTGAACTCCTCTAATCAGTGCAGGGGCATGTCCCCCTCCCCCCAACGTTTGACCAACCCTAAAAAAGGTCAAGCCGAAAAAAAGTCAGAAATGGCCAGAAACCTCCTTAGCCCCCCCCCCACCGACTTCGAAACTGCTTGCCACGCCCCTGTGTCAGCCTGTGTCTATAATAACCAATTCAATTCAATTCAATTCAATTCAATTCAATTTTATTCACACACAACCCCTTTCGGGGCAAAGGAGAAAGGGTAAGATAATAGATGCCGGGTATAGCCGAAAGTTACATTGGCATCACCGGATATATATATGCCCATGAACATGTGTTTACGGGTATAGCACACAAAAATAAATTAAATACATAAATGGACTAGATACATAGGGTAGCACCATTCCTAGTCAGATCTATGATAATGAGGTTGAACACAACTGTGTTCACTGTACAAACATAGCTGTCATGCGTAGTTTCAATGGACGACTAACCTGAATACATAAGTGACTAACCTATATGTACATATATTACAAGTCAAGCTATTTTTGTGTTAACAGCGAAATATAAATAAAGCTGACATGGTCTCGCAAGAAAAGGATGGGACAGAGCATGCAGTCACCTGTATGAGTGAAGAAGACATAGCACCATGCCACCCATATTAGCACCTCAGTTCAGATTTGAACTGTTGTTTATTTCGTAGGTTTCTGTTGTCTCTTTTCCATCCTTTTCTTCACCAACTTATCCTTGAGTTGCGAAGCCTTTGAGGTACTAAGAGATTGTTTTATAGAGTTTTTCTTTTTTGGCAGGGGTTTCTTATTGGTGTTATTGCAGGCTTTATCGGCCCTGTTATGCACCATGCTTTTAAAACTCGCCATGATAATCCTACAAAATTTGGATAAGTTTGATAAAACCTTTGAGTCTTGGCTATTAAAGAGCCTTTCCATCATCCCAATGTTAGGGTGTGATGTGAACTCCTTGCTAATTAGTAAAAGTCTTTCGTTATTGAAGGCTTCGCACACAAATAGATAGTGAAACTCATCACCAATTTCATCTTGGTCACATAATGTGCATTTTCGCTTCTCTCTTTCGATACCATTGTACCTACCAGCCACTACTGGCAGGTGGTGGTTACTACATCTGAACCTGCACAGATCAGTTGCCTGCTTTTTGTTCAGGATTGTAAGGTAGCTTTCAAGTTCTAGGGTCTTCTTATATATTGAGTAGCTTGTACAACGGCTAGAATCCGAAATTTTACTGCTCCAATTTTGCTTTTCTATACATAGTATTCTATCTTTAAATACATGTTTCTTGTGGGCTGGGTTAATATACCTAGGGTCTTCATCGAGAATGGAATTTTTGAATTGAATTGAAATTGAATTGAATTGAATTGAATTGAATTGAATTGAATTGAATTGAATTGGTAAGATTTGCAGTTACAGGCTAAACAGGGGGTGGCTCAACTTACATTGCAGCTCAACCAACCTCACTCTCCCCTACTAGTACTACTACTAATAAGTATAAACTGTGCCCGTGAGTCACTGAGTGACTTGTCCACTGTGTCAGTGTATTCACAGTATTGGCACGACTGTCTTTGATACTGATAGGGTCAGTACCAAGTACAATGTGTATTACCAAAGGCCATGTCATCTCTTTCCCGTAGTCGTTGCACGAAACTGGAACTGCCACTGGCTTGCAGAGCAGCCGACACTCAAGAAGCAAAATGAAATGAAATCAGCCACATTTACTAGTATTTAAGCGGATATCTGGATCATAAACAGTTAATTGTTAAATATGTTGTTTCACTTACCTGATGGGTTTACGAATTAGATCGTATTCCAGTCAGAATTAGAGGAAACTACCGTGGCGAAATCACCCACTTCGCTCAAAAGGAAGTTACACAGGCATGCTTCCGGTGGTGCCGTGTGCAAATATTGGTATAGTAGCGCGATTTACATAGGTCTACTATACATATTTTCTATATTCTTAAAACAAAAAGTTTCTGACAAATATTGCTGTTAGATGAATAATTGATGTTATACTATTATGTCCTAAGATAATTTGAAGTGATATTTCTTGGTCGTTCGAACAGACTGAGCTTAAAATTTAATTCAAGAATTAAGTGTGAATCGCGCCAGTTAATAATTTAGGTGGTATTTGCACACATGTCAAGCGCACGGTAAGTATAAAATTAGTGTAGGTTATTATTTGAAAGTCTTTGTGGGCTCTAAAAGTCGATCAACATGGACAAGACAGTTTGTACCCTCTTTTGGAATTGATGTTGGTCACTTAAGTGGCGGGGTTCAACTATGGATAACGACCAAACTTTACTTCCAGGTCCGGAAGATCTCTTGGCCGGTTTTGCCTTTTGGCGCCCTCGCTTGTCCTACTTTCCAGAATCTAGACACGACTCACGAGGGCGTGGCGGGGTGGGGTGGGTGGGTGGGGGGGGGGGGGGGGGGGGGGGGAGATAGGCAATTTGAATGTGCTGGGGTCGGGAACATAAAAATAATGTAAATCATTTATTCATTTTAAAGATAATAAATGATATAGATCTAGGTATATATTATTGAATATTAAAATATATAGGCCTACAGAAAAATGGGAGGGGCAATTAGGCCTATAATTACTGTAATTCTAAAAATTAAAATATTGATTTTATAATTATCTTAAACTAGTTGGCCTACCCGGTACTTATTAGTGAAAGAGAAAGGGTTACTGCAGGGATATTGATAGGATATTTTTCAATGGGACAATGGCGCACTCCTTAGCAAGACCAATGCGCCATTTTAATATGAAAGGCAAACATGTTGTTATAAACTAAAAGGTGTAGAATCTATTAGATTTAGAACTATTCCCTCTAACCAATATGGGTCAGGCTAGATTGATTAGTTCTCGATTTAGCACCCAATTCCAGACATGAAAACCTAATTCCGGACACCTTACCAAACAGCCATGTCCATGACACAAGACATGAGAATTTTCTTTTTCAATATATATGTTACATTTGTACGTTTTTGAAAAACTGCTGTTAGATTGGGGAATGCTGAGGAGTTTTAATTGGAATCTTTTAAAAATTCTTTCAGCTTAAAGGCCCGGTCAGACTAGTCGCAGAAACGGGAAAGCTACGATCCGATTTTGTCCCTACCAAATCTGGACTAGAAATCGTGCAGTCTGGCATAGGGTTACGACTGGGGAATCGGCAAAAAATCGCCCAAAATCGTACGATTTCAAAATCGTGGGAGTTAGGCATGCACGACTCCGGCAGTCGTAGCAAAATCTGATCGTAATTTTCACTAGTCTGACCGGGCCTTAAGAAAGCTTAAGCGCCATAGGGCGCACCTATAGGAATTTCAATGCGCCATTACCGATTTTAATGCGCCTATGGCGCAGGGCACGGCCCGGCCCTCTCAATATCCCTGGTTACTTATTAGTTTTCTTCTATCAGTCTCTGCAGCGGTTCTGACCTGCTTTGGTCTTTTTTGTCCCGGATTGGGCACTTGTGAAGTGACTCACATAGTCACGGCCTGCACAGGTGATGGGAATCTCCTAAGGGAGCACTTTGTGTAGGCCTACGTCAGTAGTCTCTAGTATAGATGGACTGGTGTATGATCAGTTGGTCATCAGAGTTGTGGGCAGATCTAAGTTGGACGGCCTATCTGAAGCATTTGGTGACATGCTTGGACGACCCAGGACATGGGACCTATGTATGAACTTGAAAAAAGGTGTTAGATTAAGTGTTCAATGAATTACCAAGTTAAACGGTGAAACGTTAAAATGGTGCAAGGTGGAATGAAATAAAAGGCTGTTGTTATTCTCTTTTACTCTTTCATGAATGTGACTGCAAATATTATGTGAATCAAAGAATAAATGAGCATTCAAGGGATGGTCAAAGTAGGATCCAATCACATTTGTTAGGGTATAACCTAAATATCCTTGAACCTCCATCATTAATCAATCAATCAATACATTTCAAGGTACAATATTGTGCCAGTAACATCATCTGTGTACTTGCTTAGCATTGAGCATGAGGTTTGTGCTATTGATGCTATTATCTAACTCCAATCTTTGGTACAATCATTTTGGACATCAATGGCGCAGGGTACATGGACCTTGCACGGCAGATTACATGGTTAACTGACCACACCTTTGGCGGTGGCTTGTAATATATTACAGAATGAGAGAATCCAATGAGTTTTCCTGCCCTCCATCGTGGTGATAAAACAGCTGTTGCTGGCCCCTCTCCACAGATTGAAATAATAGCTATGGAAAATGTTCAGTTCTGATTAAATGCCACCGTACTGTTCATCAAGAACTTGAAAACGGTGTGGTACATTTAAAGATTTGCTTTGCTATATTTATTACATGTATATTATCATTAGTATGTGTAGAGCTGGGAGACATGTAACGTGTTTGCATGGAGGATGAACTGCTTTTGCCCTTGTAGTGGTCTCTAAGAATTTTGAGAGCCTTCCTGCCATCATCCTTCGCATGTCTCATGAGGGATGAGCTCATCCAAAAATTGCGCAATTTCTACATAGGCCTCTGCCTATTTATCTACAGCTGCTTCAGTGCCACACTGCCAGCAATCACCTGAGAATTCACCCATACCCTGGTCAGACTTTCCAGCACTGTTCATGCTGAACCCCCAGGTATGGGTACCAGCACCAGGGTATCTCTGTTGTGGTATTCCCCGATCACTTTCACCATTGTCGATAGGGTCAGATCGGCCTCCAGGTAGAGCTTGGCCTTTAGGGTGGTATCCTTAATATGTCTGATGACTCGTACCTGATGTGATGTATCGGCACCATACTCACCGTGTTTGACCTTCGTCTGTAGTCAAACAATGTAGTTAGTTTCACATGCAATGAGGTCAGTATCCAGAAACTTGATGAGACCTAGATGTATGAACTTAACAAAGGTGTGTCAAATTTAATAATGAATTATTTTTATGATACCAAGTTGCGCGGTGAAAAAGTTTAATTGGTACAAGGTAGAATAAAATAAAAGTTTGTTGTTATTCTCTTAAATGAATGTGACTGTAAACATTATGTTATTTGAAGAATAAATGAGTATTCTATGGATTGTCAAAGTAGCATCCAATCATATATCTTATAGTATAACCTAAATATCCCTGAACCTCCAGCACAAATCAATCAATCAATACATTTTATTAATTGTCGTTTGAAGAACATCAAGCCTTCATAATGCAGTCATGGTACCACCGTATCGGGAACCATGTAGGATCAGTTTTAGTCATTGTCCTTAAAAGAACATCAAGCTTTCATCGTCCTCCGGCACCCTTGTCTTCAGGGCCTGCTCTGTCTCGGAGTCGGTGGCGGCAAGTGGGGCGGCTGCCTCGTCTTCGTCTCCCTCTTCGTCCTCGGAGCTGTCATGGTCCAGGGGCAGGTTGTTGAGGGGCGCTGTGGGCACTTGATGTATCGACTGTACCGTATTCTGGCACCAGGTATGGAATTCTGGACGTCATCAATGGACCTGGAGCTTGCACTGCAGATCACCTGGTCTTCTAAAGCCTTAACTGACCACACCTTTGGCAGTGGTTTGTAATATACAACATTACCAACCGAGGGAATCAGATGAGTTGTCCTGCCCTGCATCCTGGTCATATAAGCTGTTGCTGGTCTGTCTCTGTAGATTGAAACAACAGCTAAGAGTCCACGATAGAAAATGTTCAGTTCCGATTAAATAATGTCTGGCAACAATATCTGGCCGCGAAATTGTCAAGGGTCTCGGGTTCCCCTTGGTAGGCTTCAATAAAATTGAACCTTTCTAGCTCAACCTATACCTGCAGTGCAAAGTATTTATTTAACACTTTTAATGATCGGGAATAGATGTCCTGATCTAGTTGCTGCGGTTACGGTTAACAGTGCAAACTCATTGGAAACAGCTTCCCCAGCATAATCAAGGAGAAGATTCAGTTCCAGTCATTTCTGTGGGCTGGAGTGATTTTGCCCATATTTCAAAATGTTCGAGGTACTTCTTCCATCTGGGTCCGTCAGATGCATGGTCGGTTAAGTCAAATGATCCCACTGTGTATGGTACTTTCATGACTGCTGCCGGATCATGATTCAACAATCATTGTGTTTAGACCTTCTCTGTATTTATTCATCACTGAGGCCAAACTTCAAAGTAATATTTAGTCGCATTTGCAAGGTTATTGAATAACCTAAAAAAAACAGCACATTTTAAGGTACAATATGCCAGGAATATTTTACCATACAAAATACCTAAGTCTACATATCCGGTGCCTATCTCTGATTTGGGGATGGCATACTGTATGGACCTTAAATAGATTAAAACGTTTAGTCGTATGCAGCTGGGTGTATCCATATTTTCAAGACGCTGGGCTGAGCTGGGCCCAGTGCCTTTACCACACAGTAACTATCTACACCAAAGACTGCAGTCATGTTTCTCTCATGCAAGTCCTTTTTTTTTCTTTTCTTGACGACTCGTTTACTTCTAACAATTGTCCAATCACCAGAGTCATCAAGCGGATTACTCTGCTGCACAGTTCGCCTGACTGTGCACTGATCATCCCTATCAGGTTTTAGTGGTCTTCACGCTTTTACAGCACCCTTCAGTTGCTCCTTGTTGAACTTCTGTCGATGATTCTTGCCGAGCCCATCGGCCATCTCTTTTACTAGCTTGTTGTGCTGGTACTCCTTGGGCTTCTTCTCCTTGGTTGTCACATGTGCCTCTGGGGTGGACGCAAAGTCTAGATAGTATAGTGAACCGGAACGTCTTCCAGTTGCCACCACTCTACCATCTGTCACCTCGCACTTGTCACCTTCAAAGACAACCACACATCCTTTCCTGTCTGCCTTTGGAACACTGAACAGATTCAAGGCTATATTAGGCACATACAGCACGACCGTCATCGCAGTCCGCTGCATCTTCCTTCCTGGGACCTTCAAGTGCAACACCACTTCACCTACTCCAGCACATCTGAGACCGCGTCAGTCTCCCACCGTCACGATTGACATCTTACTGTCCACCTTCTTAAAGAGGCTTTTGTCATTGCACATGTGTGTTGTGACCAGCACTTGGTACGACTTCGGCAAACTTGACAGAAGATGCATCACCTTGTCATCTTCTTCAATAGGCGCCTCTATGACCGCCAACTCATCAATGATTAGGGTGAGATTTATGTGGTCATAAGCTGATCCTCCTTCTCCTAAGTTTTGCTTTACATAGCTTCTTCTGGAGCTCCCGCTTGTTGGCAAA
Organism: Harmothoe impar; assembly: GCA_947462335.1. Taxonomy (NCBI): domain Eukaryota; kingdom Metazoa; phylum Annelida; class Polychaeta; order Phyllodocida; family Polynoidae; genus Harmothoe; species Harmothoe impar. Next base: position 21,463,225 of record OX381718.1, on the reverse strand, counting down.
CGTGTCCTTCTGAAACATGTCTTTAAACTTTTTTCAGGCTACGGTACCACTGGGCCATCCACAGTAGACTCAGGGGCATATTGAGGACGATTGTATAGAAGGCCCTAGTGGCGCTGTCAATGGTGTTGACATACTCACCGAATGACTCCCGTTTCTCATTGCTGTATGTAAGTCTTGTTTTGGCTTACTACTGGTAATATTTTCCAGGTTCATGTTGCCCTCGAATTTCCTCAAAGCTTTCTCAACCTGCCGCAGTCATTATTGAACCAGTAGGGTTTCGTTATGGGGCTTTTCATCACTTGACAGAAGATGCATCACCTTGTCATCTTCTTCTATAGGCGCCTCTATGGCCGCCAACTCATCAATGATTAGGATGAGATTTATGTGGTCATAAGCTGATCCTCCTTCTCTAAGTGTTGCTATACATAGCTTGTTCTGGAGCTCACGCTTGTTGGTAAACATGTCTTTAAACTTTTTTCACACCATCCACAGTAGACTCAGTAGATGATTGTACAGAAGGCCCTAGCAGAGCTGTCAATTGTGTTGACATACGGAATGACTCCTGTTTCTCATTGCTGTATGTAAGTCTTGTTTTGACTTACTACTGGTAATATGCCATCATATTTTCCAGGTTCATGTTGCCCTCGAATTTCCTCAAAGCTTTCTCAACCTGCCGCAGTCATTATTGAACCCGTAGGGTTTCGTTATGGGGCGTTTGCAGGTTTTAGGAATACACATACAGGGTTGCCACCGGTCAGGAAAAAGTCAGGAAAACATGTTTTTTTTTCATGAGTCATGAAAAAGTCAGGATTTAGCATGAGAAGGTACCAAAAGGTCAGGGAAAACTGGGTTTTTTGAAAAGTCAGGAAAAAGTCATGAAACTGATGAATTCTCAAGTTGCCAAAATTTTATTTCTTACCAATTTAGAAAATATATCAATCAATTATCAACAATACTAAGAGATGAATATCATTTATAGTCTGTAGCAGTGAGCCACCATGAACTCAACAGTTTACTTAGCAGAGCTGAGAACTTGGACTATGCTTTCAATGGATCAATTTCGGATCCAATAATCTCAGGGTCCTCACTAATGCACATTTCAGTGGACTTTTCTGTAGAAGTTTTTCTGTAACACACTTCAGGAAAACCAGACAGTCATTGTAGAAGGCTAGTGCATCCAGTTGAAAAAGGGCTTTCTGTCACTTAGAGTGACCAGATTGTGATATTTTGTGTGTTGTCCAAGCTCCCTCCTCCTTCTCCAAGCACAAAGAGCTGCTCATCTAGGACTAGGCTTGGAGAGTGCAGGGGTGTGAAATCTCCATAGAGTTTTTAAATTTATTTTCCTTTATGTAGGGGGTGGGGGGACTTACTTGAAATATCCTTAGACCAGAACACCAAAATACATCACAGTGCACCATTTAGCTTGTAGATTTTCAAAATTTTCTTGGTAGCCATGACCCCAAACCCTCCCAGTACTGTTGTGCCATATGATTTGCAAATAAACACTTCATTCTTTCAATGATGGATTTTGGTGGGGGGCAGACATGACAGATGTGCCAAAATGCATCAGATTGCACCATTACAAGTCAAGAAATTCAAAATTTTCTAAGACCTTTCCATCCAAAAAAGACATGGTTTCATCCACTACCATAAATAAGGCTGGCTAATAACCTCGCTTATAAGCCAACCCCACTTACAGGTCGAATTGCAATTTTGAGGAAAAAAAAATGGACCTATAGCAAAATACATTGAATGACAGAAAGACTGAAATGTTAAATCAAGTGGAAAGTATTTATTCTCTCAGGCACATGTAATATAATAACGCGGGCGTCTACACAAGTGTTGTCCATGATTACAAGCTGTACTTGCTCCATCGAGTTCAGTACATCATACAAAATAAAGTAACAGTTTTAGCCCAACTAAATGCTTCCACGTATCAGGGATGCCCTGGTTGCTCTTTAAAAAGCAGGCGTGTACTTGTCTGTGATGCAGTACATGGATCACGAGTTAGAATGAACGTTTCACTTTCTCAATGAATTTCCAGACATGCTGGTACAGGGTGTGGATGGTGTAGCAGTGCCAGGCATCTGTAGAAGGGGGAAAAATGAAAAGATATTTCAGAATAAGATATCGTTTTGTTCAGACGGAAGGAAAGTGATATATATAAATGGGTTAACTTGATATCAGTGGAAGGAAAAAGGTGTAGGCTTACATTCTACATTGGTCTGTGGAGCGTTCCGGATGGTTTCCAGTACTTTCTTTCCTGTCCATATCACTTGGAAAAGAATGACTGGTAGCACAGTCAGTACTTCCTGCATCGCTGAAAAGTAGAGGGCTTCATTTAGTCGATATTCTCAGAAATCAAAATGGTAACAAGCGTATGGCAAAGGTAGAGAAGAATGAGTGCTAGGTCTCCTTCATATCCGAAACATTGATCGAGGGTTCATATCATACTTTTACATAACTTGGATACTTACTTGGGGTACGCCACAGCAAGCTCCACAGCGTGCACCAGAAGTTAAGCTCTTTCATATATCTCTCCACTGCAAAATGCAATTTCGATGTAAATTCAATGAAAACTGACAACATTTAGATATTGGTAGGAACATAACACATAAAGGAAGAAGGGAGAAAATGGGTTAATGATGTACTCACTTTGGTACGGTCCGCTGGCAAGGTAAGCCACTGTGCTCCACTGGGGGTTGAAGCAGGGCGGGTAACACATGTGTGCTCCATACGTGGTATTAGCCATTCTGAAAAAGAAAAGGGAAAGTTCTTTTTAAACTGGGAAATTCGATATTAGACTGGTGAAATTGCTGAAATTTTTCATATTAGACTGGGAAATTCGAAATTAGACTGGGAAAATTACTGAAATTGCTGAAAATTGTGCCAATTTAACCGGGAAAAGCAGTATCATATAGGCTAAAAAAAGGATTAGGCTTCTCATGGGTGCCAAATTTTCTGTAGGGGGGGGCCATGTCCAAAATCTGATAGAATCGCTGGAAATGGTCCTAGAGACTCGGGACTTTGACGAGAGGGGTTAGAATTAGGTGCTGAAGCGTAGGGTGGGTAGTTCAAGTCCAGTTTGGGTTTCTTTTAGGGTGTAAAATTTCCGTATGTTGAACATGCTTTAAATGTTATAGAGTCTTTAAAAATCGCGTCAGGGCCTCGGGACTTTGACGAGACGGGTTAGAATTGGGTGCTGAAGCGTAGGGGGGTAGTTCAAGTCCAGTTTAAGTCTGGAAGACTGTAAAAAAAGCTGAGACGGACTGGGAATAGTTCTAGTTTGATGGGTAGAAATTTAAAAAAATGCCAAAAAAAAAGTTCTTTTTAAACTGGGAAATTCGATATTAGACTGGTGAAATTGCTGAAATTTTTCATATTAGACTGGGAAAATTACTGAAATTGCTGAAAATTGTGCCAATTTAACCGGGAAAAGCAGTATCATATAGGCTAAAAAAAGGATTACGCTTCTCATGTGTGCTAAATCTGATAGAATCGCTGGAAATGGTCCTAGAGACTCGGGACTTTGACGAGAGGGGTTAGAATTAGGTGCTGAAGCGTAGGGGGGTAGTGCAAGTCCAGTTTGGGTTTCTTTTAGGGTGTAAAATTTCCGTAGGGGGGGATTCCAAATTTTTATGTTTTGTTTTAATAGCACTCATTTCCCATATTGGTATCCACACCTCATCACCAGGCTTGAGAGCTCACGGGCCCCAGTTCTCATTCAACTTAGTTTTGTACTCGTCCTCTTGTTGCCTCACGACACACATATCTGGAGGATCAATTCCCAATTTGGATGGGACTTTGGGAGTATTGGGAGTTTTGTGTTCAGTCGATGCCCCATGAGTAGCTGGGCTGGGCTGAACCCATTCCGGATTGGTGTATTACGGTAGTTGAGTAGCGCTTGTAGGGATCCGGTGCCTTTATTAGGTCTTGTACAGTGAGATTATTAATAACCGTAATTGTTCTACAGAAGCTTAGCAAATCAACTCCTATTTGTCAGGTCCCAGCAATCAATCAAGGTCCCAGCAGAGCGATTAAATTATTGGTAATAGCAATTAGTGATAGGACATTATACTCAAAATAGTAGTTAGAGATCTAATCAAGGTACTTACTGATCGGATCTTGGCAGCAAATTCCTTCATCAGCCATGTCACGGTCATCTGGATGTCTGACATTAAAGGTTTCAACATTTTGTCTATGTGATATATCGTCATAACAAGGCCTGTAAGAGAAATTGTGTAACAGAGATGTGCCAAATGGTAAACTGTCGTGATATAGTTGCTGTACCCTTGAATTATTGTGAATACTTCCAGATTAAATTTACTTAATGCAAGATACTCTTGTTGAATGGCTTCCAGTTCAGCCCTAGCATCAGGACCCAGAACAGAGTTGGGTAGGGAAAAATCTACTACCTGGTCAGAGTTGTGAACCCTTCCAAAAAGGGTGGGGGCCTCCTCTCTGGACCTCTGTGCACTGATAGATGCTAACCTGTTGGCTTCAGCTGAAGCTGGAGAACCCTGGTCTGGGGACATGCTGTGGGCAGGCCTAGCTGTGCTGTTTACATTGTTGACAGTGCTGACAGCCATGTGCTCACTGTCAATGACAGCAGACCTGGGCCTTTTATCCTTGCCCTTCTTGGATGGGGGGGCCATCCTTATCTGAAGAGGATCTCTTTCCTGCCATATCTGATTACTTCCAAGATAGTCCAAAGATACACAGTATTCTACTTAGATCCAATTTGACTTTGTAGCCCAGATCTAACTCTATACTATAGGCTTCCTTCTTGCCACAATTCACAGCTATTTGGAGAGTCAGAGTTAACTAAATGCCCAAGCAGATAAGACTTCCATAGGTTACAATCCTTCAGACTTCAGTTCTCTGTATCTACACCAAAGGCTCTTGGAGATGCTCTCCTCTCAACGACGGAACCATATCGGTCTTGGGTCTCGTACTCAAACACGGTCACCCTGTTCCAACACTGGTGGGGTTACCATTCAATGGCGTATATTGTATTCATATACCATCTTCTGCCTGTACAGATTTTCATTGGCATTGGTATTGACAATCTCCTTATAATGGCCCTGATTAAAATGTGCGGACACTGTTGGCAGAGTGGACCTGAGGTTTCTTCGCATCAGGAGGGACTTAGGTGCTCTGAAGTGGTACTGTGTGGTAAGCCAAAAATCCAAGCTGCTGGTTGACATTCTTCTTCATGATGTTTGTAGCAGTTTGAACTGCTCGCTATTAAAGTTGCCCCATTTGACTTAGGGTACATCAGTGAAGATGTAACGTGGGTAAACCTGTACTTGAGTTCAAAGTCTTTGAAGCCTGAGAAGAAAACTGCGGACCGCTGTCTGAAACCACATAGGGATATCATCCCGGGATGCCATGTATGCCGGACTGTTACTCGGACCGCGTCCTTCATGATGCTTTCCATCACTCTCAAAGTGTCGCTGACGATGGGGCAGAGTAGAAAGAGGTGTATGGGGTCTTCGGCTCCCGTCCTGCAGAGGGGGCACCTGTCTGTGACTGTTCTATTTTGTCTGCTGTTTTCCCCCGGTGGGCAGTATGGAGTGTGCTGTCCTCCAGCTGAGGTCTCTGAGGGACGGGCCTAGGAACTCCTGATTGACGTTCTTCCATACTCTGGTGAAATCTACTAGTCGGTCCAAGCCACTCAAGTTTCTAACAAATTTCTTGATACTTAGTTTCAAGTTCAAGGATGGCTTTTCTTTTCTTCTCCTTGGTGGTTAGCATGTTCTGTGCACAATATGGTGTGTTTTTCTTCTGCTTCTCCAATTACTGAGTCTCCTCTTTCTATGTGTGCTGTTTTAATTCCTGCAAGAGGATCTTCTTGCACATTGTGGTTGTGGAAGTACTGCAATGATCTGATCTGCCGTTCTGGATTTTCGTAAGTGATAGATGCTTCCTCGCATTTTCAGCAGGGTCGGGTCTTGATAGGAAGAAGTATTTGATTGTTTGGATGGCATCAAACATAGTGTCCTTCATTCCTGTTTGCGTGTGATGTTACCGTTTGATTCATCAGGCTAAAACGCTGCTCGACTTTGGGAGCCGTGAAGATTGATAAACCTGCTCTAACCACGTTTTCATCATATCTATATCACCACTAGAACATTGGAAACTTATCCTGTCACAAACAGGTTTGGAGGCCTACAGTGCCTGCCTGTTTCTAAACCTAGGTAGTGTGAGCGTAGTCTGTACAGTGCAAGCGCAATCCTACAGTTTTGATTGGGGATGCAAAAAGATAGTGTTCAAGTCTAAATTCTGATTTGAATATCTTATATGTTCTTAGTTTTCTAAACTACCTCTTTCATTGCTTGGTCTCAATGATAATCATCTACAATTTATTTTTTCAGTTACTGCATCTATAGCTTTAGGGTCAAATGTTGCCTGCCTGTTCCAAAGTTGAGCATATGTCATACCTAGTAAGGTCAATAAAAGCATGGTTAATCAGTGACATGACCTCTCTTTGGGAGGATTATTGAATGTTTCATATACAGAACCTTCATGAACGTTACTACTCTTAACTTGAGGGTCTTCTTCCTGCAGTTCTCCTGTGACTGATGTCAGTTGGAAGGTTCAGTTCCCAAAAAAAGCTTGGTGGACCAATTTGAGCAGATGAGTTCTCTTACCTCCAAAATATCCATGACCTTGATAACATGAACGACGATGCCTAAAACAGAATGTGGTGTGTCCTGCATTAGGAATATGTCCATGCTTAATACAAAATGCCTAAAACAGTAGCTGTGCCCTAGTGTATCAAATTGTGTGTTTTTAAGAATTGAATGGATTCATCCATTGGTTCACTCTTCCGCTGGTGTCCATGTAGAACGCCCTATGCTGCCCTACACAGGAAGGCCCAAACTGTAGTACAAGCAGAGCTATTGCATTACCTCAAGGCTGTTGGAGACAAGCTTATAGGAACGTCCCTGTCCCTACCCTTTCTCTTGTTTTGGAATGTGATTTGAATTCGGGGATTCCAGTAGTGCTGTAAGATAACAAAATCAGCAAACTCAACAGTCCTCAGAATAAAACAGCCTTACACAACAAACACTGACAATAAGTTATCTCAAATTCCCCTTTACACAGATTTCTGCAGTTTTGACACTGGTTAAACCGTCATCTACTAAAGTTCTTTCTCATGTACTCAGTGGCTGTAGTACTCTCTTCTTGGTGGTGTTTTGCCAATTGTTTCATCCCAGTTTACAGACCCTGGTGAAGATGTATCTCCAAATAGGTGGACATTCATGAGATAGCCACCATCTTCTCAGATAAATCTCAAGTACTGTAGTCACAATCTTCTTCATCAACTTGGAATTGATGGAACATCTTTTCTACATCACATATGACAGCAATCAATCTTTATAACAATTCTTAAAGATGCTCAATATCCTAGATATGTGTATACAAAAGCATGCAGTCCCATCGACCTGCTCAGATCCAGGGGGGGGGGGGCTCTGGCAAGCAGCCGTCTTACAAAGGCGTACACTAGAAGAAAGAGATGGATCAGGTATTGTCAGTAATACATACCAGAGGTCATAACCATTCCCCGGATTTCGTCAGTACCAAAAAGTGACTTGGAGTACCTATTCCCCGTAGTCAGTTACAATTGTTTACTCCTTAATGCATTCTCTCACCGGGAGGCCAGGCACAGGACCCGGGCTCGGGTGTGGTCGTCGGCTTTTGAAGACTTCCAGGCGTTTGAAACCAGTACTCACAGCAGTGTTCAGCCCCTGTTCAGCTGACAACTTGGCTATGTCCTCTCTCACACTGGTTAACTCCTGTTGTTGGTCCTCCACCAAGTCCCTTAGCCCAGACACTGAGATGTCGTCCTCCTCAGATTCCTGGAAGTACTCGTCATCGTACTCGTTGAGGCTGAATAGAGAGCCATACTGGTCTCTGCCTAGGGCACCTGCAGACTGTCACACCTTTGCAGTATGCCTGGTGACTCTGCCTGTGGGTGTATAGGCCTCCTACTGGCTACCACCTGCCTGCTGGCCACCTGGTACAGGCTCCACTTACTCCAGGCCTAGAGCTGCTAACTCCTCTTCAGTCATTGCTGACATAGCACAGGCCTTGCCAGTAGGTGGCTTGTGTCTATGCAGGCATGTTTTACAGGCCCTCAGACCTGACATAGTGGCTGCTCAAGGTAAAACTCACAGAAAAAATACACAGGTGTGGATCCCTGCAGCTGGTTATGGTCCAGTGAACAAGGAGACCTTGACCCTGACCTGGGGCATACAGAGCCAGCAGGCCAGGTAGGCTTAGTACAAACCTAAGTAATACATATAAACCAACTGTGACTAATCATACCGGTTGCATTATATTTATATAATTATGGGGTAATTATATACACACAAAACAAACAGATCCGTGAACTCCAGACTTCCACCATCCCATTCGCTTGACAAGTCACAGTGTTATCTAGCATCATACCTCTGGCCGCCAGTCCCGGTCCGCTGTGGGGCCCAAACTTGTCGACTCCACCACGACCCTCTTCCATCTCGACGTAACTGAAAAGAAAAGAGCAGTTGCCATTGCCACCTAGACCCAAATGTGTAATAGCTTTTTGATATTGATCCACTTTCTGGGATTCCGCTAGGACATGATTCCTATTAGCCAATTTGGCGAATTTGTATCAATTTTGATTAGCCAAATTATATACCAATTAGCCAAACCTTTTTAAACATTAAAAAGTGGTAATTTTCCTCTGAAGGTTCCGTGTGAAGTCACGAGGCCATGGTAGGCGGGGCCATCTACTCCAAGCCGTTGCAAATGACATGCTTGAACAGTGCCCCCCCCCACTCCCCCAAAGAAAATTTTGAAAATCAAGGGGCCAAATTGTGTAAAATCATGTATTTTCGGTCTTCTGGTCTGATGTTATTTTTATGTCCCACCCCTTACATAAAGGAAAATAAATTTCTCATTGGACATGGATGAAATTCAGTCTGTCTTTGTGAAGAATTCTGACTTTACTCGGACATTTCACACCCCTGTAAGTGTATCACTGTATCTAAGGCTTGTCCATCATTTTACACCCTCTCAGTGCCCACACGCCCAAATAGTCCCACATCCACAGTTAGCCAATTTGGCGAATTTTCAGTGGATAGCATTAGCCAAAATGAGCTTTGATTCGCCATTGGCGATTTGGTGAGTGGCTAGCAGAATCCCAGACTTTGATATGACCATGATCAGACAGGTGTTTCTAAAACCCCAATCCATTTCCAATCACATGTTGCACCAACTCAGTTTGTCTTAGCTGCCGTCCGTTTTTGACCTCTCCCCGCACAGAAACACTTCTGCAATTTTGCAGTGTTTGGTTAGGCACAAAGAAAAAGGCCATAATACAATGTATCTCATTCAACCAAAACTAAAAGGAGTCACAATGAGGAAAAAGCTTAAGCGTGCAGAACAAGTGAAATTAAACCGTCTACGGATCGGCCATACCAAACTAACACATGAGTACAGACTGAATGGGGAATATGAACCAACATGTCAAGATTGCAGTACCCGCCTAACAGTGGAGCATCTACTACTCCACTGTAGAAGGACTGCTGAGGGCAGAAGGAAACATCTTGCAAACGCAACATCCATGTACAGTGTTTTCAACACCACTGACGACGAAAACATTCTCAAATTCTTAAAGGAAACCCAACTATGGGACAAAATATGAAAAAGAAATTCAACAACAAAAATTTATATAAAAATTAAAAAACACAAAAAAAAACACACAAAAAAAACACACAAAAACACAAAAAAATGGGGGAGGGTAGTTTGGCAGGCTGGGATGTATTACTCCAGACTGATGGCACACAGTTGTATGAGCCTGGAGTTTTCACTGCTTCCCAACTTTGCCTATGGCTGCGCTTTCCCATGCTGTGGTAGACTTACAGCATAACAAAGGCCTGTCCCTCTCACACCATGTCTATGTGGTGTCGGAGGTTAAAGAACCCTTGCTTCGGTAAATGTGTAGGAGCGGGATTTCTATCTTTTGGCTCATCTCATAGATTCGATCATCCTGGATACGATCACCCGAGGTAGGCCTTCGGCCTACCTTTTAACTTGTGAAAAAATGTAACTTGAGTAAGTCTCACCTGCATAGTCAGTGGGACGTTAAACTACATAAACAAACAAACAAGTTTGGTTAGGCCTAGGCCTGTACTCACAGGAGCTGTTAGTGTCAGATTTACCACCCTCATCTCACTACTTACTTACTCCTCTTTTCCCTCATCGAGTGGCTTCTTCGGGGGTCCCATCCCGAGACCGTCCTCCATACGCGCCAGTTGGCTGCAATAAGAGGAGAAATTAATTAACATCACCATATTCACCAATGCCCTGATAGCCGACCGTTTCAATCAAAACGTTTATTGTACCCGTGAATAAAGATAGGTTTCACAGGATTGTTCCTTGTTCTTCTTATATGGAAAGACAATGGCTAAAAAGTACCTTACCCCCTATCCCGCTCTGGGTATAGTGTAGCTGGGTAGATTATGTACACTCCAGAAGTTGTACTTCCATTGTTCAACACATCCTGGGAATTTGTGACATCTTTTCTACATCTCATGTGACAGCAGTCTTCTATCCTAATAACAATTCTTAAAGGTGCTCAACGTCCTAAGGAATGTGCATACAAAAGCATACCATTCATTTTTTGCTGGCCCTGACAAAGTTTGTTCTTTGGTCAGTTCTGAGCTCTCTCACGGGTCTACACATGAATTACGATAAAGCATCACAGGCCGTTGATGAAGCTATCGGTTGTCCTGTTTTCCAGCATCTGCCATCCTCTTCTCCTCTGCATGTATGAGTGCACCCTGCAATCACTGAATCCTTGTTGACTTCATTCCAAACATCCCTGATGTCGACACCATGTACATCTAGCCACTCTGCTAGTGATGTCTGCAGATCTTTCTTGGTGCTATTTTCTGTAGGCAAACTGCGCTGCATTGCAGCCTCAACCGGTTCAGGTTTCCTCATAGACTTGAGTTTGAGCACAACATTTCCACCAATATCTAGGTAACATATTTTTAGTGACCCATGTTAGCAAAGAAACAGCACACCTGTGTATGTTATACCCATAGGACTTGGTAGGTCTGACCCCAGGACACATACTTCTGCTGGATAGTGGAAGGAAACTTGGAAAGCCACACTCCTTCCAACGTCACTCACAAAGATGAGACCCATTCCACCCAGGCAAATGTACAAAGGGCACCCAAGCATGCCTATTTTACTAATGTGTGGACACAGTACTGAACACGCTCCAGACATTTCTAAACGAGGGGCGAGCTTGCTTGAACAACACAAGCTGTATCCATCCTGTCTTTGCTATACAATGCCTTAAATAAGTTATCATTCAGATGTAGAACACTACCTCCTTTGCAGGAAGACCCAAACTGTTGTACAAGCAGAGCTATTGCATTCCCTCAAGGATGTTTGAGACAAACTTATGCCGTCTCAAATTCCCCTTTACTCACATTTCTGTAGTTTTGACACTGGTTGAACCGTCATCTACTTAAAAGTACTTTCTCATCAACTCAGTGGCTGCAGTACTCTCTTCTTGGTGTTTTTTTGCCAATTGTTTCATCCCAGTTTACACACCCTGGTGAAGATGTAGCTCTAAATAGGTGGACATTCATGAGATAAAGCCACCATCTTCTCAGATCTCAAGCACCCTAGTCACAGTCTTCTTCATCAACTCGGAATTGATGGAACATCTTTTCTACATCACATATGACAGCAATCTATCTTCATAAACAATTCTTAAAGGTGCTCAACATCCTAAGGAATGTGCACACAAAAAGCATACTGTTGTTTATTGCTGGCCCTGACAGAGTTTGTTTCTTAGTCAGATCTGAGCTCTCTCACAGGTTGGACTTGATGGTAAACTACTCAGAGTTGAAGATAAGTCCATAGTCTTTGGCAGCATCCATGAATACAATCAGACGCCTCGTCACAGGATGAAACCTCATGTCAGCTGTTGGCGCTGTGGCCTAAGGCGGTTTATTCTAACACAATGACATTGATGCTCTGCATGGTCTGGGGCATCTTTTATTATGGTGGGTTTTTACCAAATGTCCATCTCCTATTCTTACCTGCCCTAGACACAAGTTTCTGGTGCTTTACAGGATGTCACCATTCACCCTCTACCAGACAATGACGTTAATGCTCTGCATGGTCGAGGGCATATTTTATCTTTTATTATGGTGGGTATTTACCAAATGTCCATCTCCAATTCTTACCTGCCCTAGACACAGGTTTCTGGTGCTTTAGAGCATGTCACCATTCACCCTCTACCAGGTCCTGATGTGACGACTGCCACAGATGCTGTCATGAAGGGGCATCTTTTATTATTGTGGGTTTTACGAAATGTCCATCTATTCTTACCTGCCCTAGACAGATGCTGTCATGAAGGGGGTCCATGATGAAGGCTTCATATTCGGTGAGTGAAAACCAACCGGTATGTCAGCGATGTCAAGTACCTTTGACCGTAGAACATCTCATGCTCTTTTGTCAAGCAACCAAGAAGAGTAGGGACGACCACCTTCGTGGCATGTCGTCCATGAACAGTGTCTTCACCAACACTGTGAAGAAAGAACTCCTGACCTTCCTGCGGGAAACAAAGATGTTCGAAAAGATGTAACAGGGGGAAAACAGGCCCCCCTCTTGAGACTCGGCCCGGTAAGCTAGAGATAATGATCTCTGGCCAGATGGAAAGTAGTTTTCATACTCGCCAGTTCCTGATCTGCTGGCCCGATTGGTATGGAGCTGTGACTGGCCCGCCGGTGTCAGGATAATGGACTGGTCAGATGAGGTGTCAACAGTCTACGGCACAGCATCTGTGTGAGGCATCACAATAAAGAGGGGCCCAATGCCACGAGCATTGTTCCACCGCTACGAGCCGTGTCCCACTGCTACAAGTAGACTCATAAACACATGCACGCGTACATGCACTCACACACTTAAACGCAACCTAAATGAGAAAAGAACGGACCGAGAGTCCGATAAACTCTTGAGTAAGTCCCAGGCGTCATAGCACACTTGGGCGTAAAACAATACAATCAATCAATCATGTAACTTGTCTGTACCACCTGGGTGGATGCTCTATCCTCCAGATAGTGAACCTCCATGGTTTCAGCAGGTGCTAACTTCTGAGGTGTGTCAGTAGACCTAAAGGGGTGAATCCACTGAGGTAAATCCGTCGGATCGGACGAGTGTCATCCATAGGTTTAATATTGTGAGGCTCATCCGATCCGACGGATTTTGCCTCAGTGGATTCACGCTTTAAGAAGCGTTTTAATTCTTCACGACTCTTTGGCCTTGGCATTGCGATGATGGCTTGAACCTTTGCAGGATCCGGTGAGATTCCTTCCTCACTGTAGGTATTCAATTCAATTCAATTTCAATTTGCAAGGTTTTTATTCTGCTGATCTCAAAAAACATAAAAGTATGAATACAATTACATTTGATTCCATTGGATAACAGAAGAGGTTGATACTTATAATGATAACACCATTTGATTAGCAGTTTTGGTAACAGCACCTCCATTCCATTTGTTTAATGATGATGACTACCATATAGCCTATCATTGTGATATTACTGGGGAAGGGGGAGGGGAGGGGGGAGGGGAGGTGAGTGATGAGATGATACCAAGTTCACATAAAAGACATGTAAGTGTAAGTGTAGGCAGGTTGGTTGGATGTATGGTATACCTGTGATCAATATTCACATATATATGTGCCTTTCCATTCGTATATATACATTGTATTTCAGTGAGTACTTTATGATAGAATACTATTATACAATATGAGATGACAGATACTTATGCATGCCATACAGTGCCAGGATTACTAATACTATACAAAGACTTTATAAGTATTATTTTAATTGCCCACCAAGTTGAATAAATTCAACGAAAAGTTCATTTGTAGTAGGTTGACCACTGGGCTTTGTAATGAAGAGTTGTACCTATTAATGCAATTTACAGATTTGTGAATTGAAGATGGTAATTCCAGACCTCCTTGAAATGTTTTAGGATACTACACTTCAATTTCCTTTTAAAAATAATGTTGTTTTCAGAAATTCTTATTTCAGGTTTGATGTTATTCCAGGTGTTATATGCATCAACAGGAGGAGAAAATTGTACTCGTCTCGTATGTGCAGTGTACATCTTAATTAACGGACCATCCGCTGCTCTAGTCACTCTATTACAGATCAAATCTAGTGACTTTAACGTTATTAACCTGTAACATAATATACCTTGCAGATACTCTCTTCTTAAGTCAATAGGAAGAATGTTTACCTCTAGATGAATATTCTTGACAGAAATGGACAGTGGGTCTTTTATATTTAGGCTGACCCTTATACCAATATTTTGTAGGATTTGCAGCTTCTTTTGCTCAGAATAGCTTATACCAGATAAGAACACACTACTGTTATCAATGTATGGTAGTAACATAGTTTTAAGCAATATTACAGCAGTATCTTTATCCATGTGGCCCCTAAAATGTCTTAGCAACCAAATTTTGTGATTTACAGAACAAATAGTTTTTGAGAGTTGACTTTTAAAACTCATATTATTGTCCATAATAATTCCAAGATATTTATAATTCTCTACTTCCTCCACACCACACTCCACACCTTTAACATATACAGGGGGTAGAATTACATTTTTTTCATATGTATATAACATTGTTTTCGTTTTCTTTTGGTTTATGGTGAGCTGATTTTCGTCACACCAGGAAACGAGGCTATTCAGATCTTTTTGTAAACAGTCTGCAATATTATTCAAGTCATTACCAGAGATAAATAGTACGGTGTCATCTGCATACTGAAGACACTTACAAGACATTGCCAGATTTGATAAGTCATTAACATATAATATAAAAAGTATTGGGCCTAGGATAGATCCTTGGGGGACACCATATGACACATTCTCCCACTCAGAAGAGACTCCATTCGCATTTGTTTTTTGCACTCTATTTTCCAAGTAACTCTTATACCAGCTAGTGACTCTTTCACTAAAACCATATTTAGGCAGCTTCTTTAGTAGTTTATCATGACTTATTGTGTCAAATGCCTTCTTATAGTCAATGTAGACAGCACCTGTGTACTTTCCATCATTTAATGATCTAAAGATATTATTATTCAACTCTAACACAGCATCTTGGGTGCTTCTATTTTTCCTAAAACCACTCTGGTTTGGTGTTAAAAGCGAATTCCCTTCCAGAAATGAGTAAGATTGTTTATGAATGAATTTTTCCAAAATCTTCCCTGTTATTGGTAACAAAGAAATAGGCCTTAAGTCACTTACATCACCAGGATTTTTTACTTTTGGGATAGGACAGATCTTAGCCTCTTTCCATTTTTTGGGGAAAATCCCAGTTGTAATAGACAAGTTTAATAGATGCAGAAATTCTTCCTTCCTTCCAATCAGGAATTCTTTAAGCACTTTAGCTGAAATGTTTTCCAGACCAGATGATTTATTTACATCTATTTGTCCCAACTCCTTCTCTAGGTCCTCTAGTATAATATCATTAAAGGTTAAAGTGTCTTCAGGAGGCACTATGACTGGTGGATCATATCCCACGGGGGCATCAATTTTATCAGCCAGCTTTTTACCAACATTTGCGAAAAAGGAATTTATATGATTAGCAACATCTTCTGATGGGATTTCTGAGCCCTGGTCATCCTTTAGATTAAAGCAACCACCCTTTACCTCATTAGGTAACATGTCCTTAATTGCTGCCCAGAACCTTTTAGGATCCTTGGCATTTATCTCTAATTGATTTTTGATATAACTACGTTTGGCTTGTTTTGATTTCACATTAGATCTATTTTTAAGAGCCTTTGCTACTATGATATCCTCAACCTTCTTAGTTTGAATGGCCTTTTTTAGAGCTGCATCTCTTTCATGAAAAAGCCTTAGCAGCTCAGCAGTTACCCATTTGGATTTCTGCTTTTTGAAAAAACACTTTTTAACTGGACATTTCCTATCCAAGTATTCTAATAGCCTTCCAAATAGAATATCCCATGCCTCATCCGGATCATTACAGGCAAAAAAGGTGTCCCAGTCCAGTTCATTAAGACAATCTAACATTTCTTCCTTACTATAGTCTTTGTATGACCTGCCCATGAATTCAATACTCCTTTTCTTAGTTTTTGTCTTCTTTCTAACCACATATACTGGTACATGATCACTTACATTCACACAGAGTAGACCTGTTTGATATACTTCATTGGAGTTTGAAAAAATTAGGTCAATGACCCTATCAGAATACAATGGCCTGGTCGGATCTTTGATATATTGCTTGAACCCATTAGCAATTTCTAATAAAATCAACTTATTTCTTTCTGGAGAGTTAGCCTTGTAATCAATGTTGACATCTCCTCCCAAAAATATATCTTTATCTCGCTTTCCCACAGATATTCTTTTCAGGGCTTTTGACACAAATTTACTAAATTCGTTAACATCACCAGAGGGGGGTCTATATACATTGACTACAAATATTTTCCTAGTATAAGGCAAGCTGATTTTTGCAACCATTAATTCACAGTGTTCATTGGCCGGCGACGGAGTCCCCGGCCATGGTTAAGGAGTTCACTTTTCCGTAAGGTTTCAACAGGAACTGCGCGTCCATAGGATTAGCATTGGCTCGTTTGCTTTTTGCACCCTACATACATATGCTCTCTAGTCCCCCACCCTTCAGCACTACACTCCGCCAGAGTGATCGTAACCCTGCGTCGTCCGCTTTTCCGTTTACGCATTGGACCTTACCTGCAATCAACCTATATGTTGTTCACACGTCTCCCACCCAGAATGCACTGCTCATTCCGGTCTGCTGAACTTCCAATGAGCTCTATGTTGTTCACCCCCCCCCCCCCCTCCACATACTTACAGTACAGACTGCGGCAGGCTAGTCCTACTCACAAGCCGTCATATACATCAGTGTACATATAAGGGAACATAAGCTTTCCTGTGTGGACCTTTCACCCCTTTGGTGTAATAATGGACTCTTCCAGGTGAAAAAATGTGCAATTTGCGCATTGAGGCAGCTATACGCACAGGCTTAAAGAGAAGGGAAATTTTGGTAACGCCCACCTTCTACCCCTTACCTGTTACAATGGACTAGACCCAGTGCCTAATTTCTTTTGTTTGTGACACCCTCTCAGCTTGCAGAGTGCCTTTGGCAGTTCACATACCTAAACAACATTCACACATTGAGCAAACATGGGTATTAAGAAGGTGCGACCCCCCCCCCCCCCCCACTCACAATCGCTAACACACTGTAGACCTTATATACGCACATAGAGCGTAGTAAAGCCATGGGGAGTGCTGCCTATGCAAAATTACACTAACTATTTAATTAGGTGTTCCAGAAGGTCCACTTGTATGCCATACACTAACCCTTTTAGGACAGCAGTCCTACATGCGCCCTCAATGGTTGGTGATCACACCTGAGCTGGGCGCCGTCCCTACTCCACTACCAGCGACTTTAGCAGTCCTACATGCGCCCTCAATGGTTGGTGATCACACCTGAGCTGGGCGCCGTCCCTACTCCACTACCAGCGACTTTAGCAGTCCTACATGCGCCATCAATGGTTGGTGATCACACCTGAGCTGGGCGCCGTCCCTACTCCACTACCACCGACTTTAGCAGTCCTACATGCGCCCCCAATGGTTGGTGATCACACCTGAGCTGGGCGCCGTCCCTACTCCACTACAGCGACTTTAGCAGTCCTACATGCGCCCTCAATGGTTGGTGATCACACCTGAGCTGGGCGCCGTCCCTACTCCACTACCAGCGACTTTAGCAGTCCTACATGCGCCCTCAATGGTTGGTGATCACACCTGAGCTGGGCGCCGTCCCTACTCCACTACCAGCGACTTTAGCAGTCCTACATGCGCCCTCAATGGTTGGTGATCACTACCAGCGGGCAGGGTTCTATGTAGCAGACGACACCTACCAGTAGGGCGTATAGTAGTATATACCGGTAGGTGTGTGGTGGAGGAGGGTGGGAGCGACGACATCTACCAGTAGGGTGTATGTATGTGTGTGTGTGTGTGTATATATATATATATATATATATATATATATATATATATACCAGGTCGTCACAGGGCGGTGTTTGGTGGTGCTGCATTGCGGCCCTTAAAGGGAGGTGTTTATACAATGGTGAAATGGTCAAATGCCCTCCAACCCCCTTACATAACTACCTCCCACATACCCCTCTCACCTGGCAGACTCTGTCACCCTTCCCCCACAGGTTCACTGGGACTCCAAAGCAGGATAACACTTATATAGGAAATGTACTAGGGGAACTGGTTGGATTTTATTTACACCTATTTGAACATTGTCTGGGTTCTATGATAGATAGAAGGGAAATTCCAAAAGATTTAGTTTACATCTTTCACATTCTACATCATAGAAAAAATAGAATTGATCATTTGATATTTCTCATTTTTTTCTGGAGTCCCTATCATGGGGTTAGCATGATGCTTCAAGGGAACAGCGATCATGCATTCATGCATCATGGCCTCTCCACACTAACCCTTTAAGGAAAGCATGGTGCTTCAAGTGGACCGTGGTGCATTCACTAACCCTTTAAGAAAGGGTTTAGAGACGGCATACTGGTTCAAGTGAACCGTGATGCAATCATGCAGAATTAGTGCATCAATTATAATTATAGTATAATATATGTAATCCAGAATCCTTGATGGAAGCCGGCCACCACACCTATGGTGTGCATTTCCTCGATTCTAAAACTTTTAATCCTAGTTTACAACATTTACATCATCACCTTGCAATATCTCATGTGTCAAACCATTCTTTACAACCATACAGAGACCACCACCTTGCTTCACCTTGCCGTTTTCATTCAAAATATCCCGATCCAACCTGTGAACAATAAATCCATTTATGTTAAATATGTTTTCACCCATTGACTCCTTCAACCATGTCTCGGATATACTAACAATGTCAGCATTTAGACTTGACAAATATTCCAATATATTTTCGTCCTTAGACTTTACACTTTGAGTATTCCAAAATACCATTTGTAGGCCTTTGGGCATATCATATGATGGGATTTGATGAGGGGGAGGGGGAGTCGGGGGGAGTAGCACATTATCTCTTATTGCAATCGTAAGAAAAAATAGCTAGCTCACTGCAAATTGCATCAAGTAGTATCGGTAATCAGAATTGGTAGCGACAATACCAATAAGTATTTTATATTTACCTTGACCCAATCACCAAAGGATGCCATACTGCATTCTATGAATCATTTACCTTTCTATGTTTTTGTTTGGCAGTAGGCCCTACTTCTTGTACATTAATATATTTGCTTCTACATCCGACTAGTGGCTAATCTAAATACACAAGTGATATGTCTATACTTCACAATATAAGAATTCAATACATAGGAAATGAAATTATTCCTATGTTCTTTTTACCAGTAAGCCCTACTTCTATTTCATTGATATATATTTGCTTTTACATCGTACTAGTGGCTAATCTAGATACACATAGTGATATATGTCTATACTAAACAGTCTATGAGTTAGATACATTGGAAATGTTTACATTGAATGTCTTTTTGTTTTTATTTATATCAAGTATGGTTTTTATATGTCGAACTCAGTATGGAAACCTTATGCATGGCAAATGAGTCTCTGTGTATTATTGCTGAAGAATGATATGGAGTTGGACTTGATGGTAAACTTCTCAGAGTCCATATCCATATTCTTTTGCAGCATCCATGAATACAATCAGATGTCTCGTCACAGGATGAAACTTCATGTCAGCTGTTGGGGCTGTGGCCTAAGGCGGTTTATTCTAACACAATGACATTGATGCTCTGCATGGTCGAGGGCATCTTTTATTATGGTGGGTTTTTACCAAATGTCCATCTCCTATTCTTACCTGCCCCAGACACAAGTGTCTGGTACTTACAGGATGTCACCATTCACCCTCTACCAGACAATGACGTTAATGCTCTGCATGGTCGAGGGCATCTTTTATTATGGTGGGTATTTACCAAATGTCCATCTCCAATTCTTACCTGCCCTAGACACAAGTTTCTGGTGCTTTAGAGCATGTCACCATTCACCCTCTACCAGGTCCTGATGTGACAATTGCCACGGATGCTGTCATGAAGGGGCATCTTTTATTATTGTGGGTTTTTACCAAATGTCCATCTATTCTTACCTGCCCTAGACAGATGCTGTCATGAAGGGGGTCTATTATGAAGGGTTCATATCCGGTGAGCTATAAGTTGCTGCTTGGAGTATCTTCATTTTGCGAATCGTCTTTATGCTCTACTGTTTTCTGTATATCAAATAGAACGGCCATATTGCTTTGTTCGAGACTCGGGCATCCAATGCAGTGCTGATTATCTTACCTCGGCTCATCAATCCATGTCAAGTGGCATATTGATGAGCTGCAATCCTATTTCTTGGCTCATGTCATTGATGCGATCATCCTGCATGTGATCACCCTTCGGCCTACCATCACTTGTGAAAAACCTAACCTAATGGCAGTCTGGAATGCAAAATGCAACTTGCCCTCCAGACGTTAAACTACCTAGCAATCAATCAATCAAAACCATTAACTAAAGGTGCAAAAATGTCTTGCCAAGCAGGGTTGAAACATGGGTAGAAACATCCATGTTTTAAGTCTGGTTGTGCGTGCAATAAGTTCAAAGGCAAAATATTATATCTATACCAAGGCATCCAACAGCATATTGATCATCTGTTAAATGGTAGGCTTTGAGACATTTTTCTCAGTTTTCATGAGAGGCAAACACAGCAAAGCTATCAGGTACTTTGTTCTATGGATGTTAAACCAACCAATCCATCAATCTGAATCCTCTACTACATCTATCCATTACAGGCATTGTGCTAAACGCAGTGAATAGTTGCTTTCTATGGGTGTTTACCATATATTGAGATTGATGTTATCATTCCTGATGTTATTTTTATTCGGAACCATCTGAAGAAGGTCATTACAGAATTCTGTCAGAGGAGAATTAGTGTTGTGATTCAAGTATAGACAGGTCATTATCTCAACCGCCTGCCCCCCACCCCGTTGTTAAAAAATGATCACTCCCTTAATACATCAACATGGTCATTTCTTAAAATCAAAATACATGTTAAGATGAAGTGGTAAACCTCCCCCCGAGGTAGTGATGGAAAAGGTTGTGAAATCTTGGGGTGTGCTTGAATGAAGGGGCATTTTTCCCTGCCTCCTAGGTAGTGATGGAATAGGTTGTGAAATCTTGGGGTGTGCTTGAATGAAAGGGCATTTTTCCCTGCCTCCTAGGTAGTGATGGAATAGGTTGTGAAATCTTGGGGTGTGCTTGAATGAAGGGGCATTGTTCCCTGCCTCCTAGGTTGTGAAATCTTGGGGTGTGCTTGAATGAAGGGGCATTGTTCATGTTCATGCTTTTCTGTGATAGTCTAACAGCTGTTTTGTTCATGATGGCCCGCTTTGCACGGGATATGTATGTTCTGTTGGAATGGGTCATATCGTCTCCATAGACCGTGCATATAATTATTAATAACAGGAAGGTCTGGATGTATTGATAGAAAAAACTCGTTTTGATATGCATGTATCTGTCAGTAGACTTGCTGAGGTTTCTTGAACATAAATCACAACAACAGAGCAAATGTTTTAACATATATATGTATGCATCAGTAAAACGCTCGTTTCTAGGCTAAGCGCAGATACACTGTCCACAGCATCTCACGACATTTGTTAATACAAATGCAGCAGCGTGCTGTGGTGCTTCTCGTTCTTTACATCTGAATACCTCCAAACCGAACTGCTTGCATACAATGTCATCCAGTGTTGTACTCATGGCAACTTTTTCATCAGTTGCAGGATGCTGGCATCCTTGAGTAGTCGTTCCACTTTGTGTCTGCGATGTCTTCAGCCGTTGGCGAGTCCCTCAACAGGGTTCCTTGGACAAGAGACTCTAGTTGGTGGTCATAACAAACACCAAGTGAGACATGCCAAGACTTGGGTGAAGAGTATGGAGAAGCAGAAACTGAGGGAAGAAACTGTGTTTCAATATGCATCCATACATACCAAGCGAGCAAGCCGCGTCTATGTATGGGGATATGCGGGTGCAGGAGCATTAGGTGAGTAGATATGGCGTTTAGAATATGGGTTAGGAACTATGCTTGGGTTGATTATTATTTTTCAGTTACACAATGTATACAATACGTATTCATGATGCCCATAAATGTGTGTGTAAACCTTTAAATCTTTCTGATACTTGTAAATGAATCAAATATTGATAAAAAGTCTGATCAGAATAGGTGAGGGGACCCAAACTCTGCCCTAGATCTGATGCATTTATAAGTATCAGAAGGATTTTAAAAGTTACACACACATTTATGTAGACACTATGAACACATATAAATCATGTGACTGAAAATTTTAAATCTACTCCAAGTTAACTCCTAAACCATCTTTAAGTCTTGTTGAAATGGTGTAGCTAGCTAGAATTGTACATGTGTGCTTAGTCGAGTATTGTGGCTTAATTGGTATAGTTATGCTGTGGAAGCAACTTCATTACATTAGTATACAACAGGACAGGACAACATAGCTGATCCTATTAGAACGGGAGTTGGGCAAGAAGATTTAGGTTACTAGACCATCATCTAGTGCCCATAGGAGACTTGATGAAAGGTAAAAGATTGTTTCCCTGGTATCTCGTGTGTAATTTCTGAAAAGGCTTGGATTTACGTTCCTTCCTTATCAGTCCTATGACGCAGACTGCTAGTTATCTCTACACCATCAATAGTGGGATGAGTGTGAATCACCAAGACCACTTTAATAACTGGATCAGACTCAGGGTCAGTGGTGATTCTACCTTATCAGCTGAATTATGATACAGACTTATAATTTCCTTCCTATTTAAATGAAGAGCTCATCTCAATGGTCAGTATTTGTGTCCAGCCTTATCAGCTGTATCATGCAAACAGCTCGGTAACTGTACATCATCAGTCGTTCAATACATGAACAATCCTGAATATGTTTTATGAAATAATGACAGTGACATGGTCAATGTCTTGTGTACTTTCTTACCAGCAGTATATTACTTCATGTTTGGCATATGCTAGTGGGCCCTGTGGTAATGCTACTAGAATGGATAATGCCGTGACTCGTCTTAACTTGTAAACCATTTGTACACCATCAATTGTGGGATAAGTGTGAATTATCCTGACTAGGGGCCTTCCATAAAGTATGTACGCACCAGGGGGGGGGGGGTGGGGGGTCTATTTTCTGGAAAGTTTTGCGTACATAAACCATTTGTTTTAATGCGTACAAGAACTTTAGGGAGTGGGGGGGGGGGTCAATTTCAAGATTTGCGTACATACTTTATGGAAGGCCCCCTAGTTCATTTCAGTGAGTGGGTCAGTCTTGCAGTTATGAATAAACGCTCCTTACTGAATTGGGCTAATCGCTTCTTGATTTAGAAAATGTCTTGTGTTCTTTCTTACCGTCAGTATGATACCTCAGACTGCTTTCTATCTGTACACTATCAATAGTGGGATAAGTGTGAATTATCCTGACTAGTTTATTTCATTGAGTGGGTCAGTCTTACAGTCATGAATAGACCCCTTGTGTATCCGAGGTACAGAAGGGGTCCCTTGTCTCATCAGGTTGTCCAGGTTGATACTCATTGTCTCCTATTTCTGCTCTTAGCCAGGTACTTGAGTAAGTAGGGTATCATTACTTTGCTGAAACCATGGGTGTGGCTGGCCAACTCATCAGCTGCCGTCCCTGTGATGTTTGAGATGATTCTTTGAAGCCCAGTACTGCAATCGGAAAGAAGTTTAAAAATTAGGATGCCTTAATCAGTCATATCACTGAAGATGTTAATCTGAAAGAGGAAAGATCACTCCATGTGCGAGCCAGTGTTTTTGAGGCCTTGTCTAAAGCATTCTTAAACTATATGGATAGATGTAGTGATGGCTGGGCAATGTCTGATGGACACTTTACCCTTTTACTGTGGGAATAGGTTTCATAGGCAACACCGACATGTAGATGTTATACAAGCTTTTATGGTAGTAATAGTTTCAAATTAAGAATATAAAGAGACAAATCAGTATGAAACATACTGCAGTGGCTTCCGTTTCATCCATCATTTGGTCTCCTAGATTCGAATTGGAGACAAGCGAGTTGAAGACATTTGCCAACGCTGTGGCCTCGCCCTCCACTAGCAGCATAAAAGGCAATTCCTCCATAACTCGCCCACATCCGGCAAGTTTTGCTGGTGCCTCTTCCTTTGTTTTACTTCATGTCATCTGTCAATTTTGTCTCGGGTGAAAGCCCACAAAGTAGGCTGCACAGTTCTTCCACGGGGTATCCACCTTGCCATGGGTGAGTTGTATTATGTGCATGATCCTGCAGGACTTCAGCTTGCTTGGAATGTGCACCGCTCCTTGTCTGCCTGAGAGGGGATGGGCGATCATTGAGGTCCTTTTGATCCAATCTTGGCCTTGTACCATATGAACCCAAACATGAGTCTGTCCAGGGTCTGGAGTGATCTCTTGTCTAGGAGTACTTTCCCTGTATACCACAGTTTTGAACAGGCAAAGATGCTCGTCATGAGGCATCGACCACGATAGGTCAGATCCCGGTATGTCCATTCATTAAGTGCCTTCTCAAACTTTTGAGTGATGGGTCGCCAGTTGATGTCGTCGCGGTTGACGGGTTGCCTGGAGAAATAGATCCCCAGCACCCTAACCTGTTCGTGACCGAAGTCCACTCGAGAGACATTGTTGTCGAGTTCTGCTGTGGCCCCGAACCACATCCCCTTGCATTTCTCTTTGTTAAGCCTGGCCTCTGAGGCCTTTCCAAATGACTCTGCTATCTCGAGGGCCTACTTTATGGATCCTCCATTTTTGATGATGATCGTGGTATCGTCTGCATATTGTACAACTTTTATCTCTCTGTTGAGACCGCGTACGTTCGCCCCCCGTATATTCGGTGACATGCAGAGCATTCAGGTGAGAGGCTCTATGCATAGGACATACAACAGAGGGAAGAGGCCACAGAGGTTCAACTAATGTCGTTCTCTCTGTCGTCTGCGTCTTCTCCTCTCTCACTGCCTTCTGCTTTTTGTCTTTCCCCTTCTTCAGGGTGGGGGTTGCTGGGGTGTTGTCTGTTTCTGCTTCTATTCGTTGGTCTGTTTTTGTCTTGGTTTTTGCTATTTTGGCTTGGTTGCTTTTGTGTCTGGTTCTGCGCCCTCTTCTTACATGACCATATTGTCTAGGTTGAATACCGGGTATCTGGCTGCACCGGCCCAGGTACTCTTGGGTGGTGGCTTGTACGTGCATTGGGTGTAAACATGCCCCACCTGCTCACACTTCAGGCAGAGTGGGTCCCTCTGGGGCACGGTTATGAGGCACTGGAAGGCCTTTCCGTCATATGTAATTCGCATACTTGATGTACGTCTGGACGTTAAACAAATCAATCAATCAATCAATAAACCTCCGCATACGCCTTGAGACGTCGGACACCATTCTTGAACTCGTCCGTGATCCTTACCACCTTTAAATACGGGGCTATCATTTCGGTGACCAGGGCATCTGGGATGTAACTTGGGAGCCAGTGACATCTTACAAGCCAGTAGGGGAAGACGCATTGGATCTGGCCGGCACATGTGTTCTCTGCCACTCTCCGGATGGTGCAACTCTCTCCGTTGACTTTGATGGCGTCCAGCTCAACAAAGCCATTCAGGATGTCCATCTTTCTGAAAGTCACCTGCCACTCCTTTGACAGGCGTACTAGAGCCTTAATTTCATAATTCGGTACACGCTCTTCTGGGGCCACATGCTGAAGCTCCTCTGCGGCTACACGTTGACGCTCGTCCTCTGCTTGACGTGCCCAGTCCACCTCTGATTGATGCTTGGCATGAACTTAAACCGTTTTGGCCAATCTGTCTTCACCGACACATCAAAAAGATAATGTTGTTAATGTTAGTTAGCAGTGTGATTGAAATGTGTTCTTTAAACTGAATAAAACTTATAAAAGTGCCCAGTCCACCTCTGATTGACGCTTGACATGAACTTTAACCTTTTTGACCAATCTGTCTGTACCTGCACATCAAAAAGATGATGTTGTTAATGTGCAGTCCATTGTATAGGGTTTTCTTATTTGCGAAACTAAGCGGTTCCGTGAAGATGTCAGCATCTGTCAGAGGAGTAATGTCTTTTGGGCACTTCATAAGACGCAAACGTTCTGTTGCTGGTACACTGTGGTCCTCTCGTTTTTCGCTTATGTTCCTAATGGCAATTCTCCTTCTTTCTCCTGAACAGTGTGAGTCAAACAGCACCAAAACGACAAATGCCTTTTTTTCCCCTTTAATGAACAGTTTAAATGCCCCACGTCTGGAAGAATTAAGCGACAACTCTTATGTCGTTTGAGCCACTCGTTAAACCGTTGGAAGTGATCCATGTGAGACTTTGGAACAGACCTGAAGTTGCGATGGGTACGACCTTCCTGGTGACTATATGGTCTCTTGGCTCAAAGGTCATCCATCATCTTTGGCTCTTCTGCATCGGCAGTGGACTTCTTGTGTCTATTGTGTCACTGCCGAACCCCCGCTGTCTCCTCAAAGTTCATTGCCACCTTTTGTAGACCTGGCAATGCTGCAGATCGGGCCTCTATGATCTTGGTTGTTTTGCTGTTACATATCAGGGACCATCATTAGTTTAATACATGGTTTCGTGACTATTTTTATTATATGAATGGATTAGCCTCGTGGTTAGTGTTAAATGTCCGTCCTGACTAGCATTATGACTGCAATTATACTGACTAGTTCAGTGAATGAGTCAGTCTCCTTTCCCACCACGCTTCTCCAAAGAGAACTTGATGGTCAATCTTAGCACACAACACAGTGCATCTAAAGCACTGACACGTCCTCTAAAGCAATGGCACGTCCTCTACAGCACTGACTCGTCCTATATAGCACTGGAATGCAATGTGCCCTCCGGACATTAAACTACATTAATCAATCTAAGGTGTAATGTATCTTTATGTTCTTACCATGGCATTAAAGTCAGCTCCATCTATTGTGGGATAGTTATGTATTATCCACACTTGCAGTCAGTGTAGACTAGTGTGTATACATACTGCTAGATACACGTAGACCATCATTTATTGAATGTATTTGAATTTTACCTCCAATACCACTTAAGTGGTTCGAGGTTAGTTTCAATATCGCGATGTCATTACAAATACAATAAAATGCCCACTTCTTTAAGTATACGCTGTATTGTTTAGTGGTTGAGAGAAATCATGATTAAAGTAATGGTAGCCTCATTATATCCTTGTCGTCTAAACTTCTCAGCTACAAAGGGCATGCCATGGAGCTGTTTCACAACCGGCACGCTATCAGCGGGCAGCGGCACATTGACTGCGTTTCTTGGGTTGAATCTGGTTCTTGTCCCCTTTTCTAATGAACAGTCTCTTGCCTTCACTACTGAGGGGGCGTCGCCTGAGGGGGCCTCAGTGCACATGACCTTGGAGGTGACTCGTCGAGGAACTTGAGGTTCAGGAACCTGGGTCAGTGTCGCTGACATGTCTTACCAGCAGTTTGATTCAGACAGCTAATATATTTTTATTCAGTCTTCATACTTTCACTCCAATATCAACCAGGTGCCTAAATCAATCAAGCCAGGTGCCTGTTGTAGATCAATGGTTGTGTTTGGAGAGGTGTTTTCTATGTTCATGTTCTTACTGTGGCATTGTGACTGTAGTTAGCTCTAAGCCATCAATAGTGGGATAAGTGTGAATTTCCCAGATGATTATCCAGTATCTATCCTACCTTATCTGCTGTATCATAGACTGCTACATTTCATCGCGATATGCCCCAGCCCACACTCTTGATGTACATCAGAGTGGTATCAATATAGTTGGCATATGTGTCTATATTTAAAAAAAATTTAAAACCCATTTAATGAAGGAAAACTACTTTTTCTAAGGTGTAATGTATCTCTATGTTCTTACTGTGGCTTTAAATTCAGCTCCATCTATTGTGGGATAGTTCTGTATTATCCAGACTTGTAGTTATAGTTAAGAAGACATGAGACTGTGCTGCTGTTGCCGTCATTGGACCTCAGGAGGGATCGTCAGTGGAATGAAGTATTGCCTGATTTGATACATGGCTAGGCTTGTGAAATACTCGTTCTGAAAAAGATAGAGCAGTCCATTGTATAGGGTTTTCTTATTTGCGAGACTAAGCGGTTCCGTGTAGATGTAAGCTTCTGTCAGAGGAGTAATGTCTTTTGGGCACTTAATAAGATGCAACAGTTCTGCTGCTGGTACACTGTAGATCATTTATTGAATGTATAAAACCTTTGAATGTATTTCAAATCATTTAGAATCTGTTTGTTTCCCTTTTTCTTGAGAAATGATAAGGCATTGTGTCTGGAGACATGGATTTAGTTCACCTTTGAACTTAGAAGCTGTGTTAAATAAATTAATAGATGAATGGACGAGTTTTCAGATCAATGTCTTCATAGGTAATCCTCCTGAAGGAAGTTTTCTAGTCTCTTTTCAATACCTAAGTATTGCCTGATTTGATACATGGCTGGGCTTGTTAAGTACTCGTTCTGGAAAAGATAGAGCAATCCGCTGTATAGGGTTTTCTTTTATGCGAGACAAAGCGGTTCTGTGTAGATGTCAGCATCTGTCAGAGGAGTAATGTCTTTTGGGCACTTCATAAGATGCAACAGTTCTGCTGCTGGTACACTGTGGTCCTCTCGTTTTCGCTTACGTTCCTAATGGCAATTCCCCTTCTTTTTCTTGAATGCTTTTTAGACCTCCTGGCTGTCCTCAAAGTTTATGAAGATGCAGCTGATTTTCTCTTTGATGGGAAGCAGCTTGGCCGTAAAGTCATTTATGTCAGCAATGTATCGCTGAAGTTCTGATAGTGTGTTTCAATGTACTGCCGCTCTTTGCTAGCCCATACCCTGAGCTTGTTGCCCTCCTTATACAGGGAGTCCGTCTGGGTTTAATGTGTGTTCTGAAACTTGGTCACTATATCCTTGTGCTTTGCGAGTTCATTGAGTGCTGTACTCACTTGTCGAAGATGGTTGGGAACAGAGACAAATCCATCCTTCAGGAACTCCCCGCAACCGGCAGTATTATTAGAGGGATACCTGTAAATTTTCCAGATGATTATCCAGGATCTATCCTACCTTATCTGCTGTATGACAGAGACTACTACATTTTTTCTTTGCTCTATTTTGTACAGGGTATCACTTGAGATCTTGTTTGGCATTTGACATTCAGTGCCTTCAGCATGGAGTCTCCGATGGTAGGAGTTGATCTTGTTTCCTACTGTTTCGTTGGGTCCAGAGTTGTACAGAGTTGTATAGAAAAATGCTTTCCACACATGCCTTGAACACTTGTTATTTCAGTGTTATCATGTAGTTTCTTGTTGGTAAGGACGTGTTCAAGTTTCTTCATGGCATTCATTGTGAGATGTTTCCTTCTTTTTATGTCTTCCTCTGTGTTCAGCAAACTTCCCAGGATTTTTGCATTTCTTCCAATCCTCTGGTCCGTTTCGATTTTTGTTTCGTTGATCCTTAGGCCTCTTTCTGTCAGTTTTGGCAGGGTGATGCCCTTTTTATAAGGCCGCAATCAGGCAAAAAGGGCATATACTGTGCTCAGGTTTCCAATAAAGCATACTGTAATTCAGGGCCAAGTTTTGGTCAGGCAGTGTGGGTCTAAACAGTGGAACCAAATGATGTCTGGCACGGTCTCTGGAACACACCTCTCTTTTTTTTCAATCTAAGGTATCAAAGTTGAGTAACTCACCCTCATTTCGTCGTTATAATTAACGGTGACGGCCATCCTCTGATGATAATCAGAGTAAACGGCAAAGGCGTCCACAACCACGACTCGCTACCCGTCGGCAAATTCGCGGCCAGCTTGGGCCCCCCCCCCCACAGGCTGGCAGTCACAGCGTCGGTTTCGTCTTGCACCAAGATCTCTGCCCCAGTCTCTTGCCGCTCGGGGCCTTGATGGTGCGCACTGACTTCACCTGAAAAGACAATGCAAAATTAAGTTTTAAATCGCATCACATACTCCAGAATCTTTTGCAATACAGTTCTGGCGAAAGCAGTGTTTAGAGTTTCTCTTATGGTATGCAAGTTCATTCACTCGATTTCTGCATTTTTTGGTTCATCTTGAACATATGTTTCTTAAGTAGGCGTGGTCATCCTTCTGTCGGTGGTCTTGCAGCGCCTTGCCCAGATATAGTGTGAAGAGTATCAGGCTTAAGCAGTCTCCCTGAGCTGCTTCCATTTTGGTCTTGATGCCTCTTTTCCTTTATTATTTTAAGTTTGACGTCTTCGATCAGTAGCTTTATGAGGTGTAGTATTGCGTCAAGTATTGTGGCCAGGTCTTGTACCAGTGTGTGTTGCCTTACCGTGTCAAACGACTTGCTCATATCCATTTCTCTAAAGCTACCGGTTGTACATGAATCTCACTTTCTTTTTCCCCCCATATTGTCAATCACATTGTGATAAAACTTGGGCCCATCCATAAAAATCTGGACTGTCCTGGTCAGGAATATATCAAGTATATTGTTCTCTTGACATAATCAACATATGGTTTAATGCAGGCTGGTCAGAATGAAGCCTTTGTATGTACCATCAGAAGTGGGTACTTTTCCATGGTACTAGGCCATGTGGCACAGAGTCTGAGTGTTATTATTTGGGTCATTATCAAGGACCTTCATATCATTGTGGTCATGTCCCGCTTGTTCCAGAACCGGTCTAGACAAAATTGTCTGGTTTTTGAGTCCTGCTTACAAGTGTGATTTTGATACACACTTGTGTGATGGGCTTCCAAGGCTTCTCGTCACATCTCCACCAGAGCTGCTCTTCTTCTTTTGGCATTGGCTCACACCTGTCACAGTGGCACTGTAGTGGTTTGGGGACTCCTGGTAGCCGTAGTGGCTCGGGATTATTTAGGTGGCAGAGAATGTCTGGGTACATATCCATCAAGGACAAGGAAATGGAATGTAAAAATGGACATTGAGTAATTTATCAATATTCTAACCGCAAGTCCTATGGTTTGATAAGTTTTGGTTTTTTTTGGGAAACATTTCTCATCTTATTCACTACATCTTGGGCGTTTCAGTACCTCCATGAGAATTGCCAGGTCTCTTATGCGAAGACTTCCTCTTGAACCATCTTGATGATGGTCTGCTCTGCCAACTTTCTTTCTTTCACAACATCCCTCGTCGCAGTTCCATCTCTCTTTATACGCGACAGTAAACTTCGAAGAGCAGCAATTCCCTTGACAGCTCTTGTCCAATCTGAGAAGTGTTCTATGCGGTTAAGCAGAGGTACTTCCTTTGCCCTCGTTGCATGTACATTTCCACAATCCAATCAATCAATTCCACTCTGGTACCACAGAGCCCTCGCACATGCCGCAAATTTGCTGTAAGATATAAGATACATCAAGTATACTGTTCTCTGACATAATCAAAATATTATGGTTTAATGCAGCCTGGGCAGAATGAAATGAAATCTTTGTATGTATGAGTTTCTGCTAGTATCTTTAACTTTTTTTTATTTAGCAGTGGCTCACCACTTTTAGACTTTTCTACATGGTCCTTTTTTTTCTCAACTTTAAGATGAGAAAAGAAAGGACCTATTGTCCGATCAAACCTGAGAAGTCCCATAGGGTCTATGTACGCTTGGACGTTAAACAAATCAATCAATCAATATTTTCTACATTTACTTACTCCACAGTCCTTGACATGTCTATTTCTTGGGAAAACAAGCCCAACTTCTTGACAGAAGTTAGAGCTTTACGTATCTCCAGCCATTTGCATGCTTGGGACAAAGCTAGATTCAGTTGATGGCTGCCACAGTGGTAATATCGGGATCTTTTGAATTACTTAGTGAACCTTGCTTCACATCCACTGAATCTTCCAGCCATATTCTTGGCTCCATCCTAGCCCTGTGCCCTGCAGTCATTGGCTCTAGTCCGAGTTTTCTTAGGCCTCATTTGATCTGATCAAATATGTCTTTAGCAGTGATACTGCCACAAGGAATGAATTCCACAAGTTTCTCGGTGGGTTTTCCATCTTTCACATACCGGAGAATAGGCCTTATTGTTTCCAGCTGCTGACATTGGACACCTTGTCTGCCATTATAGCACAGTTATGGCTGTCATTGGCTTGGAGCTTGATCTCCCTCACTCTCTGTTGCTGTATGTAGGCCTTGCTTTTTGTTGCTGTTACAATTTGTGTGAAACTCACAGGGAAAATTGGGGCTCTTTGGGCTCGGACAATTTTTCTTGCATCAAAAAAAGAGATCCTCTCTACAGTGCATACTTTCTGGACCGTCTCTTCTTCAAATCTAGGGCATTTCTTTGAATAAGACAGATGGTCCCCTTTGCAGGTGATGCCGTGGGGATCCTCCTTGCAGACTTCCGTATCATGACTTTCTCCGCATCTTCCGCATCTATAGTAATTTCTTTGACCCCTGTAGTCGTTTTCTATATCAACCAGTAGGCCATGTGGTGTAAAGTGTTATTGTGTTATTTCTCCACTTCCTGAGAAACATTGCACCAACTTTTCCCCCTCGTCACTTCCAATTCGTTCCTGTCCTGTGGGACCTGTGTGCAGGGTTTATACGTCTTCCTTGCCATGCCATAGTTCAAACCATGAGGCCTCATCCCACCGCTTTTATCCAAATGTAACGGACCAACTTTTTGATAATCTGATGGTTCACTTCTTCGACAAGTAAGAGCAAATGTTTTGAACCTCTGCTGGCATTTGGAAAAATGTATAGAGATGGAGCAACGTTTTCTTCCTCTCAATTAGTTTATGGCAATCCCCTATGTCCTTTGCTCGCCCTGAGTGGTCATACCTTTGCGTCTACACTCATAGTGAACTGTTTTCAGGAGAGCCTTTCCATTTTGAGTCTGTGGGCGAGCTTCCTTGTAGACTGCCTTTAACTCATCTTTTCCTCTCGTCTGGAAGCCATGACCATTAGAGCAGAAAGATTCCTGCATGTCAATCCATGCATCATCCACTGCAGGACATACATATCTCTCTTGGACTCGCTCGAAACTAGATTCTGACACAAAGTTGAGAAGAAGAAATTTTGCCACAAGTGCAACTTTTGCATAGTTATTCCCAGAGAGGGTCAAGGCCGCTGCATGCATACCAAACAGCATTGGCTGGGATGCCCATGTTCATATTGCATGACTACGCTCTACACCATGGTTTGGACAGCGCCATTTTATCACTAAGCATGTCCCGATCTTCATATTTTTGTAGATGAAATAGTTTGTTTGTAGAGGTCTTTGACCATCATCTTGAAGGATCGACTCCACTGAAAGAACATCAGGGGATCCCCCTTGAATGTTCCAGGTTCTGGTGGTGGAAGCCGATTGGTTACCATGCCTTGACAGTATCCTTGCGAGTGCTCCTATGTCCTTCTGACCGGATCCGTTTGCAGAAAGAGGTTTACCTGGTAAAGTGGGGTATAATTCCCTTTCATTGATAGGTTGTGATGTTCTAGGTACTTGTCGATCTCAATAACTGTTAGCTGTCCAACTTTTTCCTCAGTTAAGAGTTCGATCCAGTCATAGTCTCCAACATCTTTGGTTCTCTTTGAGGCTGTTGTGGATTTTCTGTTCTTTGCCCTCATCTCCTTCAACCAATTCAAGTATTGTATGTGCATCAGGTATTCTTCCACGTACTCATCCTTGACAATGAATTTCCTGCTAAATTCCTCTAAGGAAGATGGGTCATCCACCCCAAGACTACCTGAATGAAATGAGCATTTGATTTGTGCTCCTGGGTTGTAGTCATCAGGCTTTCTGCTTTTTCCGTCAGCATTTACCCTGAGAGTCCGATAAACTTTTGAGTAAGTCCCAGGCGTCATAGCACACTTGGACTTAAAACAATCCAATCAAGCATCTACCAATGGTGTTTCATGCACACTGATATGGTGGTAGTTCGGAAGCCTAGGTAGAGGATTCTGGCATTGGCCTTGGGATTCGTGTCATTTCTGGCCCCTTCCATGGACAGGTTGTACAGAAGGAACACATGTTGCCATCCTGTGATTAACATGACCCTTTCAGAAACTCCATGTATAACTCCTCTCTCATAGTGGTGCTCTATGAAATGGAAGTTCTTAAAGTATGCTGATCCGGGAAGATTAGCCTTCTTTGCACTGTGGTTGGTTGAATAATATAACTTTAGTTCATCTTTATTGAAAAAGTGATGTTTCTCAGCTATTGTAGATTCTAAGCCATGAATGTAGTCACTGAGTACAGGTGCAACATAAATTCTATTTGCTAGCTCACTCATGACTTTCCATGCATTTCTTCCCATGTGGGCTGCCTCTAGTTCATGATACTGGTTTATATGTCCTTGGATGTCATTCCTGCAAAGCGTTTCTCGTACTCCCACTGAATAGTACTGCCATCAACAATGGCATCACCAACTTAGCCTCATTCCGTCCGCTGTCCCTAGGGGGCCGATGAACACAAACTCTGTAGTCAGAACCCCTTGCTAATACAGCATCCTGAAATCACACTTCCCAATTGGAGACACCATCACCAGGACCAGCATCTGTCATGTGTGCTACTCTGGGACGGAGCATTGGTAGTTTAAATTATAGTATTAATGCCAATATACTGCTGCACATATCGGTCACAGGCATGAACATCTCATTGTCAACTTTTGTGGAACCGTTTTTCAACACCATTTGCAGGTCTTTGGACTCTTTTTGTAGCTTCACAGCCTTTTCACGCAATGGACCAAAAGTCTCTGGAATCTCATCTGCAGGATTCATGTGGATATCATCTAACTGACTCAAAAGATGAGTGATGCGCTTTTGCTCATGGGCACAGTGTGGACAGTTGTTTGATTCTGACACCCAACATATGTCTTTATTCTCAGTCATGTCCATATACTGAAGCAAGCATAGTGCAAGCCAATGACAAACTGCTTCTCTGCTTTACCATACTGGACACTGCTGTTTTCATCTGGTACCTCAAATGCAGATGTGTGTTCTGTCCTTAATCTGACGATTTCACTGGCCCAAGTAGTACCACTACTATCAATGATAGCTGTGGGCCTGACTATCACAAAGTGAGTGTCACTGTCCACAACCATTTTTGCCTGGCCATCTATTTCAGTGGCTTTTTTTGTCATGATGCAGTGTGCAGATTGGGTTGAATACACCATCTTCTCTGGTCAGTCATACTTTGGCAACTGTTTTGCCCCTTCTCCACAGAGATTAATAATTTGTACATTCCTGTTTTTTCACAGCCTGCAGAGGTCCCTGGTCTGACATAGGCCTCGTTATTCATGGAATGTACCAGTCCTAATCGTGTCGTGAAGAATCATCATCTTTGAATAGAAAAGCATAGATGTTATTGACATGAGCACGTTGATGATGGGTGGATTGGTAACTTTATCCTCTGCTTTTGGTGGCTTTGCAGTGCAGAAGAGTCCTCCGCCTTTGTGATTTTTTGCCTGCAGTGATCTCATGTTCCTGGGATGTGACCGGTTCCATACTGTAGTTGCTGACATCGTACATTCAGTGCGCCTTACAGTTTGTGCATCTGGATCAAAACGTTCCATTGTACAGAATTAAACTACTGATTAATTGCAATTCTGCCAGAACGCATAAAACTCTTCAGATGATACGGTTTTCTCGCATTTCACACCCCTGTATCTACACTGGCGGAGGACTGTGCATAATCTCCACATTTGTTTACAAATAAACTGTTTGCTTCCGTGCTCCTTGTTCTGGATCCTTTCTTGATTTTCTTGCGGAAAACAATACTCTAGCACAGGAACGATCATGCTCCGTATCCATTGACTGGATTAACAGTTGGAATGTCTCTGGGTCAACTTGAAAGGCAGCGTCTCTCCGCTCCATGGTTTTCATCAACCGACAGAAGAGACCTAGAACATCAATATCTGTTGACTGTATCATGACAAATCTGTGGTAAGGATAGATTGGTAGTTGAGCGATAACCACCGGAAGTCCATGTATATCATGCAGAAGGTGATCTCTGAAGGTTATTTTATCAACATGGGCATCTTGGTCAGAGAGGAAAATGTCATATGCCTTATTGAAAGTAAGGAATTCCTTTTGTGGCTTTGGGTACTTTGAAGGCTCCAGGCGTGGTGTTTCTACTACACACAGATGTTGCAGAACTGCCTGCACGGCTTAGAATTTCTGCTGCTTGTATTCACTGTTAGTTCTTGCCTCTAGAGACTCCAGCCTTAACACAGTTACTCAGAGAACATCTCTGCAGAGAGTGCCTTGTCCACTGGACAATAGTTGTTGCTGCACAAAGTATTTCTTGAACTGGTGTCCCTGAGTCCCCTGTTACAAGTAGACTCATAAACACATGCACGCTTACATGCACTCACACACTTAAACGCAACCTAAATGAGAAAAGAACGGACCGAGAGTCCGATAAACTCTTGAGTAAGTCCCAGGCGTCATAGCACACTTGGACGTAAAACAATCCAATCAATTCAATCAATTCAATTCTGACCTGAAAAAAGGAAATGGTGTGGCTTATTGGTAAGGACCTATTGTCCGATCAAATCTGAGAAGTCCAACAGGGTCTATGTATGCTGGGACGTTAAACAAATCAATCAATCAATCAATCAATCAATCTAGCATCCTTTTCTTGTGAGTCATGGTCAATCAGACCTCTCTTCAGGGGATCCCCCTTGAATGTTCCAGGTTCTGGTGGTGGAAGCCGATTGGTTACCATGCCTTGACAGTATCCTTGCGAGTGCTCCTATGTCCTTCTGACCGGATCCGTTTGCAGAAAGAGGTTTACCTGGTAAAGTGGGGTATAATTCCCTTTCATTGATAGGTTGTGATGTTCTAGGTACTTGTCGATCTCAATAACTGTTAGCTGTCCAACTTTTTCCTCAGTTAAGAGTTCGATCCAGTCATAGTCTCCAACATCTTTGGTTCTCTTTGAGGCTGTTGTGGATTTTCTGTTCTTTGCCCTCATCTCCTTCAACCAATTCAAGTATTGTATGTGCATCAGGTATTCTTCCACGTACTCATCCTTGACAATGAATTTCCTGCTAAATTCCTCTAAGGAAGATGGGTCATCCACCCCAAGACTACCTGAATGAAATGAGCATTTGATTTGTGCTCCTGGGTTGTAGTCATCAGGCTTTCTGCTTTTTCCGTCAGCATTTACCCTGAGAGTCCGATAAACTTTTGAGTAAGTCCCAGGCGTCATAGCACACTTGGACTTAAAACAATCCAATCAAGCATCTACCAATGGTGTTTCATGCACACTGATATGGTGGTAGTTCGGAAGCCTAGGTAGAGGATTCTGGCATTGGCCTTGGGATTCGTGTCATTTCTGGCCCCTTCCATGGACAGGTTGTACAGAAGGAACACATGTTGCCATCCTGTGATTAACATGACCCTTTCAGAAACTCCATGTATAACTCCTCTCTCATAGTGGTGCTCTATGAAATGGAAGTTCTTAAAGTATGCTGATCCGGGAAGATTAGCCTTCTTTGCACTGTGGTTGGTTGAATAATATAACTTTAGTTCATCTTTATTGAAAAAGTGATGTTTCTCAGCTATTGTAGATTCTAAGCCATGAATGTAGTCACTGAGTACAGGTGCAACATAAATTCTATTTGCTAGCTCACTCATGACTTTCCATGCATTTCTTCCCATGTGGGCTGCCTCTAGTTCATGATACTGGTTTATATGTCCTTGGATGTCATTCCTGCAAAGCGTTTCTCGTACTCCCACTGAATAGTACTGCCATCAACAATGGCATCACCAACTTAGCCTCATTCCGTCCGCTGTCCCTAGGGGGCCGATGAACACAAACTCTGTAGTCAGAACCTTCCACCCTTGCTAATACAGCATCCTGAAATCACACTTCCCAATTGGAGACACCATCACCAGGACCAGCATCTGTCATGTGTGCTACTCTGGGACGGAGCATTGGTAGTTTAAATTATAGTATTAATGCCAATATACTGCTGCACATATCGGTCACAGGCATGAACATCTCATTGTCAACTTTTGTGGAACCGTTTTTCAACACCATTTGCAGGTCTTTGGACTCTTTTTGTAGCTTCACAGCCTTTTCACGCAATGGACCAAAAGTCTCTGGAATCTCATCTGCAGGATTCATGTGGATATCATCTAACTGACTCAAAAGATGAGTGATGCGCTTTTGCTCATGGGCACAGTGTGGACAGTTGTTTGATTCTGACACCCAACATATGTCTTTATTCTCAGTCATGTCCATATACTGAAGCAAGCATAGTGCAAGCCAATGACAAACTGCTTCTCTGCTTTACCATACTGGACACTGCTGTTTTCATCTGGTACCTCAAATGCAGATGTGTGTTCTGTCCTTAATCTGACGATTTCACTGGCCCAAGTAGTACCACTACTATCAATGATAGCTGTGGGCCTGACTATCACAAAGTGAGTGTCACTGTCCACAACCATTTTTGCCTGGCCATCTATTTCAGTGGCTTTTTTTGTCATGATGCAGTGTGCAGATTGGGTTGAATACACCATCTTCTCTGGTCAGTCATACTTTGGCAACTGTTTTGCCCCTTCTCCACAGAGATTAATAATTTGTACATTCCTGTTTTTTCACAGCCTGCAGAGGTCCCTGGTCTGACATAGGCCTCGTTATTCATGGAATGTACCAGTCCTAATCGTGTCGTGAAGAATCATCATCTTTGAATAGAAAAGCATAGATGTTATTGACATGAGCACGTTGATGATGGGTGGATTGGTAACTTTATCCTCTGCTTTTGGTGGCTTTGCAGTGCAGAAGAGTCCTCCGCCTTTGTGATTTTTTGCCTGCAGTGATCTCATGTTCCTGGGATGTGACCGGTTCCATACTGTAGTTGCTGACATCGTACATTCAGTGCGCCTTACAGTTTGTGCATCTGGATCAAAACGTTCCATTGTACAGAATTAAACTACTGATTAATTGCAATTCTGCCAGAACGCATAAAACTCTTCAGATGATACGGTTTTCTCGCATTTCACACCCCTGT
Source organism: Harmothoe impar (assembly GCA_947462335.1). Taxonomy (NCBI): domain Eukaryota; kingdom Metazoa; phylum Annelida; class Polychaeta; order Phyllodocida; family Polynoidae; genus Harmothoe; species Harmothoe impar. The sequence continues at coordinate 21,424,120 of OX381718.1, read as the reverse complement.
ATCTACACTGGCGGAGGACTGTGCATAATCTCCACATTTGTTTACAAATAAACTGTTTGCTTCCGTGCTCCTTGTTCTGGATCCTTTCTTGATTTTCTTGCGGAAAACAATACTCTAGCACAGGAACGATCATGCTCCGTATCCATTGACTGGATTAACAGTTGGAATGTCTCTGGGTCAACTTGAAAGGCAGCGTCTCTCCGCTCCATGGTTTTCATCAACCGACAGAAGAGACCTAGAACATCAATATCTGTTGACTGTATCATGACAAATCTGTGGTAAGGATAGATTGGTAGTTGAGCGATAACCACCGGAAGTCCATGTATATCATGCAGAAGGTGATCTCTGAAGGTTATTTTATCAACATGGGCATCTTGGTCAGAGAGGAAAATGTCATATGCCTTATTGAAAGTAAGGAATTCCTTTTGTGGCTTTGGGTACTTTGAAGGCTCCAGGCGTGGTGTTTCTACTACACACAGATGTTGCAGAACTGCCTGCACGGCTTAGAATTTCTGCTGCTTGTATTCACTGTTAGTTCTTGCCTCTAGAGACTCCAGCCTTAACACAGTTACTCAGAGAACATCTCTGCAGAGAGTGCCTTGTCCACTGGACAATAGTTGTTGCTGCACAAAGTATTTCTTGAACTGGTGTCCCTGAGTCCCCTGTTACAAGTAGACTCATAAACACATGCACGCTTACATGCACTCACACACTTAAACGCAACCTAAATGAGAAAAGAACGGACCGAGAGTCCGATAAACTCTTGAGTAAGTCCCAGGCGTCATAGCACACTTGGACGTAAAACAATCCAATCAATTCAATCAATTCAATTCTGACCTGAAAAAAGGAAATGGTGTGGCTTATTGGTAAGGACCTATTGTCCGATCAAATCTGAGAAGTCCAACAGGGTCTATGTATGCTGGGACGTTAAACAAATCAATCAATCAATCAATCAATCAATCTAGCATCCTTTTCTTGTGAGTCATGGTCAATCAGACCTCTCTTGAAGTATTCCGCCTGCAGTGCTGCTTTCTTGAGGGTCGATACTTTTAATTTGGAAACATTGCCAAGGTCCTGGTACAAAATTTCATCCCCACCAGTGTTGGCCACAAAGGCAACATCACTACTGTACCAAGCACCCTGTGGGTTTTTCAGACCATTCATCTGTACTGTAACATCCATTGGGTAATGCAGTCGACCTTTGCACATCATGCACTTTGTATAGTCTATCACAAGTATAGAGCCTACAGGTCTCATACATGTTTGGAGAGGATGCTTTAGTGTGCCTGGCTTGTTGGAGTCATACAGTCTGAACAACTCTGGGATCACAGTGTGAGCTACACGTTGCACTTTTTTGAGTAGGTGTCGAACTACTGGTGAGCTCACCTCTGTGACCACAGTAATGTCCATTCTGTCTCGATTTCTGAGTGCTCTACTCGTTACTGCCTTCTTTAACTTATTTCCGATCTTTTTTTCCTTGCACAGAGTGCGCATGGTGCTTTTGTTGATCCTTTCCCCCTCATATAGTAAAAACCAGTTGGAGAAGGATCCATTTAAGTTTTTGATCTAATGGGGACTTGCTGCTGCAGAGTAACAGGTGCTGAGCCTTGCTCAAAATCTTTTTGTGCACCCAATAAAGCCTTCTTATTTTTCTCCTCACAGTCAGAGGCTTTACCCAAGCTAATCAGCCGTACGCATTTCCTACCTTCTCCCAAACATTGGCGACATGGGCGCAAGCTCTGACTCCATTGCTGATGGTTATCGGCTGCACAGGCTGGACACACAATCTTTTCATCAAGACATTTCTGACACACCTCAACGTAACATGTACTTGGATAAGGTAGGACGGCACTTTCCCGGACATCTATCTCACTGCTACGAGCCGTGTTCCACTTCTACAAGCAGACTCACAAACACATGCACGCGCACACGCACCCACACACTTATGTGCAACATCAAAATGAGAAAGAAAAGGACCTATTGTCCGATCAAATCTGAGAAGTCCCACAGGGTCTATGTACGCTGGGACGTTAGACAAATCAATCAATCAAGCGGACACATTTCTCCATACATGCCTTGCACATTTTTAGTTATTCTGTTCTTTTTCTTCGCAATTTGAGAACATCTTCTCCTGACAGTCCACCGATGATGTAATCAATGGCAACAGGCATCGACACTTTTAAGTCGGAGAGTAGTGGCACAAGTCACATGTGCCTCCTTGATGAACACTTATGCGCAACATCTAAATGAGAAAAGAAAGGACCTACTGTCCAATCAAATCTGAGTAAGTCCCACAGGGTCTATGTACGCTGGGACGTTAAGCAAATCAATCAATCAATATTCTTTAAGTATGTAGGGTCCTCTCCCATGTGTTCCATGACATAGTCTATGTCAGCATCATCACATATCCCAACCACCTTTGATTGTTGAATGTCTACTTGCAAGCCTGGTTTTAGAGCCATACCATCATCTGCTTGGATAACAGGATAAACCTCTACTGAAGCAGTGTCTACAATGGGTATCACATTGGGAGACTGGCAGACCTTTGAAAACTGAGTGCAAAGGCACCAATAACGCCATCTGTTGTGTAGCCACCTTCATTTCTACGCAACTTCTCTCGAGTGGCATCGGGAAGTTCCAATCAGACCAGTTAAATTCCAACTTCTGCCCCCCCTTGGGAAAGGAATGCTGGTCCCCTTAGGAGATTGTATGTGCTGGCATGGCCATGGTGTAATATTGAAGCAAGGAAATTCACAAGTGTGCAGTCATCGCCTCCCCAGGAGAACTCCCCGAATGTCTCATTCTGAGCATTTTCAACAAAGTCTAAAACTTTTTCCAAATACTTGTAGAAGATGTGAGAGGTTTCCATATTTCCAGTCATGATTTGCCGATTCAGCTTCTCCGATACAGGATCAAGGAATACGACCGCACTATAAATAAATATTAAGAAAAATTGTATCTTTGCACCTGTGATAAGTGCAATTTGGTTTGATTGACATCCTCAATAATCTGTTACCTCTTTCGTGTCCAGCACACCAAAAAAAAATTTTACTATCTTATATACATACCCCTGACCCCCGTGATCATCAATATCCGAATGGAGATATAAAAAGTTGAGTTCTGTCAAAATAGTTCTTGGCATGAAATGGTTAACAATTTAAAAGGAAACTATAACTTCTAGTAGAATAGGACCAGTAGATTAGGATCATTCCGTGTTCATTTATAATCTTCAATGCAATGCCTAACAAAGATTTGACAGGATTTTTTTTTATTAAGCAACAATGAATCATATAAATTAACAATAGATAACAAACATAATGTTCTGATGATCATATCATATTTAACTCAAGTGTGACATAATACTTTTCCTCATTAAATTTTGACAACAGACATGTAACCAATTTTTTTAGATATTGACACGCTACCTAACATCAAGAAAAGCTTACTCACTCTAGAAGATCATCCAGTTTGATGTCTTCTGGAACATCTGACTCATCACTGCTTTCACATCTATACTCATCTCTACATCATAACTGAGGATTGAAAATGTTTTTTGATACTGTACCATTGTTTTTAAGCGCCCCGGTGCTTATAACTTTAAAGGGGTGTTTATCCTTCACAATTACTGTTTACAGGTACTAGACATCTATACATGATACGTCTGATTTTGCCATCAATACTAGGTCAGAGAGAATGTGTTTAGGAAACGCAGGGAACACTTTCATACATTAATATCTGAGGGTTATTTCTAGTATAATGGCCCTATGATAGATACAAAATGCCTCTACACCAGGATAGTATCTGTTTGAAGTATCTAATTCATTTGATCATCTGCCACTGACAGAAAGAACTTTTGACCCTCCTCCGGGAAACAAAGATGTTCGAAAAGATGTAACCTCTGATCTCTGGCCAGATGGAAAGTAGTTTTCATACTCGCCAGTCCTTGATCTGCTGGGCCGATTGGTATGGAACTGTGACTGGCCCGCCGGTGTCAGGATAATGGACTGGTCAGATAAGGTGTCAACAGTCTACGGCACAGCATCTGTGTGAGGCAGCACAATAAAGAGGGGCCCGATGCCACAAGCATTGTTCCACCGCTACGAGCCGTGTCCCACTGCTACAAGTAGACTCATAAACACATGCACGCGTACATGCACTCACACACTTAAAAGCACAACCTAGATGAGAAAAGAATGGCCCGAGAGTCCGATAAACTCTTGAGTAAGTCCCAGGCATCATAGCACACTTGGACGTAAAACAATCCAATCAATCAATCAATCAAAACTGACCTCGCAGACGAACGGAAAAAACTATTCGGTTATAGTAAGCTGCTTCCCTGGGCGGTCGCTGCTCTTGGAACGACACTTTTCAGCAAGGTCATAGTGGTCTGCAGTTGAAATATTTCATTTTTAGTATTGTACATGTAATTCACAGTAAATGGCACCTACTTTGCAGTCCCCATGATCCCTATTCCCTGGGCAGCACCAGTGAAAAACCGCTGCTGTCCATGGGCAGCACCATTACTATATGACTGCAACCCCTGGGAAAATGTTACACATATTTCTGGAACGATATAGCGTAAAAAGGAAAAGGGTTTGTTTCTGGTAACATGGTCGGACTAACCAGGCCTGGCCAACCGATTTTTAAAGTGTTTTTTTCATTTCCCCATGGCTCCTTTTAGCGTTTTCCCTCTAGAAACCTTTAAAATTGTCCGATTTACAATCAGGAAAACTGGCATGTAGCAAAATAATTGAAGAAATGAAAAAAAGAGGGACCCGGCACTGTTTTGGCAGACCTGGTTGGGTGACTGGAAACAAACCTGGACTGGTCAGATGAGGTGTCAACAGTCTACAGCACAGCATCTGTGTGAGGCAGCACAATAAAGGTGCCCGATGCCACGAGCATTGTTCCACCGCTACGAGCCGTGTCCCACTGCTACAAGTAGACTCATAAACACATGCACGCGTACATGCACTCACACACTTAAAAACGCAACCTAAATGAGAAAAGAACGGACCGAGAGTCCGATAAACTCTTGAGTAAGTCCCAGGCGTCATAGCACACTTGGACGTAAAACAATCCAATCAATCAATCAATGCTATGGTTTACATAATGCTTTAATGAGTAATGCCATTACCTGTTATAATACATGAATGCAGCCACTCACTGGGGCTGCATTCGAACATTGTGACAGTCTATATGAAAACTTGGGGGCATGAAGGAGTAGAATAACTTCATCGGGAGCCTTCCATAATACCAATGGGCATACCGGATGCGTAAAAGGCGACAAAACTTGAGGGGTCTCGTGCCCTACTGCTGTGATCAGTCACGTAAGATGTTTGGCAACCGCTGCCCATATGCACGGGCCCGGGCCTTCTTGCTGGTGGTCTGGCATGGGATTCCTCCTCAGTGAACCACGTCTGAGATATCAAAGGCCGTGGTTTGTCTGGCCCTGCCTACTATGGTACTAGCCCAGGTGAGTAGGAACAGGCAAATAAAAGAACATTTGCTATCCTTCGAAAAGAGTAGGGGACGTGCCCCGGTAGCGGTTTTCTCCCTCACCTCATAGATGCGGTCATTCATTTCATAGATTCGATCATCCATAGATGCGGTCACTGCTGTATTGGGCAAGCAGCATATAAATATCTGTCCTACTACTGCAAGGCAGACTACCACTATTTGTGGATGACTCCTTGCCAACTTGAGATGTCCCGTGAGGTACTTGATGTACGTCTGGACGTTAAAACAAATCAATCAATCAATCAATATATGAAAACTTTTTCACCATGAAGGACACTCGGTCCTGCAGATTGTTTTGTTGCGGGCCTGGCCAAATGTTTGCAGGCCTGGATATCTAAGTGCAATCTTGTTACATAAAAATAAAACATGAAGTAAGTGTTTGTACTAGTAAGTAAATAGAATATGGTTCCCCTGCAGTATGTTACAATTACATAAATCATTTTAATATATATTGTTGATGATTTTGAACACGCAAAACACAACCTGGTCAAGTGAATTTATAAACTTTATTTAACACATGAGTAGATTGTACATCAGATCTCAATATAATTGAGTTGAGGTGGTGGTTGAAAATGATTGACGTTTCGAACAAATTGATTGTTCTTTTTCAAGATGCAACTTCATTGAAAAGGTCCTATGAGGTTCATGAAAAGATCCATTTTATGACATGCTGGTTACCATAGTTACATAATGGACAGGTGCATTGTGGGAATTAACTTTACAACAATTGGGGTAACCACGGCTACAGAGGCAGTCCTTGTGCTGCCCCCTGGTGAGTGAATATTGAACTAGGTGGGATTTTCATGAAATAGATGAGTTGTTACAGTATCTAGTTGAAATAAATAATTAATGAGTTTGTACATGGATGGGCGATTTTACATTGGTGATATTTACACTTTTTTTTACATATTTTTTTTTTAAAAACCAAATTTCTGTGATAAACGTCAAAAATAATTGAAATTGATTTATTAAAATTTAATTATTTATATCTTGCCCTATATATTATACAAATATCAACTGCCATTTATTTACGTATCACTCATCGCCTTTATTTACATTTTTTTCACAGGAATTGTATATTTTTTTCCTCAAATCATTCAAAAAATGTAAATAAAGGCGAACCTACCTGTAACCTTTGGACTGTTTGTATTCAGACATAAGTCTATGATGCAGGTCCGCTGGAGTAGCCATTCTGATAAAGTCAGCTATGTCGATAAAATACAGTTTGGGCCACAGGTCCATTGACTCCTTTCATTCAACCAGCCTTTCCTCAGGGTGAAAGGATCCGGCAAAGGGTTCCCCTCACCCTTAAGTTTCTTCTTATAGTCTTCTAGGTTCATACGTTGCGCATGCTCACACTTCGGATCGATGTCGGCTTTTTCTTCCCAACCTATGAATGATCTGTATGCCATCTTTGATTTCAGTCGGGTGTCTGCCGGTCTCTTATCTAGTTAAGTATTTCTGCTATACGCTTTGGTGTTGTGTCTCCTCCGTGTTTCATCTGTTCAGCCATGATATTATATCTATTCCTGCGCTTTTTTTATTCTTTAGGGTCTTGATTGCCTTCTTGACTTCTTCGGTTGTGAAAGGTGGTTCTATTTTGCAAGGTGGTATCTGCTGGATGTCTTCCAGATCTTTCTCGGAGAACATCTCTTCAGAATATTTCGCTACTAGTTTGGTTTGTTTGTTTTCGTTCGTTGTTAGCCCGTCTTCGCCTTGTACCAGGAGTGGTTGTTTTTTCTCTAGGGTCTTTAGAGTCTTCCTTCGAGTTTTCGATCTCTTCTACCTAACTGTTCTAGGATGGTGGCGTGTTTTTCTTTTCCCTTGTATTTCATGGATGTTATTGAGCTTCCTGTTCCTCTCTTTCCGGATGTTGTCTCTCGCTACCGGATCTTTCTCTTCCTTCAGCCTGTTGTTAAGTTGTTTCTGTTCTTCTGACAAGGCTTACATGAATTACATGGATGAGAGGTTTTTGTTGGAGAGACGTCAACATCTTCTGGAAGATAGGTGCAACAGCGCAAAGAAACTATATCTGGATGACCACATGGTTTGACCTTAGTTTCGATGTAATCTTTTTGTACCTCTCATTGTCTTCAAGTCGTTTCAGTTTTTGATTCCGTTGCAAGTTTGGGAAGTTCAGTCAGAAAGTTCTGCTTCTCTTCTAAGCCCAAATCAGTCATAGTTGTCACCCAGTCTTCCCTTCTTGCGGCACTTACTTTGAACCAATACAAAAGTTGTATCACTAGATTTTGCCAATCGAAGGTTCAATGACTGAGAGCCATCGAACCTTCGATAGGCAAAAAGCCCAACCATGCAGTCGAATAGGCCACTCGCTGCTGACACACGGACACCTCATGAAGGGTGAAAACCAACCGGTATGTCAGTGATGACAAGTACCTCTGACCATGGAGCACTTGGTGCTCTTCTGTCAAGCAACCAAGAAAAGTAGGAACGACCACCTCCAAGGTACGTCGTCCATGAACAGCGTCTTTACTGGCACTAGAAAGAAAGAACTTCTGAGCTTCCTCCCGGAAACAAAGATTTTCGAAAAGATGTAAAAGGGGAGGAATAGGCCCCCCCCCCTATGTTTTGGTAGGGTAGGCTGGAGAAGATTTCTCTAGCCAGATGGAAAGTAGTTGCATACTCGCCAGCCCTGATCTGCTGGCCCGATTTGTATGGAACTACGACTGGTTCGCCGGTGTCAGGATAATGTGACTGGCCAGATGATGTGTCCACAGTCTGCGGCACAGCACCTGTGTGAGGCAGCACAATAAAGCGGGGCCCGATGCCACAAGCAGTATCTCACTGCTACGAGCCGTGTTCCACTGCTACAAGCATACTCACAAACACGCGCACACGCACCCAAACACTTATGCGCAAGTTTAAGGTAAGAAAAGAAAGGACTTATTGTCGGATCAAACCTGAGAAGTCCCATAGGTTGAGGGGCGCCAAGGTTTTATTATCAGATCGACGGTTGCAGAATCATACCCTTGCTTTTGCAAGTTTCGCCTTAGAAAAGGAAAACTGCGAAAAGCCTAATCATCTTGAACAACAGCATGATAGGTAACAAGATGAAGAACTAAAATATGTCTGTTTACACATTGAAAAACTCAACCTATATGTGATAGTCTAGTCTGCTGAGTTCAACTGGACGTTATACTACCCAAACATACAAATCCTGTATTATATACATATAGTAAATTGGACTGCTATGTTTTGTAGGTGTGCGTCGCTTCACAGACCCCCAGTCAAAAAGATATTCACCAAGAACTGTTCAGCATGTGCCGACACGTTTGGATATACTCGACAAGCTTAATCTTAAGGTATGTAAGCTTTCCATTTACTTAGACATAGTTACACCTCCAGAATTTGCTATTAATGTCTGATAATGCAACTGATTGTTGGGTTGGAGTGTGTGTGGTGCATGGATAAGAAATGGAAATTTTATGTGACTTCATAATTTATCACACAGCTTAATCAAGTTAATGTTAAATTGTCAGGATAGTGAAAGAAGACTCTGATATGATATATGCCATTTCCTTTCCCCCAACTTGCTCTTGTCATTTCCTTTCTAAGTGCCATTTCCTGTCCCCATCTCGCTATGTCATAATGTGCCGTTTCCTCTCCCCACTTTGCTATGTGCCGTTTCTTCTCACTTTGCTACGTGCCCTTTTCCAAGCTAGCTATGTCCTGTTTCCTTTCTCCACTGAGCTATGTGTCGTTTCCTTTCCCCACTGAGCATTTGCTCTACCTCACCTGTATGTATCAAGAATTGAATTTTCCATTGAACCAATCTGTTCTCGTTGTCGAAATGGCGTTAAACATCCATTACTCACTCACTCCTTTCCCCAGCCAGTGTCATGTTTTCCATGTTTTGCCCTGGTTATTGCAGGCCTATAAGGTGGCGTGTGGGTATGGCTACTCGGTACTCCTGTGTGTGGACGGCAAGAAGCATGTCGTCTACGGCACCGGCATCAACACTGACTCCCAACTGGGATACCATAAACCTCAGGCAAAGTCTGGTAAGACCCAATCTTAATATTTTCCTATGTATTTAGCCCAGAATCCTTTACAAATGGTCAGACATCATCTCCCGTGCATTTCCTGAGTTCAAGATTCTGCTTCATCAAGTAAAAGAAAGGTCTCGCATAGAACCAGCATCCCTCATACAGAGATGCAACTTTCCTACTTTTGTAGGAATTCCTACTTGTTGGCTTAAATTTCTACATTAAATAATGTTAAGTTTCCTACACAAATTTGACCAAAATTCGAAAAATTCCTACTTTTCATCGATGACTGTGTGGCATATCTGCTCATATAACCCATACCTAGACTTCGAGAAAAATTGTACAATGTATAACCCACACTTCTTTCGCTTGTGCAACATCCAGGTACAGGTTATACGCAAGAGTAGACGTTTTATTCATTTTAATGTAATTATAACATTAAAATAATATATGTTAATCCTCCAGGAGCGCCCACGGACTACCTGGTGGAGGCGTCCCCCATAGAGCTGCCGCTGCTGTACCCTGACAGCACCAAGATAACACACGTAGCCTGTGGGCGGGCTCACACCGTCCTCTCTACAGACAAGGAAGGAGGTGAGTTAGTGTTTGTCAACCTAGAACCCGCCTCAAAGTTCTCATCAGTCCAGGGCATAGCAGGGACATATCTCAGACCTTATCTATGGCTCTTTTCTCCCATGCTGTGGTAGACTTACAGCATACCAAATGCCTGTCCCTCTCACACCATGTCTATGTGGTGCCAAAGGTAAAGAACCCTTACTTCAGTAAATGTGCAGGAGCGAGATTTCTGTCTTTAGCTCATCTCATAGATTTGATCATCCTTTGGCCTATCTTTTACTTGTGAAAAACCTAAACTGAGAAAGTATCCTCTGCATTAGTCAATGGGACGTTAAATTACCCAAACAAACTTTTTTTCAGTCTCGTGGTCCGGTCACACCAACCCTTTGGGAATGTATCCACCATTTGGTTGGCATGATGCATGAATATAGCAAAGGTGAGCTACTCACCAGGGCTGCGTTCATGCATTATGAACATGAATGGCCTAACACATTAAAGCACTGTGCAGCCCTTAAAGGGTTAATGTCTCTTTGCTGCAGTTCTAACATTAGGACATAACGGCTATGGGCAGTGTGGACGGCCCATAGTGGAGGAGGAGGAGTACAGGGGCAGTCAGCTCATCAACAAGATCAGCTTCCCGCATAGCATAGCACAGGTAGGTTAGACTTGTCACCCTTTAAGGATCATTCTGACTATCTCAAAATCGTATGTAAACCCCTTGAGACGTCTTATAAGTCATTTACAACATAAAAACAATGCCCAACCCAAGTATAGAAGTCATTGATAGAGTCATATTGGTACTGCAACTGTTCACAGAATGGGAATCTTGACTTTGAAAATGTAAACTGTAGATGTATGTTGTTGCCTCTGTAGTTGGAGTGTGGCCAGGATCATACATTGCTGCTAACTGAGGAAGGCAAGCTCTACAGCTGTGGACTCGGCAGTGACGGTCAAACCGGTAAGTATGTTGAAATTCTTAAAGGAAACCTAACTATGGGACAAAATATAAAATTATACAACAACAAAAATGGGGAGAGTAGTTTGGCGAGTGGGGATGTATTACTCCAGATGGCACACAGAGCTTGGAGTTTTCATTGATCCTGATATCAGCTTGTTTAACCACTCGCTTAAGGTTGATCGCTACTCTTAACTTTGTATCCATGAAATGTCCTGTTTTTCCCCCCAAAGGTAGCTTATATCATTTAGAAATGGAAAATGTAAAAAAAAAAAATGGGGGGGTCCCGAGCTACTTTTTTTACTACAGATTTTTGAAAAAAACAACTATTCTCTATTTTTGCCAAAAAATACAAAAAAATGGGAAATGTTCATGAATTTTTTTCTTAGTGAACCAATGGTCATATTAATTTTGTATTGCACACGAATAATGCTAGGTTATGTCCTTTGATGGAAAAAATAAAATTATGGTCCAAAAATGTAACTTTATTTGAAAAAACCTGATGGTTTTATGACAATTATTCAAATTTAATACATAATTCTTCAGCAATATCTAAATATCACTGAAAAAAATCCATGAACTTTTTTTTTTTTTTTTTCAAAAAATTGTTCAGATCAATAGCTAACATTTTCAAGAAATTTTGATAGGTGGTCCCGGGCATATTTTTATGGTTTTGGGCCTTTGAAGTAAAAAAATAATGCAAAAATAGACAATTTCTTATTCAAAGCCTAAAATAATGGGTAAAATGGCAAAGATCAGGGTAAAGAATGGTTGAATTCCCTACCCTTGGTTATCTCAAAGAACCTGACGAGATTTATATCGATCTAGATAATGATTTATTGATTAATAAGTCCAATATTCTAACTTGCATTAAAAATAGCAAATATTATTGGCTATAAATATATCAAATATTCAAAGTCCAATAAAATGCTCAATTTTGCTCGGAATCAGCTCAACTTTTAATATTGCATTGTAAGTATGTATATGTATCTAGCATTCTAATATTAGCCCAATCTGATACATTTAAGCTATGTGCGCAGAGACCTGCGCAGTGGCTCATATTCAATGAGTAGCGATCAACCTTAACCAATTGTTTAATCACTCGTTAAACTTACAGGACTTGGGCACTACAGACTGACAGATGAACCGACGCTTGTCGGTGGAGACATAGCCGGAGAGAAAATCGTTCAGGTCTCCAGTCGGGCAGACTGCATCCTCGCTGTGTCGGGTAAATATTCATGTTGGCAACATTTGCTATATCAGTGTACATAGACAGTGACTGCCATAATCCATGCATGATATATTACCAAACTGCCAACATTCTTTACCTGTATCATATTTAAGTTCAGTTAATATAAATAAATCGTTACTGTAACTTGTAAAATTCCTTAAAGCTTAACTCTCACGCTTCATTCATCAATAGGCCTGTAAGGACAGATGTCGCTAAAAGAAACATTTGTCGTCATGGTGCACCAATGCCGTCTGGTGAGAAACTCGCTGGGACTACATTGGTGCATCATGCCGACCCTTTGGGACTGTCGCATTTATGCATCATGACGACCAAGGGCATGATGCATTAGGGCCTCACCCCGTCCTTAAAGGGTTAAAAAGTAAAATTGTAAAAAAAAATCAGAAATAAAATTTAAGTTAACTTGTTAATTGGCTTTCAGATAAGGGAGATGTGTTTGGGTGGGGTAACAACGAGTACAACCAGCTGACGGTGGTAGAGAAGGACGAGTCACAAGTCAACACGCCGCGACACCTGCCCTTCAACGGGGTCGGCAAGGTCAAAATGGTGGCCGCTGCAGGCTCCACCTGCGCCTTAGTCAACGGTAAATATACTGTTTGGTTTTGTAATGAAGATTATATTTATATTTGTCTTTCAGAAATTAAAGGACTCACCTTACTAAATGTACCGTTGTGTCAAAGCACCAGGCTTTAGATATGCGCCAGTCTTATAATATAAGCGCAGAGATATAGGGCTGTTGAGCACTAGAATATATCTTGAATAAGATGACATGTATTTCTCTGTATGTCCATTCTCACGTGGCCGACTGAATAGGTCTTAAATAAGCCCCAGCAGTATTCAAATCATAGGCATCCCCACAGTACACCTGGTATAACATTGACCCAACCCAACCAGTTGGCCAGTATTTTGACTGGACCAGCTTCACAGGTTAGCTTGACCAACAGTTTGCGGGAAGTGGTGCATAGATTTTCATTGTTATCATTAAAACCCCCTTTAATGCTCGCTTGGATGCTTGAACCCCCTTTAATGCTCGCTTGGATGCTTGAATAACCTACAGATACCGGTGATGTCTTTGTCTGGGGTTACGGCATTCTGGGTAAAGGACCGCTGGTGGACGAGAGCCCCATGCCCACCATGCTGCCACCGACGCTGTTCGGCCGCAACGAGCTTCACCCAGACTCACGAGTGGAGCAGATCTCATGCGGCATCAATAACTTTGCTGCAATAACAAGTAGGTTACCGACAAGAGCTTATTGAAATCCAAAATGAGAATTCATCTGTAAAAGCTAGTGTTCAAGATACTCTATTATTATATTTGCATTATATTTCTAGAGCGGCATGAGCTGTGAATCAGTGATGTGAGCTTTCACTGTGAAGCCAGTCTCTTATTCTGACCGTGTCAGATATATAATGATATGAGACTTTGACTTTCATTGCGGTCAATTGAGTAATTAAAGTCCTTATGTGACTAGTTGTCTGGTTATAGCCAAGTAGTATAGAAGTCAAGCTTATTGTCCTGTGGGTGCGCCCATTACGTACCAAGAGTTCCGCAGTGAATGGGAAGTATTTCGTTGGAATAAAATGTACTCCTCTAGTGGCCTATCCTATATAAAACCACTCCCAGCAGTGTCGCCGGGACGAATTTTACCCATGTAGAGGCACCACACCCCCAGCAGGGGGTCGGTTCTGTTGGAACATACTTGCGAATCCAGGCAGAGTCTAGTCTCAACTTTGAGTTTTTGTCTAAAACTAGCTGATGCCGGTCCACTTGGTTTCAGATGAGGGAGAGCTGTACATGTGGGGTAACAACAAGACGGCCAGCCTGGGCATGGGGCACGTCAAGGACCAATACTTCCCCTATAAGGTAAGGACTAGGGCTGCAGCATAAGGAGCTCTATTGGGTGGTAGGGGGATGATAGAGACTCCAAGATGCACCAATCCAACCTCAGCAATATGGCTATGGACATAGAGACCGGTGCCTCGATGCTTAAGCGCTTATATGGAGCGCAACGGGGGGGGGGGGGGGGTACTTTTTGGGGAAACTCTTTTGTGCTTCATTAAACAGAGATGCCACTTTTCCTACTTTTGTAGGAATTCGTAGTTTTCGGGTGGAATTTCTGTATAGAATCATGTTAATTTCCTACAGAATATCGACCAACATAGTACATTTGTAATATTTCCTACTTTTCTTGAGAACTGAGTGGCATCTCTGATTAAAGGGCAGATTTACATATTTAGGGCTAACTTTTGAACTAATAATGATAGAACCTAGCTTTAAAAAATGCCAGAATCTCCTCAATGTGAAATTGGCTGTAGTTCACAAAACGGCTACTAGGTGCCTGTCGCTCTAGTCCTTAATGAATTTGAAGTGTTTAACCACGGTATCCAAGATATATTTAATTACTGCTAAATTCTGCTTCTGTTGTAGGTGATGGTGCCGGCTGACGTGAAGCAGATAGCGTGCGGAGTGGACCATACGGCAGTCATAGCCAGGGGGTTCACATAGACTTATAATGTATACAGGAATATAAACATGACAAACTGTATTATGTACTACTGTGAATAAAGTGTGTAATATAAACGGATTTAATATGTTTCTTTCCTTTTGTCCTCCCCGAGAGATGTGTAACACGGTCTCTTCATACAATTAAAGGTGATACCTTACTGTTTTGAAGTACGAATTTATCGGAAAACTCTTTAAAGCCTAACCCTTGTTTGTATCAGCAAATTTTGGGGCTTATAACCCTGGTTATTAACGACATTCTGAATCATGGGGCCTACCTAGCCCCCACCATAACCGCTTTTAAGTTAAGCATGTTAACAATTTTACTACTCAGTGAGTAGTCTACTACAACAGCTAGCGTATGATCAGCGGATTATTTTATGCATTACTAAGATTTGGCAAAACCTCGCATCTAAGAATTGCAAATAAAAGTCGTTTAGGGTCCCCGTAACGTCTAAGTATAGGTTATGTGAGTTTTTACGGTGGATAATACCAGGGGTAAAATTTAAGATAACGGCTGAAGTACCTGGCACTACTACTGTAGGGGTATCAAAATGTGGACGTTTACACAGAATTTATAATCCCAATTATACCAAACAGGATTGGCTTTTATGTAGGGTTTTACAGTACAAGTAACAAGAATATGTGATAAGCTCGACATATCTACGTAAAACAAAACCCATAACTTGTAAGTCTTTATTTACATTCAACAAAAGTGCTATCTTGACACTGTACAGCAGTTTTGATGGGATCTCGTTTATACATGAATATTGATCTAAACACAACATTCAAACGGTCAAAAAATTAGAATAGCGAGTACTGCACCGTAAAAATAATCGTAGCAGTGTGATGTTAGCCATGATCCAGTGTTAAAGCATCAGGGGTCAAATCTGAATTTCGAAGAAATTCTCAAATAAATATTTTTGTTGCAAAAACAAATCTGATGGCTCTAAGGATTACGACCGGTTCAGGATTTCGCCAACGATAGCTTTTGTTCTGTCAATGTCAATTTGTCCTCCGGAGAAAGGTAGAAATGTGAGAACTCCGTTTCCCACCACACGCTCTGACGTCTGGTTCTCCAAGTGATCCATCTGAGAAAAACACCAATGATAATGTTAAAACAGTATACATTGTTATGATAGATTGATCTATCTGTCACTGTGCTAGGAGCACCAATTTAATTATGACAAATTATGCAACTTGATTTTTAAATTACAAATTTTCCTCCAATAGAATAGCCCCAGGCCATCCTTGCATATGGCTACATAGATAGATAAAAAATATATAGATTATACATATAGATATATTTATAATTTTATATCATATTCTTTTGTGGCTCTTTTCCTGGTCCTTTCACCCACATAAGTATAACAGTTGTAAAAAGTGTCTTCTCAAACGTGAAATTCAGATGACCAATACAGATGAAATCTTTAGTACATGACTATAATATTGACCAAATCATGGTCTTCGTCGACAAGAAGTCCCCGTCTACACACCTGTCTCCGAATGTAGTGCACCATTTTCTCCAACTGTTCTGGATCCTCACACTTGGTCTCAAAGAAGTTCCTCCACACAGTTCCAGCCAGCACCCGGTCGTCGGCCAACAGCCCCTGAATCAGGAAATCGTGAGCTTTTATGATCCCTTCAATGTCGACAAAAGGAAAGTCTGAAGATTGATCAATTCTGTATAGGAAATTAGCTGAATTCCTTAATTCACAGTCTGAAGATCTCAATGTTTGCGGCTATCAGTGTTTAGTATTCATGATTCACCAGTGCAGCCCGGGCGAGTAACTCGCCAGGGCTACATCGGTGCATCATGCCGACCCTTTGGGAGAGTCAATCCCATAGGGTCGGCATGATTATTGAATGCAGCACTGGCGAGTTACTCGCCAAGACTACATTCTTATGATATTATTCTGTCCTTAAAGGGTTAAAAGCCATACCTCGTCGTAACTGTAGAGGTTGGCGCGGAACTCCTGACTCAACTGGTTGATGCCTTCTCGCCGCCCAGTCGATGACGCCAATTCCTAAAAAAATAAACGACAACTGTATATCTTTGTGTGAAATTATTTCTATCAATCCATTTACATCAAATCTCTAGAAATAGTGGGACCCTGCATGCAGAAGAGATGCTAAAGTAAATCAAATTAAAAGTAGCTTTCATGATTTTCATTGATTCTTATGCATTAATTGCGCTGTATTAAAGTATAAACTCACTCCAAGTTTCTTTGTTCTCTTCTCACAATCGTCCCACATGTTCTTGAGCATGTTGTTGCGGATGAGCGTCCCCTCTCCCCCCTCGGGAGCCAGGCGTACCGCACACATCCTGTAAATGATCCAGTCAATGCATTATAATTGGGTTGTTAAATTATAATTTTTTGAGAAACATTTCATGAATAAAATTATAAATTCAAAAAAACATATACATCAAAAGTAACACAGAAACTCAATTATATTGACCATATACTGGTATATGTTAAATGATTTTCGATATTTACATTCGTCATTGATAAACAGTAAGCTAGTGTGTTAAAAGGTAAGTTTCCATCTATGACATCTATGAACTTGTATAACCTACCAAATGTGCAATTCGGTTATCCTAAACCATGAGTTGAATGTGTCTGGGAGGTCTAATTCTGGAAACGGACCATAATGTATCTTTTATTAAAGAGATAAATATGTATGACACTGTATTCGAAGAGAATGAATTTTATTCTATTTTACACACATCTCGATGCTGATGTATTTAACACCAACCCTCGTAATGGCAGCATAATGATTTAATGCATAATGCTCGTCTGCTACATCATAACTACTGTACAGAGTTGATCCTAAATGGTCGGCATGATGAGTCCATGTGAAGCCTTGTGGTATAGTTTAAAGTATTAAGCAATTTAATTCAGTTATATCAAGTGTGTTTCCTCACCTTGGAAAAACTCGCTGTAGTCCACCAGTTCTACCGCACACAGATACATGCGGACTCCTGCCCTCTGAAGAGCCTGTTACAAAGTACATGTTAATCAATTATGGGGAGAACCAAAATCTTCATTTGACTTTTTTTTTTCTCAATGACTTTTTTTTTTCTCAATGTACTGAAATATGTCTAAGTCATGGTTCAGATCAACTGAACCCAAGAAAGGGTCTCCCACGAGATACCAGCCACACATCATAGAAGCGTGATCTGAGGGTGGACTTTATGTTTGCCAACCACAATGGTCTTTTGAATACTTCTTTGATTATTTCATAAGACATGGAAATCTTATACTCTAACTTATGGCTTGGATATTTTATTGTGAACCGCTGTCTATTTATCAGTGTCATTAAGTAGAGTTCTTTCATATCAACGTATCAGAAAAGAAGGGCTTGTAATACTAAAAGCAGCCGATAAATGGAGTCAATAATATAATATAACCTTGGCGGGTAAATATTTGCATGAGAATGGATTGCTCGCTTACCCCTCTCTTGTATTTAAGCTTTCCTTTGAATCCCATTCGTTCAGCTATTCTACTGAATATGTCTTTCTTCACTATGGCATCGGCATGGAAAAGCTGTAAAACAGATAGTATTTTGGTCAGTCAGGCAATGTTAGATTCTCATTGATATTCCTGCTCATCCAAAAGGAAAGGATACATGAGTAATGGGATGAATCCAGTGAAGGGATACTTGCGAGCCCGTTTAATTGTCGTTATATTATAACATTTTGAAAACTTGAACAGGGTTCTGAAAACCCCTAACCTTGCAATTGCGTATAACCCACACCCACAACCTTGCGATTGCGTATCGGTACAACCCCCACCCATAACCTTACGATTGTGAATAACCCGCACCCATAACCTTGCAATTGTGTATAACCCGCACCCCCAACCTTGCAATCGTCTATAACCCGCACCCCCAACCTTGCAATTGTGTATAACCCGCACCGCCAACCTTGCAATTGTGTATAACCCGCACCCATAACCTTGCAATTGTGTTACTGTATAATCCGCACCTGTGGTTTGGTTTTTGTACAACCTGTACGCAATGCTTCACACGACTGAACATTGTCTTCCAGCAGTAGCCAGGGGGTCTCAAGTGAGTTTTAGTATACGGTACAAAAAACATCAAAGTGTCACACTATACCTTTTGCTGCTGTTTGCCATGTTGTGAGGTGGGTAGTGACCCGAGCTGTGACCCGAGTGGTGGCGTGAGTCTCTGACCATGGCAGTGTGAGCAGCTCGCAGACCCGCTCAGTCTACGGCGCAGCGCCAAACCCTGAATACATGTAGAACATCACAAATGAAAGAGCATGTACTGATGATGTAGCCATGTTCATTAACTGGGGAACCAGAGAATTTTCAAGTTTGTAGTTTCAGACATTGATTGGGGGTTAAATTTATATTTGCTATTTGGCCAGCCGTAGTTGTGCAGCATCCAACTCTACGTACTACGTGTGTAGAGTTGGGCCGACATTCGTTGATATACCAACTGAGGAACTCGCCTGGGTGGAGGGCAGGAAGGCCATCGCTAGTACCAACAGCAATACACATGTGACCCAGTTAAAACGGGGACAGGCAAAATCTGTTTTTGTTCCTCCAGTACAGGAGAGTGGTTCCCGCGCACACAGCGCTGACAGCTAGGGTTGAAAATCAGGAAGGGTGTAGGAGATCTGCTCTAGAATATTAAATATCAGTCATCAAATTGAAAAACCTGGCGAGTTACCAAGTAAAAATGTTCAGCTACACGATGCTGTTGAGATTTTTGAGAAATTCCAAGTATTAGTGGCCGAAAAAGGTGTGTTCAGTCTGTTCACCAGAGTTGGTGAACAAGACTTCCCTCACTATTTAGGGCTAAGGGAGTGTTCATTTATTAGTTACAGGGGGGTGGTGGTAAAAATTTCCGACCCCTCCTGAGGGGGGGCGTAAAAAATTCTGACCCTCTTGAGGGGGGAGGCGTAAAAATTTAAGCCCCATTTTAGCAAAAGAGCCCGCGCGCTACTATAGTTCAAAGGGGGGGGGGTCGAAAAAAATTTCAGCGCCTTCGGCGAGGGGGGGCACGAAACGTTCCACACGCTCTCGAGGGGGGGCTTTAAAAAAATGTCGCCCCTCCGCGGGAAATTTCACCACCCCCCCCCCTGTAAGTGTAATTAATAAATGAACACTCCCTAAGCTGGCTGAACCCTAGACACAGGGCCCCATTAGCTGTGTGACTATGCCTCTGGTACGCGGACGCCGAGGTTGAAAGCTCAATTAAGGGCCCCATCAGATCGGTCTGTTCAGATTACCGTATTGTCGCATATAAGTGCTGGGTTTTGAATAGGTGCCTGTTTTGAATAGGATTAGGAGCAGGGGGCAATAGGGGTTTGAAATTAATAGGTGCCGGGCCTTGAATAGGTTCCATCAATGACTACAAAGGGGCATTTTAATGTGGTACTTGTTACATTGTATAGCCTACCTGTTGGTAGGGGGTGGTGTTTGCTTTAGAATTTACCATCTTTGATCAATTACTTTGCTGATGTAGGCCCTACGCCTGTGTTTCAAATAATGACTACGAATAGGCCTGTCTGTGCTGTAATTTGTTCCAGTGTCTGTAACCTAAAACTTTGAAAATGTGCCCTAAAACATGAAGATCTATACCTCTTTTTTTTTTATATAATGAATAACTGATATATTACCTAAATCGACAACAAAATAGTGAATAACCGACACTGGCGACAGGGCATGGGGATCTCAATCTGTGAATTTCCTCCTATTATCGCCCATTACAATGCGTTTGCTTGCGTTTACAAGGGAGTTTGAGTATGTTCAGTGTGAATATTGGTGATATAATAAAACAGCTTACTAACATTCAATCCATTAACTTGTATTCTGTTGATCTGAAGAGATTTTGACAGTTGAAACAGTCTTGGGAGCGACCTTGTGGTTGACATATCGGCGACGGAAATGCTGTCCTCTTTCTGTTTTCATAACATACACTGCAGCACTCGGTTTAAGCGGCGACCCAGTCTTTCACTTTGTTTACTTTGTGGCAATTTGATGTTATCTGATAAATGTCGGTAAATCTATTCTTAATACCGGTACTTGAGGTGTTTTTAGATCACAAAGATAGTTGGTATATTCCATGTAAAGTTGACATTTTGCCAGAGGATGACCAAGTTGTGATCAAGTCGTGCCGTGTGATTTTTACACTCTCCCGGTATATTGCAGTGAGGCATCTAAGAATCTGGACGAAGATCGTCGCTGGTAGTTTTCGCGCAATCCGCTAGATGGCAGGAGTGCATGGGCGCACAATCTTTCCCGCCAAGATGTAGGGAATCCAGCGTCCTAGAGTTTAGCGTGTGTGACTCTGTCCCGGGGACCCTGTTTAATAATCCCATGCAGTTTATCATGATGTTTATATAAGTTATCTAATAGATACATATAGGGTCTATGCCCCCTTCACCATTTAAAGTCCATGTTCACACTCCACTGCACCCAAGATGGCACTGACAACCTGACAGACACCTTACTCATCTAAGGTAGTGATCATTTTTTAATAATAGGGGGGGGGTCAAAGAAATTTAACCTGTTTTGAGCCAAAAAGCCTACGCGTTACTATGCCTCAAAGGGCCCCCGCGCGCACCAAGATTTTCGACCTGTAAGGGGGGGGGGGGTGTTTAACAATTTAGACCCCTTGACCGGGAGGGTGTAAACAATTTCACACGCTCCGCATGAAAATCTACCCCCCCTCCTGTTGTTAAAAAATGATCACTCCCTAAGCAGACACTAAGCCTAGGGCCAAATTTTGAAAAGATATTTTATATTTTTAATAGGTAATTTTGGGGCTATTTCAGAATCAATTTGATACCCGGTTGTTCTTAAGTCGAAGCTTTCGTCGGTGAGTCGGCCTACCCTAGATTTTCAGGCCATGTGGGCAAACCTGAATTAACACAAACAATATAATTAAACTACATTGGAGGTGCTCACCATGCAGGGGCTGGTCTGTGCATAGGTCTAGCTATGTCTGAAGGGGGTAAGCGGGGGGGGGGGGGGGGTGGGGGTAAAAAAAAAAAGGTAAAGAATAGCATGCCGTCATTTATGGACGGCCTCTCACCTCTGTCAGTAGTGGTATAAGGAGCATCGGGGAACTACATAGGCCTATACATGGGAGGGTGGCTACCTGCCCTATCACCATCAATGTATCATTATTCACAGGGTCCACTTGCCCCATCTCATTTGTTAATGAATATGCCTACCACTCATTTATAATCACAAATCCCTTCCTGTGTTTTTATTCTGCCTTTCCCTTTTCTACTGTTTTCTTTTTATTACCAAATAAAATACCAATACCGGTATAGGAGAAACGCGCAGATGGCAGACGAGCATGTAGGTGTGTTTCCCCCAAGCAGTTATCATTTTATTACCATAAAGGCTATACAGCAGCATGTTTATACCAGTATAAATATCAATACACAATCAAATAGCACCTTACAAAATATTACAACAATAAAAGGACAATGAAATACATGTACCTCCCTCGCCCCCTGCTTAGTGTGTGTAATGGGGCTTCATAACACCAGGTGGCAGCACTAGATAATTTCTACATTTTCTATGGCATACCAGAATAAAATAGCAGTTTTCCTGGAACACCAAACCTTCTTTACAATAAACAAAACATCCATACCCATGCTTCTGTTACATTCTTGTTTTAGTTAAATTTAGAGTCAATTTTACAGTGAGATATGGGCCAGAGACGTGGTGCTTCTTTAAGACACCTGAGGTGGGTGAGTCGGTAGTAAATAAAGCTCTACCCCTGCCTCTTCGCATTAACGAGACTTACTTGTAAGTTGAAGTAAAATTGCAATTTTTGTAGGACTAGACGCTACCCTCACAGGGACTCACACTCCCTGCTGAGTTGTCTGGGCCAATATTTTAAACTAACAATATTTAACCTTTTTGTCAGAAGATAACAACGTACCTTTTGTTTATTTGTAGTCTAGGTAAGGCCTAGTGCAGGATAGGGAGCGTATTTGGGACAATGATCTAGGGTCAGCATGATGCATGGAATAATGCATCATTGGAGAATAATCTGACTGCACTCATGCATTAGGGAGCCAAACAATTGTAACAAGGATAGGATTTGGAATTATGTGAAATACATTAATCCCTTAGGGTCGTTATAATGCACAAATGCAGCCATGGCGAGTTACTCGCCGGGGTTGCATTGGTGTATCATGACAAGAAAAAAATCATCTTTTAGCGACATGGAATATTTGGTATCAAATTAAAGCTATCAGTGCCAGTGATGCATTGGAATAGGAATAACTTACAATTTCCCCACTTTTAGAGATCAATTAAATCCATTTACAAAAGTGTGAATTTTGGTGACAAAAAACACATGAATATCATTTTTAGACGAAGCTTCAGTGGCCGACCCTCCATCCTAATCCCCCATGTTGTGGGATCGCTTGTCATCGATAAGTGACCTGGTAGCCTATCAGCGATGTGCATCAGTAGACCAGATTGCTGGGTGAGCTTCCTTCTTGTAACACAAGGTGGCAGCACTATACAACTTTTGCATTTTCTCTGTCACGCCCATTATACTCCTAATGTTTTACAACGTTGTTTCATGTCCTTTACAGAGAAACATCACACAATACTAATAGTTAGACTAACCTACCTGTGCTATACCAAAAAAGGAGTTAACTGCCCTCAACCATGTGCAGACTAAATGCGGTACTGTGTTGGGCCACCTGTGGTGTGGGCTTGTAAAGTAGATAAGAGCTACTTGGGAACCTCAACTAGCCTTGGCGTAGCCTTAGCGGCGATATACGCCTGCCGGTCCCTTCGGGACCGGAGTGAAAAGCAAGAAGAAGAAGAAGTCAACTAGCCGACTTACCTTATATCATTTCCATGGTTAAGGTGAAATTTGATTATCAATTTTTGCAGGACTGACTTAACCGTCAGCAGGGCCTAACACTCCTTGCTGACTTGTTTGGTCCAATATGGAAACAAAAACAATCCTCTCAGCTTGGAATAGTAAAGCCAATATGTGCTTGTAGTATGTTGCAGACCACGTGGCAAAAGAAAATAGTGGACAGGTGATGTTTAAGATACCTCTCTCTTCAAGGAGGACATGGCAAATGTTTTTTTTGGTGGAAATTTACAGTTTCTTGCCTAAACTATTTGTAATTGCAGCGTACTGTGAATAAGAGTATGGGTTTTAAACTGGGCGGGCCATAAATATGACTATTTTTACCACATCTATGTTTTGTCTATAGAGAAATACATAGGAAACTGGACCCCCATTACCCCCGCTACATAACATAATTTATTGACGGCCCAATGTTGAAGGTCTTTTCATATTATGTAGGCATTTTCTTTCAAAAAAAAAGTTCGTAATGGTTATATGTTTAATAAGATTAGTGGAGCACACCGGCCATACTACATTTTGTATAGACACACATGGAGGTGTTAAAAGTTATTTAACATTTTAAAAAGATTTGTGAATGGTTTAACTACAGAGTGAGACGGTGGTATCCAAATCGTTATTTATGGTTTCTATAAATCTATGCTGTGGATACAAGCGTTAGTATTTAGTAGCCCATTTAACACTGGACTTTTTCATTTTTACATCTTAGGGAGTGGTCATTTTGTAACAGGAGGGGGGGGGGTTGGTGGATTTTCACGCGAGCGAGTCGATAAATTTTTGGTCCCCCCCCCCACGGGAGTGGTCGACATATTTTTGGTCCCCCCCCCCTCAGGCAAGTTGAAATTGAGCGCGGTTGACCCCTTTGAGCTATAGTAACGCGCGGGCTTTTTCACTAAAAAAGGGTGCATTTTTTTGTCCCCCCCCCCTCAAGAGGGGTTCCCCCCCTTCAAGGGGTCCAATTTCTTTTGGTTCCCCCCCCCCAAATCCACCCCCCCCCCCCCGTTGTTAAAAAATGACCACTCCCTTACCCCAATGGTACATGGTAGCTGTCAATGCGATTATTTATCAGGTCTGCTTATTTATCTCGATCCTCTTAATACTATAAGTATGTGTTATTGATAAGGACAGTAACACCTTACTGTCTCAACAACCATCAGATTAAGTGGATATAGACATACTGATAGTGGCATTGGCAGCTTAGGAGATAAGGACTGGATCCCGGTGTGGCCTCCCTCAGGTCACACTGGCCTCTAATACACTGAAAGTTGTTGAGTCTAGAAAGTCATCACTAGTGATCACTGTGATGGTGCTCTGGGGGAGTACCCGGTCATCACTGGAGTCATCATTATGTGATGACTTAGGGTCATCACGCTGATCACCTTTTGACCAATTTTAATAGAGAGAGTGCTGGGGCAATCATTTTGATGGTGCTGGTAATCAATTTGATGACTTACAGATGTTTGCATCTGTATTTTACAAAACAAGGTATCATTTTCAAATATATTTTTAATTATCCCCTTCTCCTATCATCAAGACTTCTTGAGAGTACCTTTATGCCCTCATTATGGGCCCATTATATATGTGTAACTGATGAGAATCTGTCCTCATACTAATAAATATAGTTTTAGACACATAAAATGTGTCTAAGTATTCATATATGTATGCCTTTGGTAATTTTGCTAAAAATATTCAATTAAATTACATCAGTGTCTACTGCTATAATATTCATCATAATGGTTTAGTTTAAGTTAGTATGATCAAGTTTATCATCCATATTAATTAGTCGATGCACAAATGCAGCATGGCGACGAGCTGCATTGGTACATCATGCCGAGTGTCTCAACCCCATGGGGTCGGCATGATGCTTGAATGCAGCGACTTACTCGCCAGGACTGCATTCATTCATCATATAGAAATCTAGGTTTTGATACGTAAACGATTATTAATGTATTTGGAGGTTTCCTTACGATTTTCTGACAACTACCCAGTCAGCAAAGATACGTTGGGCCAACAGTAGTCAATGTTGGAATGACGTCAGATTCTGACATTGGGCCAACGTTCATTTGTCCGTCCATCAGAACGTCGCCATGACGTCGCAAAGAATGACGTTGGCCCAACGTTACGACGTTGGCCCAACGTCAGATTTTTAACGTTGTGCCAACGTCTTATGACGTTGTACCAACGTCAAGCCGACGATATTTAGAGCTTAAAAAGGACATTATTCCAACATTTATTTTCTAACATTTATTGGTGATGTTGGCCCAATATTGTGCCAACATGTTATATGTATATATTTACCCAGCTTCAAATGTGATTTTCATTTTAGAGACTCATTTTCTATTTGCATTTTATTTCACCTTAATCCTAGTCCAAGGGGCCAAGAAGTGATACAAGAAAGGGTTTCAACCATTATCTTATCTGCTTGCCATTACCCACAAAATGGTGTCCTCATATAAATATTGCTAGGATTATGGTATCTCAATTGGAATTTTGGTAGTTAAACATTTTGTAGTATATGAATGCTATACTTCTTGCTTAAACATTTATACAGCCCAGGAGGGTCCCTATCAGTACCCCATTATGGGGTCAAATAATGGGGTGGTTGGTTGATGTATCTCCATACAACCTTCCATGCCCTCTGGTGGACGTTGGAAATACAATGTTTGGCCAACGTTGGCCTTCTTCTCATTGCTGAGAGTATATTCAACGTTGGGCACAACATGGGTTATCTGATGTCGTACCAACGTTGGGAGATCACTGGGAGTATTTTCAACATTGGTCCAACATAGATTTGCCAATGTTGCACCAACGTTGGCACTTCAATGTTGGCACAATGTTGAAATATTGCCTGCGACCATTGCCAACGTTGGCCCAACGTATCCTTGCTAGCTGGGTAAAAGCGTGTTAGATACATAAAAATGTTGCTGAAACTATCTCCAGAAACCATCTAGGGCATCTAGGGAAAATACCCCTTCAGGCGGGTTTTTAGTTCTGGTTTTGGCCACAGGGGGCACCATAGTTGCAAACGAGTGTTAGGCCACTGTGGTGTATGTGGGAAGAAATTCAGTGATGAAAAAAGTAGAGACTGAGGCAAGTCTAACTTCTTCTGCAGGGTAGGCACAACTGAGGTAGTTTGCCGCGCTTTTATTGCTACTTCCGGTATGAGCGAGTTACAAGGTATCACAATGCTATTTCCAATATATGTTACATCCCTCCACCTTTAGTTTTGTACTCATAAGTCCAGTCTGGTAGGTGGCTTTATCACTCTGGTAGACTTTCTAATACCAACTGGAGCAGGGCTACTTGGTCTTGGTGTAGGAGGCGTAGCACAAGGTAGAGGAGGCACATGGTGGTCTTGTGGAGTCGCTGGAGTGGAGGAGTACTCGGGCTTCGGCATTGTGGCTGGCACTGGGATTTGAGGTGCAGGTGCAGGTGAAATGTAAGGCGGTCGATTCTCCATGGTGCGACCGTCATCACGACACTCAGGCTCAGTTGGGACACGAGCTCTAATGTGATCCATGTGGCGTCTCCACACTCGTCCATCGTCAAGACACACGATATACGTGACTGGACCAGTCTTTGATTGGAGCACTCCCGGCATCCACTTGGGCATACCAGCAAAATTCACGACCCACACGGCATCGCCAACAAAGAAGTCACGTGGGATGACTGCAGGCTGATGGTACTGCTGTGCATAGGATTGTCTATCCATAACCTTACTGGACAGAGACGGATGAAGTACATCCAACAGGAAACGTGGCTTACGTTTCATCAGTAACTCTGCTGGTGCTTGTCCAGTAGTCGTCTGTGGAGTAACACAGTATCTTGAAAGGTAGCGTATTACCTTAGTTTCAAGATCCTCACCTGGCGTTTTCTTGATACCTTCCTTAAGCGTCTATACGGCTCGCTCAGCTAAACCATTACTGGCTGGGTGGTATGGAGTTGTACAGATATGCTTAATGGCATTTTTCTTACAGAACTCTTGAAACTCTGAACTTTTACAAGTACAATCGGAGTTCCATGAACAAAGAATGTTCGTCTCAACTTCCTTATAGTAGCTTTGGAAGTGGATGTGTTCATGACATGAGCGTCAATGTACTTTGAATGAGTATCTACAATCACTAGAATCATTTGTCCATCAATTGGACCAGCATAGTCTATATGGATCCGATGCCAAGGTTTACCAGGCCACTCCCAAGGATGGAGCTGAGCATGTGGCGGAGACTTGGATTGGACTTGACACTGCTGACATGATTTCACTTTAAGCTCGATATCAGCATCGATTCCTGGCCACCAAACATAACTGCGTGCGAGTGATTTCATCCTAACGATTCCTGGATGGCACTCATGGAGTTGCTCAAGAACACAGTCACGAGCTTGTGGTGGTATTATCACACGCAAACCCCACATCAAGCAACCTTGTTCTGCACACAGTTCTTCCCTCCTGCGAAAGTATGGTGCCAGTTCTTCGGACACGCTATAAGGCCAACCCTTCAAAAAAAAGTTTTGGACGGAAGCCATGATCGGGTCTCGAGCGGTCCAAGAAGCAATTTGAGTACATGTCAAAACCTCAGAACATGTTAGAACCTCCAAAGCCAACACTGTTTCAGCAGGCACAGGCACGGTGAATCACGGTGTCGTTAAAGGTAACCGGCTTAGTCCGTCAGCATTGCCGTTCTCCTTGCCTGGCTTGTAACGTAAACGATATTGGTAATTTGACATTGTCAGTGACCAACGCTGTAAGCGGGCAGTAGACATAGGACTGATGAGTTTGTCCTCTTTCAGCGGGCCCAACAACGGCTTATGGTCTGTTTCCACGGTGAATTCGCGATCATACACATACTTATGAAACTTGGTCACACCGAAGATTACGGCGAGCCCTTCGCGCTCGATTTGTGCATAGTTCTTCTCAGCGGGAGCTAACGATCTGGATGCAAACGCGATTGGTCGGTCGGAGTAGTTTACCATTCCCAGGAAACTGCGGAGTTCACTCACATTGGTAGGAGGTGGTGCGTTCTGAAGAGCTGCTACTTTCTCGGTAGTCGGGTGAATTCCTTCAGCATCCAGCTTGTGACCTAGATAGACACAGGAATCTTGGAGAAACACACACTTCTCACCTCTCAGATGTAGTCCTGCCTGCTGCAGCCGACCCGGTACCGTCGTCAAGTTTTGATGTGCCTCCTCCTTTGTGTGCCCCGACACCAAGATATCGTCCAGATACACTGCTACCATGGGTATACCTTGAAGTACTTGCTCCAGAACTCTCTGGAAAAAACCTGGTGCGGAAGATACCCCAAAACACAAGCGTGTGTACTGGTACAACCCTTTTGTAGTGTTTATCGTTGTGAGTTCACGGGAATCCTCACTGAGAACTACCTGAGTATATGCATGACTGAGGTCCAACTTGGAAAAACAAACACCCCCAGCCAACTTTTGGTACAAATCATCAACATTTGGAATTGGATATTTGTCCACCTTTGCCGCTCTGTTGACAGTCAGTTTGTAATCACCACAAATGCGAATGTCACCATTTGGTTTCATTACCGGAACGATTGGAGCAGCCCAATCTGCAAATTCAACTTTTACTATGAGCCCGTCACGTTCGAGGCGATCAAGTTCAGCCTCGACCTTCTCTCTGAAAGACCAAGATAGTGTTCGCGCCTTGAACTGACGTGGTTGCGCATCAGTGTCTATATACAGTTTCGCTTCGTAACCCTTTAACTTACCAAGCTCGGGTTTGAATAGGTCAGGGAATAGTTTCCTGTAGTCCACATCTGAAAGAGAATGAACCGCGGACCAATCAAGATGCAACTCGTTGATCCAGTCTCTTCCGAGAAGACATGGACCTTGACCAACGACAACTAATGCGTCAAGTTGCAATGACTGACCTGCATGCTGCACATCCAATGTTACACGACCAAGTGGCAATAGACTTGCACCTGAAAACATCTTAAGTACAGGTAAATTGGTTTTACTTAACACCAGACCAGGATTACACTTCTTGACATTGTCATACTGAACCTTGTTCAAGATTGTTACACCAGAACCAGTATCAATCTCCATGTTTGTGGCAACACCATGTAAATCTACACATACAATGTAGGGTTTGACCCTTTTACTAGGCATGGCATTGGTATGGAACAAATTATACTGATACTCGATAGCATCGTCACACAGCGGTGCTGCAGTAGCGCCTTCGTCAGTCTCAACAAAGTTTGTTGATTGTCTACAAACTTTCCCAAAATGATTGTATCCGGAACACTTGTGACAAATTTTCCCCCACGCGGGACAGTCACTTGCTCGCTTTTTATGAGATGCGTCCCCACAACCAGAACACGTGCCCGTCTGGTCGGAAGGCTGCCGATGTTGTTGTTGCTGTTGACGTTGTTGATGTTGTCTGCGTGGTGGTGAAGACTGTCTCCTCTTGCCACGACCCCAGGAGTTGGGCTTTGACATCACCTTGTGGACCTTTGACTCCACAGGAGCGGTGGGCATAGACTGCGACATCACCTTGCTTTGTCGTCCGGTAGACTCCTGAGTGTGTGCGAATTTTAGAAGAGCCGCCAACGTGACGTCTGGCTCATCGAGTCCCTTCTCTCGCACTTTTGGCCATCGACATTTCTGAATAATCTGAGATTTTATCTCACCGTCCTCACCGTCCTCATTATGGAACTCACAGAGACTCTTCAGCCGAACATGGAACTGATCAATCATCTCGTCATCTCTCTGATAAGCCTGCCTGAACTCATATATCTGATACTCTTTGATGCATTTAGGGGCAAAGTAATCAGTCAATTTGGTAGTTGCTTCATCAAAAGTTGTGGTAGCATCAATGCCTAGAGATGTAGCAACATCCATAGCGTCATCACCTAAGAGTAACATCAATGATGCAGTCTTCTTTGCCTCATTGGTGATGCCTTTGTACACTAGGAAGCCATCTCTCCCACCTCTTAGCTGCAGACTCCACTGGTTCCAACTGGAAAGGGTGCATAATGAAGTTCCCCATTGTGAGGCAAGAAGTAGGCCTACAACAGGATGAATAGGTCTGGCCACCTAAACAGCGAAAGTTCCACAATGGAGATGTGAATGTTCAGACTGTTAAGACACAGCTGGTGCAGATCCAAAGAGCCTAGATCCACTGCCACTGGTGATATGAGCGTGTGCCCGTGCAGAAAGTGCCAACACAGGGACAGGCTGACTGACTGCACAACTGACCCAAAATCACTGCCCTGAATTTTCCACCAAAGTTCACCAAAGATTACAATCAAAGCTCTCAAAATGGAACAAACTCAGTTTCCAAGAGATGCCAGGCATGATTGTCCACAGGGTAAGCTCCTTCGTCGCCAATTATGTGGTGTATGTGGGAAGAAATTCAGTGATGAAAAAAGTAGAGACTGAGGCAAGTCTAACTTCTTCTGCAGGGTAGGCACAACTAAGGTAGTTTGCCGCGCTTTTATTGCTACTTCCGGTATGAGCGAGTTACAAGGTATCACAATGCTATTTCCAATATATGTTACAGCCACACTTTTTTTATTCTTTGGGTTACGGGCCCGCCGCACTACCATAAAAAAAAACACCCTAAAAATAAGATTGGGAATCTCCAATGAAATTGCTATAGGCCTCTGTCAGTTTTTACGGCGTGTAAATCGGACAATTATTAAAGATTTTTGGTAGTAAAACGTGAAAGACAAAATGTTATTATTTTTTTATATTTTTAAAATTTCGTCCTCCGTACATGAGAAAATTGTCAAGGTGTCCGTAACCCAAAGAAGAAAAGAAGTCCGGCCTTAAGTACATGATAAAATGTTCTATGACCATTTTTAATGTAGAATGCAATAATCCTCACGAAATTATTCCATCTTTGATGCTAACAATCTGTCTAAATAAAAAAGTATGGGGAAACTCTATCATCAAATTGCACCAAGATTGTGAAACCCCCCTACCTACCCTAAGAAGAAAAGAAATATTGATCTCTCAATTCTTCAATATGTCGAAAAAACTCCCTCCCACACAAAATCATAGGACAAGAAATGACTTCTGGCCTTGTTTTACACTTAGGAGGCCACTCAAAAAAAAAAGTGGAAAAGGAGGTCAAAATCTGAATTATATGAACGAAGCCCATTGTATCGGGGAGCTCAGGAATGGAATGAACTCCCACCACACATACAAATCTGTGATAAAAGATGTCAACCATGAAAATAATTAATATTGTGCTAGTTCCATTAATAGCATTGTGGGATAGCATAACATATTCTGACCTACGAAGGTCATGGGCCAAAAGTCCCGAGGCAAAAGGGTTTTTGGGGCGGGGCAAAAGGGACCCTGGAAATTTCTTACTTTTGAACTATTATCTTTTTTCATAATTTTCTTGCTCCCATTTTTTTTTTTTTTGGTTATGTACCTCATAACGGTTTATTGCCATGATATTACGTACATAGTTTTGTTCCAGACTCCGATGGGCCATATCCAGGCAGTGTACAATACAAGGAATACAAGTAGTAATACAATTACGTAGAGTAGGCTATACGTGCCCAGATTTCGCTGCAAGCAGGCTATAACAACAGTATGGTTATTTACTTATGCGGTATGACGATGTACAACGAGCTATGAACAGAAGTCCTAACCTATCACGGGGACTATCTATCACAGAAATAATCTTGGTGTATCCCAAGTATCACAGTAATGCATAATATACAATCAAAACAGCAGCAGCAATCAATCCACGTTTAGGTGGGCCTTAGTTTATGATGGGAAAGGTAAAGAGACAGTGAGCAGGTGGGCTTTGAGCTTTAGGCTGTAGGCTCTTACCTCAAGGCTCTAAGCTCTAAGCTCCCCTAGTAGCAAACACACTGTGGCCCCGGACGGGGCCAGACTGTGTTTGCAAGTCTGGCCCGGAGTGGGCTAACCGACGGGCTCCCGTCGGTTTAGGGCACTGGGCTTTGGTCTGGCCCCGTGCGGGCTTCCCATGTTGGGCGCAGATCGGGTTTTGGACGGGAAGCCCGCTTTGGGCTCAGATCAGTTTTTGGACGGGCTTCCCACTTTGGGCTCAGATTGGTTTTTGGACGGGCTGAAAGTGGGTTCAGATCGTTTTTTGGATGGGTTGAAAGCGGGCTCAGATCGTTTTTTGGACGGGTTGAAAGCGGGCTCAGATCGGATAATTATGGATTTTTAGAATCTATTCAATCATTCTCCAATGATTTCTTGTATTTGTTGAACCAGATATCCTAGGTCCTTCTAATCAACCCGAGGCATAATCATACTCTTCCTACCCAATAATGGAAGTATCAAGCAGGCCTATTATCATCAGGTTTGAGCCACATGCAGCATAGACAAGTGTCTATGGTGCACACTGGCCTTCAAAGCCATTGTCCATACCTACATGGGGCACATGAGTCTTATATCAAGCAGGTTGTAATGCCACAGAAATAGTGTTTACACTGGATAGCTGCTTAGAGAACCTCCTTTTCATCATTCAAATATATAGTCTATCTTATTTCCAAACTGTGAGAACATCTATTTATTGTTTCCTATTCTACATCACTTTAACATTTTATTGTATTATTATGTAATGTCAATTTCATCTGTTTTTTTTTTGAAAACTCTAGATATTGTATAGTAGTGACATCTGGTGTCAATCATCAGAACTACTAGACCAGTTGCCCTGTCCAAACCCAACCTCAGCCCTCATCGGCCCGGAGTGGGCTAACCGACGGGCGCCCGTTGGTTTAGGGCACTGGGTTTTGGTGTGGCCCCAAGTGGGCTGCCCGAATTGGTCTCAGAACGGGTTTTGGACGGGTTTCCTCTCATCTGGCCAACATGAACCCAAAGCGGGTAGCCCTCTTTGAAACTGATCTGAGCCCAAATCGGGCAGCCCGCTTTGAAACTGATCTGAGCCCAAAATGGGCAGCCCGATCTTATTTTGATTTTAATTGATTTTTACGACGGTTGAATATCATGCATTTCAATTAAAATTCCCCCAAATTTAGGAAAAATTCCCCAAAATCTCCAAAATACCCCCAAAAATAAATATTGGCTTATAAGAAATAATTCTATATTCTCTTAAGCATGTCTCATCATTCTAATCGTTTTTTAGCCCAAGCATGGTTGTTTTTACATTTTTTAATCATTTCTATGGGGTTTCACCATAGGAATTATGATTGTGGGGGGGGGGGTCCGTTTTGCCCCGGCTTCATGAAAACAATGTGTAAAAATTATCTTGACAAAATAAATAACTGTAGGGTAATTTTTTTTCCAAATGAATTTGCAAATAATATTATGTGTGGAGAGTGAGGGGGAGTCAGTGACCCATGACTGAGGGGAGCCTGTCTAAGAGCTAGGCCTACTTCACACCTTTGCAGCCCTTATCTAGCCAAGCTCGGCCCTTATCTACTCCTTTTTTTTTGACTCAGGTTTACTCTGAGTCTTGTGCGACGGGTAGCAGGGGGTCTCTCAGCCTAAAATTTAAAACAGCTGTCATTCCTTCAAAATTGGAGCTTTTTCTCTCAATTTTGTGTCATTAGATGCGGTACAATGTTGTCCTTCCTATGTAATCGCGCTTTAATCCATTTTCAAACGCTTCCCCCTGAAAAGCATGATTTTAATTTTGTGTCTAAAATGGTGGTAATTTGCTTCAGCATAGAGCCCTATGGGAGCCTGTAGATAACCCTTGACATTTAACAGTTACATATTGAACGGGCTCAGTGCTAAGTCAATGGGACAGATCTCGGCAGCCGACCAAACC
This sequence comes from Harmothoe impar, assembly GCA_947462335.1. Classification (NCBI taxonomy): domain Eukaryota; kingdom Metazoa; phylum Annelida; class Polychaeta; order Phyllodocida; family Polynoidae; genus Harmothoe; species Harmothoe impar. The sequence continues at coordinate 21,389,683 of OX381718.1, read as the reverse complement.
GGGGTGAGACACTTTTTTTCAGCAAGCTTTGACTGGATCCAATGGTAATTTAACACAGGGAAGTACTACACTACTTCCCAAAGGAGATGCCATCCTATATCATATACTAGGCCCAACATACGCTGCAGTATGTTAGATACCGGTATGGTAATTTAATGGTAATTTAATATATATGTTGCTGTCCAGTGTTGTTCAATACATGACAAATATTTTGAGAACAAAAACAGACAACCCTGTAGTAGGATATAGCTCAGACCCTACTAAGCACTATTCGCTGTTACTTACAATATGGACATGGGAGCTTTTTATTCAGTGTGTGTCTGACATAGACGTGAGAGGACAAAAGACATAGATAGCCAAGATCGGGGAACATGAAAATTTGAATTTGGGCCTAAGTACCCCCCCAAAAGAAAGTCAATGTCCACATTTTTTTTGAGTATACCCTTCTTTTGCGCGGCTTGCCTCACTCGGTGTGGCTTTCTTAGGGCACCTGCGTCATGCGACCTATAGGTTGTGTGGTGCAGGCCTATAGGTAGTTGTGAGTTCCTGACTTGTGACGCACAATTTGGGTATGCTATCCGAAACAGTCCAGCCAGGATATAATAGGGGGAGCAATGGATGGATATGGATAGTGGACTAGGGTAAACCAAAGGTGCTGAATTCATTTCTGTTATGTGTAGGATGATATCTAGGTCGGAAAAAGGTCAAAATCAAGGTCAAAGGTCACATCTTTAAGAATCCCATTAATACAAGAGTGCACCCTTTCTCTTTCTTACTATGATAAATGATACATTTCCCTTCACACCTCTACCTGACCCTGAGTCTAGTTAACGGGGGAAGGGGAAGGGACTCGGGGTTGGGACTCGGGGGTGAGACTCGGGGGTGGGACTCGGGGTTGGGACTCAGGGGTGGAACTCGGGGGTGGGACTCGGGGTTGGGACTCGGGGTTGGGACTCGGGGTTGGGACTCGGGGTTGGGACTCGGGGTTGGGACTCTGGGTTGGGACTCTGGGTTGGGACTCGGGGGAGGGACTCGGGGTTGGGACTCGGGGTTGGGACTCGGGGGTGGGACTCGGGGGTGGGACTCGGGGGTGAGACTCGGGGGTTGGGACATTAGCTTGGGACATTAGCTTGGGATTTGGGGATGAACAATATTATTATATGTATACTCCTATATGATGATACTACATTTCCCCCCGAACCTGAGTCATTTGTGATGCAGTCACACGTTCGATTTTTTTTAGTTAGCCACGTTATATTTAGTATCATTTTAATGCATTTCATTTACCTGTGCTATACATGTATATCAGGAGCCAGATATGAACAAAATTACCTAATAATTGCTATTTTTAATACTTGCTAAATCAGCAGTTTCTATACTAATTCCCATAGAGCTTATATCGCTCAGGCATGTTGTTATATCACTCACCTGTTTAGATAATAAAAAATAATATATAAAATAAAAATAAAATGAATGGATGATTGTTACAGTGTAGCTTTGTATGTTGTTTAACAATAGTGTAAATTTGGGGATGCTGTTACTCACCATACAGGTGTCAAAGCATTTGGGGTGAAGCACCTTGTTTTCACACTTTTGGGTGTGAAAACAGATGAGCGGAATTACCCAAATGGTCAAATGCACTGTACATGTATTTCAATGGGTGAGCGATATAACACAATGATATAAGCGATATAACCATAACTATGACGATATAACCCAAACATTTAGCCAGACTTTTAACCCCCTGCCTACCATACGGGTGACTGCAATTGAGATTATTTTTTTCCTCCATTTTTTAAATTTTATATTATAGGCCCCTATTTTAAAAATTGCATATAAGAATTGTTTTTAGTGACAGTGGACTAGAATGATGGGGAACATTTGGGTAATATCGTCACAAGGTGCGCGATATTACCCACATTTACCCTAACGTTATTCTCTGCACGTTGATCCATGTTTATTCAACGTTAATTAGGCCTAGACGTTAATTTAACGTTGAATTAACGTTAAAAAACGTTGGTTTGAGTCCACAATTTTGAATTAACGTTTTTTGTTAGCTTGGATAGGCCTATATAGATCTATCCTTTCGTTCATTTTGTGATGTTCCAGAATTCTGTGGTTAGGCCTTTTGGTTGATAGGCCTAGAAAATGAAATCATAGGAATTTTCATTTTCTTTTTTCTTAATGTAGGCCTAAAATTAAAAGAACTAGGGCCTAGATAGGTATAGGCCTACTTTTGTTTTTCAAAATTTTATATTTCTTAAAGTAGCTTGGGACTCCCTTTTTTTCTTTTCAATTTCCGTTTCCATAGCTATATTTTAGGGTAGGCCTAGGCCTAGGCCTATAGGTTAGGGCCTATACTCACAGAAAAAATATTGTGGAATTTTGATGACTTTGATTGATGAATCAATGAGATTGATCCACCTTTTTTTTTTGACATTGCAAACATTTTGCTCTCCTGTCAGGTCTCCATCCTTTCTTTATTGTTCTTATTTTTCTTTTATCATCTGCACTTCTTGCCAGTTTTAGTTTGTAGGCCTAATGGGATCCACCACATTACCTAGCATTTACTATAAAAACCAAATGTAGACTACCTTTCCCCCATGCCTTGCCCCCTCCTGTCTGGAGCACCAGCCATCTTGCACAGCCTATCACAGGACCCCCTACTGTCTGGCGGGAATGGTTTGACCAATCAGAGAGCAGACACTCTACATAATGAACGCAGGCTGCCTTCAGTGGGAGCTGGCTGACATTGCTACAAGGCTGCACGTGGGGACTTCGGCAGGTTGGCTACGGTCGGGGCTCGGTGACAGAAACTGTCATCTATTTACCCAACACACGGTCTCTATCATCGCCCAAAACATTGCCAGTGATAACAACAAATCGGTAAGTGCACTCATGTTGATTCCAAGGCTACCAAGCACCCATTTCCCTTATTTGGAAGCGTGCCAGATGCTGAATGTTCTGGGGGAGACTCGTTGCTGCAAGATGGAGTACTCCTGTGACTACGCATGGTAACGAAGGCGTGTGCGATCAGTCATTCAAAGATCTGAGCCGTTTTCTTGACGATTATGGCGTTCTTTTGCGATCAGTAGTATATACTTAGACTCTACACGCCGTACAATTCCTCCAGGCATGTTTCTTGGAGGCCAGTATCAGGGGTGAAGGGTAGAACAAGCCAAAACATGACACGTGATTCGATGTGTTTGGATCGGGCAGACACCGTGGCCATGCGGTCCCCGTCGTCACCCCCACTCCACTGTCTGTACCCTTATAAAACACCCTCTAATCAGCCTAATACCCCAGCCAAAACTACCTCATCATCCGTCAAACAATGCCATAATACCCCATCTAGATTGCTTGTGGCTCACAATATGGGTAAGGGAGGGTTCATTATTTATGGCAGGGGGGGGGGGTGAGCGTTTGGCAAATCGAATACGTCAAAAATAATTGGCCCCCCCCCCTCCGAATAGGTTGAAAAAAAAAGGCCCCCCCCCTCCGAATAGGTTGAAAAAAAAGCGCCCCCCCCCCCTCACCCTGGATCGTTTTCAACTTTATTACAAAAACGATGTTGGTGTCTACTAATTGTATGCATTTAATCCTGGGCACTTTTTTACCTACAATTTACTACCTTGCAACAAATACATCCATTCGTAAGGTGTTTTAGTGTAAACGTCTCATGATACTCGCTGATGAGTGATAATAGTCAAACCTCAGACACTTGACTTACATACCGTTGAGTTTAAGGGCCCCAGTGCTTATAAATTGGAAGCTCCCATACCCTCAGTGCTTACATGAGGCCGGCACTTTTTTGAAGACTGACAAAACGGTGGGCTATTCTGAGTGTCAAAAGTGATACAGTGAGAAATTTGGTGGGAGTTTGAGGAAAATTTTAGAAAATTTTGAAAATATTGACATAATTTGGTAAAATATAACACAGGCTGTTACCAAAATTCGCGACATTTCAACGTACTAAATTCGCGACATTTTTAGGAATACCCCTAAAAAAAAAGGGCCCCCCCCCTAAGAATAGGGTAAAAAAAAAAGGCCCCCCCCCTTTGAATACCCCTAAAAAAATTTGCCCCCCCCCTCAAATGCTCACCCCCCCCCCCTGCCATAAATAATGAACCCTCCCTAAGCTGCAGAAAACTGTGCTGAATTTGCTGTGTATTGAACGTTTTGGTCGCCCAGTGTTGAGGGTGAGTCAACGGAGCCGACGGGCGGGGAGGGCGGGCGGCCACGTCCGTGTGTGCAGCTGCTGCCTCCTGCTACCCCCCCCCCCCCCCCCCTCTCTCTCCCCCCCCCCCCCCCCCCTCCTCCTCCACACAGCACTGTATACTATTCCTCCTGCTGCTGCTCCAGTGCCGACGTCATTGCTGTTACATGTGTGTATTGACATTGCATGGCGTCCTCCAGCCGGTCTGCATGTGCGCATTTAACCTGGGCTGCCAATAATGAGTCTAGATTTAGATTTTAGAACTAGAAGATCCGCCCACCAATCCATCATAATTTACACTCACAGTCACAGCAGATTAAAATGGAACCTCAAGTGTGAGATTGAAGGATTTAAACAGCGTAGTTATCTACCTTGTTAGGCTTGTAATGCTTGCTACGATTCCTATAATATCAGTATTTTATTTAACAACAGGTGCGCGAGTGGGGGGGGGGGGGGGGGGGGTTAATTGATTGATTTCCACTTCTCGAACGTTCAAATGAGTTGACAATTCTCTATCATAAATTATTCTTTTTTTCTGGGGGGGGGGGGGGGCTGTAAATAGATCTAAACGAATGACCCCCACCCCGCTTTCTTCACAAAAGAGCAGTATTCTACCTTATCGCTGTTGCCACTTGTAGAGTAGGTTTAGCCTTTAGGCAGAATTAGGATTGAGGGGTCGACACTTTGTATGTTCATGTCCTACACCCGAGCACATGTTCAGGCGGGTGACAGACAGGCAATAAACTCACAACCAAACCTATAACTATAGGCCTAGGTATAGATTTCATTTAATAGACTATGATCAAATTACTAGATCAACATGACAAGCTAGGTTAGCCTTTTCAAATAATATTTTTATTAACAGTAAACTACATCATCATAGAATAGAACATAGATTGGTGAAAGCCTGAAATATCATAGGCCAATGATCAGAAATTCATGTATGCATAATATTGGAAAAGATCTAAAAGTAGTGATAACGTGTTGATAATGCTATTAAAAGCAAGATAATTTGGTAGATTGTAATATCATAGCCCATGCATGTAGTAAAACCTCTTGGCTTATGTCATTAGCCCGTATCCTCCAGACCAGAGTGCTAAAGTCAATATATGACCAGCCTCTCTGGGTCCACGTGCTATTAGATACAATTGGCATAATCACATGTATACGAATAGACATAACAATTTCATACAACAATACCCCCCCCCCCCCCCCCCCCCACCATGCTAACCCTGTGAGGGCCACATGATGCCTAAGGCTCAAGGCGTCATGTTCTATTGTCATCATGATACACCAATGCATTGCCTGCATTTGGTGCATCATGCCGACCCTTCAAGAGTATCAACACTGCAGTGTCAACCTGATGCATG